>CM046878.1:543007045-544207045 GCA_025667525.1 Glebionis coronaria
TTTTGATAGTTTTGGTGAGGTAAATGATACACCTGAAAATGATAGATATGCTGAAGGAATGAAGGCAGTTCCTCCACCAGTATCTGGAATTTTCATGCCCCCTTGTAATGATACTAGTATAGAGTTAGATGATCCTAAGATTAATAATGTCTTTAACTCTAGTACTGTGTCTCAAGAAAATACTAATGTGACCAAGAATATTGTTTATCCACCTCTAATGAATAACTTTGTTTCTAAGGAATCTAAGACTCGTCCTGCTCCCAAGCAGGTAAAAACCCCTAGCAAGATATTGGAAAACAATAAACAACATACTAAAAACAAAAGGGCTGGGCTAGGTTTTGAAAAAGTAAAGTCAAAACAACCTTTTGGGTCTTCTTTAAGAAGAAAAGGATGTTATGTTTGTGGTAGTCTAAGTCATTTTATCAAAGACTGTACATTACATGAAGATAAAATTATGAAACAGAAGGCTACACAAAGGGTCATGAAAAACAGTAATGGAAAAAATGCACAGGGTAATAGAAAACAGTTACTTAAAGATGACAAACCTAAGTTTGATCACACAAGGGTAGTTAAACATGTTATAGATAATCCTACCAAAAGTTTTGCTCCTAGGGCAGTACTTATGAAGCAAGGACTTGTATCCTTAAAGTCTGGTAAACTAAGTACCGGCAAGCCTAAATCTACAAGTACTGCTAGACCAAACTCAAGTACTGTTGGTTTAAAGTCTGTAAAACCAATGTTATCCAAGACTTCTAAGAAGGTTTTTGAAAAATTTAAAGCACCTAGAAGTAAGGACAAGAACAAACCAGTACAAATGTGGGTTCCTAAAAGAGATATACCATGTGTTAAAGCAAGTACCGCTAAAGCAGTACTTAAGTCAAAGAAGTCAAAGCACATAGAGTCACCCTATGAATTTGACTACATAAATGAAACCATGAAGTATAAGAGTAAAAGTAGCATTACTGGGAATGCTTCAGTACAAACTCTGAAATGTGTAGGTCCCACAAGATCTGAGCCAAATGTGGCTTGGGTCCCTGTTAAAAACTAACAAGTTTTATTTGTGTGCAGGGGCATCTCATTGATGAATTAAAAGATAAAGGAATTGTAGATAGTGGATGCTCAAGACACATGACAGGGAACAAAGATTTTATTGCTGAATTTGAAGAATTCAGAGGAGGTCCAGTAGCCTTTGGGGGTAGCAAAGGTAGAAACATTGGCAAAGGGAAAACCAACACAGGAAAGTTGGAATTTGAAGATGTCTTCTTTGTGAAAGAATTGAATGAGTTTAATCTCTTTTCAATATCACAAATGTGTGATAAGAAGAACAAGGTGCTATTCACAGACAAAGACTGCTTGGTGTTGTCCAAAGACTTTGAGATGCCCAAGGAATCTCAAATACTGCTTAAAGTACCCAGACAAGAAAGTATATACACCTTTAATCTTCATACTATTACTCCAACAGGTGGTATTACATGTTTGCTAGCTAAGGCTTCTCTAGATGAGTCAAATTTATGGCATAGAAGGTTAGGTCATGTGAATTTTAAGAATCTTAATAGATTGGTAAAAAGGAATTTGGTTAGAGGTCTACCTAACAAATATTTTCAAAATGATTTCACATGTGCTGCTTGTCAAAAAGGAAAACAACATAGAGCCTCTTGTAAGACCAAGACTGTAAATATTGTGATAAAACCTTTTCATCTCTTGCATATGGATTTATTTGGTCCAGTTTCTATAAGAAGCATTAGCCATAAGACCTTTTGTCTAGTCATAACTGATGATTATAGTAGATTCAGTTGGGTTTTCTTTTTAGCCCTTAAAAGTGAAACAAGTGAATTACTAAAGGATTTTATCACTTTAGTTGAAAAGCAGTTCACTAAACAGGTTTTAATCATTAGGACTGATAATGGAACAGAATTTAAGAATGCTGATTTTGATGAATTCTGTAGGTCTAAAGGAATTAAGAGGCAATTTAGTAATCCTAGAACTCCTCAACAGAATGGAGTAGCTGAAAGGAAGAATAGGACATTAATTGAGGCTGCTAGAACTATGCTGGCTGATTAACTTTTGCTAAATACCTTTTGGGTTGAAGCAATCAATACTGCATGCTATGTGTTAAATAGAGTCCTAGTAACTAAGCCTCAAAACAAAACACCTTATGAACTTTTGACTAATGTAAAGCCTAACATAAGTCATTTAAAACCTTTTGGGTGTCATGTGTCCATACTAAATACTCTTGATTATTTGGGAAAGTTTGATGGAAAGTCTGATCCAGGATATCTTGTAGGATATTCATTGCAAAGTAAAGCATATAGGGTTTACAATTTGGCAACTAAGAAAGTTGAAGAAAATGCTCATGTCAATTTCTTAGAAAATAAACCCAATGTTCCAGGAATAGGTTATGCTTGGATGTTTGATTTAGATTATCTAACTAACTCCATGGATTACTACTCTTTGCAAAAAGATTGTCAAGCTAACAATGCAGGTGAGGAGTCAAGTGCAACCAATGCAGGTACTCAAGAAGATGTTTCTTCTTCAGATGAAGATGTTCACATCTATGTGCCAAATATGCCTACTGTTACTCCCATGTCTGCAACTCCCAAGAAGCAAACCATGCCATCAAATGATGATCAAGCCTCCTAGGAGCTTCAGAGGCTTCAAGATCAAGAAAAGAATGCTACATCTGCTAATAAGCATTCAGGAGAAGAATCTTTTGAGTCACAACACTCAGCAGTACATACTATACCTAGCGGTACTTCATTTGCAAGTACTGCTAAGTCAAAATCTGCTAGATCTGCTGACTCACTAGAAGAGATTTTGCAAGCATTGGACGATGAAGACTTATATTCCAGTCTAGCTGAAGGAATCTTCTCCAAAGCTTCCTATGATGAGCAGGGTGCAGTAACTGATTTCAACAATTTGGAAACTGAAATTCCAGTCAGTTCTATTCCCACTCATAAAGTCAACAACAACCATCCTGCTACTTAGATTATTGGTGATCCAAAATCTGCTGTACAAACCAGAAGACAACTGCAAACCAATATTGAAACTCATGCACTAGTGATTTATGTCAAACAACAGCAGAGAACAAATCATAAAGATACTCAGCATTGTTTTTTTGCCTGTTTCTTATCTCAAGTATAGCCCAAAAATATCTCTCAGGCTCTTGATGAAGAAAGTTGGGTGGATGCCATGCAAGAAGAATTAACATAATTTGAGCTACAAATGGTTTAGATTCTTGTGGATCTTCCCTCAGGTAAAAGAGTAATTGGTACAAGATGGGTCTTCAGGAAGAAGAAGGATGAAAGAGGGGTTGTTATGAGGAACAAGGCAAGACTTGTTGCTCAAGGCTACAGACAGGAAGAAGGGATAGACTATGATGAGGTTTTTGCACCAGTGGCAAGGATAGAAGCCATTAGGTTATTTTTGGCCTTTGCGTCATATATGGGATTTATAGTCTATCAAATAGATGTGAAAAGTGCCTTTCTATATGGTACTATTTCAGAGGAGGTATATGTCTCACAACCTCCAGGTTTTGTTGATCCTAAATTCCCCAATAGAGTCTACAAAGTTATCAAAGCACTTTATGGTTTGCATCAAGCTCCAAGAGCCTGGTATGCAACTTTATCCAACTTTCTGCTAGAACATGGATATAGGAGAGGAACCATTGACAAAACTCTGTTCATCAAGAAAAATGCCAAAGACATTATTCTAGTTCAAGTCTATGTTGATGACATCATTTTTGGATCTACCAAGAAGACATGGTGTGAAGAGTTTGAAGCTTTGATGAAAGGAAGATTTCAAATGAGTTCTATGGGAGAACTAACTTTCTTTTTGGGACTACAAGTCAAACCAAAGGAAAGATGGAATATTTATCAGCCAAGATAAATATGTTGTTGAAATCTTAAAGAAATTTTCATGTATGGATACAAGGAGTACAAGCACACCTTTTGAAGCCAAGAAATCTTTATCAAAAGATGAACATGGAGAGGATGTTGACATTCATCTCTATAGGTCAATGATTGGTTCATTGATGTATCTTACTGCTTCAAGACCAGATATAATGTTTGATGTGTGTGCATGTTCAAGATTCCAAGTTCATCCAAAGGTGTCACATCTATATGCTGTGAAGAAGATTTTTAAATATCTTAAAAGTCAACCTAATTTAGGATTATGGTATCCTAGAGACTCCACCTTTGAATTGGAAGCTTACTCAGATAGTGACTATGCTGGAGCAAATCATGATAGGAAATCCACAACAGGAGGTTGTCAATTCTTAGGCAGAAGACTCATATCATGGCAGTGTATGAAGCAAACCATTGTTGCTACTTCTACAACTGAAGCTGAATATGTAGCTGCTGCTCATTGCTGTGGACAAGTACTTTGGATTCAAAATTAATTGTTGGACTATGGGTTCAATTTCATGAACACCAAGATTTACATTGATAATGAAAGTACTATATGCATTGTCAAGAATCCAGTATTTTACTCCAAGACTAAGCATATTGAAATAAGACATCACTTTATAAGATATGCTTATGACAAAAAGCTTATTCAAGTCTTGAAGATTCATACAGACAACAATGTAGCTGATTTGTTGACCAAGGCATTTGATGCAAAGACATTTGAATTCCTGGTGACACACATTGGTATGCTCAACCAATAACATGCTGCATATGTTGAGGGGAGGTAATAGTTGTACAAGTTTTATATAAATTTTATTGTATAGTCTATGCTTTATGTTTTTGATGTTATTGCAGGTTTATAGAAAAAGATAAAAGAGGTTACATGTCTAGTGGAAAGCATGAACTGGTCAAAATTGTGAGGTACCGTTGTCACTCCAAGTACCGCTAGCACAAAACCAAGTACCGCTTATGTTCCATGTACCGCTACATGTCCGTTGTACCGTTAAGGGTCTCTTTTGTAAATTTGGCGGTTTCTTCGCGCTTGGGTTTGTTATTTACTTAAATACTTACCCCAATTACACAATTGATTCACCTAATCTTTTACTTTTCTCTCTTGATTCTATAACCCTCTCTCTAATCTTTCGATCATCAAAAATACTAATGGCTACCTTACAAGTAATCTCTAAGCACAATTTAGTTGCGAATCTTGCTACGAATGATGACTCACTTGGTTTCCATGAGATGCTTGGTTTCCTTTCTCGAAGTCATATTCGCTTCGCACTCACTATAAGTCCAGTTGTCTCTATACCCATTATTGAACAAATTTTGGGATACTGCTGTTTTAGGTACTCGTTTTGATCAACCTTGCATTAAGGCTAAGGTAAATCATAGGAATATAAATGTCACTGAGGTACTGCTAAGAGCAAGTTTGAGACTTAATGATGAAAATGGACTTAGTATGCTTAATAATACAGAGATTCATGATGGCCTTGCAGCCATAGGCTATGGGGGTGGTAGGGAAAGTCTTACTTTCTTTAAAGCATTATTTTCACCTCAATGGAAATTGCTTTTTCATGCTATTATTCACTGTTTAAGTTCAAAAAGTACATCTTTTGATCAAATACCTGCTGCATTGGCATCTGCTGGTATTCGTCTAGCAAATAACAGGGTTTTTAATTTTCAAAATTAATTTTTGAAGGCATGACTAGGAATTTGGAAGGGACTAAGAAGTTTTTAATGTATCCTAGATTCATTCAGGCTTTAGTTAATGACCAAATACCTAACCTACCAGCATTAACTGATACATGGGATGTTCCTTCATTCATAAAGAGAACTTTCTCTTTCCTGAACAAACAAGGCAATGCCTTTTCAGGAATAGTAACACCATTGTTTGCTCATATGTTAGCCCAACCTGCCAATCAAGAAGATGAGGAACCTAGCAATGATAGTGCTTCTCAGCAAACTCCTTCTCACCAGAGCTCCCACTCTCTAGAAGATTCACAATCTTCTTCTCACAATGTTGGTATTCCACCAAACACTGATGAGATGATCCACACACCTGCTGCTTCTATTGCTGCTAGTGGTTCACCACAAGCACAAGCACCAGAGGTGGTGGATGTTGTAAATTTAACTTCTTTGTGTACAAGTTTGTCCCAACAGGTACATGTATTGCAGAAAGATAAGCTTGTTCAAGATAAGAAAATTGCTGAATTGTAAGCTAGCCTACTCAAGTTAAGGAACAAAGTGTCATCTTGGATTAGGCAATATAGATCTGTTCAGACATCTGCAATCAGGAAGCAAAGGTTCAAGAACCTCAAGAAAAGGGAACTGAACGCAACCAAACAGGGGAGGAATATTGAAGAACAGGGAAGGAATAATGAAGAACAACCACCTTCTTTTGATAATCAAACAAGGATCTCTAGAAATGACATCAATTTTGAATTAGATGAAGATGTCATGGGGACTTTTAAAGATGGAACTGGTTTAGAGACTGGTGTGGATGAACCTCCAGACATGGAGATTCAATAGCATCCTACTCCAGAGGAACCACAAGTTCAAGAACAAGTTCAAGAAAAATTGGTAAATCAACCAGAGGAGCCACAAGTTGCAGAAACATTGGCAACTCAGCCAGAACCATCAGTTCAATCACCACCTCAAGCTAATTGGAGTGCTTTCTATGAGAAGTTGGAGGAAATTTCTAATCAGTTTCCTGATCCATCACCACAAAGCAATAAGTCAGAAAAGACTGAAGAAGTGCAAGTTGATATGATGGCTTCTATGGATGATAAAGCATCCGGGGATACATAAGTGATTGAAGAAATAAGTGTGTCAAATACTGGTGAAGTCAACTTTGTTGAAGATCCAAGTACTGCTAAGCCAACTGCAAGTACTGCTGACGTTGTTGAAGACCCAAGTACTGCTAAGCCAATTGCAAGTGCTGCTAAGCCAATTGCAAGTACCGTTGGTGATCATCCTTCACTGGAAAGTCAAAGTTCATTTGGAGAAAATGAGACTTTAGCCGAATTGCTGCTCGATCTAAAGAAAAGTTTAGTTGAGAAGACTAAGCAAGCAAAAGTGGAGAAAAAGACACAACAAGATGTTCTTACCTCAAAGGATCAAATTCAATGTAAGAAAGTACAAGCTTCACACCCTACAAAAGGTATAGTCATTCAACAGTTAGCTAATGAAGATGTAGCTGCCAAACTGAAGAAGAAGCTACCTAAGATAAATCCAAAGGATAAGAAGCAATTATTGTCAGAATCTGAAGATGAAAGTGATTCAGATGATGATATAAACAAAGTCATGTACAGATTTAATCAAATTGACCATGATGAGGAATTTGATTATATAATGCAAGCACAAATTCGTGAAGATGAATTGCAGGAAGAACTTGCAGCAAAGCAAAATTTGTTAGAAGCTAAAAGGATACAGCAAGAATGGAACATACAAGAGTATGACAGGATTCAAGCTAAGATACATGCAAGTGAGCTTCTTGTAGACTCATTGATAGCTGAAGAAAAAGATGCATATGATGAAGAAGAAAAATCAAGATTGATTGATGATCTGGTAAGGGAGTAACAAAGATTCTTTGCTGAAAAGAGAAGGAAAGAAAAGATTAAGCCTCCAACTACTATGCAGATTAGAAATCAAATGATGAAATTTCTAAAGAAAGTAAAAGGATTTAATCATATTCAGCTGGTCAAGAAAACTTTTGAAGAAATCAAGACTTTGTATGAGCAAAGTAAGAGGACTGAATTGAATTTTGTTGAGATTGGATCTGAAGCAGACAAGAAAGTTGTTGAAGAATTCAAGAAACGTCTACAACAACAAAGACAATTTGGTAGTACTCCTAGAATTGAGCCAAGTACTGCTGAACCTACAAGTACATCTCCACCTATCAAGACTACTTATGTGAGGAAGAATAGAAAGGAGAAAGTAAGTTCAAGAGAGGAAGATACTGCTCAAAGGATGAATACAGGAGTTGAAACTCAAGGAATTGCTCAGACTGAAAATGTACAAGCAGTACATACACAGTCAACAGTACATACAACAGTACATACTGAGGAAATGGTACATACAAGCTTGGAAGAGGGTTCAACAGAACTTGAAGGAATTTCCAAGAGTGTTAAAAGGAAAAAATCAACAAAGCTAAAGAAGAAAGCTAAAAGAGCTAAAACAACAGCAGAAGATAGTGATGATGATGAGAGCTTAAGGAAGTACTTGAAGATTGTGAACTTTGAAGATCAATGTTTTGATACATAGATTTTTGGAAAAAGAGCATCCATTGTTGAGTGGATTTACTCTACAGATCAAGGACTTGAAGCTCATGGAATTCAGAGATCTGATGGCACAAAAAGGATATTCAGACTTTTGGAAGATATTCTTCACATTCTGGATAGACAAGATATTCAAGATCTTGTAAGGTTAGTTGAAGATGCCAGTGCAGGTAAAACTAAAGTGTCACTATTATATAGGGAATTTCTCTTTATATATGAGCCACACAAATGTGATCAAGAAATGTTGAAGGAATTAGAGAATCAGGTTCCTAGTTACTGGAGATATTACAGGTCATGTGGATTGCATATTTTGGATGTAGATGATGTTACATATTATATGCTGAAAGAGAAGATTTATCCCTTCAAAAGGAAATTGTTGGAAAGGATGTTAGAACAACAATTGGAGGTTAAAGAAGAGTCTGTTGATGCTTTGGAGTTGATCAGAATGGTTAAACAATAAATCAAGGATTTGAAGATGAGGAAGAAGCTGAGAAAGAATCTTAAGTGTTTGACTTTCAGTCACACTTCATAAATGGTTCTCAGTTCACCATGTCTAACACACATAAGAATTGGCTAGTCCATAAGCAAACGGTTTATGGTAAAGACTTATCAAATTCGTTAAAAGCTGATAGTTTGCTAAAAACTATATGGTTCTAACTCACCTTGTTTCGAGACAAAGAGTTAGCTAGTCCTAGACAAACGGTACTAGGTAAAGACTTCATCAAATCCATTGATGGTTGACAATTTGCCAAAAATTATAAGGTTTTCATTACACCTTATTCTTTGTGAATAAAGTATTGGCTATTCCAGAGTGTACGACTAACTGGTAAAGAATTTATCAAATCCGTTGATAGCTGGTGATTTGCTAAAAATCATGAAGCCAATACATATTGGTGTTTTGTTGTTAAATGTTTTATTTCAGGTATGAAGATTGTAGACAAAGAAGTATTAAAAGATATAATACTTAGAAGGTTTTGTTATCATCAAATCAAGTGGAAGATTTATGATCAAGAGTTCAAGGACTAAACTCAAGAAGACAAATACTGATGCTGCAAAGATGGATGAATGTTTAGAAGACACAAGAAGATCATAGTTTGAAGACAAAGATGATGATCATAATGTTTGAAGATTATCTTATCAGAAAAAGATCTACATATGAAGTGTTTGGCTACATTCAGTTGGATGCAAATACAAATTACCAAGTTCAATCCAAGGATGAAGGAAAGACTAAAGACATGTATTTCTAATACATCCAGTACAAAAGAAACAAGAAGACAACAAGTTATCTTTTCTTGTTTAGGGGAGGATTGTTGGGAATTATTTGTTAAGTGTCAAGTACCGTTAGTATATTTGAAGTACTATTAGTGTTATGTAAGTACCGTTAGTGTTAACGCGGTACATAGTAAGTACTGCTACTTATAAAGTAAGTACTGCTATGATGATTAGGACGAATATATCTTTGTATAAGATATGTCATAGTTATAGTTAGAGTATATCTTATGTGATATACCTAAATAGTTAGAATATTGATAATATATCGTCTGTGATATAGTTATCTTTATAGGATATTCTAAGGTTTCTAGGGTTCCTTACTCTATAAAAGGAACATAGGTACAATGCCTTTCATGTACATCATACAAGTCGATTAATAAGAGAATCGAATAGTTGAAAGTAATTTTGTTCTTCTGTGCTTTATAAGTTAGATTCCGCACAACTTATTTAGTGTTTAGTAAGAGTGCTCAAAGTGTTTTAGTTTGATTACAAACTATTATACTAATTCTTAACAGAATATAGATCCAACCAAAGGGATCAACATATATCTAGTGAAATTTGTATGATTACATATTTCCTCAAACCTGCTTAAATTCTACTATAATTTTACATTAAAAACTTGTATTTTGAGAATATGCAGATATGCAAGTTTCACTTGAATATATTTGCAAATTCCTTTTGGTTTTAAGATCCTGACACCCTTATCTTAAGTTAGACAAATACGTCACAAAAGTTTTTCTTAAAGTACATTTAAAGCGGCAAAGTTTTAATTTATTCACTTCGATTGTTGTACTTATGAGAAGAATACTTAGAGCACCGGGAGTGGTTGATCCCCGAAAATGATGCCAAAGGCGCCACGTAGAATTTTGCGGCTTTGATACCAGAATCCTTTGACACCACATTTACTAGGTAACCGTTGGGGCCCAAAATATGGTGTCAAACTAATTTTTGTTTAAAACAAAATAGCTTAAAGAAAAATTTCAATAAATTAAAATAAAATGTTAATGCAAAGTAATGCCTAAAAATATTATTAGTTTTAATTAATCTTTCTTAGTTTTGATCAGGACAAAATAGAAAGACATTTATCGTCAAATACAATCATAAGACGAATTATCTAACAAACACTATCATCAAGGTAATAATCATTTGAATATTACACTAACATATCTTAATCGTGGTTAGTGATCATAAAAGTGATTAGTCCTAAACTTACATTTTTTCAAATGTGACAAAAGATTTTTTAGTAAACTTTCTTTTAAAGAAAATGATTTATTAAAATAGAAAATGTAAATTTGAATATGGCATATTCCACATGCCATAGGAATATCCTTTGAAGATAAAAACTTACCTCAGATATTACTCCCCCACTAACAGAAAAAGGGAGCGGAGTCTACTACCACGGATCCTTAAATGGCTATGCGGTTCCTTAGTGATAAGGAATCACAGGACGATTAAGGAACCGTGGACAGAGAGTCGTTGGCTTTTGTCTCTTATAAATAGTGGATCAAATCTGCATTTTCCACAACCCTTTCTGGACACTCTTTCTACTATCCTTCTCCTTTCTAATTCCTAATCATTTATAAATGATCACTTAATGTGTTAAGCATGTTTACTTATGATTATCCCCTTGATCTCCTTCTTTACATTGTCCAAAGAGAAGATCACTCACACACTTGTGATGTGATTAAAGATGAAGCCTTGATGAAGATCATCCTCTCCTAAAGATCTAGTCATGTTCATCATTTAGTTAATTTGAGTCTTGTATATATCCAATGTATTTGTGAATACTTGGATCTAGTCTTGTGTAAATCCATTGTATATGTGTATACTTGGATTTGTGTTGTGTAGATCCAAGTTACATGTGTATACTTGGATATGTGTTTTGTTGAGTTGTAATAGTTGTGAGTTCTCACTAAACTATAAAGTGATGTGGTTGTGTCTTGTGAGTTCTCACTAAACTATAAAGTGATGTGTAGTTGTATCTTGTGAAGTTCTCACTTAGCTTTAAAGTGAAGAGTCGTGAAGATTGGTTCTACCTTTCGATTAGAACTCGACATCTAGCCTTGTGTCTTAAAATGGTGAAGTAGGCAACGTTGTGAAGATTGGTTCTACCTTTCGATTAGAACTAGACATCTAGCCTTGTGTCGTAAAATGGTGAAGTGGGTGACGTTGCGTAGATTAGTCCTAGCTAAGATTAAGTCTTGACATTTAGCTTAGTGTCGGAAAATAATGTAAGCGACGTTGTAAGGTTTTCTTCGCCAATAAGGGAGCTTGTGGATATAGTTGAAATCTCTAGTAAGGTGTACTCGAGGAGTGGAGTAGGAACAAAGATAGAGCTTCGTTGCCAAACCATTGTAAATCTTGGTGTCTTCCTATTAGGTCGTTTCTTTCCTTACTATTTACTTACTCTTATTATCACATCACACACATCTACTATTTATCATTGTTAATGCATTAGAATTGAACCTAATCATTATGCAACTAGCTTTCAAGTAAAAGGTAGTTTTGAGGCAAACCTAATTGAAATAAATTTTAATTAGGACATAAACCGAAAAGAAACTATTCAAGCCCCCCCCCCCTTCTAGTTTCTATAATTGGTATTAGAGCGATGGTCACTCAAGGTCTTTGAAGTATATTGTACTTTAAAACTTGGATCGATCCATTGTCTCCTCAAATTAGAAGGTTTCGTTGTACTAAAGTTTATCTTTGGTCAAAACTAATTTTTTCATTAAAAATAGGACAGTAAAATGGTAATATAGCATCTCATCTAGATTAGTAGTAGTATTTATACATTTTAGATTTATCCTTGAGATGTATCTACTAGTTTTATCTTGCTATGTGTAGGTACTCATGAAGATTAATCACTTAAGTGATTGTGGATTGAGTTACTTATACTTGTAGAAGACTCATCTTCTTTGATTTTCAACATCATTGAATGATGATACCAAGATGGATGAGAGTGATACTAGTCCTTGAAGACTTAGTAGTCACTTTAGTCATGTTTGGGCTTTGCATTGGCTCCTTGAAGTCTTGGAATGCTCTTTACGGCTAAGGTACGTTTTCGTCATTCCACACGCCCTATTGATCATTCTTTTCATCATTACTTGACTATGTACTTGTTCTTGGCATCCTTGCCTTGACATTTGTTTGTGGTATGTGATTCTATTCTTATACCCTCTCAAACCTTCATTGCTTGGATACTTGACTCATTTTAGAGATGTAGAGTGAGTTAGTAGTAGCTTAAAGTATCAAGCATAATTTCCAAGGTTTGCACCCATACGGTTAGTAGGACCAATATCATGTGTAATATGTGAAATTGAGCTTATCTCTAGGATGATTGATTAATCCCTTAAGATACCAAACTACTCCATAAGTTTTAGTTAGGATATTACACATTTTGAATTGAAATATTCCAAGGATGTTGTTATTGTGAACTTTAGCAATAATATTAGTCAGATCATGTGGGGAGAGAAAGTGAATTTATACTTTGCTCATTATTTTAAATAGTATTAAGACTACTCTTGAAAATGATCTTAATCTATAACACCCCACTTGGATAAGTGGACCGTTACGTGTATTTATGGCGTGTCATCAAAGCATAAGGTAAATGTCCCAAAACATCAACTGGCCATAACGGAAATACCAGAATCAAACATCGGTAATCCAACCTAAGCTCAAAACGTGAAAAATAAAATACTGAAGGAAAGGACTAAACAATGTCCAAATAAGCAGAATAATGTAGGAAGTGCATAAAGTAAGAAGTCCGGATAGCTTCCATTCAATGCACATGCTCTCATAATCCTAAGAGCGTCCCGGTGTACCTGCCGTTAGAACATGAAAGAACTACGGTTGAGCATAACGCTCAGTGAATGGATATAAAACATGATAAGAAATACTGAAATGAAGCAGATGATAAAATACTGAAGCTGTAAGACTGATAAGTAAAGTTGTAGTGAAAATCTGTGTATAAAATGTAAAGTCTGATTTATAAATAATAAAGCTGAACTGTGATCTATTAAATCTGAAAATATGCATTTACTGTATTTTAATTACCAGAGCTTATATAGGTCATGTGCTGTAACAACGGTGCATGAATAACTGGAGGGGTGACCTCGTCATCCTGTAGAAGGGTGACCTCTAAATGTTGTAGAGGGGTGACCTCTAAATACTGTGTTGGGTGGAGGGATCAGCTCCAATATGAAGGATGTAGAGCACACACCACATTCACCCTGATAACTGTAAACTGATAAGCCTAGGATGCATTCATACGCCCCACTAAAAATACTGATAAAATGGCCAAACTGAGCTGAGTGGGACGATGCAGGATATCACTCTCCTGCATGTGAGTCACGACACCGGTGCCTCTAGTACCATGGTTACGGTACCTCCGTAACTAGTACATAAACTGGTCATGCTTGTATATAATGCTCAGGCAATTTATTTAGTTATTAACATGATTACTGATAGGCTTAAACACATACCGGGGAAAACATTTGGCTGCAGACGGGGAATCCTAATCATGCGTAGGAAAGGAAGTCCTTACTGAAAGGACAGAAAATTCGTACGACTAATAAAAAACGAAAGAGGGAAATAATAGTAGAACGATAAAATATTCGTACCTTATACGTTACAACTAAATTAATTGCCTCAAAGCTATGAGCGGTCCAACTTATATCCGTAACCACTTGTCTATATAAAGATGATAAATAAATGTCAACTTTCTATCATCCATTTTAGATTTTGAAATCACATGTTAATAATTATATAACAACATCTATTTGTTCGTTACATCTATATGTTTTGATGTCTCAAAAGACCAACATGTCAGTAATAACTTATTGATTTGTATTTAAGGTCCTGCTGCTACCATTTTTAATCTTTGACAAAATGATTAATGAATAAACAAAAGTAACATGCAAACCGAATGAATATACATCGTCTATTTCGCTTTACTTACTATAAGATCAAGTTTCTAACTTCTAAAAAAATACGCTTAAAATCACAAGCGTTTATATCTAGTCTATGATTTTCATTTGTGATATACAGTAGGTAACGTAAGACATGTGTGTTACCTTCGATATCGAAACCGAACGACACTAATAAACGAGGCACGATCACTAACTCAGCACGTCCCAAGATTCAGTAAAACTAGCGAGAGACTTAGACCTTAGCACCATGATCGAATGAAATATGGACCAAAACGAGAACTTGAACCTCACGTGTGCAATAACAAAACCTCTCACCCGCACATGAACTGGCCGATTCACTCATCCCCGTCAATAAGGAGCTGCAAACACGAACATGTCCTGATCCACAACCAAAGCTTAACTCGAGCGCGAACCGTAAGATTTAGCAGGAGAAGATGTGACCGAAACTAGTGCACCACTCTAACTTGAGAGATGCGTGGACCGATCACGAATGGAGGACCCCATCCCATTCGAACATGAATGAATAGTAAGAAACTAAAACAAGGAATACTTAGGCTTTAGAACCCTTGGTGAGACTTAGGCTGATAATATTTTATAACGTCCATGGTAAAAAAAACGTTATGGGTCAATATATCCGGATCCAAGCTTTAAACGAACCGCGTTTTTTTATTCTTTCTCAATATTTCATGCGTTTGATGACCATTCAACTTTCTACTTATTCTTTTAATAACACAATCATTTTAGTCATAGACAGTGGCTAAAATTTTGGTTAATTGAAACGTATTTTACTCGTTTAAGCTTATCCAAAAACTCTTATGGCATGTACCAAGCCACTAATATTCACTTCACTTTCATGTAACCATGTCATTCTTAAGTCTTTTGTTGACAGATTCTCAATATAATTTTGCTAAACAACTCATTTATATATACTTAGACATTTCATGTTCAAAACTACTAATATATAAATAATTATAACTTAAGGTTTTAATATCAATTTTTTATACTATATTCAAAATGACGAAATAAAACACAAACCAAATATTTGGGTTTTACAACTCTTCCTTTCTAAAAAAAATAATTCGTCCTCGAATTAGAGACATGATAATGTTGCGGGTTTTATAATTCTTCCCCTCTAAAAGGATCATTCGTCCTCGAATTAAAGGTAATAAAGCTGCCGAGGTTATAAGAATTGAAAGAATATGTAAGCTGAAAAGACATGTAAGCTGAAAGTATAATTCGGCCTCGAATAGAACATAATGCTGCTGAAGGGTATAAACGCGACACGATTGAAGTTATCATGGAACACGACATGGCTGAAGAGGACATGGAACGTAACATGTCTGAAATAACTTAACCGAATCTATTGAAGGAAAAGGATGAGAGGTCCGGATAGACTCCTCCGTTTCGAGTGGCCTCCCGCTCGAACGATTCCTTCAAGGGTCTATACATAAAAAAAAATCTTGGTCCTGATGACCCTGTTCTGATGATGTTGAATGGTTGTTGGTTCCATACTTAAGATGGATTTTCTGAATCTGATAGAATGAATAAGCTATAGCATGTAGTATACATGAAAGGTGCGTACAATTTATCCTGAAAACATAACATTTATATTTATGGGCAAGCTGTTGAAAATATATATAGGGACAAACTACGTGAACAATTGTGAACGTGCTACGTGAGCAATTGTGACGTGGTTCGTGATTATATGAGGAACGCTGAGCATGAAGTATATCGTGAACGTGATCTGTGGAACATACTGTGAACGTGATACTAGACATATCATGAACGTATGCTGACTGAGAAAGGATTGCCAGACGACACGGCCTGAGACTGAAACATCTGCCTGAGTATGGAAAAGTTGTGCTAAACTTGAGTATGGTTTCTTAAGCTTCTGTAACCGTATTCGGTAGTAAACTGTGAAACGTGAATCGCGAGATGGCACACGAACTTGAACGTGAACAATGTTATGAATGCTAATGTGAGCATAAATCATGGGATAGCACAAAACATGAACTGAAATAGCATCGCACTGTGAAAGAGACGTAGACATGAAAGTGAAAATAAATGTGAACGTGAATGCGGACGTACACGTGATCATGAACATGAACGTGAGCGCGATTCGCGAATGCTAATTTCTATCTGAAAAGATTGTTGATGGAATACCTTGAATTCGTACAATTTACTGCTAAATTTTCTGCAGGTCCGCTACTGCGTAATCCTTTCGGATGAGAGAAAACGTGCATGCTGATTACATGGTTGACGATTACTTAGATAGTATCATACTTTTTTTTCTGAGTTTGCAACAGATAACACTTTCATGGAACTTCGTCATGTTTTTGCTCAGAATTTCTACTGGTAGTAATAACTCGCTAGCATGACGGCGTTCTATCTTATACATGCTGGAATGGCAGGCATTAGATATAAACATAGCTGCCTCAACGTGTTATACTGTTTCTATCAAAATCCTTCCTGGAATTTTGGTACATTCTGGTGGAACCTGAGTGAATATTCACAGAAAGGTATAAGTCCTGGTAACTAGACATTTACTATCGTACGGTCTTGTGGAATGCATAATTCGGTGTAGGTTCCCTTCTTTATGCGTAAGCTTAGTCATGGAAGGCTGATCGAGAGAATTGTAAGGGATTTCTGCGGTAGTAGTTTTATGAGTTCTAGAAATTTTGTACTTCGCTCACTGATGTCGGTCGGAACCATCAGGTGATGGCCTTCACCTTCGCATGATTGTCTGAAATTTCTTCTACTGAAATAGGGTGGTCCAGAAATGCCACCTCGTTCAACTGGAATTCATATCTGGGAAGCTGCTTATATAATATCTTCTCCCATCGAAAATTCTGTACAACTGCGAGGAGATGATTATCGTGTTCTTCTCTAGAATTTGACAGATCAGAATGTGATCAATGAATATACTGACGACTTTGTCTGAGAGTCATGGAAAAATTTTATTCATAATTTTCATAATATAGCTGGAGCATTAGGGAGCTCAGAAGTATAAAATAAAAATTTTAGAGAGGCTGTAATATGTGCAACAACAGTCTGGAAAGCATCATGTTCTTTCTCTCACCACTGTTGGTGGTATGGTCGCGAATTGTTCTAGAAAATAGTTAAGACATCGTAGAAGGTCAGATAGATCTGCTATTTATGAAATGAACATTGATTAAGAATGGTGATCTTGTAAAAATTTTCAATGGTCGATACATGATCTTATGATACCGGCCTTCTTCCTGATAGACAGAAACGGTGCTCTTCCTGGTGGTGCGCCAGGGCGAATAAAGCCTCATTCCGGTAATTCTTGCAGCAAATGTTGCAACTCTATTAACTTTGCTGCAGCCTTGCAATAAAGAGTTTCAAAAATAGGTTCCGTTCTTGAGACTAACTCGATGTTAAATTCTGTCTTGTGGTCAAGAATGAATCTCTGGAAAACCTTCCGGAATTACATCTGGAAACTTTGGGATAATCTGTTGATCATGAATTTAAGGAATTTCAGAATTCGTATCATGAATGGTGACCAGAAGTCTTCGCAGCTAAAAGATAATAATTCACGTGCTCGTAAAGCTGGAACAATTTTTACTGATTTTTCTGGCAGGAGTAAAATGAATATGTTCAGGGTTGGTAAGACAGATCTTGTCTTCAATTGGAAGGAAGACTTTAAAATATTGTGATACTGCGGAGTCCTTTCTGGCTGGGAGGTTGGTAAATACCTGTTTTAAGATAAAGTTTTCATAATAATACGTGAAGTAAGCGTGGCGACTTTCGCTGAATGTGTTTGTCTCTAACCTCGCAGAATGAACACTACGTGTCTAACCTGAATAATACTCTAGTGGTGGTAACTGAATTTTAATGGTCTGATTTATGCGTGGCATAACAAAACAGGTATACCCCTTTCAGAGGGGTACCCTGAATTACTGAGGGCATGGTTTAGAAACATACTGGAGTTATGAGTTCTGACTGGTATTTTGAGAAAAGATTCGTATGACGTTTACCATGAATGGTGTCCTGATATGTGTCTTCCGAAATGATACATGAGACCTATGTCTTGACTAATGTCTTGACATGTGTTTTAGTGGATGAATCTGGATTAGGCTGAAAATTTTGGGTAACTGCTAGGATTGGCGGACCGGTACCTCTGTATTTCTGGTCACGTCCGTTCTGGAGTTCCGATGGTTACTGATTGATTAATTATACGCACGGTGGTTGTCATTACCGCTTTGTCTGTCAGTTTCAAGACGGTCATTATTACGAGCGTGATTCCTGTAGCTATTCTGCTGAGTGGCCAGTTGGGTTCCGGTTCTCACTCTTCTGAATGAAAGGTTAGCTGAGTGAAGTGCGACATCTAGCTAAGAAGTCGAAAGCATGGAATGGAATGGTAGTGTCTGATGGTTGAAATTTATTCTTGTTAGAAATTCAAACTTATAGTTTTCGTCCTTGTTCTGTAGAGTCTTTATAGTATAAACAACATCAGCATCTTGAGAATATCCAAAGCATCAACATCAGTATTTGTAAGGTCTTCAAAGTGTTAGCAGCATCAGTATCTGATAAAATCTTCAACTCACGAGCAGCATCAACATCTGGTAGAATATCGACAAATGGAAACGCCTGAGATAATTGAGGATCGATTAGCAATATCTATGGAGTATGGTACCTTGAGTATACCTGGACTACTGTACATGAAGTACAAAGTGAATACTGCACACGGAGCATATCTGAGACACTGTATGTGGAGTACTCATAAAATACTGTACATGGAGTATAACTGAGACACTGTACATGGGGTACAGATGGAATACTGTACATGGCACTGGTGGAAATTTTTTTATGGGATGATCGATACTGGTGTCGCTTGTCTGACATGATCAAAGAATTAAATTGATTTAAACGAATAGTAAACTGAACTGAAATGAGTAACATGATAGCCTGGTAATTCCTGTGTAGACTTAATGTTGGTTGTATAGAGGTTCCAGAATATGCTTAAACGATATTTCAACAATAGTCAGCATGAGGACATGACTGATGAGACCAAACATGATTTATTTTGAAAATAGGATTTTACTACAACCCTTCTGTATCTTAGCATGAAAACATCATCACCTTGCTGAAAACGAAATCCTCATAAGGAGACATGAACTTAATCAGCATGAAAACGACATCTACGTGCGGGTATGAAACTTGATTGTTACAAAGAGCATAAAAGTATAATCAACTGAATTTAACATCAACTGATGTGGATCGCTATGGTTCAATCCACATAATTTAAAGAAGAAAACATGTGACTAAGTATGGGCAATTCTGGTTCGATCCATACTTGTCATAATTTCATGAGAACTGTCATGTTTAGAAATTTACAATCTGGGACTAAATATGGATGGCTGTAGTCCAACCCATACCAGTCAAAACTTATAAAATGTGATGCTATGACAAAGGTGAACAACTATGGATCGGTTCACAAAATAACATTCGGCTGAAAAGCATGAAATTTGACCTGATAAATGGTGAACGCATATGGTTCAGTTCACCATAACATTTGTCTAAAAATATGAATCTGACATGAGTAAGGGTAAACGCCTATGGCTCGGTTCACCAATACAAAATCTGAACGGGCAAGGGTGAACGCCTATGGGTCGGTTCACCAAAACAAAATTCGTAGAAAAGCACATGCGACTAATTATGGCCAGTCTTGTACCAACCTTTTACTTAGTCAAAATTTTAAGAAAACTAACTGATAAATGAAGAAAACTGACTGATAAATGCATGAGAAACATGAAAGATAACAACGCCAAAATCTGGGAAGCTCCTGGTGACTACCCACTAGTCACAGGTCAAGTTTTAGAGCCTATAGGTCGAAACTATAGCTCTGATACCATAATTGTAACACCCCACTTGGATAAGTGGACCGTTACGTATATTTATGACGTGTCATCAAAGCATAAGGTAAATGTCCTAAAACATTAACTGACCATAACGGAAATACCAGAATCAAACATCGGTAATCCAACCTAGGCTCAAAACGTGAAAAATAAAATACTCAAGGAAAGGACTAAACAATGTCCAAATAAGCAGAATAATGTAAGAAGTGCATAAAGTAAGAAGTCCGAATAGCTTCCATTCAATGCACATGCTCTCAGAATCCTAAGAGCGTCCTGGTGTACCTGCCGTTAGAACATGAAAGAAATACGGCTGAGCATAACGCTCAGTGAACGGATATAAAGCATGATAAGAAATACTGAAATGAAGCAGATGATAAAATACTAAAGCTGTAAGACTGATAAGTAAAGTTGCAGCAGAAATCTGTGTATAATATGTAAAGTCTGATTTATAAATAATAAAGCTGAACTGTGATCTATTAAATCTGAAAACATGCATTTACTGTATTTTAATTACCAGAACTTATATAGGTCATGTGATGTAACAACGGTGCATGAATAACTGTAGGGGTGACCTCTAAATGCTGTAGAGGGGTGACCTCTAAATACTGTGCTGGGTGTAGGGATCAACTCCAATGTGAAGGATGTAGAGCACACACCACATTCACCCTAATAACTATAAACTGATAAGCCTAGGATGCATCCATACGCCCCACTAAAAATACTGATAAAATGGCCAAACTGAGCTTAGTGGTACGATGCAGGATATCACTCTCCTGCATGTGAGTCACGACACCGGTGCCTCTAGTGCCATGGTTACGGTACCTCCGTAACTAGTACATAAACTGGTCATGCTTGTATATAATACTCAGGCAATTTATTTAGTTATTAACATGATTACTGATAAGCTTAAACACATACTGGGGAAAACATTTGGCTGCAGACGGGGAATCCTAATCATGCATAAGAAAGAAAGTCCTTACTGAAAGGACGGAAAATCCGTACGATTAATAAAAAACGAAAGAGGCAAATAATAGTAGAACGATAAAATATTCGTACCTTATACGTTACAACCAAATTAATTGCCTCAAAGCTATGAGCGGTCCAACTTATATCCGTAACCACTTGTCTATATAAAGATGATAAATAAATGTCAACTTTCTATCATCCATTTTAGATTTTGAAATCACATGTTAATCATTATATAACAACATCTATTTGTTCGTTACATCTATATGTTTTGATGTCTCAAAAGACCAACATGTCAGTAATAACTTATTGATTTGTATTTACGGTCCTGCTGCAAAAGTAACATGCAAACCGAATGAATATACATCGTCTATTTCGCTTTACTTATTATAAGATCAAGTTTCTAACTTCTAAAAAAAAATACGCTTAAAATCACAAGCGTTTATATCTATTCTATGATTTTCATTTGTGATATACAGTAGGTAACATAAGACATGTGTGTTACCTTCGATATCGAAACCGAACGACACTAATAAACGAGGCACGATCACTAACTCAGCACGTCCCAAGATTCAGTAAAACTAGCGAGATACTTAGACCTTAGCACCATGATCGAATGAAATTTGGACCAAAATGAGAACTTGAACCTCGAGTGTGTAATAACAAAACCTCTCACCCGCACATGAACTGGCCGATTCACTCATCCCCGTCGACTAGGAGCTGCAAACACGAACATGTCCTGATCCACAACCAAAGCTTAACTCGAGCGCGAACCGTAAGCTTTAGCAGGAGAATATGTGACCGAAACTAGTGCACCACTCGAACTTGAGAGATGCGTGGACCGATCACGAATGGAGGACCCCATCCCATTCGAACATGAATGAATAGTAAGAAACTAAATAAGGAATACTTAGGCTTTAGAACCCTTGGTGAGACTTAGGCTGATAATATTTTATAAAGTCCATGGTAAAAAAACGTTATGGGTCAATATATCCGGATCCAAGCTTTAAACGAACCACGTTTTTTATTCTTTCTCAATATTTCATGCGTTTGATGACCATTCAACTTTCTATTTATTCTTTTAATAACACAATCATTTTAGTCATAGACAGTGGCTAAAATTTCGGTTAATTGAAACGTATTTTACTCGTTTAAGCTTATCCAAAAACTCGTATGGCATGTACCAAGCCACTAATATTCGCTTCACTTTCATGTAACCATGTCATTCTTAAGTCTTGTGTTGACAGATTCTCAATATAATTTTGCTAAACAACTCATCGGACATTTCATGTTCAAAACTACTAATATATAAATAATTATAACTTAAGGTTTTAATATCAATTTTTTTAAACTATATTCAAAATGAAGAAATAAAACACAAACCAAATATTTGGGTTTTACATAATTTCTCTTGTACAAAATTGCTTGGTATAGTTCATTACCAAAGCCGTTTAGACTTTCGCCGGAAAGGCATGTCTTAAACTAGTATAAATGACACAAGCTCTTCGTTACTACTACTTGAAGATTGCCACTTGTCTCTTGAGCATTGACCTTGGTCTTGATTCACTCCCCTTGGGTCCTCTCTTATTTGCTTCTTTGCTACGAGTAGTCGTTTCTCCATTTCAGTCTCTATCAGTCTCGATTCAACTCGTAATCCTTCACTAAGGCATTATCATCTAGTTTTGAAGTGGTCTAATGATTTCCAAATGGCTTAAGATATATTCTAAGTATTTTAGAAAAAAATTGATTTTGAAATTTTCTTTGTTGTTCTTTGTTAAAAACCTGCCACTGTTGGCGGTTCTTTAATTGTCACGGTTCAAACCCACGGTTCCATATCGATAAGGAACCGTGGCCCCACCAGGTGACTAAATTAATCATATTTTAATAAATAACTCTATTTCAAACAAACCCTCCCTTTCTTCTCCATAGAAGCGACGGGTTTCATCATTTCCACCATTGTTGAATCTTCAAAAGCTCCAATTTACTCGTGATTAATTGATTCCAAGTTGTGGGTTTCACTCATCCCTCTTCCAACATCAATTAATTGTATGTACATTCATTTAATTCTAACTATTTCTTTCTAGGGTTCTTATTTTCATAATTAGGGATTTTTAAAATCAATGTTGAATTAAAACCTTGCTAGGAATATGGGTTGACATAGCTATATTGTTATGATTCCTTAGGTTCAAATTCATTGAGATTTCACTAAAACCCACTTGTAGAACAATCCGAATTTTAACTAAATATTTTTGGTTAAATGATGGAATTAATATGAACCCATAAACAAAATTGGTAATTGCATTGTTAATGCTTACCTAAAAATGTTTTTGAAAAACCTTTGTTCGAGTTCATGATTGATTTTACATTGCTCATATGTACTAGTCAATGATGAATTGAGTTCATTGCAAACATGGGAATGAAAAGGATTAACCCTTTGTTTATCAAGAAATTGACTAAACACATTCTCGTGAGTTTGAATTTCAAGTCACTATGTAACAATAAGAGTAATTGGAACAATTTTTGCTTTTATGTTTAGGTACTTGATCATGCATTTGGAAACTCATAAAGATCATGAGAAAACTAGAGAATACATGCCTAATCTTTCTTCTTCGTGTCAATCTCGTTCTCTCAAAAATACTTTTCGGTCTCTAGAATCTCGAAGCTTTCATGAAGGGACGTATTGTCCCTTCTAATTTCCTCGGACTTGACTTCATTCGATTCATGTTCAAATCTATTGGCTTTGACTGCTTGCTTGACATTGATGAGCCAATCTTTCCCTCTTTTCTATTGGAATTCTTAAGCTCATACACATTAATATGCATCAATAATGGTTTATCGATAAGATTTTCCATCAATGGGAAAACCTTTGTATACACTCTTGAAGAATTTGCAAAAATTCTTAATGTTCCATACAAAGGTCAATGTAGGTTCACCGATGCTTGGAGTATCAACTCTTTAGAATCGACCTCTATTGATGTGCATTATGTGACCGAGCTACCTTCACCTTCGGCTATTTCTTGTGCCATTGCCAAGCCTCGAGAACATCCTATTCTTGGTAAACTTGAAGGAGAAATTCGTGCTCTCACTACTTGGGAATTACTCACTAGCGATCTTAATGATTTCATGATCCCTTGGGCTGAAATCATTAGGGAAAATGCAATGTGTCTCGGTGGTGATCGCAACCATGTGCCTGCTTGTCTTGCACATATGTTGTATTGTGTTGCAACTTCCACCCATATAACCTTGCATTTTTCATAGCTAGAAGAATTAGATTTGTTCTCGTTAAGTCTCATTCAAGTCTCCCTTTTGCTATGATTCTCTCATGCATTCTTAGAAAATTTCTCCTTGACTTTCCATTTTTAAATGCTTCATCATTTCACTTTGTTGATCGTGTTATGCTTCCCGTTTAAGGGAACCTCTCACTTGAACCCAAGTATGTTTCAAATGAAGATGGAAGTGTCCTTCAAGAGAATTCTCGCATCTTTGATGTCTCTCCTCACAACTCTAATGACACTTTTTCATCTACCATCTCTCACTTGTCATCTCTAGAAATTTATTCATACTATGAATTCTATCTTAAGCATCGCCTTCTAGAAGATCTAAGGAATGGATCAAGACAATAGAGAAATGTTCTTGAATGAAAGTGTGTTGAAGCATTGCTCATGGTTGTTACCACGTGTGTCTCTTTGACTCATCTATGTTTATTGTTTTTAGGATTCGGTGTTATTTAACTAATTCTTTGTGTTTGGATTACTAGATATTTTTAATCATAATTCGTTCATGCTATCGATCTTTCGATGTGCATGACTTGTGTGCCATTTATGTGTTTGTTAGCTTTCTAGATTTTGGCTAATAGTCTACTTTAGCTTGATAATCCTTGTAAAAGATCTGGGATTTTAAAAATTGCTGTAAAATCCTTTTTCTGAGGCCACTGTCCACGGTTCCTTAAAGACTGGCGGTTCCTTAGTGATAAAGAACTGCAGTGAACCACAAGCTCTGATTTTGACAGAATCTTTGCTTTACACTGTTTTCTCTAAATCTTTGTAAACATTGATAAAAATTTTGCTAAAAGACCAGCTTTTTTCTAGAATTAGTCTACCTAATTTCATTGTTCATAAAAATTATTTTTAACCCTTACTAGTTTGGATCACCTTCTTCCCTTCTTAAACCTCCCTTGGTTGATCTTCTTCTCCATCCTTCAATCCTTATTCTAAGCCTAGACACACAACCATGGTATCCACAAGATCACCAAATTCTTCCAAACAATACTCATTCAAAAGAAACCTTAAAATCAAATTCAAGTTTCCTAAACTTGGTTCTCCATCTTCTCACACACCCAAGAGTGAGATTTCTCCAATTCTCATATCTTCATCACCCTCACCACCTCTTGCACCATGCAAGACAAGTTCAACTCATGGTACTAACCATTCTCATGGTTCTACCTCCTCTTCATTCCAATCTAGGATGAATGAGTTGTCCCCACCTTTCACCCTACCAAATTCACCCATCTCACCTTTAGACATCATGCCTCCTCCTCCTCCCTCAAACACTCTAATTTTAGGTGTTCCTATTTCCTGTTTCTTGGGTGTTCCATACTTGTTTGACTTTTTCATGCACAATGGAACCAATTATCCTTGTTGCTTAAACAACTTCTACCTCATTGATATCCTTAGGTTGGAGATGATTGGAGCTCACATTAAGTTACAAAGCTTTTTGTTGAATTTATTTGCTAATCCTCCACTTCCTAGGATATAAATGATGATTTTCTAAAAATAAATGCTTTTAAAAGAAAATCAAGCCAAGGAAGACTATCTATCAAGAACTAGTTTAGCTAACTTTGTAAGAGTTAGTTGTTGTTTTATTTCTTGTATTTCCTTTCCTTCATGAGTTTTCATGAAGATGTGTTATGGATTTAGTATTTGTGTGTTTTAACCTATGTGCTCACACTAATCAACTTTAATTTTATTTAAAATTGAACCTTAATCTATCACAACCTCTTAAAACTTGACTATAATTGCATCAAAATGTTATCTAAATATTCTCACCCTTTGTCAAGACACTCTTTGTGAGTGTGTTGCCTTTTGTGCAACCAAAGCATAATCTAGTGTTAAAAGAGGTAAAAATCCAACATTTGTAATTTTTTGAAAAAGTCTTATTTTTCTCAAAACCTTGTAAAATTGCATTTTCATGTCCACTGTATGCGGATCCTTAAAGTTCGCACGGCTCCTTACATATAACGAACCGTAGGTTCTTTTAAAGAACCGTGGACAGTAAGCCAATTTTTGGCTTGTTTTTGGTCTTTCTTCTTTGACCATGGTCTTTTGCAAGATTCATTGTTTGTCGTTTTTGGCTAAACATTCCTTGAAAACTTTTGTTTTAATTTCATATCTTTGCCTTGTCTACTTTCTTTAAATTCTCTTCTTTTGGGAGTTCTTTTTCTCATCCCTCACAATGTCTACTTCTCATAATCTTAACCTTGACATCTCTTTGTTACAATCTTCTAAACCTAAAGCTTCTTCTTCTAAGCTTTCCAAGAAACCGAAAATCTTGGTTCGACCTATTTGGGTCAAGAAGAACAAGGATCATCATGATTCCTCTTCTTCCAAACCTTGCGAGACTTCTTTCTCTCCCATTACGTATTGGAATGAGACTTTCTCAATCGATCCAATTATCGGTGAAAAGGACGTTCTTCCACCACCACCTAAACCTTGCAACATACCTCCTCTCAATGACCTATCTTCTTTCTCAAATCTCACTAAGCATTGTCAAAACATTTTGTATCCATTATCTCCCTCTCCACCACCACCTTCTCATCTTGATGGTCCTCTCCATCTAACGACTTTGTTTTGCATCATGGAAGCTCGTGTGCTTATTGTCGATTTCAAAAAATTGATCTTGCTCATGTGTATGACAAGCTAAATTTTCTTGAATTTCTTCTCACTCGATCTCCTCCCAAAGTATTTGTTCCCATGAACAAATCTTCGAATGATTCATCGTCGTCTTATTTTTCCAATTAAAGCA
Source organism: Glebionis coronaria (assembly GCA_025667525.1). Taxonomy (NCBI): domain Eukaryota; kingdom Viridiplantae; phylum Streptophyta; class Magnoliopsida; order Asterales; family Asteraceae; genus Glebionis; species Glebionis coronaria. Next base: position 543,034,291 of record CM046878.1, read on the forward strand.
CACTTTGTGTTTTAGTTGTTTAAGTCAACTTAAGCAATCTTGGAGGATTATCACTACTAGAGTAGTTTATGCTTATTTTGTTTATTTTCCTTATTTGTTGTGTTAAATATTCATATTGTGTGTATGCATATTTCCCTTGTTTGTTCTTTCATATTTTTGTAATATGAATGTTATGTGTGTTACTCTCTTTCCCATCAATTCGTTTTCACACACTGTTTAGAGTTGATCATGGTTAAAACTTACAATCGCTTTTGGGTGATTCCACCAATTCTACGTTTCTAACCCTTTGACATATTATCACTTCAATTGGCATGGATGTTTCTTTTCTACCTTTATTCCACTAATTGAACTTTGATTTTGTCAAAACACCCTCTTTGGACATTCTTAGAAAATACTTACTTCTAATTTAAGATTTTTTTTCTTTCTCCCTCTCAAGTTACTTAGTAGGTAGTGACTATATATACATTGGTGTTTCTTTTCTCTCTACTAAACTTTGTGTAGCATGTCACCTTAGCTCATTCACTTGATGCCCCAAGCAAGGAGAGTAAACACCAAGGGGGAACTTCTAGCAAAGTCAGTTCTTCTCTTCCTCAACGACTTATGCTAACCTTTTTGCTTCGACAAAGGGGGAGAAATGATAGTGATAAACTCGTTAATAAATCGAACAATTTTAGATTTTACATAAATGAGTTTATAGTTTGTCGTAATCAAAAAGGGAGAGATTGTTAATGTAAAATAATGCCTAAAAACATTATCAGCGTTAACTAATTTCTTAGTTTTGATCACGATAAATTAAAAAGACATTTATCATCAAATACAATCATAAGACGAATTATCTAACAAACACTATCATCAAGGTAATAATCATTCAAGTACTGCACTAACATATCTTAATCATGATTAGTGATCATAAAAGTGATTAGTCCTAAACTTACATTTTTTTAAATTTGACAAAAGATTTTTTAATAAACTTTCTTTTTAAGAAAATGATTTATTAAAATGGAAAATGTAAATTTGAATATGGCATATTCCAAATGCCATAGGAATATCCTTTGAAGGTAAAAACTTACCTCAGATATTACACCCCCGCTAAAAGAAAAAGGGAGCGGAGTCTACTACCACGGATCCTTAAATGGATATGCGGTTCCTTATTGATAAGGAACCGTGGGACAATTAAGGAACCGCTGGCAGAGAGCCGTTGGCTTTTGTCTCCTATAAATAGTGGATACAATCTGCATTTTTCACAACCCTTTTTGGACACTCTTTCTACTATCCTTCTCCTTTCTAATTCCTAATCATTTGTAAATGATCACTTAATGTGTTAAGTATGTTTACTTATGATTATCCCCTTTATCTCCTTCTTTACCTTGTCTAAAGAGAAGATCAATCACACACTTGTGATGTGATTAAAGATGAAGCCTTGATGAAGATCATCCTCTCCTAAAGATCTAGTCATGTTCATCATTTGTTTTATTTGAGTCTTGTATAGATCCAATGTATTTGTGAGTACTTGGATCTAGTCTTGTGTAAATCCATTGTATATGTGTATACTTAGATTTGTGTTGTGTAGATCTAAGTTACATGTGTATACTTGGATATGTGTTTTATTGAGTTGTAATAGTTGTGAGTTATGAGTTCTCACTAAACTATAAAGTGATGTGGTTGTGTCTTATGAGTTCTCACTAAACTATAAAGTGATGTGTAGTTGTTTCTTGTGAAGTTCTCACTTAGCTTTAAAGTGAAGAGTCGTGAAGATTGGTTCTACCTTTCGATTAGAACTCGCCATCTAGCCTTGTTTCGTAAAATGGTGAATTAGGCAACGTTGTGAAGATTGGTTCTATCTTTCGATTAGAACTCGACATCTAGCCTTGTGTCGTAAAATGGTGAAGTGGGCGACATTGCGTAGATTAGTCCTAGCTAAGATTAGGTCTCGACAGTTAGCTTAGTGTCGGAAAATAATGTAAGCGATGTTGTAAGGTTTTCTTCGCCAAGAAGGGAGCTTGTGGATATAGTGGAAATCTTGAGTAAGGTGTACTCGAGGAGTGGAGTAGGAATGAAGATAGAGCTTCGTTGCCGAACCACTGTAAACCTTGGTGTCTTCCTATTAGGTCGTTTCTTTCCTTACTCTTTACTTACTTTTATTATCACATCACACACATCTACTATTTATCATTGTTAATGCATTAGAATTGAACCTAATTATTATGCAACTAGCTTTCAAGTAAAAGGTAGTTGTGGGGCAAACCTAATTGAAAGAAATTTTAATTAGGACATAAACCGATGAGAAACTATTCAACTCCTCCCTTCTAGTTTCTACATAAAACGTTACATTTCAATAAAAAAATTCATTAAAGATAAAAAACATAACGAAAAATACATGAAAATAAATAAACTAGTTTTTGGGATGGGCATACAATGCGCAAATCACATCTTTTTTACTCTCGATGATTATCACGTTCTTCGGACACATCATTTATGCGTCGGTTACCTTGAACCAAAAAATATCTTTTTTTTACCCGCACCAATTTTAGGATCCTAGGAAATTTGTATGAAACATTCGGCCAAAAGATACTCCTCCGTAACGTTCCACAAATTATGAGTATCGGGTCCGACTTTCGGTTTAACGTTCTTATTAGCCTTAAGCTTCCTATGGCTACCTTTCTTAGACGTTGGCGTCGGGATTTGTTTTTCGTCATCTTCATCTTCGTCTACTAGGTGATGGGATTGTTGATCGGATTGTGGTGTAGGTTGTGCTAGAAGATATCACATATGTTAATTGCTTTACAAAAGTCATGGTATTTTTTTCTACGTTATTAACCTCTTGCACAATTAAATAACGTGGTGTTTGCTTATCTTTACATAACACAAATTCACGAGATTACGTTTATATGACACATTTAACAATTCCACATTTGAAAAGGAGCAAAGGGAAAATTGTTGTTATTGCATCATATGCCAGATGAATGTCTGTACCAAGAATGAGTATCTACAATGTGAAATTCACGTTATTCTTAAGAAATATTCATAAGTTTTTTATAGTATCCTGCACGATTCTTATGTTTTGGCATATGATTACATTGTTTCCAGGCAACCAAAGTTGGGTTGTAAGTTTTTACGAATCATCGAAGATGGAACTTGGTTCAGAAGTTGAAATTACAATCGTGACTCCAGGGTTAACCGAATTAGAAATGAGTCGAGACAAAATCATGGACAAAGATCGTGAAATCACAAAACCGAAAAGTCAGAAATCCTGCAGCGAAACGCGGACAATCACCCTCGTTTAAATTGATAAGGGGAAAATACATAAACTTGTGACAATTTATCGGATTTAGCAAAAGGGATGTTGTTGCCAATTATTTGAAGTTGAGGGTTTGCAAAGTGAGTATAACTTTTAGGGGCAACAAGAAACAAATAATTATCCATTATAAAGGTCAGAACCAAACAAGTGTGCATTTCATCAGAATCATATTCATATTTCATAACATTAGTTCTCTTTCTTGCAACTTATACAACTAAAACTAGAAGATGGGTGCTCTAGATCATCTCTCAAACATGTTCGATTGCTCAGGTGCTGGAAGTCACAGACACCACAACAACCGCAAACAATTGCAGGTAAAAACTCTTACTCTTCCTTACAGTTTTTGAGGATATTTATGTTATTTCTCTAATGATTTAGCTAAAAACTCTTAGAAAGGAAACACACAAAGACACAGTTAGATAGTACTAGTTTTGCTCAAAAAGTTACATACGTATGTTAATTTGTTTGTAAGAATACAACACTATATTGCCTTTTCACATAGTCTTTGGAATGATCATGAGAACTTCTATCAGCATTTTGCACCAAAATTACAGCGATAAGTAGTAATAGTATGTTACTGAAATTTTAATGGAAAGTGACATGAATACTTCTGCTTTCGAGTCGTAGTAGCTGACCTTATGGTCGTCGCTTCAATTCATTTCCAGAACAGCAATTTGTAGGTAAAACTAATGGTGTAGCACTAAATGCATGTTTCGAGAATTATGGGCTTTGGGAAAGTTTTTTACTTTTTGGCTTATGTCGTTTCCCACATGCTATGGGGTACAAAATCTTTTAATGATTTCTACCGTACGAATACTATATAAAATATCTCTTCTTTTGTGCTAGTTAAATTTGGTCGACAAAATTCGTTCACGTGCATTTAAGTTCATATTTTCTCCGTCTCATATTAACAGTCCAATATAATATTTTTGGACGTCTCATATTAATAGTTTAGTTTAAAAATAGATAAAAATATAAAATAAGTTTACTGTATCACCCTCAAGTGAGGGTGAGTGAGGGTATCATTACAAACAATTTCAAAATTGTAAATTAATTAGTTAAAGGTAAAATTTTCTTTGTGTAAAAAGTAAAAGAGAGAAAACTGAAAAAGTTATATTTTTATTAAACTACGTGTTTTTAGTCGATGAAATATTATTATGAGACAGAGAGAGTATTTAACAATTGTGCTTTTCTTGGTAGATTTCTTTTTATCCTATCATATACTCTTCTTTTTTTTAATTATTATTCATCGATAAAAAAAACACACAATTTAAAAAAAATAACACTTTTACAGTTTTCTCTCTTACTTTTTGTATAAAGATAGTTTACATTTAATCAATTAATTTAAAATATTTTTAAAATTTGTAATTATAATTTTAATTAAAGGTAATGTAGTAATTTCGATCTAAATTTCCTATTTATTTTTAAAAGTAAACAATTAATTCTAAACAACTTGAAAAGTAAAAATTGATTATAATTTTGAGACGAAAGTATAAATTATAATAATTACTGAATAAAAGATTATTCATAATATAAATTAGAATAGATATTTTAGAGACATTGTGTTAAGGACATGTTCTAATGATATGAGGTGGGTAGGATGTAGTAGTGCTCCCAACAACTTTAGATATTTTATCATCTTAGTGGACCCCTTAAGAAATAAAGTCATACAAACTCTTTATGTGTTGTGTCATATCTAAATTATTACAGTACTTGCACAAAGATTATATATATCTACATTATTTTTAGGGTTTTTTTTTATGTTTTGTCTTACGAGCATATGATAAGAAGTTATAAAGTACATTTGGTTTCATAGAAAAGTATATATAGATTTATATTTTACGGATATCTGTGTATTTTTTTTAACAAACCGTGTATTTTTTATGTAATTTAGACCTTCTTATCATGTGCCTCTAAAGCGACATAAAATTTGGTCGACATACAATAATATCTAAGTTATTCTAGTACTATTTGGTTTAGTAAGTCGTCATAGTCAGGTGGTTAAGACTCTGAAGTCAAAACTTCATCCGTCAAAGTTCATGTCATGAGTAAATTTGGTCGACATACAATAATAATAGCCACTACAGGTTGTTTTCTAACATAGTGTTTCCTTTGTATATGTTTTACAATATAGACGGTCGAGATTAGAGTAAAAATCGATTGTGAAGGATGCGAGAGGAAAGTAAGGAGATCAGTTGAAGGAATGAAGGGTGTGACATCAGTAAGCATTGAGCCAAAACAGCACAAGCTCACAGTCATAGGGTATGTCGAACCCCACAAGGTTGTATCCCGTGTTGCGCACCGAACAGGCAAGAAGGCTGAGATCTGGCCCTATGTGCCATATGATGTCGTGGAACATCCTTATGCTCAGGGTGTGTATGACAGGAAGGCACCATCAGGGTATGTGCGATACAATCAAGACCCGAACATGAGCCATTTGACCCGTGCTACCTCAACTGAGGTTCGCTACACGACTGCCTTTAGCGATGAAAACACGGGTGCATGTGCTATCATGTGATGGGCCAAATGTGTTTAGAACAATTAGACCCTTAAACCAATTCTAGGTTATGGTCGTTTTCGTATTAAGAAAAGCTCAAGAGCTTTTTAGTTTCGTTTTCTTGTGTAATTTGGATGACTTCAAATATTATTTTAGATGTTGCTTGCATTAATGTTGTATATTGATTGAAACTTTGAAAGTATGTGCAAAGTATGGGTTTGTGAATTTATCTCATCTTTACGATTGATCTACACTTGTTATTCAACAAAGTTGAAAAATGTATACAAATTACACGAGACCGAACAATGTAAAAGTGACTTGACAACAATCGGAACATACTATGATTAGAGATACATACTACTAGCCAAAACAGCCTTTCAAATGAACGTGATGGAAGAGACATGTGATGTGGATAGAGAAGTGGACAACGACTTTCATCTAACTTGGCTGAAAATGTACACATAACTTATTATGAAACAAAATGGTATGCACTGGTTAAAGCTATATGCAACGGTGTCGATTGAATTCGAAATTGGTCGTCGTGGTTACGACGATCGATTCGAATCTATCGACCCAAACTTGATCGTACACATGATCCACTCATTTTTTTTTCTTATTTTTAGCTCTATTTCTTTTATATTTTTAAATGAGTTTTGTTTAAATCTTCACAACGTATATTAACTTGACCATTTTTAAAATTAGTTTTAATTCATGTATTTTATCTTTTTTATCTTTAATTAAGTTTTTTTTATCATTTTTTTAAAACGTTATGTATAAATATTATTGGAATATTTTTATTTTATTAGAATAATTATTTTAATAAAAAAATAAATTTAGTCGTTTTATTGTGGAAACAAATCGTATGTAGGTCATCGGAGAAAAAAGTTGATGTGCTAGGAAAAATTTAGGTAGATGGTGATTGCTATTGTGAATAGCCTAATGCTTATGATGCAAATCTTGCTTGTGGCATAGGCAAAAAAGGATATAAAAAGGTTACACTTGTATATTCTATAAATGACTAGACGTGTACTCGTGTATAACATTAGAAATTGTTTAGCGACAGATAATTAATGATATGTAAATTGACTCGGTAATCGAACTGATAATTCGATGACTCGACCGAAAATAAAAAACTAGCATAAACTATTTAGTATCATAAGTAAGGTTGAAAAGTCAGCTTATCAAAACCAAAAATCCCAATTAAACAAACCCAAATCTGATTGGGATACCTAAGCCTTAAATTAGATCTAGTAAGGTTTAAAACTTACTGAATCATAAACTATTAGTGTATATATAAAAGAGGAGAATCACGTTTTCATAGAAACAGTGATTCTCCTCAATACCAAAATAGAATATTGTTTCTCGCCTCCTCACAGACTCTCAATTCTCTCACAAAAATTACACACACTAAACACACACGATTTTGATGCCGACCTGATTTGTTGATCTGTTGCCATTAATCATGGTTTGGCCTTTTGCACTTCCCCTATTAATCATTAATTGATTAGTTGCCCTTTGCTGTTTAGTTACCCTTTGTAAAATTATAATCAATTTATTCCGCCATTTTGTGGTAGTAGCTACAGGAACTACAAAAATCTGGGTCGTTGGTTATGATTAGAGGTGTTATAAGATGCATCTTGGCTCACATGTCCTCTATCTCATATTATTTGTCATCTCATTCTCTGATTTTGATCCACGACAATGGTTTTCTTGATCGGTATGACTTCGATCTAGATTTAAATTTTTGATTCAGCCGATCTATATCGATACACCCTTCGATGCCGCAAATGCTTTCATTGCCTCCATTTATGGTGAGTGACGTTGGTGATTTGGTTGGTGACGTTGGGTGGGTTGCATCGCTGGTTGTTGGATTATAGTCATTTATTGATGCTCTTTGTAGAGTGGATCGGTATTATCAAAACATTTTATCGAAAGCCCTAATTTCTAGGAATTGCTAGAAACCCTAATTTTTATGGGGATTATTGTGTTGAGCCTTTTGGAATATTGTTGGTAATTTGTTGTAACCCTTTTGATTGCAGTTGATTTGTTCTATCTTAATCATGAATGCATCTATCTTTTGCTAATTTTTTAAAATTGTGTAATTCATATTCATAATGTTTTTGTATTATAATAATTTGGTTTGTCAATGACGGGATTTGTGGTTCTTCTGTGGCAATCTGTTGCTTTTTATATGATAGCAATAACGAATTAACAAATGAATAAAGAGTTTGTAGAAACTAGAAAGGGGGGGGGGGGGTTGAATAGTTTCTTAAAATTTACTTGTCAAAAGACGGTTTTCAAAAATCCTTTTTAAAAACTTAGACTTGAGCAAATATGTGAAACCTTCTTATACACAATATGAACAAGGGATAGTGCAACTAAACTAACAATCACAAGTATAAAGAATAATGAATGTAAAGAGATAAGGAAAAGAAAGATCAAACCGAACACCAAGGATTTATAGTGGTTCGGCAAAGAAGCTCACTCCTCGTCCCAACTCCAATCCTCGAGTACTCCTTACTCGAGACTTCACTAATCAACAAGCTCCTTAAGGTGGAGAAATCGTACACAGCGTTGCTTATCTAATTTCTGACTCTAAGCTAAAAGTCGAGCCCTAATCTTAGCTAGGACCAATCTATACCGATATACTTTAAGGACCAAGTATTAACCTTAATACATACACAACTTCCAAATAGACACAACTACTTGGATCTTCACAACAATGACACAACAATGAATAAATAAGATTTGATCTTCAGTGGATCTTTGAGGTAGACACAACACTTCAAGGATGAAAGTGTTCTACTCTTTGCACTTGGAGAGAAAGAGATGGGAGAAGAAAGATTCACTTGTAAACAAGTAGTAATCAACCAAATAACCAAGGATTTGAGTGATTTTAGAAGTATGAAAGAATCTGGAAATATATGTGCAAAAGAGGTGAAGAGAAAATCTGAGAATGGTCCACTATTTATAAGCCAAGGCTCCAACGGCTATATCTGGCCGCGATTCCTTATCGATAAGGAACCACATAGCTACTTAAGGAGCCGCCGGAGTAGACTCTACTCTTTTTTGCCTTTTAGTGGTATGGTTTAAATTTGGTGATTAAAATATCTTGAAAGGGTATTCCAAACTAAGATAGAATATGCTATTTTCAAATTTTCAAATAATTAATTTAATAAAACATTTTCTTAAAAATAAAGTTTAATAAAAACTTGTCACACTTAATAAAGTGAGTTTCAAGAAAAGATTAAATCCTTGATCACTTAATTAGGATGAGTACTTGTTTGTACATACCTTAAGTGATAATGGTTGAAATGAAAAATACTCGAACTCAAGAATTCGTTTTTCGTAAATGCTTGATTTTACATATTGTCGTAATCAAAACAAAGCGAGACCGAAAAATACAAGTAAAGTTTTTAGGCATCATTTCATTAACAATCTCCCCTTTTTTTATTTCGACAATACATAAACTCAATCACATTAAAAACAAGATTTTCGAAGATGAGTTTATTTCACTTCTTCTCCTTTGTCGAAGCAAAAAGGTTGCAAAAGTCTTTGTAGAAGAAAAGAATCGGACTTTGCAAATGCTCTCCTTTGGTTCTTACTCCCCCTTGCTTGGGGCACCAAAGAATCGAGGTATGGTGACAAGCTACATAGAAGGGTTAGTAGAAGAGAAGAGACACCCAACAAGATATAGCAAAGATCACAAAAAAATAAAAGAGAAGAGACCAATATCCAAGATAAGTTATGTAAAACAAAAACATGAATAAAAGATACAAGGAAACAAAACATACAAAGATGTATTTAAATAAAACAAGCCAAAATAAAAGCATAAATCTAATCCTAGTTAAACTAGAACTTGAAGATTTTATTGAACTAGATGTCTTGAAGGTAAGCAACAAATACTTAGATAAAAGACAAGGTAGTGGCAGAAGGAGGTGGTGGTGGCTTGGTAGTAATCTCATAATCATGGTGAAGAGGAGGTTTGACTAAGAGACTTTTGATGTAATTCAAGTCCAAAGAGATATGAGCCATAAAAAGATGTTGATATTGACAACAATAACAATATGTTCCATGATGCATGATATTATCATGTGAAGGAGGAAGAACACTAAAGGCTAGTGGTGAAATAAAAGAAGTTCCACAATCAACATTCTTAGAAGGAGAAGAAATGTGATTTTGAGTGTTCTTGGGTGAATTGGGATTGAAAGCAATTGGAGAGAATGGAGGAGAATCAAGGCTTTCATTTGGAAAATAAGACATTTTGATTTGAGAAAGAATACAAAATGCTTAGGGTTAAATAGAGAAAGCTCAAGATATTTTGAGGGTGGTCAAAGGGTTGAAACAAAGATTCCAAAAAGTGTTGGAGCAAATTTGGAGTTCCAAAAATACCCGAAATAGGAAGCACTGTCTGTGGTTCCTTTTCTCCACCGGCGGTTCCATATTGATATGAATTCGCGGTCTCTTTAAAGAACCGCATACAGTGGGTGGATTTTGGTGATGAAGGAGGATTTTCTAATTCAGCAAATCCTATTTTTTTTTCTAGTCTAACTAATCATAGAGATATGCTAAGAAGCAAAGATAGACAAAGAAAACACACAAGAACTCACCAAACAAGGTTTTGACCAAAATACATGGATTTTAAAGAAAACTGATGTTGGAGGTGTGTTGAACTAGACAATAAGTCATGACAAAATGATCCTCCATAGTTCACTTGTGTTCTTGCTATACTTGAGAGACACATACATATGAATTATGTAAGCTCAATATTAATAGCAAGAAGCTATGAAAAACATTTTTAGATTGAATTAACAATGCAAAAACATTTCTCTACCATTTTCGAAAGAACTTTTGAGAATTTTGAAAAAGAGAAGAGAGGTTTTCCAAAAAGAGTTTGCAAGACTCAACGACTCAAAGAAAGAAAAGACTCAAAAGAGAAAATGACTCGATTAATAAAATGCACAATTAAGGAGTGTGTTTCATTAAACCTAGACCTAGACGCAAGTAATTAAAAGGTTCCATCTTAAGTGGCTTAGTGAAGATATCGGCTAAGTTCTTTACCAAGGGCACCTTCTCAATCGAAATGTTCCCCTCTTGAACATTATCCCTAAGGAAATGGTGGCGAATCTCTATGTGCTTGATTCGCGAATGTTGCGCGGGATTCTTGCTAAGGTCTATTGCACCCTTATTGTCGTACATGATGGGAACATCATCAAGAGAAATCCCGTAATCAACACGCGCTTGCTTCATCCATAGAGCTTGTTGACAAGCTTTACCGGCACTCACATACTCGGCTTCCGTGGTGGATATTGCAAGAGCGATTTTTTTCTTGGAGAACCAAGAAGTTAAACAACAACCCATGAAGGTACAAACTACACTAGTGCTTTTCCGGTCCACATATTCTCCCGCATGATCCGAGTCCGCGTAGACAATGGTTTCTACGCCGGTCCATTTAGGATAACATAATCCTAAATGTATAGTACCCTTAATGTATCGGAAGATACGCATAACCGCTTCAAGGCCAGAGGTTTCGGGAGCCTCTTGGAAGCGAGCACAAAGGCAAACACTAAACATGATACCCGGTCGACTTGCCGTTAAGTACAACAAACTACTAATCATACCTCTATATTTGGTGTTGTCTACCGACTCACAATCATCATCTACGGTGAGTTTGGTATCCGAGGCCATAGGGGTCTTCATTGGTCTAGAGTCTTCTAATCCAAATTTCTTTAGCAATTCTTTAACATACTTGGATTGATTAAAGAAAATACCATCGTCCATTTGTTTAATTTGGAGTCCTAAAAAGAAGTTAAGTCCTCCCATCATACACATTTCAAACTCGTCATGCATGATTTTGGCAAAGTCATCACACAATGATTGACAACTTGAACCAAATATAATGTCATCAACATATATTAGTACGATTATGAGGTGAGAACCTTTCTTCTTTGTAAAGAACGTATTTTCTACCATCCTCATGGTATACTCATGTTTTACAAGAAACGCTTTAAGTCTATCATACCAAGCTTTGGGTGCTATTCTATCATACCAAGCTTTGGGTGCTTATTTGAGACGAAAAATAGCTTTCTTAAGTTTGTAAACAAGATCCGGTTTCTCAAAATCAATGAAGCCGGGAGGTTGAGCCACATATACCTCCTCATTGATCAAACTGTTAAGAAACGCACTCTTTACATCCATTTGTTGAAGCTTAAAGTCTAAGGCACAAACGTAGGCTAAAAGGATTCTAATGGATTCTAATCTTGCTACGAGTGCGTATGTCTCATCATAATCAATGCCTTCTTGTTGATTATAGACTTGAGCTACAAGTCTAGCCTTGTTACGAGACACATCACCATTCTCGTCTAACTTAATTCTATATACCCATTTGGTTCCTATAATGTTATAAATTCTAGGTGGAGGAACAAGTTCCCAAACGTCATTAGCAATGAATTGATTCAATTCTTCTTGCATAGCGTTGACCCAACTCTCATCCATCAAAGCTTCTTTAACATTATTTGGTTCAATCAAGGAGACGAAACAAAAGAATTTACTTTGATTTTGGACTTGAGATCTTAGGGTCCTTTGATTTAATTCGCCTATGACGTTGTCGAGAGCATGATCCTTTGACTCCTTAATTTTTACTCCTTTTTCAACATTAAGGTCTTCAACTCCTATGTTTCTAACATCTTTGGCTTTAACTATGTCTATTTCATCCAAGTCATCATCTACCAAAGGTGATGTCTTAGATGAAGGAGGGTTTTCATCAAATATCACATTAAGTGATTCTTCAATTACACCCGAGGTTCTATTAAGGACTATGTAGGCTTTGCTAGCTTGAGAATAACCTAAAAAGATACCTTCGTACGACTTTGGGTCAAACTTAGTAAGGCAATCTTTGGTGTTGAGAATGAAGCACTTACTTCCAAACACCCTAAAGTATTCCAATGAGGGCTTCTTACCTTTAAGAATCTCATAGGGGGTCATTCCTAGGAAAGGTCGAATAAGAATTCGGTTGAGAATATAGGTCAATGTGTCCACGGCATTGCACCAAAATTTTTGAGGCAAAGATTTCTCGTTTAACATCGTTCTACTCATCTCTTGGATGGTCCTATTCTTCCTTTCAAGTACCCCATTTGATTGTGGAGTGCGAGGAGTCGAGAAGTTATGAGTAATACCATGAGCTTCACAAAAGGCATCGAATTGCACTTCATTATCAAATTCCTACCATGATCAGTACTAATAGAGATAATTGAACATCCTAGTTGGTTTTGGATTCTTCGACTAAAGATTTCAAAGTGATCGAAAGCCTTATTCTTAGACGCCAAAAATCTAGTCCAAGTGAATCTAGAATAGTCGTCAACTATGACTAGGGTATAAAGGTTACCTCCATAACTCCGTATGGCGGAAGGTCCAAAGAGATCCATATGTAGGAGCTCTAAGCACCGAGAGGTCGAAATCAAGTTCTTGGCTTTGTGACTTGAGTGAACTTGCTTCCCAACTTTGCAAGCATCACAAAAGTGATTATCAAACTTCATCTTGGGAAGATGTCTTACCAACTCCTTAGAGACTAAATATTGAATTAAACACATATTTGCGTGACCTAATCTCCTATGCCAAAGAGTAGAACAATCATCTAAAGTCGCTAGACATAAGTTGTCCATTGACCTCCTATTTACCTTCATGACATAAATCCCATGCTTTCTAACACCTTTTCCAATGACCTTTCCATCTTTTACGATTTCACTGTCATATTCTAAAAAGATGACCTTACACTTATTGTCACAAATTTGACCAATACTTAGAAGGTTAAAACCTAAGTTATCTACGTGCTCTACATTTTTAATGGTCATGGAGTCAAGAGAAATCGTACCTTTGCCAATGATATTACCACGTCAATTACTAGCGAATGTAACGTTACCTCTATCATATGCTTTGTAGTGCGAGAACAAAATTCGATTACCCGTCATGTGTTTAGAACACCCACTATTCTTAATCCACTCGCCGAGCTCTAAATTGATTCCCAAGCATATCTAGGTAACAACACACAAGATCAAACATTTGGTCCCCAATATCTCATGGGTCCAAAGTTGTTAGTTCCAAACATCCCTTGCATTTGGTTGGGATGCATGAATGGAGGAGACATTCCCCATGGGGAAAAATATTGTTGATGATAATTGTTTCAATTCATATGGCCATTTTGTTGTCCATTGTTTCTCCTAGGTGTCTGTTAGTGCAAAGAAATGCCTAAAAACATTGTTAGTATTAATTAATCTTTCTTAGTTTTGATCACGATAAATTACAAAGACATTTATTGTCAAACACAATCATAAAACGAATTATCTAACAAACACTATCATCAAGGTAATAATCATTACACTAACATATCTTAATCATGCTTAGTGATCATAAAAGTGATTAGCCTTAAAACTCACTTTTGTCAAACATTACAAAAGATTTTTAATAAACTTTATTTTTAAGAAAATGTTTTATTAAAATGAAAATGCAAATTTGAAATGGCATATCACAAATGCCATAAGAATATCCTTTGAAGGTTTAAACAGCCTCAGATATTTCAAATTCACTAAAAGACAAAATGGAGCGGAGTCTACGTTGGCGGTACCTTAGTACCTATGGCGGTTCCTTATTGATAAGGATAAGGAACCGTGGGCTCTAATAAGGAACCACGGCCAGATATAGCCGTTGGATATTTTGTCCTATAAATAGTGGATCAAATCTGCATTCTCATCAACCCTTTTTGGATATCATCTTCATCCTTCTTTCTCCTTTCTAATCCTAGTCATTTGTAAATGATCACTTAATGTGTTAAGTATGTTTACTCATGATTATCCTATTGATCTCCTTCTTTACCTTGTCCAAAGAGAAGATCACTCACACACTTGTGATGTGATTAAAGATGTAGCATTGATGAATATCACCTTCTTCTAAAGATCTAGTCATGTTCATCATTTGTTTATTTGTGTCTTGTGTAAATCCAAAGTATTTGTGAATACTTGGACTAGTTGTGTTCATCCAAGTTATTTGTGAATACTTGGATTAGAGTTGTGTACATCCATTGCACATGTATGTAGGGTTGAGCTTCGGGCCACAACCGACCCGACCCGACCCGACCCGACCCGACCCGAGATAAACCAAAACCGAAAAAGATCATAAACTTGAACCGAAACCGAAACCGAAAAACTCGATTCGGTTCGGTATACAATCGGGCTTAACTCGGGTTTATCCCGAAAGCGAATTTTGCCCACTATATATCTTTCACCCACTTCAATGATTGAACTCAAATAAATAAAACAGCACATACCAACACTGATGAGTTTTGTATTCGTGTATATCCTTAATCCTTCCATCTATTCACCAAAAAGATTTGTGTATATCCTTCCATCTATTCACCAAAAATAGGTTCGTGGTAGTCACGGTGAAACTTCTATAGCCCAGATCTCGTGTAAAGCGCAAGAGCACAACACTACTAAAATAATTTGTTGCTTCAGATCTAGGTAGATCTTAGGTAGGTCGAATGTTATTTTTGTATGTTTTGCTGTTTATGTGATCTCGTTGTTGCTTCATAATGTCTATTTGTTTTTAATGATACAAATATATTGAGTTCTCACACTTTTTGGAGCTGATGAATTGTTTGCCAAACATGTATAAAGATTTTCAATATTGCAGTCATCGTATACTAGTAAAAGAAAAGTATTAACATGTTTAGTCGCTATGTCGGGCTAGGTACGGTTTAAATCGGTTTTTTGGCCCGACCGGCCCGATACCGAAATTTGAAAGTTTTTCCAACCGACAACCGAACCGATTTACTCGGTATCGGTATCGGTTCGGTGGGTTACATCGGTTCGGTCGGGCTTAATCGGTTTCGGTCGGTTTTGCTCAGCCCTACATGTATGTGCTTGGATTTATGTTGTGTAGATCCAAGCTACATGTGTGTACTTGGATATGATTAGTTAAGTTGTAATTAGTTGTGAGTTCTCACTAAACTATAAAGTGATGTGGTTGTGTCTTGTGAGTTCTCACTAAACTATAAAGTGATATGTAGTTGTGTTGTGTGAAGTTCTCACTAGCTTCAAAGTGAAGAGTCGTGGATATTGGTTCTAGCTTTGGATTAGAAGTCGACATCTAGCCTTGTGTCGGAAAATGGTGAAGTAGGCAATGTTGTGAAGATTGGTTCTACCTTTAGATTAGAACTCGACATCTAGCCTTGTGTCGTAAAAGAGTGAAGTGGGCGACGTTGTGTAGATTGGTCCTAGCTAAGATTAGGTCTCGACATTTAGCTTAGTGTCGGAAAATAATGTAAGCGACGTTGTAAGGTTTTCTCCGCCAAGAAGGGAGCTAGTGGATATAGTGGAAATCTCAAGTAAGGTGTACTTGAGGAGTGGAGTAGAAACGAGGATAGAGCCTCGTTGCCGAACCACTATAAATCTTGGTGTCTTCCTACTAGGTTGTTTCTTTCCTTACTCTTTACTTACATTCATTATCACTACACTTACTATACATTGTTAATGCATTAGAATTGAACCTAATCATTATGCAACTAACTTTCAAGCAAAAGATAGTTTTGTGCACTCCCCTAATTGAAAGGAATTTTTATTAAGAGATAAACTTATGAGAAACTATTCAACCTCCCTTCTAGTTTCTACAATTGGTATCAGAGCGATGGTGACACAAGATCTTTGAAGTATATTATACTTTGAAAGTTGGATCGATCCATTGTCTCCTCAAATTAGAAGGTTAAGTTGTACTAAAGTTTTTCTTTGGTCAAAACTAACTTATTGTTGAAAATAAGCCTTTTAAAATGTTAATATTGCATATTACTTAAATTAGTAGTATTAATGCATTTTAGATTTACTCTTGAAATGTATCTACTAGTTTGCATCTTGTTATGTGTAGGTACTCATGAAGATAAATCATTCTATTGATTGTGGATTGAATTACTTACACTTGTAGAAGACTCATCTTCTTTGATTTCAAACATCATTGAATGATGATATCAAGATGGGTAGAAGTGATACTAGTCTTTGAAGACTTAGTAGTCACTATTAGTCATATTTGGGCTTTGCATCGATTCCTTGAAAGCTTGGAATGCAATTTGTGGCCAAGGTACGCTGATCATTAATTGACTATATGCTTGTTCTTGGCATCCTTGCCTTGACATTTATTTGTGGTTTGTGATTCTTTTCTTTTTCCCTCTCAAACCTTCATTGCTTGGATACTTGACTCACTATGGAGATGTAGGGTGAGTTAGTAGAAGCTTAAAGTATCAAGCATGATTTCCATGGTTTGCACCCTTACGGTTAGTAGGCCCTATATCATGTGTAACTTGTGCAATTAAGTTAATCTCTAGGATGATTAGTGAATCCCTTGAGATACCAAACTACTTCATTAAGTTGTAGGTGGATTTTACACATTGGAATTGAAATATTCCAAAGATATTGTTATTGTTAATTCTAGCAATAATTATCCGTTTATGTGGGAGAGAAAGTGAATCTATACTTTGCTCATATTTTGAAATAGAATAAGACTACTCTTGAAAATGATCTTATTCTATGCATCAAAATTGCTTGGTTTAATTCATTACCAAAGCCGTTTAGACTATCGCCGAAAAGGCACGTCTTAAACCACTATATATGACACAAGCTTTTCACATCATCAATTTGAAGAATGTCATTTGTCCTTTGAGCAATGTCATTGGTCTTGATTCACTTCTCTTGACCCCTCGCCCCTTGCCTTTTTGCTACGAGTAGTCGTTCATTCGTTTCGATCTTTTCCTATCTCGATTCAACTCGTAATTCTTCAACAATGCATTATTACCTAGTGTTGTGGTGGTCAAATGATATCCTAAAGGGTTTAAGATATATTTTTAAGTAATTTTTAAAAATTTTGGTTTTCAAAAATTCATCGTTTTTCTTTGATAAAAACCTGGGCGGTTCTTTATCTCGGCGGCTCAATAGCGCGGTTCCTTATCGATAAGGAACCGCGTGCAGTAGCTTTTGTCAGAGCGCCAGTTTTATTAAAATAACTTTTTCAAACTAGTCTTTCTCTCTCCTTCACACACAGGAAACGTTTATCTCCATTTTTCCACCATTGTTGAAGCTTCAAAAACCCTTCAATCACTTAAATTAATTGATTCAAATTTGTGGGTTTCACTCGTCCATCATCCAAGATCAATTAATTGTAAGTTATTTCTTTCTTTTTCATCTAATTTGTTCTAGGGTTCATACATTCATAATTGGGGATTTTTAAAATTGACATTGAATTTGAACCTTACTAGGAATAAGAGTTGACATAGTATTGTTACTATGATTCCTTAGGTTCATATTCATAGAGATTTCACTAAAACCCATTTGTAGAACAAATCTGAATTTTGACTAAATATTTTGGTTGATTGATGGAATTGATATGAACCCATGAACAAGTTGATAATGGCATTGTTAAATGCTTACCTAAAAACCTTGTTTTTAAAAAACCAATGTTCTAGTTCATTGTTGATTTTACATAGTTCATATGTTTTGATCAATGATGAAATGGGTACATTGTGAATATGAGAATGACAAGGATTAATCCTTTGTTTGTCAAGCTATTGATGAAACACATTCTCATCTTTTGAAATTTTGATGTTTATTTTTCATATAAGTGATTGGAAAAATATATTTGTTTGTTGTATTTAGGTACTAATCATGCCTTCGAAATATCAACAAGACCACCGATACACTAGATAATACATGCCAAACCTTTCCGAGATGTGTGCTTCACCTCAACTTACAAACACCTTTTCCTCACTCCAAAAACGTTGCTTTCATGAGGGTAGAGTTGTCGAAGAGGATATTGAGGGATATATATATATACTCGATCAATGTTCGGACAAATTGGGTTTGATTGTTAGTTGGACATCAAAGAGGATATTATCCCGAATTCTCCTAGAGTTCTTTAGCACATACTCTCTCATTTATGATGACGATAAAGTATATGTTAGGTTCATCCTTGAAGGTCGACTCATTAAACTCTCTCTTGAAGACTTTGGTCAAGCTCTTCGTGTTCCATTTGTGGGCACTTGTCGATTTACTGATAAATGGAAACTTGATTATCTTCTTGAACCATTCGACTGTGCTCCAAATGAAAATGAAGAGATTGACCTTGACTTCATTCTTGATGTCATTTGTAAAGAGCGTAGTGGAAACGTTGTAAGAAGCCTCCACTCTACCAAGCGTCAAGTAAAACGCTATGAGGTTCTCTTAAGCGACCTAAATGATTGTATGGTTCGTTGGGCCGACATACTTAGGGAGAATGTATTTTGTCTTGGCGGAAACCGGGATCATTTTCCGGCGTGTATGGCGCACATGTTATGTTGCATCGCTACCGACGCCAAGTACAATCTCGCATACTATATCGCTCGACCAATCACCTATGCCCTTTCCAAACCTAAAACAAATCTTCCCTATGCCATGCTCCTTACTCGCCTTCTTAAGAAGGTTGGTGAAGATTATCCCGACATCAACATTTCTCGCTTTCGTATGGTCGAACGTGTTATGCTACCTATTCAAAAGGTACAACCACGAAAAGCTAGAAGTGATCGAGGTTCGAGAAAGTTCGATCCACAAGAGACCGATGATGAGGACTTTGATATGTCACCAAGTGATGGTGGTGGCATAGGCACAAGTGCTCATGTTGGATCTTCGAGTAACTCCCACCCATCCATTCACTCTTTCATGGAAGGGTTAGAAGAAATCATCCCTCCTCCTTACTTTGCTACTAGTGGACTTCCCGAAAACTTCGGTCTTGCGGATGTCTACCGAGCTAATCTTAAAACACAAGGTGAGTTGTCTGATCATCGAGTGGAGTCAAGAGGATCATTAAAAAACATGGCCAAATTGATCAAGGGACTTGGCAAGAAGAAGAAATAAAGCATTGTTTCATCAAGGTTTACATGTTTGAAAACGTGTTTGAATTGTTAATCTTTTATTATAGTTGTCTACTAATACTTTATGTTTGGATTATTAGTATTTTAATCCTAATAGTTCCATTGCTTTATGCATATTATGTGTTTGTTAGACTCCTAGACTTTGATTTATAGTTAACTTTGGCTTGATATTTACCTGTATGAAATCTGGGCTGATCAAAGTTTAAGGGAGTGCACTTTTCTGTCATCACTGGACGCGGTTCCATATCGAACCCGCGATTCTTTAGTGATAAGGAACCACGCACCTACGTAAGGAACCGTCTGTTCCTGTTTTGACAGAATCTTTGGTTTACACTGTTTTCCTTAATCTGTGTAAAACTTTGATAAAATTTTTGAAAAATCTGCACTTTCCTAAACTAGGGTACATAATTTCATTATTCACCTAAAATGATTTTAACCCATTACTAGTTTGGATCATTCCCTTCTCTTCTTAAACCCTCTCATGTTGATTGTGTTCTTCATCCCTTCAACTCTTCTCTAAACCTTAACACACAACCATGGTGTCCACTAGAACATCCACTTCTCTTCCTCAAAATTAAAAACAAGATACCTAACATTGGTTCTTCATCTTTTCACACTCCCAAAAATGAGATCTCTCCCATTCTCATTTCATCTTCACCTTTACCACCCCTTGCTCCATGCAAGACAAACTCAACCTATGGTACTAACCATTCTCATGGTTCTACCTCCTCTTCATTCCAATCAAGAATGAATGAGCTTTCTTCACCTTTCACCCCTAGTCCTCCTTTGGATGGGATTTATCAACCTCAACCTCTACAAAGTATCTCCTTTGTACTTGAGCCTTTGGTCACCTCTCCTTTCACTCTACCAAACTCTCCCATCTCACCCTGGGCACCATGCCTCCACCACCTCCTCCACCCTCTAACACTAATGCTCCCATTTTGGGCATTCCTATCCCTCACTTCATGGGTGATACTTACTTCTTTGGGTTCTTAGAAGCTCATGGTGAAAATTGCCCATGTTGTCTCTATAATAACTACATCATTCAAAACCTAAGGATGGAGATGCTTGGCCTTCATAGAAGGTTGCATGATTTCTTGCTTGTCTTGTTCTCCATGCCTCCTCCTAGGAGATGAATGATGGTTTTCAAATTAACATGTTTTTTCAAAAGAAGGTCAAGCCAAAGAGAACTATGAACTCAAGACCTAGTTGTTAGCTACCTTTGTAGTAGTTTATTGTCTTTTTAATTCTTGTATTTCCTTTCCTTTCCCTCATGATTTTCTCATGTGGATGATTTATGGATTTAGTTTTTATGTGCTTTAATCTATGTGATCACATTAAACAACTTCAATTTATTTAAAATTGAACCTAAATCTGTTACAACCTCTAAAAACTTGACTTAAAATTAGACCAAAATATTATTTAAATACTTTGTCACCCTTTGTCAAGAAATTCTTTATGAATGTGTTGCTTTTATACAACCCTAGCATACTCTAGTGCTAAAAGAGGTAAAAATCCAAGATTTGCAAATTTTTGAAAAAGTGTTATCCTTCTACAAAACTTTTGAAAATCTGGTTTTGCAGTCCACTGGACGCGGTTCTCAAGCCTCCAGGCGGTTCAATATCGATATGGAACCGCGGGCTTCTTTAAAGAACCGCGCCCAGTAAAGCCGATTTTGGCTTATTTTTTGTCTTTCTTCTTTGACCACTGTTTTGGTTAAGATTCTTTGTTTACCCAATTTGGCTAAACATTCTCTAAAACCTTTCTTTTTCATTTCAAATCTTTGCCATTTCTATTATCTTTAAATTCTTCTCTTTTGGGAGTTCTTTCCTTCATCCCTCACAATGCCTAATTCTTCCTTTTCTAACCTTGACATTTCTTTGTCACAAACTTCTCAACCTAAAGCTTCTTCTTCTAAGCTTTCAAAGAAACCGAAAATCTCGGTTAAACCCATTTGGATAAAAAAAGAACAAGAATCCTCATTATTCTTCTTCTCCAAAATCCTACAAGAATTCCTCTTTCTCTCCGATTCAATATTGGAATGAGACTTACTCTATAAATCCAATTAGTGGAGAAAAAGAAATTCTTCCACCACCACCTGAACCTTTCAACTCTCCTCAACTCAATGACCTATCTTCTTTCCCTAACCTCATTAGGCATTGTGAAAACATCTCTTATCCATTATCTCCCTCCCCACCAACCTCTAATCTTGATGGACCTCCCCCATCTAACGACTTTGTTTTGCATCATGGTTCCTCGTGTGCTTGTTGTCGTTTTCAACAAATTGAACTTACTCATATCTATGACAAGCTAAATTTTCTTGAATTCCTCCTCACACGACATCCTCTCAAAGTTTTCGTTCCCGTGAACAAAACTTCGAATGATGCTTCGTCGTCTTTCTTTTCCAACTAAGGCACTTTTTGTACTTTAGTTGTTTGAGTCAAAAAAATTTAAGCAATCGTGGAAGATTATCACTATTAGAGTAGCTTATGCTTTGTGGTCTATTTTCCATATTTTTTGTTTTAAATAATTATATTGTGTATATGATTATTTATCTTGTATGTTATTTCATATTTTTGTAATATGAATGTTATGTGTGTTATCTTTCCCTCTAATTCTATTTCACACATTAGTTAAGGAGTTGACCATGGTTAAAACTTAAAATTAATTATGGGTGATTTTATAAATTCTAAATTTTAACCCATTGACATTTTAAATCATATTAAATTGGTTTGGATGTTTCTTTTCTTCCTTTATTTCACCAATTGAACTATGATGTTGTAAATACACACTCTTTGGACATACTTAGCAAATGCTTGCTTCTAATTTGAGATTTCTTATCCTTCTCCCTCTCAAGTTAGTTAGTAAGTAGTGCACATATATACATTGGTGTTTATTTTCTTTCTTCTAACCTTTGTGTAGCATGTCACCTTAGCTCATTTACTTGGTGCCCCATGCAAGGGGGAGTAAGCACCAAGGGGGAGCTACTAGCAAAAGTCCGGTTCTTTTTTCTTCAAAGACTTGTGCTAACCTTTTTGCTTCGACAAAGGGGGAGAAATGATAGTGATAAACTCGTTAATAATTCGAATAAACTTGTATTTTACATAAATGAGTTTATAGTTTGTCGTAATAAAAAGGGGGAGATTGTTAATGCAAAGCAATGCCTAAAAACATTGTTAGTATTAATTAATCTTTCTTAGTTTTGATCATGACAAATTACAAAGACATTTATTGTCAAACACAATCATAAAACGAATTATCTAGCAAACATTATCATCAAGGTAATAATCATTACACTAACATATCTTAATCATGCTTAGTAATCATAAAAGTGATTAGCCTTAAAAATCACTTTTGTAAACATTACAAAAGATTTTTAATAAACTTTATTTTTAAGAAAATGTTTTATTAAAATGAAAATGAAAATTTGAATATGGCATATTCCAAATGCCATAAGAATATCCTTTGAAGGTTTAAACAGCCTCAGATATTTCAGATTTACTAAAAGACAAAAAGGAGCGGAGTCTACGCCGGCGGTACCTTAGTACCTATGGCGGTTCCTTATTGATAAGGAACCGCGGGCTCCAATAAGGAACCGCGGCCAGATATAGCCGTTGGATGTTTTGTCCTATAAATAGTGGATCAAATCTGTATTCTCATCAACCCTTTTTGGGCATCTTCTTCAGCCTTCTTTCTCCTTTCTAATCCTAGTCATTTGTAAATGATCACTTAATGTGTTAAGTATGTTTACTCATGATTATCCTCTTGATCTCCTTCTTTACCTTGTCCAAAGAGAAGATCACTCATACATTTGTGATGTGATTAAAGATGTAGCATTGATGAAGATCACCTTCTCCTAATGATCTAGTCAGGTTCATCATTTGTTTATTTGTGTCTTGTGTAAATCCAATGTATTTGTGAATACTTAGACTAGTTGTGTTCATCCAAGTTATTTGTAAATACTTGGATTAGAGTTGTGTACATCCATTGCACATGTGTGTGCTTGGATTTATGTTGTGTAGATCCAAGCTACATGTGTGTACTTGGATATGATTAGTTGAGTTGTAATTAGTTGTGTGAGTTCTCACTAAACTATAAAGTGATGTGTTTGTGTCTTGTGAGTTCTCACTAAATTATAAAGTGATATGTAGTTGTGTTGTGTGAAGTTCTCACTTAGCTTCAAAGTGAAGAGTCATGAAGATTGGTTCTAGCTTTGGATTAGAACTCGACATCTAGCCTTGTGTCAGAAAATGGTGAAGTAGGTAATGTTGTGAAGATTGGTTCTACCTTTAGATTAGAACTCGGCATCTAGCCTTGTGTCGTAAAAGAGTGAAGTGGGCGACGTTGTGTAGATTGGTCCTAGCTAAGATTAGGTCTCGACATTTAGCTTAGTGTCGGAAAATAATGTAAGTGACGTTGTAAGGTTTTCTCCGCCAAGAAGGGAGCTTGTGGATATAGTGGAAATCTCGAGTAAGGTGTACTCGAGGAGTGGAGTAGGAACGAGGAGCCTCGTTTCCGAACCACTATAAATCTTGGTGTCTTTCTACTAGGTTGTTTCTTTCCTTACTCTTTACTACATTCATTATCACTACACTTACTATACATTGTTAATGCATTAGAATTGAACCTAATCATTATGCAACTAGATTTCAAGCAAAAGATAGTTTTGTGCACTCACCTAATTGAAAGGAATTTTAATTAGGAGATAAACCGATGAGAAACTATTCAACCTCCCCCCCCCCCCCCCCCCCCTTTCTAGTTTCTACAGTGGCTTTGATCTTGATCTAGAATTATTGTTATTTCTTCTAGGTGTTGGAGTCTTACTTCTAGGTCGTGACTTAGCTTGATCGTCCCTTTTTGGTGTAGGTGTTCTACTTCTAGGTTTTGACTCATTGCGTACTCTTGGAGGAGTAGATGTTTGTCTAGATAAATTTCTAGTTCCTATTAGAGGTTTACTCAAGGGCTTGTAGAATTTACCTATAGTAGTTTTTCAAGAATAGTTACTTTGACCTTGTTAATAAGAATATGTTTTGGCCCTTCACATAAGATAGACTTTTCAGAAAGTTCAGGATTCTCACAAAAACCAACTGCTGTCCACGGGTCGTTATCACTACCTACGGTTCCATAGCTATAGTCGCCATATACTGCCGTACCACGTACAGAGGTTTGTTTTTCTGAAAACCTAACTTGTTTAGGTTCACTAGTAGATGCTTCATTAGTGTTATATCCCAACCCAAGTCTTTCCTTAGAATGAATTTGTTTGTTTAACATATCATCAAGAGCACTAGTAACTTTCATGAACTTTTCCAATTTAATGGAGGTGCTCTTGATATCTTCATTCTCTTGTCTAAGGTTTTCACATTTTAGACAACCTAAATCAACTTCTTTGTTTTTCTCAAGCTTAGCTAATTTCTCTATTATCTCACTAATCTCATTTTCAAGCTTAGTTCTAGTTGATTTTAGCACTTTGTTCTTTTCAATGAATTTAAGGCTAAGTTTGTGTAAGTTATTGTATTAGCCTTCTAATTCGATATGATCTTGAGAAGTACTATTATTGCTATAATAATCGGTTTCGGAATGTACCTCTTTAGAAGTGTGAGCCATAAGACATTTCTCATCTTTGGGGTTGTCATCAACATCTTCACCGCTATCGCTCCATGAGCCTCCAGCGAATGCCGTGTGGTTCTTGTCAAGTGAATGCTTAGGACAATCACCGATGAAATGGTTCGGATCACCACATCTAAAGCATTTCCTATCACCTTTATCATCCTTGGTAAATCGGTTTTTGGAGAAGGATTTCTTGTCGTTGCTTGGTTGCCTCACGTGTTGACCTCGTCTCTTGAAGAACTTCTTGAAGTCTCTAACCGCCATGGCATAGTCCTCATCATCAGTATCCGAGGAGCTTTCATGGTCACTTTGCGCCTTCTTGGCCTTGAGTGCCAGAGACTTTCTTTTACTCTTGGTTTTCACCATTTCTGAATCCTTCAAAATTATCATCTCATGAACTAAGGCACTTTTTATACGTTAGTTGTTTTAGTCAAAAAATTTAAGCAATCGTGGAAGATTATCACTATTAGAGTAGCTTATGCTTTGTGGTCTATTTTCCATATTTTTTGTATTAAATATTTATATTGTGTATATGAATATTTATCTTGTATGTTATTTCATATTTTTGTAATATGAATGTTATGTGTGTTATCTTTCCCTCTAATTCTATTTCACACATTAGTTAAGGAGTTGACCATGGTTAAAACTTAAAATTAATTATGGGTAATTTCATAAATTCTAAATTTTAACCCATTGACATTTTAAATCATATTAAATTGGTTTGGATGTTTCTTCTCTTCCTTTATTTCACCAATTGAACTATGATGTTGTAAATACATACTCTTTGGACATACTTAGCAAATGCTTGCTTCTAATTTGAGATTTCTTTTCCTTCTCCCTCTCAAGTTAGTTAGTAAGTAGTGCACATATATACATTGGTGTTTCTTATCTTTCTTCTAACCTTTGTGTAGCATGTCACCTTAGCTCATTTACTTGGTGCCCCATGCAAGGGGGAGTAAGCACCAAGAGGGAGCTACTAGCAAAAGTCCGGTTCTTTTTTCTTCAAAGACTTGTGCTAACCTTTTTGCTTCGACAAAGGGGGAGAAATGATAGTGATAAACTCGTTAATAATTCGAATAAACTTGTATTTTACATAAATGAGTTTATAGTTTGTCGTAATAAAAAGGGGGAGATTGTTAATGCAAAGCAATGCCTAAAAACATTGTTAGTATTAATTAATCTTTCTTAGTTTTGATCATGACAAATTACAAAGACATTTATTGTCAAACACAATCATAAAACGAATTATCTAGCAAACATTATCATCAAGGTAATAATCATTACACTAACATATCTTAATCATGCTTAGTGATCATAAAAGTGATTAGCCTTAAAACTCACTTTTGTCAAACATTACAAAATATTTTAAATAAACTTTATTTTTAAGAAAATTTTTTATTAAAATGAAAATGCAAATTTGAATATGGCATATTCCAAATGCCATAAGAATATCCTTTGAAGGTTTAAACAGACTCAGATATTTCAAATTTACTAAAAGACAAAAAGGAGCGGAGTCTACGCCGGCGGTACCTTAGTACCTATGGCGGTTCCTTATTGATAAGGAACCGCGGGCTCAAATAAGGAACCGCGGCCAGATATAGCCGTTGGATGTTTTGTCCTATAAATAGTGGATCAAATCTGCATTCCCATCAACCCTTTTTGGGCATCTTCTTCAGCCTTCTTCTCCTTTCTAATCCTAGTCATTTGTAAATGATCACTTAATGTGTTAAGTATGTTTACTCATGATTATCCTCTTGATCTCCTTCTTTACCTTGTCCAAAGAGAAGATCACTCACACACTTGTGATGTGATTAAAGATGTAGCATTGATGAAGATCACCTTCTCCTAAAGATCTAGTCATGTTCATCATTTGTTTATTTGTGTCTTGTGTAAATCCAATGTATTTGTGAATACTTAGACTAGTTGTGTTCATCCAAGTTATTTGTAAATACTTGGATTAGAGTTGTGTACATCCATTGCACATGTGTGTGCTTGGATTTATGTTGTGTAGATCCAAGCTACATGTGTGTACTTGGATATGATTAGTTGAGTTGTAATTAGTTGTGTGAATTCTCACTAAACTATAAAGTGATGTGGTTGTGTCTTGTGAGTTCTCACTAAACTATAAAGTGATATGTATTTGTGTTGTGTGAAGTTCTCACTTAGCTTCAAAGTGAAGAGTCATGAAGATTGGTTCTAGCTTTGGATTAGAACTCGACATCAAGCCTTGTGTCGGAAAATGGTGAAGTAGGCAATGTTGTGAAGATTAGTTCTACCTTGTGTCGTAAAAGAGTGAAGTAGGAGACGTTGTGTAGATTGGTCCTAGCTAAGATTAGGTCTCGACATTTAGCTTAGTGTCGGAAAATAGTGTAAGTGACGTGGTAAGGTTTTCTCCGCCAAGAAGGGAGCTTGTGGATATAGTGGAAATCTCGAGTAAGGTGTACTCGAGGAGTGGAGTAGGAACGAGGATAGAGCCTCGTTTCCAAACCACTATAAATCTTGGTGTCTTTCTACTAGGTTGTTTCTTTCCTTACTCTTTACTACATTCATTATCACTACACTTACTATACATTGTTAATGCATTAGAATTGAACCTAATCATTATGCAACTAGCTTTCAAGCAAAAGATAGTTTTGTGCACTCACCTAATTGAAAGGAATTTTAATTAGGAGATAAACCGATGAGAAACTATTCAACCTCCCCCCCCCCTTTCTAGTTTCTACAGTGTCTTTGATCTTGATCTAGAATTATTGTTATTTCTTCTAGGTGTTGGAGTTTTACTTCTAGGTCGTGACTTAGCTTGATCGTCCCTTTTTGGTGTAGGTGTTCTACTTCTAGGTTTTGACTCATTGCGTACTCTTGGAGGAGTAGATGTTTGTCTAGATAAATTTCTAGTTCCTATTAGAGGTTTACTCAAGGGCTTGTAGAATTTACCTATAGTAGTTTTTCAAGAATAGGTACTTTGACCTTGTTAATAAGAATATGTTTTGGCCCTTCACATAAGATAGACTTTTCAGAAAGTTCAGGATTCTCACAAAAACCAACTGCTGTTCGCGGTTCGTTATCACTACATGCGGTTCCATAGCTATAGTCGCCATATACTGCCGTACCGCGTACAGAGGTTTGTTCTTCTGAAAACCTAACTTGTTTAGGTTCACTAGTAGATGCTTCATTAGTGTTATATCCCAACCCAAGTCTTTCCTTAGAATGAATTTGTTTGTTTAACATATCATCAAGAGCACTAGTAACTTTCATGAACTTTTCCAATTTAATGGAGGTGCTCTTGAGATCATCATTCTCTTGTCTAAGGTTTTCACATTTTAGACAACATAAATCAACTTCTTTGTTTTTCTCAAGCTTAGCTAATTTCTCTCTTATCTCACTAATCTCATTTTCAAGCTTAGTTCTAGTTGATTTTAGCACTTTGTTCTTTTCAATGAATTTAAGGCTAAGTTTGTGTAAGTTATTGTATTAGCCTTCTAATTCGATATGATCTTGAGAAGTACTATTATTGCTATAATAATCGGTTTCGGAATGTACCTCTTTAGAAGTGTGAGCCATAAGACATTTCTCATCTTTGGGGTCGTCATCAACATCTTCACCGCTATCGCTCCATGAGCCTCCAGCGAATGCCGTGTGGTTCTTGTCAGGTGAATGCTTAGGACAATCACCGATGAAATGGTTCGGATCACCACATCTAAAGCATTTCCTATCACCTTTATCATCCTTGGTAAATCGGTTTTTGGAGAAGGATTTCTTGTCGTTGCTTGGTTGCCTCACGTGTTGACCTCGTCTCTTGAAGAACTTCTTGAAGTCACTAACCGCCATGGCATAGTCCTCATCATCAGTATCCGAGGAGCTTTCATGGTCACTTTGCGCCTTCTTGGCCTTGAGTGCCAGAGACTTTCTTTCACTCTTGGTTTTCACCATTTCTGAGTCCTTCAAAATTATCATCTCATGAACTTTCAAGTAGCCAATGAGTTCATCGGGTGATAATGTGGTGAGATCCTTTGATTCTTCAATCGCCGTGACTTTGGCTCTCCACTTTTGATGCAACGCCTTAAGAAACTTCCTAACATTGTTCTTGCTATAATAACCTTCATTAAATGCTTTTAGTCTAGTAATAATAGTGTTAAATCTAGCAAATGCACTATCAATAGTTTCATCTTCTAAGATGACAAATTGTTCATATTGTTCAACAAGAAGATCGATTTTACTTTATTTGACTTGACTATTACCTTGGTGGGTTACTAAAAGAGTGTTCCAAATATCTTTAGTGGTTCACAGATAAAAATCCTTTCGTACTCTTTCTTTGGTAAAGCATTATAAATCACCATTTTAGCCTCATTATTTTTAGCAAGTTTCCTTTTAGTATCATCATTAGCTTTGTCAAAAGTGACTATCTCTTTGCTTTTAGAAACTTTATTATATTGATAAGGCAAAAAATCACCATGGGTAATAACATGCCAAAGATCTAAATCTTTTGATTTCACATAAGTCTCAAATCTAATTTTCTAATAAATAAAACTATCGGTTTAAAAAAGAGGTGGTTTTTGCATAAATTGCCCTCCTAGGTACTTGTTGGAATCCATAGATCGATTCAAGTTTTAAAATACAATATATTTTAAAAATACTTGAGCAACCACGCTCTGATACCAGTTGTAGAAACTAGAAGGGGGGTTGAATAGTTTCTTAAATTTTACTTGTCAAAATACGGTTTTCAAAAATCATTTTCAAAAACTTAGACTTGAGCAAATATGTGAAACCTTCTTATACACAATATGCACAAGGGCTAGTGTAACTAAACTAATAATCACAAGTATAAAGAATAATGAATGTAAAGAGATGAGGAAAAGAAAGATCAAACCAAACACCAAGTATTTATAGTGGTTCGGAAACAAAGCTCACTCCTCGTCCCTACTCCACTCCTCGAGTACTCCTTAATCGAGAGTTCACTAATCAACAAGCTCCTTAAGGTGGAGAAACCGTACACAACGTTGCTTATCTAATTTCTGACTCTAAACTAAAAGCCGAGCCCTAATTTTAGCTAGGACCAATCTATACGAATATACTTTAAGGACCAAGTTTTAAATTTAATACATACACAACTTCCAAATAGACACAGCTACTTGGATCTTCACAACAATGACACAACAATGAATAAATAAGATTTGATCTTCAATGGATCTTTAAGGTAGACACAACACTTCAAGGATGAAAGTGTTCTTCTCTTTGCACTGGGAGAGGAAGAGATGGGAGAATAAAGATTTACTTCTAAATACGTAGTAATCAACCAAATGACCAAAGATTTTAGTGATTTTAGAAGTATGAAAGAATCTAGAAATATATGTGCAAAAGAGGTGAAGAGAAAATCTGAGAATGGTCCACTATTTATAAGACAAGGCTCCAATGGTTATATCTGGCCGCGGTTCCTTATAGCTACCCGCGGTTCCTTATCGATAAGGAACCGCATAGCCACTTAAGGAGCCGCTCGAGTAGACTCCGCTCCTTTTTGTCTTTTAGTGGTATGGTTAAAATATGGTGATTAAAATATCTTGAAAGGATATTCCAAACCATGATAGAATATGCTATTTTCAAATTTCCAAATAATTAATTTAATAAAACATTTTCTTAAAAATAAAGTTTAATAAAAACTTGTCACACTTAATAAAAAGTGAGTTATAAGAAAAGATTAAATCCTTGATCACTTAATTAGGATGAGTACTTGTTTGTACATACCTTCAGTGATAATGGTTGAAATGAAAAATACTTGAACTCAAGAATTCGTTTTTTGTTTTTTTCGTAAATGCTTGATTTTACATATTGTCGTAATCAAAACAAAGTGAGACCGAAAAATGCAAGTAACGTTTTTAGGCATCATTGCATTAACAAAGTTGACCAGTGACTTTTTGATGCGAAAGTGCCATGTCTATCATGAGTTAAAAGATGTTTTTTGCGATTTAATAAACTCTAGCCAAATAACAGCCTTCTTTATGAATTATGTTTTTAGGAGTTGCCTTTGGTTCCCACGGTATGCGATTACACGGGCTATGATGAGCTACAGCGGGCCGGGTTAAAGCTGAGATCAAACGTATCTTGGCGGGGCACCCTTCCGGGGTTGCAGCCATGGTGTGTATGATCGCTGATAATCAATGGAATCGGCCCGTAACTTGCTGGGCTAGCACGTTGTCGTGCTTTCAGCCATGGCAGGTCACAAACCCTTTCTGCCCGTCTCGGTCGCGCATATCTGAGCTCCATGTTGTTCTACCAGGAATGTGGTTTGGATTTGTTTCATGAACTATGTGTTTGTCGACTGAAATTCGATATCGATTTATTGGTGCGGCATCGAATGGTTAGAAAGTGCTTAAGCGAGATAAAAATCTTATTATACATACAATTGATGCATCTGCAGTGAAGTGCGTATGATCAGTGCTTGAGGAGGCGTCACCTTTTTAAATCATTGGATAGTTAGTATTCTCTTTTTGATACCTTATATAGTAGCAAATTTATAATAATGGCTATGACGATGTCTTGAGATTGTTCTTTTGTTATAGGAAAAATGACGGGCTCAATAATAGAGAAGCGATAATGGCACTAGGCTTGCAACTGTTATATACTTACATATTGTGGTGCCATTTAGTAAGGTGAAATGCGCAAGGAAAAATACATAACAGAAACGACAACCATGGCAGAGAACGAATGATAAGTTGATGCAGCACCTACCTATCTGACTTGAGCAATATGAGTTTTTTTTTGTTAGTTTAAAACTCTCAAGCGTTTGCTTATTTGCTTTAGAAGTATGTTGTACGCAGATTTGTTCCTGATTTTATAGTAGGGATAACAAAAATAATAGAGCCACTTTGGCTTATGAATCCGGCTTATTGCTTATTTGTTTTTTGGCTTATGTTTTGTACGCTCACTTTGTATGGCTTATTTTGAATCTTTTCGGATTCTATAAGCTTATTATTACATAATGAGCTTATATAAACCAAAAGGTATCAAAATAAGCCATAAAAAGTTGGCTTATGAAAAATAATCCAGAAAACGAATAACCGATGTCGGCCATAAAAAGTTAGCTAAGAAGTGCGTATGCTCTAAGACCATA
The DNA here is from genome assembly GCA_025667525.1 of Glebionis coronaria. Classification (NCBI taxonomy): domain Eukaryota; kingdom Viridiplantae; phylum Streptophyta; class Magnoliopsida; order Asterales; family Asteraceae; genus Glebionis; species Glebionis coronaria. Next base: position 543,066,737 of record CM046878.1, read on the forward strand.
AATGGGAAATCTAAAGTATACCGAAAATCTGTAAGCTAGAGTGTACCAGAAATGTGTAAGCTAAAGTTTATTACATTGTCGCATGGAGAATCCAACATTTTTGTTGAAATGTGTTGATATATATAGACTTGCCTAATTACACATTTTGATAGAAACAATGGATACGAAACATTTCTTTTGACCATTTTACAAATACGAAACGCGTTAGTTAAGACTTATGATTATTAAAATAATATATTAAAGTCGGCATAGCAATGTTCGAGTACCATGATTTAGGATGCCGTTTTCAGAAATTACTCTGGGTGACATTTTACCCATTGGACCCAATCCCCTCTTAGTCGATCTTCTTGAATTAACCAGTTAGAGATAAAACACGACCCAGAATGGAGGGATTTAGAGGGTTTTGGTATTGCTTATTTCTTTGATTCTGGTATTGCTTAAGAATAATTACTTTTTAAGCTACTTAAAGTTAAGGACTTTCAAAAGCAGTGTTTCGATTTGCTTATTTTGTAAAAGTTGCAATAGCACTACTTATTAAATTTGAAATAAGCAGTCATTACCCTGCTTACGAAAAAATAGTTTTCTGCTTAATAAGAAGAAGAGGAGAAAGTGTTTGGATACTAGAACTGCTTTTTGGTTCAGAAAAGCAGATACGCAGAAAAATTAAGCAATGCCAAACACCCACTTGATGGGTCAAAATTGTCACTATCTAAATATCTAATACTATATCAGGCGTTTTTGCTTTTTCCTGATAATAATTTGATCTTCTAGGCAATAGTGAAACAGCCGGTTGTTAGGAACATGATGAAAGCTTTTACTTTCTCTTCACAGTTGGGGTTTTGCCATTATATGATGTTGCCTTCATGGAATATTGGGCTTATAGGAATGAATCGTCTGCGTATTTGCTCAACAGCGTCAGTGGTCCAGCTTGGGTGAAGGCATTTGCCAATATATCCGCCTTTCTACAAGCTGTTATGCATTGCATGTAAGATTCTACCTCCTCTCTTCATTTTATCCATTTAAGTTGATGCACTTTTGACCGTATTCGCCAATTGGTTGACGAACACTATATTAGGCATGAGGTTGGGGATATGTGATGGGAGGGGTTGCTAAGACGGCTTGGGATCCAGAATATACTTCATCCTATTTTCCTGCTACATGCGCAACACAAGTAGCTTTTGCAGGTCAACCTGGACTGTTTGAGCCCGAAACCCAAAACTGGTATGGTTTATTACACTTTGTTTTCACTTCTTTCCACCATATGTTTTTCTATTTTCCTACTTTTTTGTTTGATCGTCGATCTCATCAAGAAATAACTGGCTGTGCGATTCCTGCTAAGTAATAACTGAAGTAAGATATAATTTTTGAACACATGGTTAAGAGATTATAATGACGATGCCACCTATATTTAACTTTCAAATTAAAGTTTATGATTCTGTCTTGATTTTTAATTTGCACAGTTACGACTGAAAGATGTGAGTTATCAATATAGATAGGTGTGTCTTTGTAGTGTACCTATAGCCCTCAGGGTACAAGAAAACGTATGTCAAATTCTAGCCACTGTTATTAAAATGGCCAATATAACCTCTATGTCATGTTAATCGTCGTTAGATCAGCTGTAAGCGTGTAAGCAGACATGCTTTGGAGATGCCTTTTTGCTATCCAAAGTTGTAGTAATGAGATAATCAATTGTTTGAGTGTGCCAGATGCTGATTATTTAGGAACTTAAAAAATTAGATGACTCTAATGGTAATACATATAGTGATATGGGAGTAAAGATGTCTGTAGTTAGGTTAGAAAAAGAGGTAATCAATCAGTCAATTTACCTTTTGGTAATCAGTTCTGTTGCATTGCAACTGATTTACCAGAAACATATTATATGACTTTAAGATAATAAGATATTTGTAGAAAATATTTTTAAGAACTGATGTTCTGCCAATCAATCTTTGCTCATGTACTTCATGTAATGACAAGTGTTGTATTTTATGTTTTTAGGTGGTCTGGAGATGTGGAATGGGAAACATGTGGCCAGAGTAGTGATTTTGGATGGATGCATATGGCCGAGCCTGTAATGAAACTGTATACCGAGTCGACTGATGGCTCTTCCATTGAAACCAACGAAAGTGTGTTAGTATGGCAGTATCACGATGCAGATCCAGGCTTTCGATTTGCCCAGGCAAAGGAGATGTTAGATCATCTAGAGAGTGTCTTGGCAAACGAACCTGTTGCTCTCAAAAGTGGGCAATATATTGTTGAAGTCAAACCTCGGGTATGCCATTTTCTTGTTCCTGTGTTTCACTAATCAAATATTCTGATCCATTTACCTGAAAATTGTGATGATTTGATTTGTGTTGTATCATAATTACTCCAATCAAGATTTTAAAGTAACAATCATAATTAAAGTCTGGAGGTTCAACCTTCTAACTTCACTTTGTATAAATTTTTAGACAAATATATGTTTGTTGGCGTAGATATGAGGCCACTGCCTGAACCGAGCCTGTTTGATCGACTATCGTTGGCATCACGAGATGAACTTGGTCTGCTCCTCGACATCACTGCTCTTTTTGAGGTACTTCCAGTTCGTGAAATCTGGCCTCTATCTGAGTCAACATGTGGAGTCTACAAAAAGATGAAAACATGTCAACCATAACCATACCCTGTTTAAACACATTACCAAACACACCTACGCGTTTATTTTTCCCATACATTAGAAGTTGTACTTTAAGACGCCCCTCCCAGTTTGCTGGTCAAACGACGAGCTTCTATTCCACCATCTGAAGTAGCACTTGATATCTTATTGATATTTGTATCTTATGCTATATAGACAATCTATACGCGCCGGTCATGTACAATTCTGGTCTGAATTGGCCTAGGGTGTAAGAAACCCCAAACAAATATGATTAGTTGACGGGTTGCTGGTTTAATTCACTCTAACCACGACGTGTTTACTAAATGGGTTAGATGGATTTACCAGAACACAACATGAATCCTGTTATAGACCTATCTGGATCACGAGATGTGATCCTGTGGCTCACGCTCCACTGGATATGGATGTTGATGAGGAGCTAGGGGAAGATATGATTAGAGAAATGATGTGGAAGGAGATGCTTCATTATCATCCTGAAGTTGTTGCTACTGCGAATGCATAGGTATTATTTCTCACTATCATTGAATTTTCGTGTTTGAACTATAATGTTTTAGCTTATCCTAATGTTGCTTGGGTTTGAGTCAAAACTGTAACATTATATCCTAGCATAAAACTTCCAGATATAAAATAAGACTATTTATAAACTCCACTAATCATATACAATGCAGGGCAAATGGATGCATTTTGATAGAACCGCCAAAGTTAGTGTCAATTGTTTGCGGATTCAAAAGATGCTCCAACGAAGAAGGTACCTGCACGAATGACTGGGAAAGTAAGAAACAGATGTAAATCACGTTATCTCTAAAAGATAGGAAAATAGAACCAAATCGTGTTGAGTAGAGAGATCTATATTATCTAAAACGCAGTTTATATTTCATACAAACTATTTAGTTATCAGATTATATTTCATAAGCAGTTTTTTTTTGTTTACGAAGGCTGCAATATCTATATTTTCCCGTAAAAGCACCAAAACGAAACTCTTTTTGTGTTTCATGTAATACCTAAATTTTCTTCGCAACCCTTGCCAAAAGTGCCCGCCCTTCGCCGCAGAAAGCACGGGTCAAAAATCCTAGTATCCTCAACTTAAGAGATTTTATATAAATAACTAAATAGAGCATTTTTGTTCTTCATTTTTGTTTTAATCGCAGTTTTTATTTAATGTTTTGGTGAATAAAAGATTAAGAAGAAAAGTAGATCATGCCTTTATCTTTTCTTTCACTCGATGGTTCCAATATTAGTTCACACCCCTAAAGTTTCAAATCACTTACCCCACCCGTCTTATAAGATTTTTCTCTTTAATTTTTTACACATATTCTTTTTACGGTTTTTGTACTATAATCCGAACCTAGCTTCGATTTTTATACAGATAACTTACTTTTGGAAATATTTAGCATTTTTTTTCGTAAACATATTAGTTTTTATTTATTTATATCAAATAAACCTTACTGATGTATAGTTTGTTTTCAAATAAGTATCTCACTTGAAATTTGATTTATTAAGTAAAAGATTTATAGATTCTCCTTGATTTTATGATCCTCGCACCCTTATCTTAACTACATTATAAAGGAAAAACCTCCATGGTTAAATGTTGAAAATAAAATGAGCCGACCATCTTACAAATTCCATTTAAAATTATACACTTTTATTTTGAACCCACCACAATCAAAACCTAAATTTACACACACCAAACCAACATCCGACCTTAAAAAAAATTAACAAACAAAAAAAACACATAAAATAAACACCCGGTATAAACAACTACTAACCCATACATATTTCTCATTCACTCAAACCTCTCTCTCTAAAAAAAACACACAACACCACTGTCTAAACCCAAACCCAATTTCTCTCTAGCCCCCTCCGGCTTACGTCCCACCATCGCCGACAACGACCGCCCCGCTTGAATTTTTTAGGTATTTGATTTCCATGTTTTCATATATCTATATGATTTGGCAAGTCTCTTAAGGTTTTTTTTTTTATATATTTCGAATGATTTTTGTAGATCTGTTAATTTAATAGTAATACATCTTTTGTTTGTAAATCTTAGTTTTTGTAATTTTTAACAGTCAACTGCCGGAAGAAGCTGTCGTTGTCCTCGCCGGGAAAAATTGTCGTCTCGTCGGTAAAATCCACAGCCGCTGTCTCTTCAAGTCTTTTTATTTTTCTCTATAGAGTTTTGAGGGTTTATCATTTATATGTAAGTTCTTGTAAACATATTTTACTAATCTTTTTTGTAAATCTACCGGCGTGTCTGGCCAAGTTGTTCAACAACCGGTGGAAATGAGTTACAAAAATCTACCGTCGCCACATCAGCCCATACTGCTATTTATCGTAATCGTGACCAACCAACAGTGAGAACGATTAGCCACCGAAGGTTTTTCAAGCTTTTAGTTTTTAGATTTTGTAGTTCTCTTATGGTTTTTTTTGTTCTTTATTTGTTTCAGGTTTTGTTTAGATCTGTAGATATTTTGCAGATTCGTTTTAATAATTTTAAGCTTTTGTTTTTTGTTCTTTATAATATTTTTTAGTTTCTTGGTAAATTTTGAAATTTGAGTGTTTATGGGGACACAAAGTACAAGATGATAAAGTAAGTCAAAGCAAAAAGATGTCACATGTTATCTTATTGTAGACATGTGAAAAGAAAACAGTCGTCCCTCCCAATGCATTAAAATAACAAAGGTGTTTAAAATAAAGTCGCCAGATAAATCGTTCCACTTCTAAATCATTTTCTTGTGCATTGCAGGACTATGTATGGTATGTTTTTATGTAAATGTTGTTTTGAAGTTGTTAATAATATTTGTTACACTGTATGCGGATGTAAAATTGTAAATATTTGTTAATAGATTTATTTGGTAGATTTTGTTATAAACTTTTTTAGTTCGTAACTTTTATTAAACGTATAACTCTTTTGTTTCAGCATCCGCCGCTGTCGTATCTGTGTTTGCCGAAAAAGTTGTTGCAGTTGTTGAGTCGCTGAAAAACTGTCATATGTATACTTTATTTTAGAAGTTAATGTTTGTTACAACTCTTTAATATTGTTGTTTCTTATATTTCTAATTTTTTATTAATATTTAATTTTTAACTTCAAACAAAAGTAAAGTATCTTCAGATCTTAGTTCTCTTTTTTCTGGTGATTTTTTTTATATTCATTAATACGTTTTTCTATTTTTTTGTTTGATTTGTTGTAATTTTTGTTCTTATTCTATTTTCAGATCTCGCTGTCGGTTCGAGTAATTTTGTGTTTTAATCTTTGAGAAAATAACTATTATGTAAAATTATTTAGTTATATGTTAGAATCATTTAACCTATTAGTGTGACATCACAAACGATATTGGAAAAAGGAACGAAAAGAATTTACGTCTTGAATTCTTAAAAAAAAGGTGAGATACAAACTTTATTGGTAAAAGAAATAAACATGAATCATCTTTATCCAGTTTAGATGTGAATGTTGATAGTCACGACTTTTGAGAAAATACTACTCCGTACTCTTTAGGTAAAATTGTTGGGCTCTAAGTTTGAATACTAATCTGACATCGAAGACTGTGTACAAAAGTAAAATGAAAAAATAATATTAGCTAGACAACCTTTTCAACTTGGTGTAGCCGTGTAGATTACTTAAATTTCGATTTTGTCTAAAAAGTTTAAAAATAAATTAAATTTGAATTTAAATTTGAACATGGATCTACAAATTTAGTCTTTATTTTGAAAGGTTTCGAAAAAGTTGATTAGATTAGACTGCTACGGTTTTTTAGTATGCAAGTTTTTTTAGGTAACCAAAAGGTATGCGTAATAAAGTAGTCCGTCTTTTACATTGGAAATATGAGGAATGGGTACTACAAAAAGTCAGCCTCGAAAAACCACCATGTCCTCGGAAACAATGATGATTCAACATCTTGAACTTTTATTGTTTATTTATACTGTTTAAGTTTTTAATATCATACAAGAATTTAAGCCGAGAAAAACACGAATATTTTTAATTCAACATTTGTGTATTTGAATAAATCATACAATTGTCTTGTGACATAAAACAATTCAAACAAAATATTTAAATTGTGTGGGTAGTACGTAATACATGTAAGGAAAACCGGTCAATCGGTTGACCCGATTTTGATTAAAAAAACGGGTTATATTGATTTGGGTTTTATATTTTTGAAACCTAACTAGACCCGTTGGGTTTGGGGTGACTCGGGTTAACTCGGTTCTCGAAACCCGGTCGGGTTTTATTTTTTTTGGGTTTTTTTTAATATGTAAATTTTACGTATTTTTGATAGAAATTTTATTTTTACATATTGTATTGGTTGGTAAACAATTTATATTTTTAATATACAGGAGTTTTTATATATAATTTTTATAAATTATTAAAAAAATAATAAAAAAATATTTTTTAAAAATCGGATTTACTCGGGTTGACCCAGATCGACCCATGTTGAGCCGGACCTAATAGATCAATCGAGTCGATTTGAAAACCAGGTTTCAAAACATTACATGTAGAAGATAGTGGTTTATCAAAAACATTAGTGTTGTTTTTCATGTAAACCAAGTGTATGTAGAATTCATATAAGACCTGTTTTAATAAGACCACATAACATTGTAGTATTAAAGTTACTCCGTATAACATGTTCAATGCAAAAAAAATATTAAACAATTAAACAATAGGTTAATGCGTATTACGTCATGAGGTTGATATGCAAACGCTTGATATGCAAACGCTTTGATATGCGTATTAAAGAATCTCGATCCGGCAAATGGATTAATTAATGGTACGAGGTTGATATGCAAACGCTTTGATCCTAATATCATCGATGCTGAAATTGCTGTCGGGCAGCATGCTGGAGTTAGAGTGCTCTTGCCAAGAATTCCTCTAGCTCCATCAGAATAAGATATGTTCACTTTCAAGCGAAAGAGAACGCAATTCCCTGTCTGCCTTTCCTTTGCGATGACCATCAATAAACCTCAGGGGCAAACAATTCCAAATGTGGGTGTGTATTTGTCTGACTCTGTTTTCTCCCATGGTCAACTTTATGTAGCATTGTCTAGAGGGATATCACGTTCAACAACCAAGGTTTTAGTGAAGCCAGTCAAGCAGTTTGCTGAAGAAGGAGTGTATACCTCAAATGTTGTATACCAAGAAGTTTTGCGCGATGATTAACGGTCCTTACATTTTATCATTTATTGTTTGACATTTAGTTTTAAAAACTTATTTTAATATGTTGTTTGGTATTGGATATTTTATTTAAAACTGAATTATCACATGTTACAACATTTTGCAATTATATTTGGATCTTACCATGATGTAATGTTTCGTTAATTATCTGCCATTAGACAATTCCGCCGCTATGCGCGGATACTCGCCTAGTCTTAAGTTAATAGACAAATATGTCATAAAACTTTCTTAAAAAGTACATTTAAAGCAACAAACTTTTATTTTATTCACTTTGGTTATTTTTTAAGTCTACTACGAGGAGTTCCCACCGCCTTTAGGACGAGTGGACTAATCTCCCGCGGGAGTTTTCTCGGTACCTCGATGGGTAGTATCCCTCCCAAATGAGATTTTTTCCATTCCCAAGGCTTGAACCCAAGACCTTTGATTAAGGAACCCAGTGTCTTGACTAACTGTGCTAACCTGAGTTGATATTCACTTTGGTTATTGTACTTGTAAGAAGAATACTCATAGACAAAATATTGTTCTATAATTTCAGTGTTAATCTAAGTGGTTTGAACGCATTTTTTGAGTAAGTAACATAAGTATCATGTTTGGCAAGTTCAGTAACGTGTATGTATTTTTGGTAAGTCAAGTGATCTAAATTGAATATGTTTATAGTATAAATATATATGATGTATTATATATTGGTGATTCAATCAATAAAAATATTGGTGTTATTTTATATGGTATCAAAGTCAGTTTATATTCACTAACGAAATTTGTTATCCTCTGGTCATCGGTCGACATGTCGATGATTCGGAGGGATCCTCGTTACTTTTTGCTTTATTGTTTTTTTGAAATTTTGTTTCTTGCTTACAATTCATAACCCTAAATCCTAGCCGTAAAAAAATTATGTTAAGTCATTTTTTTCATCATCTATTGTGTTCGTTGTCGAAAATCGTTGTCGTTGACAACAAAAGTTGATAATCAAATTGCCGCTCCCTTCTAAAAGCAAAGCAAGCCACGCAAATGAGGATGCTGCAAGTAATAAGCAACTATGCCGCCAAAACAGTTATGCCTTCAGCTACAACAAACAGAAAAGGAAGATGAGGAAAGAAGTTGCTTTCAATTTTCATTCAAATATGTCTGTTCGAAAGGCTGTCGTTCAAACTGCGAGAAGTGTTAGACGGCTAGATTAAGGCCCAACCCGATTATGGGCTTGAGTCTATTAGGGTTAGGGTTGCTTATTTCTAAAACTATGTATTTAGTAAATACATATTATAGTATTATATAATGGTGATTCAATCAATAAAAGTATTGGTGTTATTTTACATAAATAGCATTTCATGTAAGTTAGTAAACCCAAATTAATAAAATGAAAAATAGTTAGCTTAACCGCATTTTTATGAAAATTTAGTTACGTCGTTGCCAGTCGACCCCCTTTATCTTGGTACCAGTCAAAACTAGACTACGCACTTTCTCCCGACAAAGAACCACAAAATCTACGTCGCCAAACCCCGTAGCTGATTCATCACAGCCGAATAGAGCTATATTTGTGAACTAAAAAAGTTTAACACTTAAGTTCGAGTATCGGCCCAATCAAGTATTAGCCCACAATAATAGAAAACGTAAATATGGGCTATTTCTACAAGAGCTTTAATGAGTTAGTCCAGCGTGAAGCTTATCAAATATCTACAAGATTACTAGTATAACACTGTTGAAGTAATTTTGTATCATAAGCCTCAAATCTAATAGTAGTAGTAGTTATTTTTAGGAAGAAAAAAACCCTCCAATGTTAAGATGGAATCATTATTCAACAAAGTTGGAAACTATGTACACAAATTACACGAGACCCGCCGATGCGAAATGACGCGACAACTTTTGAAACATTAGCTTGATGAGTGAAAGAAGTATGCCAATCATATGAAAACTATGACCTAACATGAACTAGGGCGAAATGTGTATGATTAGATACAAACTAAGCCAAAACAACCTTTCAAATGAATGTGATGGAAGAGAGACTCATGTGATGTGGATAGAGAAGTAGACAACTATCATCTAACTTAGGCTGAAAATGTACACATAACTTATTGTCAAGGAAAATGGCATTCGCTGCTTAATACTTATGATGCAAGTCTTGCGTGTAGTATAGGCAAAAGGGGATATAAAAAAGTTACAGTTTTACCTTCTATAAATAAATTATCTTTAAAGCTAATCAATTCTCTTTATTATATTATTATTTATTATCGTTTAGGCTTTTTTTAGATGTTTTCAATTAGTTATTTATTATTAAAACATATTAAAAAACTGATGTTATTGTCATATTCTATCTGTCTTAATTTATTTGTCCATTTTTAACTTTTCAAGTTTAATTGATCAATTTTGACATTAGATTTATTTTTTTATATGTAATAATTGATGAAAACTATAAATATTAATTGAGTTTTAAATGTGTTTTTATTGGTATAGTTTTTATCAAATATTACATAACACAAAAAATTTAATTTATATTTAAAATTGAGGTAAAAATATTTGAAAAATATAAAGTGAACAAGTAAATTGAGATAGATGAGTATATTAAAACGGATGAGTATATTGGCTCATAGAGAACATATCAATTCTCTTTCTAATTAGAGTTGGGGGAATCCACCTCCTTGGCGAGGCAAGGCTAAAACGTAAGAAAAAACGATGGCTTAGGACTTCGTCCCTCTGCGCCGTGGGGCTGGCGCCATGGCCACCAGCTCTCGCGGTAGGCATTTTTATTTCCTTCTTTTTTTTTTCTTTTAATTATTAAAGTGAGTTTATACATTTTTTACTCCTATGACACCACTTTTCCCACGACTCAGGGTTGTCAGTAATAATTAGTGCCGTGAAAAAAACTGGTGCCGTAGAAAAAATGCTGACGTGACAGCACTTTTTGTCCACGATACCAAGCCATGGCACCAGAATTTCCTGTGCTATTAAAGGGACGATATCATAACTTGGGGTTTGGCATTATGTCTATGTGAGATAACTTTTGGGGTGCGTTATGATACTGTCTTTCATGTTAATGTTCATTTTTTTTAATTTAAATTATTTTTTATGTTGTATATTGATTGTGGGTTAAATAAATAAATAAAATGAGTCGTGTTGATGTTATTTTGTAAAAAATGATGTGATTTGATGTAATAACTTATTTTTAGTGTTACGATATATGATTTGGTCTGCTCGTGTAACTGGTATATGTTTTTTTTGTAATTTGATATCAACTTTTAGATAAATATCTACTACTGTATTAATTTTTAAATTATTTTTCTTTTTAACTAACTTTTAAATACATTAATAAAAAATGTTATGTGGATATAACCATATCCGTTGGACACACGAATTGTGATACTTGTATGATCTATAAGCCAATGTAAGACAATGAAATGGATTTTCACTGGCAAGAAGACATTGGAAAGAGGTATGTGAGACCTGCATGTTTGCATGTGTCATCGTACATAGGATAACCGCATGACATGCAATCACCACGCGTACCTATGCCCATAAACCTTGGACACACACACGATACCTCATCTCGTCAACATTTAAGTAAATTCTTACTATTATAAACATGTCTCATTATAAAATTATATGTTGTTATGTACAGATAATCGTCTATCAAGTATAAAACAGAATTGCTCGTCTCAAAAGTTATAAACCTTTATAATAAAAATTCTCTCATTAGAAATCGCTAAACCTAGTTGTGCTCATATAATCCAATATAAGGTTTCCATTTACTATTAAGTTTCAGCATTTAGAGTTCGCTAAGGGCAGATGTACGCAGGGGTAGAGTCAAGATTTTTAGTTAAAGAAGACTAATTATACTTATGGTAAAAGTTTATAGTGTTGTGGGAGACTGAATGTATAAAATGATAAAAGAATAGCTTGTAATACACATAAATAATAAGCGAAATATGCCGACCGAGAGGCTCAACATCCACTAGTCCCCTACTAGCTCCTACTAGCTCCGCCCCTAGATATACGTAAGAGCAGTTGAACTAAGAACAGCCGAAACAGTTCAGTCAAGCTCAAAGACGAAACTTGAAAAGTGGTTATTATCTCCTATTGTAGAAACAGGTCCGGTTTTCTTGCGTTGTAGAAACAATCTCAAAAAACTGCAAAAAAGCATTCATGCCCCGTTATTTGCGATTACACGAACAGTTCCTGAATTAACCTCACGCCCGCAACGGAGTTCCAAATATAAAAATCCTCGTAATCAAACAATATATCGGTCCAAGTACAAGAGTTTAGCTACTAGACAACTTGATCTTCATTCATGACACAACTCAATTCAATCCACAAAAATCTCTTTATGACATGATGCCGAGCATTTGAGATTAAAAACGACACGAAACGTTCTAAGCGTATTAATACTACTGCTTCGCAAATTACACATCCAAATCAATTAGGGCAAACTCCAAAACACTAGGTACAACGAATCTAAAATCATTTATCTTACAATTATAACTTATGATGATAATTAACTCGAAGACGACGACGATGAAGACGACGATGGATAAGAGATGGATTGTGTGTCATGATCCCTTGATCTTGTGCTATTGTATGCCTCAAAGAAGCCTTTGTTCTCCTTTTCAAGCTCACTCCACACTAAATTCACATAACGTATGAAACATGTGCATAAGATAAATGGAAACCAAAAACACTTGTGTAAATAACATGCTTCTATGGCAACACAATATATGGAAATCAATAAATGGTATATTTATGAGTGGTTTTGTTACCCCTTTCATCACCAAGGACACTGTTTTTAAGTTGTCTATTTTGCCATTTTTAACTTCTATCCTTAACAAAAATTTATGCATAAATAAGTTAATTTTCTAAAATAAGTTAATTTTCTAACTTTACATTGTAAGTGCAAGTAGTATCAACATATAGGTTGAAATGTTTTATTAGGCCATAGTTTTTAACGAAACTTATATTAATCAATATTATCATCTTATTTCATTTTCAGATTCTTATAATATTAGCCGAAAGATTGAAAAATTATTGCATGTTGATGAATATTATATGTTTATAAAACACAATTATCATTCTAATAAAGAAACAAGTACTAGTAGTTAATTAAGTATGATTTTTTTATAGGACCCATTCATGAAACCTGTCAGATTAATTATATTTTATCTAATAAACAATCGAGTGTATAGACTATAGACTGTTTTACTACTAAAGTATTGTTTAGTAATCCCACTAGCTAATATTAACAACTCCACATACAATCAAAAGTCATCAAATATATGCTATGACTTCAAATCTTCTTTGCATAATTTCATTTAATGGAGTTGAAAATTTGGATGAACTTTATAAATAAAAATATATATGTGATTGCTTGTTTATATTCTAATCTAAGGTGTATATAACAATATGAAGTTTTAATACTAGTAATTACCAGTAGAAGTGATGGCAGGCAAGATGTTTGCATGCTTAGATAGGGCTTGTATGCATTCTTCTTTGCTCATATTGAATACTAAACATTCTTCTATTAAATGATGTACCTGCAAATTAAAGTTGATTACTATCTAATAGATACACAAAAGTTGATTATCAATTATTCAAGTAAACATATTAAGCATATAAACAACTTTAGGTGTCAATGATACATATGAAATATGTAAGATCACTCACATGCATATGCATAAATACTATGCTATATACTATGTGAAATATGCATTCTCTTGATGCATATATTGTTAGATGTTGAGGAATGAAGTAGTAAACACTTACCAAATGAATATATGAAGCAGAAGTATCAGCCATATTTTTATATCTAAAATAATTAACCTTTGTTTCTCTTAAGAGGATAGAGAAAAAGAGGGTTTTGGGGCGGTTCTTGAAGAAGTAAATAAGAATGGTGTAGTTTTGAGTAGATGATTCTGACTAGCTAGGTTATATTGGGGTGTCCTTTAAATATGCAAATCCTTTTGATAAAGACGAAATCTCTTTTTGTTATTTTCATATTCTAATGTTTTCTTTTAATATTTTATTAAAAGCTTTTTCATGTCCTTTTACATTTTATTTTTACGTATTTCTTTACTCACAATAATATTTTGTATTGATCTAAATCATTTATTCTGACGCTTGTCAAGATTTTATGAGTAAAAGTATAAATAAATAAAACTTGTAATAACAAAAGTTTCAAATCCATAGTAATTTTTGTTTACACTCGATGGAGTGTTTACAAATTTCTTTTCTTTTAAAATCAAATGCTTGTAGTAAAACAACTTTGATCAAAATCAAACTATACCATTCAATCTTTATTCTTTACAATCGGTCGACTCATATATGATCTTCGTAAAGAGAGGGATGCGATCGACTAATGGTGACTGACCAACCCAAAAATCACCATTATGATTGGTTTTAACTATAAGATTATTATGTCAAATCGATGTTATATCACATTTTCGTTTCACCTCCAATTTTATTACTAACAAAGTTTAATAAGAACGCTAACTTTATTATTATAACATATTTACATGTATACAAACATACTTCACAAAACCAAATAAAAAATGTGCACGCGCATATATATAATTTCATAAGCCGACCGTTACATCAACCAACCTTTTCTTCTCTGCAAACATATGGATCAAGTAGTGCTAGACACATCCTAAGGTGACAATAAGGCAATAAACGTGTTGTTGATAGATCTATATGTTGTGGTAGCAAACATCATAAACCTTCAACCCACCGCCACGTCACATTGACATTTACCACCGATATTACCTGTAATAAAACAACCAACTTTACAATCCAAACATACTTCATACAAACAAAAAGAAACACATATCACCTTATACGACTTGATGCATACATAGACCAACAATTTCATATTTTTCATCAGCATCGCGTGGTTGAAAAGATGTGTTCTAATGAATAACGCGTCTCAGCCAAAAGACGCGTCTAACTCTTCATGTCACATCCGACCTCGCTCGTAGTTTTAGGTGAAAAGTTCTTTTCAGTTAAGTAAATCATCATAGATAGGTTCATTGAACTCTCTTGTTATCTTCTTTTTTTTTACTTTTGTTGTTTGTATTTTGATTGTTTTTCTAAGTTTCAACAAACATACGTTTATGACCTACTAAGAAATAGTAAAAAAACGATAACAATTTATTTCCATATTCTGTAATATTGACAAAAGTTGCAATGTTCATCTCGTGATTGATTTGCCATTAGAAATATTTTCAGGTATTTTAAAACTAAACGTGTCATATGTTTTTCAAACGCTATACGTTTTATAACACTACCGTAAAAAGCATTAAAATACTAACTCTACTTTTATTTTCTTTTACACGTAACAATTTTAGCTACTTTTAGATTAGTGTAATTGCTAATGCTTACAACTTCTAGCCAATAACAAACATAGTTATTGCTAATTTCTATCATACATACTAATCATGTCACTTATATTAAAATCTATATTAATTGATGAAAATATAAGGCAGAAATATCTATAAATTCAAGCATTAAAACTTAAATGTTTATTTTGGATGAGTAATAATCTTTTTGTTCTAAAATTATTGTCTCTTATATGAATGTTATTGTATTTCTACTAAAAATACACAATTTAAAAAAAAAATACATTAATTAGAAAATTCACTCTCTTACTTTTTTTTTTATCAAAATGACAGTTTTAACATTAGCTAATTAAATTAAATTTTATAATTATAATTTCAAGCAAAACTAATATAATGCACTTAATCAAACTTTCTTTTATATTATTAGTAGTGAACAATCAAATTGGGACATCCTAAGAGTATGGATACGGTCAAGCTATGGTTGGCTGTTAGGCCTTTAATGCCAGACGACCTTGGCGCATCGTAACCAGTCTTGCGACAAACCAAACAACTGACTGTTAGTTATATATACATATATATATATATATATATATATATATATATATATATATATATATATATATATATATATATATATATATATATATATATATATATATATATATATATATATATATATATATATACTAGTGGCAAAACCCGTCCGATGGACGGGTATGACTTTTGATTATCGTTTACAATTTTTCGTTTACCTATTTTAGTGAGGTTTAAATTTGTTTATAAATATACTTTTTATAAGTGTAGCATGAATTAATATAAATTACATACCGATTAATGTAAGTTACTTTTTGTAGTTCATACTAAACTTGCTAAGGTTGTAAGTTATCTTATTATATTTGATTAAAGTCTTTTTTGTAAGTGAGGTTAATGTGGGTATGTATTGTTCAAAATTGATTGTTTAACACATCTCTATGTCATGAAAATAATATGTAGTAATATATTCTTAAGTCACGAAAATAATGTGCAATAACAAAAAGTAAATTCAAACATATTACTTCTAAAATTTGCAAAAGTCAAACATTTTTATTTTTATACTAAAAGAGTAGATTGCAAAAAGAATGTAACAAATTTTATCCACATAACGAAAAAATATCATATCTACCAAACTATGAGGATGTCTTTTTAGGTAACTTCGAAGTCTCTTTTTGCAAAAACTAAGTAAATATATTTCTTTATATAAACTGACGTGAAAGACAAGCTTAGAAAATGTTTATTTAAAATCTATCACAACCGTATGTTTTACTAAAATATTAATTTTTACTCATTTATCTATACAATTAATACATGTAATCAAAGTTTTAGATAGCGTGAGCAATAGCGAAGCATGGTATTTCTAAGGCGTGAATTAAAACACCATAAAGAGCTCATAAAAAGTGTCATACATAAATAGTAAAGTTAAGCAATAATTTTTATATGTAATTTTTTTTAATTTTATATACAAAGTACGTTTTTTTATCGAACTTAAGTTTAAAAAAGTCTCCACGCATCTTGTTTTATCACGACTTATCACGTTTTTCACTCATTGTCTCACGTCAAGCTTTAAGCATAAGTTTTAATAAATTGTGTGACGTGGAGATCAAGCCTTACGTCTTTGGCAAGCCTTTGTGAGCCTTTTAAGACGTCAGTCTCAACATTTTTACCGTTTACCAATAACCCAACATATAATATTTTGTTTATATATCAATTTAGTTTTTATAAATTAATATAAAATTATACATAACATTTTTGAACCAACGACTGTTTTTAATCCAAAGCAAGCTCAAAAACGTAAGTTTAAAGAAACACTGTTGTGAGTCAAAATGGGTCATATACTACCTTAAATTTTCTACTTAATAGAAGAATTCATGGTTATACACAATGTTTTAAAACCCGAGTCTTAGATCGACCCGGTTGAGTCGCCGGGTCCGGGTCAACCCGGGTTGATCCGAGTCAACCCGGGTTAACCCGGTTTTTTTTTAAAAAAAAAATTATATTTTTAATAATTAACAAAATTATACTTATAAAAATCATAAAAACTTACGTATATTGAAAATATAAATTGTTTACCAACCAATATAATATGTAAAAATAAAATTTCGTCGCAAATACGTAAAATTAAAAAGAAACCCGAAAAATTTAAAACCCGGCCGGGTCTTGAGAACCGGGTTGACCCGGGTCACCCCAAACCCGCCGGGTCAAGCCGGGTTTCGAAAATATGAAACCCGGGTCAATATGACCCGTTTTTTGGCCGGAACCGGTTTAACCGGTTGACCCGACCGGGTCGACCCGGGTCTGAAAACATTGGTTATACTTATACAAACAAATACATATCATCGTCTAGGTGGCTACACTCTTAAAGCAAAATGTATATAATATAATAATCTAGTTAGGTTTCTGTAGATCAGGTTACTAAAGATCACAAGTAAAATGGATCGTGCCCCATATGTAGGAAGCTATAACCATACTTGTCATTTCCATAAACATTGATTAAGAAGCAAGAAGAAGAGCAACCCATTTCAAACCTGTGCCACATCATAGTACTTACTGAACTGAGATGTGCAAAGGTACTGTAACACACGGCTCAATAATCTTCTTCTGTTGTGCTATATGCTCCTGGTACATAAGCTTAAAGAAGTTCGATCTTGGGTAAAATTCCCAGCAAGCCTATACATCAGTACAGCGTTCCAATGCATAATGCATCCACGACAGTGCAGTAGCCATTGTATGAACCATCAGAGAACACGCCCATTGAAACCCAGGTTCCCTGATATTTGTGTAACTACAACGAAAGGTAGACAATATTAGAACAGATTTGAAGTGAAAGTTATAAAAAAACTGCATGGTATTCGAGAAGACGCTAATTAACCTCAAAATATGTCAGCACAATCTCTTCCTCGTCTATATACACAACAGGTTAATCTTCCATCAAAGACAAATATGCGACATGATACTGTAAAACACAAGGGTAAGGGCATGTGCAAGTCACGCATCACTATGTTTTTTACTGATCAAGATATAAAAGATGTGATTTACTATAAGCTCAACCAAGTATGAGACATCGCAAGCATTTTGAAACAAAAGTACCTCAGGAAGTTCACCTAAATACATTGATTCATCATCACCATTGACGATATTTAGACACAAGTAGTAAGTTGTTTAAACAATATCATTTTTCCCGAAACACATAAAAATTATATTGTAGTAATTGATGGATGACTTGAGTAAAGGGACATGAACTAAAGAGAAACGCTATTAACTTAAAGCAGTTTTATCATAAGAGGTTTGTACCAGCAAGGTGATTGATTTTCAACCAAAGGCACTAATGAAATCGACCAATTGAAAGCTGAGCTAAGTAGTCGTTCCGACATCCTACAACAAAGTTAGTTCTAAAATTCCAGCCTATGATCTAATCATAAATTTTCTACCTTTTTCAACTTGCTATCCATTTTAGATTATTAGACAATACATCACCTTGTTTAGCCCGTTTTGTGGTCTTTAGTTTGTGCACTCATATGGTCCTTTTCTCATTTCCTGGATAAGTCAACCTCTCATGCACAACTAAACTACATATTCTCACACATCACATCAATCTCAAATTTGTCCCTCCCAAAAATTGAACCACCATTTTAACAAATGCATTTTCCATCATATGGATAGGATTCTCTATTATATCCATGTGCAGTAACTTGATTTAACATTAAAAATCGGAGACATATCAGAGAATCATTGGAGTTCATATGGCCAAATTCCAAGTGCGACCTATCTTGGTTCACTTACATTGCTACATCATAGTTTCGGTGAGTACTGGAGCAGATGGGAGACATGATCAATTGCTTGAGATGTGATATGTTTTTCATATATCTGAAAAGAAAAAAGAAGTAAGTCCCTTGATCATTGAAACGACAAAATGATTAAAACTCGATTCTTGATTATCAACATACCATATGCCACGGATGAGCCTTGATTTGTGGGAACTTAAACTCAGTGTAATGAGGATTCATGGATTTAATTTCCTCATGTGTTGTGTTCAAAAGATGTAAACATAAAAACAAAGAGCTTTTATTAGAATAGGCTTTTTAGACTGAGCCATGCGAAAACAGAGAGACAACATACCAGTTGATCTACGCCACTTTCAACAAGGAAAAGAGGCTGCATATAATGAATCACTCATAGAAATTAGAAAACATGAAATGAACCTACAGACTTTTGAATTGAAAAAAGATAAAATTTAAACACCAAAGAATAAGTGCATAGAAATAGGTACCGACCTGTCCACAGAGTACCTCAGCCAAAACAACTTGCATACCACATGTCGATTGCATTGGTGTATTAAGTTGCTCCAAAGATCAAGTCAGGAGCCCTGTAATATCTTGAACATATGTATGATATATTTGGTTCCCCAGAGTCCCTAAAAATCTTTTGGTCGAAACACCATAGAGGTTATAATTTCAGATCATCTACTTGTGTATGTGTGAACTTGTGGGTTATGAATTGGTGGTTTGTTTGAGTATGCTTTATCTCTAATGGGTCGTCAAGGTAAAACATTTCATTAAAAGTACATGATAACTCAGTCATGTATGAGCCTTGCTTTTCATAAAAGTTTCTTGAGTTGTGAATGAGTGGATCAAATTTTACCAATAAAGTTAGTGTAAGACAAAGTGGAATCAATGCAATTATGCAATAGATAGTGCACGACATGTCTATTTTGACAACATAAGTTTCACATATTAAAACACCTGATTCCTAAAAATTCCATTATTAATTGTTCATTTGTTCCCTTCTTACCATCTAAAAGGGGTCTAGATTTTTAGAACCAGAGAAATCAATAAACCTAGCTACTGGAAATAGTAAATAATGTAAAACCGAAAACACTCATAAAAGAAACATCAAGGAAGTATTTTGAAACCTTATGGTCCCCTAAGCTAAACAGCGTTCAAAAGGATATTCATCTGTAGCCTAAGTGAATCTCCTCGCTGAGCACCGCTCTTATTGTTAATAAAGACTAACAGGAGGCCTTGCGCTTGGGCCCAAATCAGTCAACTCATACTTCTGCTTCATCCCCACTATGTCGGCCTCGTCTCTCTGACTATTTGATGTGCTTCTATTAGAACTCAGTTTTCGACCAAAGGTTTTTACTACATGACATCTCAGGGTTAGCGTTATTTTTTTATTATTTGATACTGTTGGGGCGAAGGCCACTCAGTTTACATGTTCCATAATAAATTTTCATTTTATGATATCTTTAAATGTTAAAAAAACAGTATCTGACCGTGATTTAGAAACTGAGTACGTAATTCAAGCGGTGATTCGGAAGTTCGAAATTAATGAGTACAAACTTGATATCATCTAATTGCAATCTTCCCCATAGTGGTATATATAATTTGTAATAATCTGATTCGTGCAAGAAGTTCCTTGGACGATAGTTAAATTGCAACATTCGGCTCGACAAATATCCATTTTTAATATTTATCTACCATGACCTTGCTACACAGGGGGTGTTTGGCATTTGATATAAATAGTTTTTTCAGATAATCAGAACCACAATCTATTTTTGGTTACTTCAAGTCATAGCAAACAGATCATCAGGTAGACATTATCAATTTGAAAATTACCTTGTGAATGTATCATCGTCTATGAAACCTACTTTTCCTTTTGATTTTGAGAGCTGTTAATCACAGTCTCTAGTGCAGCTGCGAGCACTTTATCATGGTCGTCCTCACTGTAGATTAACACAATCTGAGTGAGTCAAAGACAATCATAATGATCGGGATTCCATTAAACCATAAACACAAATTTGTGCTTCTTTATAAAACAGTTAACCTCTTTCTGAAAGTATTTTTATCATGTTTAGATTTCTCTTCATTTTCACTGTCGCCTCTTGACAGTGCAAGCATGTGCTTGTAAGTATACGGAATTGAGCCAGCCAAACAACCGATGAGTGACTTGCTACTATGCTTAGGGATCAGTGTGTTTATACACTTTCTAAATTTTATTGAGGAACGACGTATAAGTACAAATGGTAACAATAAAGCATTGACTAACCTTTTTATAAATTGGATAAGGTCTCAAATTAATTGGACAAATACATAAAACTTCCAATAAGCATTTATTTCTTTTAAAATAAAACAGAATGGTTTTCATGGCTTACCGCTCACCAAGGAACTCGCAAGGTCACAATGTTGAGTGTATATAGCATGATATATGAAGTACATGAATCTGAATGATCTAAACAAAATTGATCAGCAGCAGCCAACAAATGCTGAATCATCTCTGTTGATGTGCACACTGAGCATAAGCATTGACTGCAAAAGATAGCCAAATATATATAACTTAATAAAATATTTTGATAATGCGGATGTACGCCTACAACTAACAAAACCTGCTATAAACTATAAAAGATTCAAATTACCTGATATCTACACGACAATAAGTTTTTCTACCTTTTGGATTTGGTGATTGCGTCGATAATAGACCCGTTGAATGCAAGAGAAGATTTAAATTGTTCCATCTGTAAAAATTAAAAACCATTACAACTTGTATCACCGAACGAGATACGCAATACATCCAAGCCAGAAGCAATGATGGTTCTCTTAGCGAGCGGGTTACTTTCTTAAGTTTACTCGAATCATGGAGTTTATAGATAAAAAAGTCAATATGTTAATTTTTGAGCACGTACCATGACCATTCAATAAAAAGTTGGGGATAAAATAAATGCAAGTGGCGCTTATTTTTACAGTTCACATGCTGTATTTAATGTAAGTAAATATTCAGATCACTCATTCCATCCCTTTCAAGAAACAAAATCACCTTTACCTCATCGAAAAGATTAACTTGTGAACTTCCTCGGTGACATTAAGGCAGAGATCTTTCTATGAAGCTGTTTCATAAACATAAGAGATGTGACAAAACGAAAAGAAATAGATAAAAAGGAAAAGAAATAGCCTCAGATGAGGTTTCTGAAAATGGCCTGGTTTGACTTCATGCCCTGTTGTTTCTTTTGTTACATCGTAAAAAGCATCTAATAGTTTTCCTTTCAGGTATTCATATGTTGCAAGCTGTGTAGGCAGCTACTTTGTTTTGCATAGCATCATTGTAGTAAATTCATAGATTACTACAGCTCATTAAACATTCAGTTGAAGCCTATTAAGGCTAAATCATATACAGGACTGAGACTCAATATAATTAACCCTGTTCTCTACTTTTTAAATGAGTATATAAACCACCGAAAGAACCAAATCTCCACCAGAGTCATACCCTACATCAACTATTGACCCAACTGAGCCAATTTGTGTGTTGACTACTTTATAGACCAGACAAACGCTTGTTGTAGATCGGAATATGCTATAAGCGGAAGACTTACAATTTAGAATATCAATTTAATACCTTCGAAAAATCAGACACTATGATGACAAAAAGTAAAAGGTGCCGAGAATAATATTATCATTCCGATATTGTAGTAACCACATGGTGTGTATATGACACATAGTAAATATTTACTATATTCTTAAAATATTTGTTCACCTTACGATATTTAAGTAAAAAAGCTTACATATAATATCTATGTTTTGTCTGCTCAAATTTTTAGCTCAATTTCTAGAAGTCAGTTAGCCTATACCATTTACGATTACCTTTTGTGAAACCATACCACCTGACCACTATCTTCAAAACATATCATTCACCATTCTCTTCCGTTCAACCACCTAACCACCATCTTTATTGTC
This sequence comes from Glebionis coronaria, assembly GCA_025667525.1. Lineage (NCBI taxonomy): Eukaryota > Viridiplantae > Streptophyta > Magnoliopsida > Asterales > Asteraceae > Glebionis > Glebionis coronaria. The sequence continues at coordinate 543,089,624 of CM046878.1, forward strand.
CAAAGATGATACAACTTCAGCTTGAAGCAATGCACCCACCACGATTGTTGTCTTAACTTCGCGTAATTTGTTTAAATACTCTTCAAACCTCGAAATATCATGATATGATTTAAGTATTTTTTATACAGCTTCATTGCAACAGAAGTTACTCTAGTGTATAGAATTAAACCCATTGATTCTGTCCTATTTGAACTTCGGGTAACTCCAATTTTCATTTGGTTCCTCCTTCTTGATTTGCATTCTTTCATCTCGGACAAAACCCACCCCTCCCTCGAGACACTCTTCCTTTTATGTTGGCTAACCTTATTTGTTCTATGACGTCGATAAGGTGTATATGTTCTCGACTGGCCAAGTTAGCTCTACGATGCCTATAAAGTGAAAAAAATTGACGGGGGCTTGATCGGTTCACATGTTCCTTTTTGGCTATTTTCCGTACATCATGTCCTTCAAGAAGTTCATAAAAGTATCTTTGGCAAGGCACTGGTATTGTGGGAGCTTTGCATACCTTCATTCAACCAGATTGTTGTGCTGATTCCATGACCTGCATACGATTCATATCTATATTTTACAATATTTATTCATGTCAATAATTTCATTTTTTCATATTATTTTATAGTGATTGTTTGTGATTCACTCGTATGTATTCATCAACATCAACATTCTGTAAGTTATTTATGAATAATACTCGATTCAGCTTGAGATTACATGGAAATGTGATACGAATGTACAGAAAGAAAAACTACTAACCTGATTCAAATAAGCTAAGAGATCAGGTATAGGCCTGTGCATATCTGAACCCCTTTAATCAATCACTTCGTCTGATTCCTGAATGTAGTTTATTGTTGATAACCAGATCTCCAACCCATACTACTATACAAAAATGGTGGTTATACTATTTGACTAAAAACGCTAAATAATTGTGATACTTATAAGTTCAAGAACATACTTTGTTTTATCTGCTCCTCTTTCATTCGCATAGCCAATGGATATCTAGAATAACGATGATCAGTTCCCATCATTCTCGATATTCCCGACCAATTTGACATAGCTTGAAGTTTTTTTGTACCACCAACTCTCTTATAGGTTCCCTGGATAGATATATAAAAACGTATTAGCTAATAAAACTGGCAGGTGGCTCTGGGAAACAAAAGGGCGTACTAATACCAACTTACCAGCCGTAACATCTTGAATTTCCAGATAGATGGTATCAAGAGGAAGTTTTCTCTAGTCAAAACAAAACTCTAGTCAAGTCAAAACTTTTACACCTTTAGCAAGTAAAACTTAAGTTGATTGACAAAATGGTTTGTGTTATCAAATTTCGAGTTTTGCGCCTTTGTGGTTTTCTGACGTGTTGTCTAAGTAATGTTTCTGTAACATTGAAGACTCGCGTTTTCTGACTACAGGGACATACGTGGAATTCAAGAAGGTAAATTCTTCAACCACTTTCACTTCAACAAATGCACCTCCTTCCACTGGCGTCATTTTAAACCAAACCTTGTTCGCAGCAAGATGCATCTCTGAACAGTGTTACGCTCTCAGTGAAGGCGATTTCGGTATCACCGTCAATGGAAATATGGTTTTCATCATAGAAAGGAATCAACTTTCCAAGTCCGAGTGTTCAGAAGTAAATAAGCTTCAATTGCAATACATTTTGTTTGACAACCATCTCCAACAATACAGTAAGCCAAAACACACAATTCAGTAAGACTTTTTTATCAAATGCAATGACAATGTTAAAAACTCGAAAATGATACTTGCTCTCTTACGTGTAGTGGTCAACAATCTCGGCATCGGGTTTGTTGTATCTTGCAGCCAAATACTTCTCAGCAAGAGTAAGACCAACAGTATCCGCAAGCGATTTGCTGCTTTGGATTGTACTATCTGGTCTGGGAATGAAACAGTAATACCGAAAACCTGAACAGATTAACAGTTATCGAACTTGAGATGGGTTTGTTGGTTGTGTTGAATCGTTATGCCTGTTACCGTCACACAAAAAAATCCCTTAAAACTTGACTACATATTATACAGTTGAGTTTAGTTCGTTTGTCTCAATAATGTTTTTAACAATAAAGTAGATCTAAATTGACCTATACTATCTTACTGTTGGTTTAATGCCTCACTCGCAGGTCCACCATCCGGAGCCTGACCATCAATAACACCAATTCCACGAACGGTTATCCTATTCAATTTTGTGAATTCAATACATTGGCAGAGTCCTGATGGCCAACTTGTTAACTTTTTATGGAGCTATGATCTTCCCATCTAACTGGAAGAATAGCATATTTATTTGCAAACTCTTGATATTGATGAAGGTGATGACAACCATCTAGCTACAACCCAATGTTTGAGATCTTGTATCAGGGTTAAAAATAGGTATAAAGAAAGGGTTCTGTAAAAAAGGTATAAGGAACTTTTGATATACATAATACCTAGAAGCATTAGTCACAAACATATATAATATAATTTTTATATAACAAATTATAATATGCAGGGGACACTAAACATATGCATTACTACGAAAGACTTCTCTTCGCATGTGCAAATATTTTACCATCCATCTCAATCGTTGTCGGTTTGAGAAGAAGATAGGTATTAGGGTTTTGATATAAGATTTAGGGTTTTTGGAGATACGAACTGATTGAGTTTTATCATTGGATTATTTTGGTATAAAAGTACGTTGTAAAATAGTATAAAAACGTTGTTTTCAACTCTTTATCACAACTTCTAACATAGTCTACTGGTTAAAGCTGTTGTACTTTGATTAAATGATACAGGTTCGAATCCTGCATTAGTTGTTAATAATTTTTAAATTCCGAATTTCGTAACAAATTTTTCAAAAAACGGAAATTAAAAAAAAAACTAATTAAAGAAAGTGATGACGTGGATTAGTGGGATGATTATGTGGCAAATCCCTCCTCTTATATATAATGTAGAGATATATATATATATATATATATATATATATATATATATATATATATATATATATATATATATATATATATATATATATATATATATATATATATATATATATATATATATATATATATATATATATATATATATATATATATATATATATATATATATATATATATATATATATATATATATATATATATGTATATATATATATATATGTATATATATATATATATATATATATATATATATATATATAATTATTTTTTGAAAATTAGAGATGTTGAGAGATATTTTTTAACGTTATTTTGAGTTAAATATTTTTTTTTTAAATTGTTGTTAAACGTATTTTTAGAGCTTGTTTACTAAGTTTTACTAAATGCATATAAGTTTTATATGTTGAAACTTATTTAAGAAAATCAAATCTCGCGGATGTTGAAAAAATTATATGCATTACATGTTGAGAAACATGAATTTTAGGAAATGATCGGGAGTATTTTATGTATTGAGATTGAAAAAATTGTCCAAAGGCTTTACATGTTCAATTTAAAAGAAGCGGTTATAAATAATCGACTCTTACGTTAGAAGTAGTCGCGGATCAACAATTGTGATTTCGACATGCATATTTTGGGGTTCCGAGACCAAATATGATCTAAATGTGTTATATGTCTCTTCTTTATTTGATAACGAGTTATCCGATATGGTTTGCGGAATCTCCGTTTGAGGTAAAAGGAAAAACATACAAAAATGTTACTATTTATCCGACGGTATTTATCGAGGATGGGCTTCTTTTGTGAATACTTGATCGATCTAGATGTAGTTGTAACCAACATCACTATCGTCAACTTCATCGAGACATCATATTAATACTTCACCATCAACGTCATCATCAACAAAGTATAAAAAGACAACCAACTTCACAATCTACACGTAGTAAAAATGCACATATCAACCTTGTACAACTCGATGCATACATAGACCAACACCATCGTGTTTATCATATGTATCGGGAGGTGAGAAATACATGTTCAAATGGATAACGCGTCTTAGCCAAAGACGTGTTTAACTCTTTCTATTAGTTAAAAAAAACTATTTGATATGTGTGAAAACACACATCTTTTCTACCACTTAATTACAATAATAACCGGACCAAAACGTGTATTTTATGTCTTTTATGTCGGAATTATGCGTGGTTTGTGTTTTTGTTGTGATTTAGGACGAAAAGGTGAAAAGTGAACAAAACACGGGAATTCACGGGCATTTACGGACTTTTATTGAAGAAAAGGATGAAAGACGAAGTCAAGAAGTCACGAGTGCAAAAAGAACGGAAGTCCAAGACCAATTCTGAAGATTTATCGAAGAAAAAGTCAAAAGACGGAAGTTTACTTAAAGACGAGGAACTCAAGTCTTATTTATCGAAGAATTAAAAGACGAGTCCAAAGAAATCCCGAGCCAAAAGTCATTAAAGTCCAAGATTAAAGAAGATTTGAAGGCTTAAGGACTAATGGCACAATTAACAAAAAGATTAAAGAAGAGGAGGGACCTAAGCATGCAATTAAGGAAGAAAGGAAAGAGGGGAGGAAGTTTCCTCTAACTACCTCCCTAACCCCCTATATATAGTCATTAGCTAATTACTTTTCATTTTGTTGGATAGCTTGACAAATTATCTCTTCCACTTTTATTTACTTGCACCTTTAATTACTTGCACATTTAAATACATGTTTTGCACCTTAATTACCTTTTAATTTCAAGTAAGTGTTTCTTTTATTACTCGCACCTTTACTTTATCTAGTTAATCTTCTTCTACCTTTCTTTAATCTTTGATTTACAAGTTTTTATCTTGTTAAGTTGTTTAAAGATTTGATTTTTATGCTTTTGATTGTTTTAAATCTCTTAATTTCATAGCTTATTTGATTTATTTTCAAGTTTATATAGTTTTTACAAAAGTTATTTTTTATATAAAAAATTGTTTTTCTTAAAGTTTATCTTTTTCGTGTCCTAAAAGTTGTTAACTTTCAGTTTCGTAGCTTATTTTTACACGGTTTTACCTTAGGATTGAGTCTTGTGCTTATTAGGATCATAGCTTATTATACTTAGCTTAATTTTAGTACTTTTCTTCGTATTCCGATTGTATCAATCGGAAAAGGGTTTTACTTTCCGATCGGTGTGATCGGATAAGGGTTTCTGTATTCCGATTGGTGGGGGCTCTGGTATTCCGATCAGAGTGGTTTCTGGATATTCCGATTGGGTAATTGTGACAGTATTCCGATTGGTGTTCAGTATAACATTCCGATTGAGGTGCAAGTTTGGATATTCCGATCGTGTAAAGTGACATATTCCGATTAGGTGTTCCGATCTTCATTCCGACCAGGTCACCCATATTCCGATCAAGGTAAGGCAAACATTCCGATCTGAAGGTGTTGGTTATTCCGATTGGGTGAGTGACAACATTCCGATTTGGGGCCGATCATCATTTTGATCTGAGGTGAGCCTGATCGGAATATATTCCGATTGGGGTAGTTTTCTTGTTTTGTCTTGTTTAATTTTTACGTTATCATTTTCATACTTGTTTAATTTTAATTCTCGTCACGCTTTTATTTTTAGTCATTTAAATTAATTTACTTTTCAAAAAGTTTTTAAATATCGCACCTTTCTTTTAATTAGACTTAGTTTTAATTTCACGCTCTTTTAATACTCACGCACTTTTACCTAAACGCACTTTTACTTTAATTGTTTTGCACATTTTCATATACTACAACGACAACCTTTTTGTTTCCACCAAAATAAAACTGAGTCACATAGAGAACCTAGATCAATTCGATTAGACACACATCAACGAATCTTTTTAACCTGAGTAAAATCCAGTTATTAAATGGCGCCGCTGCCGGCTCTTTTCGTTAAGATTGACGGTTTTCTGTGAGAGACACGTTGCTTTTTGGGATCCGTTCACTTGTGAACGTTACTTTTCTTGCATAAAAAATTCAAAAAACCATAAAAATTAAAAAAAATTGATAAAAAACCATAAAAATTAAAAATTTCAAAAATCCAAAAAGATTTTATCTTTCTTGTGTATATATATTGTCTTTGTGTTTGGTTTCTTTTTCTTTTGTCTTTGTAGGTGCATGCGTACTAGATCTTCTAATTATCAAGAGCCCGAGCCTCAAGAAGATTTAGTTATGTCAGGTGTTAACAACAATAATCCACCGCACCCTAATAATAACAACAATGCTCTTCCACAACCCGATCTTCGGACCATGGAGGAACTTTGTCAACAAACAATGTTTGGACGAGGAGGACCGATTGCGCCGATGCAAATCAACGCTCCTGAGTTTTCGTTGAAGCACCACATGATTCAGCAAGTGCAAACAAACCCATTCCATGGATTGCCTGATGATGATGCCAACAAACACCTCGACAAGTTCATTACTATCACCCAGAGCATGAAGTTGGTTGGTGCCACAATGGATGAACTTCGCCTACAAATCTTTCCACATACTTTATTACATCATGCCGAGAAATGGTTTGATCGTCTCCCGAAGAATTCTATTCACACTTGGGATGACATGACTCAACGCTTTTTGTCGTGCTACTTTCCACCATCCATGGTCACGAGCCTTCGCAATCAAATCAGCGGTTTCATGCAAGACCCTGATGAATCTCTTTTTGACGCTTGGGAGAGATATAATGTCTTGATCGATAGATGTCCAAACCACAACATGCTCCCTGTGACCTTAATTGATACTTTCTACAACGGTTTGACTTTTCGAGATCGTGATACGATCAATGCAGCCGCCGGTGGCACATTCATGAAAAGAAGACCCGAGGAGTGTAGAGAGCTAATTGAAAACATGACTACTCACCACAAAAACTGGGATTCCTCTGCTTCTTCAAGGAACAACCCGAGAGTCAATGTTTCTTCCACCTCAGCAAACCCTGATATGACCGAACTCACCCGTGTGCTGACTGAAATGAGCAGAAGTATGCAACTCTTAGCTTCAAACCAACAACAACAACAAGTTAAAGCTGTTGCTACTCCTTGTGAAACATGCGGCGGTCCACACTCATACACCGATTGTCCTTCGACACAAGGAAATCCGGAAAATGTGTATGCAGCTTATGGTAATTATTCACCGGAAAATTACCAAGCTCGACAAGGGGATAGGAATCTGCTGAGTTACCGATCAAACAACTACCTTTCACCCGGTTTTTCTCCTCAAAACCAAAACCCCGCCAACAACTACACTAGAAGCAACCAAATCCCACCAAGAGCTTCTAACCCTTATCACCCACCCGCCCAACAAACCCCACCCAGTAATCCGGATGTTGAGGCCATCATGATAACCCAAGGTGAGCAAATCAAGAATCTGCAGAGCCAAATTATCAATCTTAAAGGAGATATTACCAAGCAAGGAAATGAGATAAGATCCGAGCTTCGAAATGATATTCAATCCTCCTTCAGCAGTCAAACCAATGATTTAAAGAATATGCTTGCTAGTTTCTTGCCCCCTGCTCAACCTTCTACTTCGAGTTCTCTACCTTCAAACACCGTCACCAACCCGCGAGCAAATGTGAGTGCTATTACTACCCGTAGTGGATTCACCATCGTAGGACCACCAACCCCACCCCCATCATCTACACCTCCTCCACCACCATGTGTCCCTACTCCTCCTACACCTAGTATTAGTGCATCATTACCGTCTCCGCCTCGACGTGATGAAGTTCCCACAAATGACCTTCAACATCCCAACCTTTACCTACACCTGCACCTTCACCACCCAAACCCAATATCCCTTATCCCTCTTGTTTAGGCAAGTCCAAAATGCTAACCAAGGAGGACTCCGAAGTGTCACGCTATGTGAAGATGATTTCTCAAATGGACTTCAACATTAGCTTTCTTGAAGCACTTGTCCACATGCCCAAATTTGTTAAAGCATTTAGGGAATTGCCTAACAAGAAGGAGAATCTGATTGAACTCGCCAACACTCGATTAAACGAAAACTGCTCTGCAGTTATTCTTAAAGAACTTCCAGAAAAGCTTGGAGATCCCGGTCGTTTCGTGTTGCCTTGCGTGTTCAACAAAACTGAAGAATTTACTGCCCTTGCTGATCTCGGGGCTAGTATTAATTTGATGCCTTTGAGTGTTTGGAAAACACTATCATTGCCCGACCTCACTCCAACGAAGATGACTCTTGAACTTGCAAATCGCACTCTCGCTTACCCCGTTGTTATAGCCGAAGACGTGTTCATTAAAGTTGGCGCATTTACTTTCCCGGTCGATTTTGTCGTAGTTGATTATGAAATGGACCCTCGTATTCCTTTAATACTTGGTCGGCCATTCTTGAGAACCGGACGAGCTTTAGTGGATGTTGCCGAAGGTGAGTTAATCTTAAGAGTCGGGGATGATGCACAAGTTTTCAAAATGGGGAAGCTTACTAGTATAACTTTTGGAGGCCGAGAATCAGTGAATATGATTAATGTGCTCGATGACTTTACCGTCTACGACAATCCTCTATTCGACTCTTGCATCGATAATCCACTTTTTCATGATGATGTGGATGATTCTCTCCCTACTTTCGAAGCTTCTCCCATTTATGATTCTCCACCGGTCTTCGATGCTTATGATGATGATGATTCTAGCTCAGATTCGGATGATTTTGATGATTGTACTTTTGAGTATCCCGAGCTGCCCACATATGATGATTTTGATGAGGACGATACTCTTTCGAGCGATTCTTCACACGATGAAGATCCTCCGCCATCACTCGATCCTACTTTGGACGATTACTCATTTGAGGAAGATTTCTCAACACTTACTTCCCTCATGAGAGTGATGCACCTCTTTTGGACTTTGAAGATTATCGTCTTGATCCTACTTTGGATTTGAAGAAAATTTTGTCAAAGGAGAAGAAACCGGTTGACACCAATATCCGTTGCACATATGATTTAACACCTCTTTGTCCCCCTTCTGAGGACGAGGTTGTGCTTCTTTGCGGATCTTCTTCACACTCGGCTAAGCCTGAGTGCTATTTTCCCTTAAAGGAAAAGGTGTTCGACCCTGGTATTGAAATTCTGCAGCCATCTCAGTATCCACCTGATGAAATAAAAGGAAATATCTTTGGAACTTATGGAAATCTGCTTGCACCACTTCAACCTTGCTTCCACCGTGCTCCATTGCTGCTTAAGGGAACCTTGCATACTCTTCTTTGGCTTGCCTTGTTCGCCTTAAGCTCTTGCTTATTGATGGATGAAAACTATGTCTTTGATCCTGGTGGATTTGTTTCATGCTACTTCCGTTGATGATCAAGGTCGAGTCAGGCTAATGACTCGGTTAACAAAAATCAAGCGCTTCTTGGGAGGCAACCCATGCATCTATCTTTTTGCTTTCTTTATCATAAGTGTAGGGGGAGACCCTTTGGTTTGCTATTTCCTCTCCTCACTTCTTAATCAGGGATTCGAGCTTCAATGATCCACTCTTGATGATTCTTGACGACCCGAGATTCCGTGTTCTACTTCTTCCCGGTTCTATCCTAGACTCTTTTCGATTCACTATTTTATATTTTCTCAATATTAAAATAGGAATCTCTTTAGTTGTCTTTTCCTTAGCGAGATTTAAACAACGTGCACAATGTCCTAAGTGTAGGGGAGTTTACTCCCACATGCTTAAACATTGAGGACAATGTTTATCTTAAGTGTAGGGGGACTTCTATCGAAGTTAAGTGGTCTTTTCCTTGTATTTATCCTCATTTTAACCGGAAAATCAATTTTTCGACATTTTTCAAAATTTTTGATCTATTTTGGCCTATTAGTTGTTCCTTTTGTATAGTTATTTTCTTTCTTTGCTAGAATAAATGTTTAATAAGTGGTTTTACTTTTTAAACGTTGTGAATCTTTTGACTCAATCCGAGTTTACTCTAGCTAGTATCCTTAACATGTTTAAGTCAAGTTTTGCTAGGCTTTTATTTAGGGAGCTATAAAACGCGAAAGTCTTAACTCTCACGGGTTAAGAACAAGAACTTTCCGCAAGTTCCTATAATTGATCCTAGAGAGTCGTTTATCAAGGGAACTTTAAGATGCGATTTCTAAACTTGAAAGAGTCTAAGAATTTGCAAGATCCTATAGGCGACTCGAAAACCCAAAACTTTGATTTAATAGGCTAAGCATCCACGAGTCTCATTCCTTGAGATTTTAAACTGTGGAGAACGAGAGATGATAGAGCCAATTATAAGTTCGGTATTCTTTCGTGAATTTATGTGAGTTAATTATGAGCCTATTCTCCCATCGCTTGCTAATAATTTATCTGCTAATAAATAAGGTTGTACGATTTGAAAAGTTACTTAGCTTCTAGCCCCAGATCGTTTAAAAGTTGCTCGGTATGGATTAGAGTTCATAGCCAAGGCATAACTTATTGAAGCGGGACGCGAAGATTGGCGAGTCCGAAAAGGCCCTAACAAGGCATGAGGGCTATGTTTTGTTGCTAAAGATCCAAAGTGATGTGAAGAATCATTTATCGAAAATCAATATGAAGGATCGAGACACACGACGAAAAGCAATTACTCCCCAAAAGTCATGGAGAAGTGTATCCGAAAAGACCCTAACAAGGTATGAGGATAAATAGATCCAAGTCATAAAAGGAGGCGGATCGTTGTATATCAAAGTCCAAAATAAAGATTGGAGAAAAATGAAGAAGTCGTGGTCTAAGTATGAATCTCTCAAAAATTTCAAGTGAAGAAATTCCAATTATGAAGAGAAGACCATTATTTCATGAACATCTCTCAAGATTTGAAGTATGAAGTCGCTGCCAAATATCGGTTCGAGAAAGGTCTCAAATCGCGAAGCGGGTTATGCCAAGATATGAACTTTATGAGGTCCCGAGAAGCAGTTTTAAAAGATTTGGTCCTTTAGCTAACTATTGATTAAATCGTTCACTTTAATTTCAGACTTAATAACTATCGCAATAAGTCAAAAATGCATCCTCGTGATCATTCAAGACAATAATAAAATATAAGAGATACACCTAGGAATAAGGGAGTCTAAGTGAGTAATTGGCCCACATGAGTTCGTGATAGTCTACTAACTTATAATAACAATGATCTCATTTTTAAGCTTGGTTTGGAGAAAGTGAAAAGTTGAGGATGATGATTATTCATGACATTTCCAAAACCCAAGGTATGCTTTTGATTTCTTTATTTTGAATAATTATAATTTTCTATCTCTTTAATAAAGGCCAACGTGGATTGATTATGATGAAAAGTGTAATCTTGCTTTGTAATTAATGCATTGCATGAGGACATTGCAATGGTCAAGTGTAGGGGATTTGATATGTGTGAAAACACACATCTTTTCTACCACTTAATTACAATAATAACCGGACCAAAACGTGTATTTTATGTCTTTTATGTCGGAATTATGTATGGTTTGTGTTTTTGTTGTGATTTAGGACGAAAAGGTGAAAAATGGAGAAAACACGGGAATTCACGGGCATTTACGGACTTTTATTGAAGAAAAGGATGAAAGACGAAGTCAAGAAGTCACGAGTGCAAAAAGAACGGAAGTACAAGACCAATTCTAAAGATTTATCGAAGAAAAAGTCAAAAGACGGAAGTTTACTTAAAGACGAGGAACTCAAGTCTTATTTATCGAAGAATTAAAAGACGAGTCCAAAGAAATCCCGAGCCAAAAGTCATTAAAGTCCAAGATTAAAGAAGATTTGAAGGCTTAAGGACTAATGGCACAATTAACAAAAAGATTAAAGAAGAGGAGGGACCTAAGCATGCAATTAAGGAAGAAATGAAAGAGGGGAGGAAGTTTCCTCTAACTACCTCCCTAACCCCCTATATATAGTCATTAGCTAATTACTTTTCATTTTGTTGGATAGCTTGACAAACTATCTCTTCCACTTTTATTTACTTGCACCTTTAATTACTTGCACATTTAAATACATGTTTGCACCTTAATTACCTTTTAATTTCAAGTAAGTGTTTCTTTTATTACTCGCACCTTTACTTTATCTTGTTAATCTTCTTCTACCTTTCTTTAATCTTTGATTTACAAGTTTTTATCTTGTTAAGTTGTTTAAAGATTTGATTTTTATGCTATTGATTGTTTTAAATCTCTTAATTTCATAGCTTATTTGATTTATTTTCAAGTTTATATAGTTTTTACAAAAGTTATTTTTTATATAAAAAGTTGTTTTTCTTAAAGGTTATCTTTTTCGTGTCTTAAAAGTTGTTAACTTTCAGTTTCGTAGCTTATTTTTACACGGTTTTACCTTAGGAATGAGTCTTGTGCTTATTAGAATCATAGCTTATTATACTTAGCTTAATTTTAGTACTTTTCTTCGTATTCCGATTGTATCAATCGGAAAAGGGTTTTACTTTCCGATCGGTGTGATCGGATAAGGGTTTCTGTATTCCGATTGGTGGGGGCTCTGGTATTCCGATCAGAGTGGTTTCTGGATATTCCGATTGGGTAATTGTGACAGTATTCCGATTGGTGTTCAGTATAACATTCCGATTAAGGTGCAAGTTTGGATATTCCGATCGTGTAAAGTGACGTATTCCGATTAGGTGTTCCGATCTTCATTCCGACCATGTCACCCATATTCCGATCAAGGTAAGGCAAACATTCCGATCTGAAGGTGTTGGTTATTCCGATTGGGTGAGTGACAGCATTCCGATTTGGGGCCGATCATCATTCCGATCTGAGGTGAGCCTGATCGGAATATATTCCGATTGGGGTAGTTTTCTTGTTTTGTCTTGTTTAATTTTTACGTTATCATTTTCATACTTGTTTAATTTTAATTCTCGTCACGCTTTTATTTTTAGTCATTTAAATTAATTTACTTTTCAAAAAGTTTTTAAAGATCGCACCTTTCTTTTAATTAGACTTAGTTTTAATTTCACGCTCTTTTAATACTCACGCACTTTTACCTAAACGCACTTTTACTTTAATTGTTTTGCACATTTTCATATACTACAACGACAACCTTTTTGTTTCCACCAAAATAAAACTGAGTCACATAGAGAACCTAGATCAATTCGATTAGACACACATCAACGAATCTTTTTAACCTGAGTAAAATCCAGTTATTACTATTTCTATTGCACCCGGCCTTACACGTAGTTTAGGTAAAAAGTTCATTTCATTTAAGTAAAAATTTTACATTATAGCTTAAAATATTGTTAGCCATGGTCCACCGATCATCCACAAAAAAACCCTAAACACCAATCCACCGCCACCATGATTTCCTCTTTCGCTCTCCTCCTCCACTGGTAAGCTCTCTCTTGTTAATCTCCACTCCTCGAATAACGATTGATTCATTGCCGCGAGATCTTGATGGTATCTGTTCCTTGTTCGCTTTAATATTGTGATTGGGTTTTGGATTTCGATCTTCGATTGCTTTCCACTCCTGATGTGATCATATTATTCCCGTGGGGGCTTGATACTTGTTTTGTTTTTCTCCTTTAATCAATTTTTATTTGATTCGACGAGATTTTAGGATTGTAGTTTTTTTTATCTTTTTTTCTGTTCACTCCAGTTTTCATTTTCCTTCTGAAGAATTCATTCAGTAGTTTTGGTGATTTCCCTTCAATCCAAAACCTTGATTATTATGGGATCTAAAAGGTCTGTAGCTGATGAGGTTTTGAAAATCTCTTCGGCGGTGTTTGTCACTAATTTTCCCGATCATGTTGGGGCCAAAGAACTGTGGCATGCTTGTAAACAATATGGGCAAGTGGTAGATGCCTTTATCCCTAACAGGAAATCAAAATTTGGAAAGCGATTTTGTTTTGTTCGCTTCATCAAAGTATTTGACGCAGAGCGGCTTGTGAACAACTTATGTACGGTCTGGATTGGCAGTCACAGGCTTCACGCGAACATTGCAAGATTCCAGAGACCAATGGGTCATAACTCGAGTAAGCATCCTAGTAACTATGTCGACAAGAGGACTATCACGGTTGAGATTCCTAAATGTCAAAGTCAGAATATCAAGATCAACTCATATGTTCATGCTGTCAAGGGCTCTAACTCAGGTACCACGTCAACCAATGAAATTCCTTCGATGGTCCTTGATGATGATTGTGTAAATCAGGAGGATTTTTCCCTTTGTATGAATGGGAAAATCAAAGATTTTGATGCCTTATCGAATTTGAAGTCAATCTTGGGTAATGAAGGTTTCAATGATGTTACCCTTAGGTACTTGGGAGGAATATGGCTAATGTTGATGTTCAAATCAATGGAAGAAAAAGACAACTTCAAATCAAACGTTGGGATTAGCTCTTGGTTTCTTACGATCATTCATATTACCCATGATTTCATTGTTGATAATCGTGTTGCTTGGGTGGAAGTAGAGGGGATCCCTTTTAAAGTCTGGTCTCTGAACTCTTTCAAAAAAATTGCATCTAAATGGGGATCTTTCTTATGTACTGATATCTCACAGGAAGATTGTTACCATAGCAAGAAATTTTGCATCCTCACCACAGTTAAAGATAACATCATGGAGTTTTTTAAGATTTACTTTAAAGGTAAATCTTACTGGTTGCGTGCTAAGGAAGTTTCGGGATGCTATCTTGATTTCGATGAACAAGGCGAAGATGCAAGTGAATCTGATGAAGATAATGACGCCATGGAACAAAAAGCGAACTCAATTGTTAGCGAAAATGAGCTCTTTATGGATGGTGATATTAATGCAGTTCCTGAAACAATATTTGAAGATGGGTGTACTAATAACATTGGGGATGAGGTGTCTTCTGGTAGAAAAAATCAATCAGATGATCCATTTAATTTATACCCGCTTCTCACTAAGGAAAAAGGTGAGAACAAGAAGGACTCTAGTTACAATGTGAGCTTGAAATATCCGCCTGGTTTTACTCCATCTTCGGAGGAGGAAGAAGCCGAGATCAATATAGGTAATAAGGAGATTCTTAACAATGGGTTGTATGGGTTGGATAGAGATCAGGGGGGTGACAATCATGATGGGCTTGAGCAATCATACGAGATGAACAATGGCACGGAATCTGTAGGTTCTAGTTTCTCTAAAAAGACAAGTCCCGTTCATTCTGGAGGTTCTTTATTACACGTAATGGACGAGCTCATAAAGGTAGGACAAACAATGGGATACAAAATGGATGGGTGTATGAAAAACATTGAAGAGATAGTTGAATTACAAGGAGTTGATGATGTTTTCCGATGAATATGTTATCCTTAAACATTCAAGGCCTTGCCCAAAAGGCCAAAAAAGATTGGGTTAAGGAGCTATGCATCGCAAATAAGGTAACGTTTCTTACATTACAGGAGACAAAGATGGAATCAATTGACTTGTTCGATATCAAAAGGTGTTGGGGAAATCTTACGTTTGATTATGCCCATAGCAACTCGGTTGGTAAATCCGGTGGAATTCTATGTGTGTGGGATACTAATTCGTTCAAGAAAAATAATGTTACAGTCTCGGATTATTTTATTATGATTAGAGGGGACTGGATAAGTAACGGGAATAAGCTTTTAATCATCTCGGTATATGCTCCGCAAGAATTAGCAAAAAAGCAGTTGTTGTGGGATTATATTGCCCATGTTATTGATAGTTGGAAAGGCAAAGTCATCATAATGGGGGATTTCAATGAAGTTCGTTATAAAGATGAAAGATTTGGCTCCATTTTCAATGTTCAAGGGGCGAATGCTTTCAATTCTTTCATTGGAAAGGCGGGTTTAGAGGAGGTTCCTTTAGGAGGTTGTACTTTCACATGGTGTCACAAGTCAGCATCCAAGATGAGTAAACTTGATCGTTTCTTGATTTCTGAAAGTTTATTTATCTCATGTCCTAATATCTCCGCAATCACTTTGGATAGATTTCTATCCGATCATCGTCCAATTCTCCTTCGTGAATCTTCATTCGACTATGGCCCCTCTCCGTTTCGGTTTTTTCATTATTGGTTAGAAGTGGACGGGTTTGATAAGCTGGTCTCAGATACTTGGAAAGAACCTATTCAGGTTGGGCCTAATCATATGCTTAACTTGTTGGATAAACTCAGGAACTTAAAGAAGAAGATTCACACATGAAATAAAGAGCGCCTATTTTCTATAAGCAGAAAATCGAAGCTTCTAAATGATCTAGCAGAAGTAGGTAAAATCATTGATGAAGGTAATGCTCCAGCCGACATTATTGATAAGAGAATTGTGATTATGCAATCCCTTCATGAGTTTAACAAGCTTAAGTCGATGGAAATGGCTCAAAAAGCAAAGATAAAATGGGCGACCGAAGGAGATGAAAACTAGAAATACTTTCATGGTATTCTTAATAAGCAAAGAAGTCGTTCAACTATTCGTGGGGTCTTAGCTTCAGGAAATTGGATCGAAAATCCTATTCTGGTTAAGCAAGAATTTCTTAATCACTTTAAAGATAGATTCAAGAGGCCCAACAAATCTCGACCTTCTATTTCTATGAATTATCCGCGTCGCCTGAATAGCGATC
The DNA here is from genome assembly GCA_025667525.1 of Glebionis coronaria. Classification (NCBI taxonomy): domain Eukaryota; kingdom Viridiplantae; phylum Streptophyta; class Magnoliopsida; order Asterales; family Asteraceae; genus Glebionis; species Glebionis coronaria. The sequence continues at coordinate 543,106,014 of CM046878.1, forward strand.
AACAATCTGACATGGATGCTGATGTGACGATTGATGAAATTAAAAAGGCGGTGTGGGATTGCGGGAGTGACAAATCCCCAGGACCAGATGGTTTCTCTTTTGGCTTTTACAGACATTTTTGGAACCTTATTCAAGTGGATGACGTGGTTGTTGTTAGACACTTCTTCCACTCTAGTATCATCCCCAAAGGATGTAACTCATCCTTTATTGCGCTCATGCCAAAGATCCCTGACGCTAAAATGGTCTCAGACTTTCGCCCGATAAGTTTAATTGGTAGTCTATACAAAATCATTGCCAAGATTCTAGCAAACCGGTTGGTGACAGTTTTAGGAGATCTCATCAGTGAGGTTCAATCAGCTTTTGTGTCTGGTCGTCAAATCTTGGATGGCCCCTTTATTCTAAATGAACTTATTCAATGGTGTAAGCAGAAGAAAAAACAATCTTTTATATTCAAGATTGACTTTGAAAAAGCTTTTGATTCAGTTCGTTGGGATCATTTAAATGAGGTTCCTATAAAGTTCGGCTTCGGAGATAGATGGTGCAGGTGGATCGGCGAGTGCCTTCGGTCCTCTTGGGGATCGGTTCTTGTGAATGGCAGTCCGACTGAAGAATTTAAATTCTTTAAAGGGCTTAAACAGGGTGACCCTCTCTCTCCATTTCTTTTTATATTAATCATGGAAAGCCTACATCTCTCTTTTTCAGAATCTCGTGGAGGCTGGTATGTTTAAAGGTGTGGTTTTAGACACTTCGACGACTATATCTCATATGTTTTACGCGGATGATGTCGTTTTTGTGGGTCATTGGGATAATTCAAACATCAACACTGTTACATATGCCCTTAAGTGTTTTGAAAAGGCTTCGGGTTATGTATCAACATGGGAAAGAGTAAGATTATGGGCATTACGGTAAATGACGATAAGGTGAATCAAGTTGCTCTCAGAATTGGTTGTGGCATTCTTAAAGTGCCATTCACTTACCTTGGCTCGAAAGTTGGGAGGTGTATGTCTCGTTCTCAAGCGTGGTCTGATGTTATTTCTAAAATGGATGCTCGTCTCTCAAAGTGGAAAATGAAGACTTTATCTATTGGAGGTAGACTCATTATTCTCAAGTCCGTGTTAGGGTCGATGTCGATTTATCACATGGCCATCTTCAAGGTCCCTATGGGGATCCTTCGTAAGTTGAAACCATCAGAAGTAGATTCCTTCATGGGATTAACAAGGATGATAACAAAGCAATTTGGGTGAACTGGAATAAAATCTTGACTTCTAGAGTCAAAGGCGGCCTCTGGGTCTCTAGTTTGTATGCTTTAAATAGAGCTCTTCTCTTTAAATGGCTTTGGCGATTTATTACTCAATAATCATCCTTATGGGCTCGCGTCATCTCCGCTATTCATGGAACTGATGGAAATATAGCCTGCAATCCGAGGTATTTCAGGTACAAATCTTTGTGGAGGGACATTGTTTCTGGTATGGAAGACATTAAGAAGCAAGGAGCAGACCTATGTTCTTTCATTCATAAAAAGATTGGTGACGGCTCAGATACTAGTTTTTGGGAGGATTCTTGGCATGGGTTTTCGCCGCTTAACTTTCATTACCCTAGATTATTCGCGCTGGAGAATGATAAACACATTAAAGTAGCAGAAATGCTTAACCACCTTAATCTATATTTCTCTTTTCGTCGGGTTCCTAGAGATGGTATGGAGGCTGCCCAACTTGATAACTTATCGTCTCAGCTAGAAGGTGTGTCTCTCGGTACTTCCTCAGATAGATGGGTTTGGTCGTTGACAGGTTCAGGTGAGTTCTCGGTGGCTTCCACTAGGAAGCTTATTGATGATATTAGGCGTCCAGAGATCTCTTCACATGTTAGGTGGATTAAAGAGGTCCCAATTAAAATAAACGTTCTATCCTGGAAAGTTAGGCTTAATGGGTTACCTACTCGCCTCAATCTCTCTCGAAGAGGCATAGATATCCCCTCTATCCTCTGTCCCATATGTGATCGTGAGGCCGAATCAGTAAGTCATTTGTTTTTCAAATGTCATGTTGCAGCTGATATTTTAAAAAAAATATGTCGTTGGTGGAATGTTGATTTCATGGATATCAACTCTTACGAAGACTGGTCCTCGTGGCTCCTGAACCTCAAGCTTCGCGGTAAGGTAAAAGATATGTTGGAAGGTGTTTGTTACAGCTTTTGGTGGCATCTATGGACGTTCAGGAACAAATGCATCTTTGGCTCAAATTTCCCTTCAAAGGACAAGATCTTTGATGTCATAGTTTTAACTTCGTTTAATTGGATTCGTTATCGTTGTAAATTTTCTTTTATTTGGATAGACTGGATGAGAAATCCTTACCTCTTGTATTCGTAATTCCTAGCGCCTTGCTAGTCTCTAATAAAGTGTCGTTCAAAAAAAAAATAAAAAAATTTACAGTATAAATCGTAGATAGAATCATGGAACTCTCGTTATCTTCTATTCACTTTTGTTGTTTGTATTGATTGTTTTTTTAGGTTCCAACAAACATTGTTTATGATATACTATTTCCGTATTCTGCAATATTGACAAAAGTTGCAATGTTTATCTCGTGATCGATTTGCTATTTGAAATCTTTTCCAATACTTAAAAACTAGATGTGTAGGATAATAAAAAGAACGTTTCTAGGCTTTTCAAACGCTGCATTCTCTAACGCTATCGTAAAAGCATTAAAATTCTAACTCTACTTTTAGTTTCTTTTACACGTAACAATTGTAGCTACTTTTTACATTTCCTCGACAATTTTATAATTAAGCAACTAGTGTAATTTTTATTGCTTACAACTTCTAATAGAATTAAGATCTAATAAAAACTTAAATAAAATGTGAAAAATAAGAAAAAATATAACTATATATTTCAGATTCACGTAAAAATCAAATGCATCTCTTTTTAGATTTTCCATCTTTAACTAAAACTTGTGGCTAAAAATTCCTTTATATTATTCTCATTTTAATTTTTTATTTTATTGGATCTTTGACTATATTACTTCTTTTCATTACTGTTTATATTAGTAAATGTAAGGTAAATGTATATGTATCTAAAATTTTATTTTATGGCAATTTATTTTATATAATAAATATATAATCTTTTATGGGTCTTTTCTATCTAGTGCTCTTAAAATGAATGATAAAAAAGTATAAAGTATATAAAAGAAATATACAAGATTTTACAGAAAAGTATATAGTGATATATAAGATATGAATTCATGTGTAATTTTTACCTTCTTATCATGTGTCTTTAACACACAAGATAGAAAAATCTTTTACATAATAAAAGAAGTCAAACATGTAACAAGTTACGTCGTTAACTCTTTTTATATAACAAAACCAAGTATATAATATACTGAGTACACCGTTTGTGAATTTAAATGTCAACTCATAACATGTTGTATTTTGGTAAATAATTCTATCACATCAAGTGCAAGGAAACAAAATATATCAAACGCGAAAAAGATAAATATGTATTAATTTTTAACATGCTTTATACTTTCTGGTATTAAATCATTTTGCAGACCTATCGTAAACGTTAAAACAATAAAACAATCGAACAGTAAAACATAAACGTTTATTTTGATATAAACGAGTAACAATTATTTGTAAGGAAAACTATAAGACTAATAAAACACATAGATTACTGTTTTTTTCTCTATAACAAACAAAAAAGGTGACAAACCACCCATAATGGAGATTAAATATTATTTTAACATTATATAGTAAAATATTAATAAAAAAATAGTATTATCGGTGATGGTCGTGGGTCCCACTTCCCACGTGAGAGAATGAATTTCATTGGTTAAAATAGGTTAGGAAGATTTTTAGGCAGCTAATCTTTTCCTACGTGGCTTCGACCCACGTGAAATTAGGCCCACCTTGTTTAACCCAATCTGTAACAGTTAAAAAATAAAAACCCCACTAGAAAAGAAAAAAAAAAAAACCCGACTAGTGAAATGCATTAAAAAATGTAAAAAAAAGAAATATGCATAAAATCACGGACTCGACCGATTCGTCCCAAAGAGAAAACACGAATGTTTGAGAACGGGTTCGTCCGGCCGATTAAATCTGTAACTGGTCTAGAGAGCAGGCCGGAAGTAGCCAGGTTTTTAAAAGTTTGTGTCCCAATTTGAACTGACGGGTTTTAGTCGATATAGGGTTAACTGGTTTATTAAGTGGGTGTTTAGATGTGTTTATTGAAAACAAATTACTTATTTTGAAAACTCATCATTTTGAAAACTTCATTTTAAAAAATAGTGTTTGGGTTTGATATTTCAGTTTGAATCCCTAATAATCAAATAATCATTTTTTTTGAGTGTTTGGCAAATTTAATTATTTGATAATAAACTTAATTTTGAAAGCTTACTTTTCCAAAACTACATTTTGAAAATGAAATAAGTAGCTCTCCATTAATTTTTTCAAAACTCCATTTTGGAACTTCTAAACACAAATAATCACTTATCTCTATTTATTACACAAACATTTTTTTTTTAACTTATCTCCATTTTGGAACTGAGATTTGGAGATAATCTCCTCCTAACCGCACATCCAAACACCCCCTAAATCCGACTGGGTGATGCTGCCTTTAGACTGGTGGGAGTGGTAAGCAACCCACTCACCGCCACGTCAGCTTTTTAACAAACTCACCCACACTCCCCACAGGAGGTAATGACACTCACCCAAACTCACTACAACTCACCTATCATACCTATTTTTTATTATTTAAACACACTTCACTCACAAAAAACACCCAATAATAAACCTAACTCAAAAAATAAAAACACTTTGGGCCCACACAAGTTAAACTCACCTGGGTGAGTTTGCCCCTGTTTTTTTTCTTTGGAACACTAACTCGCGCGCGAGTTTTTTGGAGGGAATGGTACCCACTCGTGAGTTTGGCCAACTCACTCGTGGGCTACCTCCCACTCCCACCAGCCTTAGGGGGTGTTTCTTTTTCTTTCTATGCCTCTTAGTGAGAAAAGTTGTGGGCTCAATTCACTTTAAACATCTTGTTCCATACTCACACAAATATCTCTCCCTTCCCACTAAGAGGCTAATTAAGAGCTTAATATGGAAGCATGTAAAAGAAAGAAACAAGCCCTTAGTATCTTTTACAACATATATACTTGTTTTACTCTTTTATACGTACGTGTTCTTACATTTTGATTTTTGGTAAAAAGTAAAAAGAAAGTTGTAGGAAAAAAAGTGAGAGTTGACTAACGGAAAAACCATCATTATACATTTTATAAAGAGAGAATTGCAAAAATGGTGTGTGCGTTTGACTAAATTGCATGTTTAGTTCATCGAGTTTTAAAATTGCAAAAACAGTCTGTGTGAGAAATTTTAGAGCTCATTTTGCTCTTTTTGTAAATTGAAATTACTAAAATAAGCTTGTTTTTATGCTTTAATTTTTTTACATAAAAGGGTGAATTTCTTGACCGACCCGTCAGATGGAAGATCCACACTGAGACCCGCTGATGTTTTGGTTTTTGGATGGCTTGGAGGTAAACATGCGTGCGTTGACTTGACAGGGGTTTCTCCTCTCGTGGGGCTAGGCAGTCGATATTTTACAGCGGGTCAGGCTGCTATAAAAGCCGCTTCGTGCAAAGTGACTAAACACGAGAAAGCATGTGTTGAAAATCAACACGTGTTTATTCCTTTCGCGTTTGATACATTTGGTTTCCTTGCACCTGAGGCGGTGGAGCTACTTACGAGAATACAACGTGTTATGAATAGTAATGTTTTGACTCCTAAATCCACAAACTTTGTATTTAATAGACTTGGTTTTGTTATATAAAAAAGGCTAGCAGCGCAGCTTGTTGCCCGTTTGCCTTCACCTAATATGTAAATTATAATTATTAATAAAAAAATCTAGCCAATAATTTACAAAATAATCAAAATAAATTTCAAGATTTCTCACACGAATTATTTTTGCAATTTCAAAACTCGACGAAACAAACATTTGGTCAAATCACACAGAACATTTTTGCTATTTTCTCTTTTATAAACATATGCTTCGTATTTCATAGTGGATTCCCTTTCATAATTGTTGTTCGACTGTAGTGTCATTCCATTTTTACTTGACCATGAAACATAAACTGAATATGGTCATCAACTAAATAACTAGTTAACTACTATCTCATTATACGAATCAGTAGGAATACATGAAGGTTTCTAAGACCAACCGTAATAGCGAATGAACGACCGAGTCTTCAAGACGCGCCCTACCTTGTTACATCAACCTATAAAAGGCGCGTCCTTCAATCAAACACACTACAATATTCGCTGCCTTCCCTGGCCAAATTCGCGACGTTTCCCTGGCGACATGTCGCCAGGGAAGATGAATCCCTGGCGACATGTCGCCAGAGAAACCTCGCCAAGAAAGGCTGGTGCGGGATTGTTTCCCTGGCGACAAATTAGGATTTTCCTGGCGACAAGTGGGCCCCGCAAACTCTTTGGTTCAAAAATTGGTGCCACGCTGGAGTTGGTGCGGGATAGTATCCCTGGCGACATGTGTCGCCAGGGAAAATATGGCTGATTAAGGAACTTAAGTTAAACAGGTTATTAAACCTCACTTTTCCCTGGCGACATGTCGCCAGGGAAACTAGACGTTACGTTGACAAGTCAACGCATGGCGTTGACAAGTCAATGTTCTTCTCGAGTTTCCCTGGCGACATGTCGCCAGGGAAACTAGACGTAACGTTGACGAGTCAACGCCTGGCGTTGACAAGTCAATGTTCTTCTCGAGTTTCCCTGGCCAGGCGCACAAATGCCGCTGTTTTGAGTTGTATGACGTTTATCGCGACTGTGCACGACATACCTCACACCGTCGACTATGCAAGAGTTTATTGAGATTGGATGCGGTGATGGTCCACAAGCCAAAGCGAATAACTCGCTGGTCTGGATAACCTCTAGGTCTTTGTCATTGTCTACGTGATGTTGACGGATCTATGAGGAATAAAGGATTAGGTACAGAAAACTATTTATAATAATATTATTTTTTTACAGGTAAGTACACAAGATAAGTCTAAGTTTACCATTTTCCCAAACCACGCGGAGAATTCTTTTTTGTCGTCTTTGTCAGGATATAATCTGAAAAACGTTCATGGTATTAGAATAAGTCGCTATTGTTAAGAAACAGAAGTTTCAAAATAAAATAAAAAACGCGTACCTCTTGAACTCAGAAATATACTTGTCGATTTCAGGACTGTTGTTTAGTACATACCATTCCACTTTCTTGAACTCTTGATAAGGGAACGGAATATACGACTTTTTCCCAAGCGGGTTACATACCGATCGGAACACCTGAAACTGACACGTTGGGGTAGGGGGGTCCACATTACGGTCGAGACGATTAAATTTAGTGGTAACATCATCCCGAAAATACTTAGAACAGAAAGTCAATGCTTCTTGTGCAACATAACCCTCCGCAATCGAACCTTCTGGCTTAGCTTTATTTCGTACAAAACCTTATAGCTCTTTCATGTATCTTTCAAATGCATACATCCACCGGGGGCGGATAGGCCCGCCTTCAATGGCCTCATCAGGTAAATGGATAACCAAGTGAACCATAATGTCAAAGAAATCAGGAGGATATATGAGCTCAAGATCGCACAAAATGTCAACCACCTTTTTTACAGCAGTCAACATGTCATCCACCATTAAAGTTGCAGAGCAGAGTTGCTTAAACAAGTTACATAGGTCGATCAGTGGTCTTGCAATCTCAGCAGGCAAGTATTCCTGAAGTGCGAAAGGAAGTAAACGTTGCATCATTATATGACAGTCATGAGACTTCATGCCCGTTATATTGGTATCGTTATCGGTCACTTTGTGCTTGAAGTTGGATCCGAACCCATCTGGTAGTTTAACACTCTTGATGTACTGACAAAACTTTCTCCTGTTCTCTGGTGTGAAGGAATACGAAGCCTGAGGCTTCTTGCACTTCCCGTTTTTACTTTGGGTGAGCCACAAGCTTTTTCGAATGCCCAACTTTTCCAAGTATTGTCTTGCCTTGACAGTGTCTTTAGATTTGTCATTCATCAACAAAGTGTTCAGGATGGCCTCCAACACATTTTTTTCGATATGCATGATGTCTAAATTGTGTCTTAGTGAAAGAAAAGGCCAATACTCAAGCTCGTAAAAAATAGACCGTTTAGACCAGTTAGGCTCAACACGAAAATTACGTGTTATCTTCACACCCCCAAAATTCTTATGTTTACCGGGCAGTCGATTTGGCAGTGAAGCGTGTTGCTCGTCAATCTGGTCCATGGTAAATGTTCTAGGACGGGGCTGGTGTTCGGGTTTACCATTGAATAAACGTGAAGTCCTGGATTTATGGCGGGGCGGTAAGAATCTTCTGTGGCCAACATAAGCTATTTTGCTTGCCACATGAAGAGATGGAGTGTCGTCATTACATGTAGGGCAAGCCTTGTAACCTTGCCCACTATACCCAGACAAACTACTTCGAGCCGGAAAATCATTGATGGTCCATAAAAGCATCGCTCTCATGGTGAATGCCTCGCCTGTAGCTTGGTCTATAGTACTGACACCATCCCATAAAAGTTTTTGATCATCAATTAAAGGTCTCAAGTAAACATCAATGTCCTTGCCTGGGGATTTAGGGCCAGGAATTAACAGCGTCAGCATTAAAGAACTCTCTTTCATACACAACCACGGAGGCAGGTTGTATGTTGTCAATATCACCGGCCACATGCTGTAAGTCTGACTAAGGTTGCCGAATGGATTGAAACCATCAGCAGCCAACCCTAATCGAACATTTCTTGGTTCTGCTGCAAAATCACCATACTTGGCATCAAATTTCTTCCAAGCCGCACCATCACACGGGTGTTGCATCTTACCGGGCTCCGTACACTTTCCAGTAGCATGCCAAATCATATCCTTTGCACTTTTACTAGACTTGTACAAACGTTGTAGTCTAGGAATGATCGGAAAGTAACGCAACACCTTCTTAGGAACTTTCTTCCCCGGCGTGTTAGTGTCTTTCCATCTACTTGTATTACACACCGGACAGAAATCCAAATCGGCGTATCCTTCCCGAAATAAGCAACAATCGTGTTCACAAGCATGTATCGAATCGTACCCTAACCCGATCGTTTTAAATGTCTTCTTTATTGCATAGTATGACGGTGGGAGCTTGAATCCTCTGCTTGGGGGAAAGATAGTTTGGAACCACTCTAGAATATCATTGAATATGGTATCGGTGATTTTACCTTTGGCCTTATAATGTGTAAACTTTGCCATGAAGTCTAATCGAGTCGCTTCTACACAACCAGGGTACAGCGGCTCATTGGCACTGCGATATAACTTTTCAAACTCGTTAGCTTGAGTCCGTCTGTTACTTGAGTTGGGAGGAGGTGGAGGAGGAATATAGTCCGGAGGCATATAGGTAAGGTCATCAAGTAACGATGTCATGTCAGTTATAAAAGGTTGTCTTGTGTTATCTATTATTGGCAGTGGTGGCGGTGGTGGTGGTGGTGGAGGAGGTGGGGTGGAGGAGGTGTAGGTGTAGGAGGAGCCGGTTCACCATGGTGTACCCATGTTGTATAACTGTTGTCAAACCCGGACTTCATAACGTGGTTCGAAAGAAGGTCAATATCTACCAGGAGTCTTGTTCGACAACGCTTGCATGGACATGGTATCTCATTCAAACGATTCACAAACTTCCTAGAATGCTTGACAAAATTGGCAAGACCCAATATATATTCTGGATGATGACGCTCTAACCGTGTCCAACTCTTATCAATGAGTACCATAACTGTGTTTTAACGATACATTTAGTTATTATATGCAACTTAATTAACACAAGGAATTTTAAAAAATAATTATTATATATTTCATAAATAATAATATGTATTATATCAAATTATAAAAAATAATTATAAAATATATAATTATTATTTATAAAGTATATAATTATATAATAATATTTATTAAAAGATATAATTATCAAGTATAGAAAATAGTATGTTCACCTAGCGCAACTATGGAAGGCAATCCTAACCCACCCTTTGAATGTTTCGTCTCATATATGAATGCGTATAACCGATTTACTATTTGAGAAAATTTCGGCAGCATTTCCCCACAACTCCCCAAATATGTGTTTAAAGACATATTCGTAGGAGTAAAGGAGAAACACTGTCGAAATCATCTCAAATACTAAATCGGTTATACGCATGCATATCCTAAATGAGACAAAACATTCAAAAAGCAGTCCCAAACAGGGGACTTTCCGAAGTTAATTCCTAATAAATTAACTTCGGACGGGTTTTCTATAGGTTGATCAATTTCAGACGGGAATTTTCCGAAATTAATCGCTAAAATCCTAAAACATTCCTAAGGCTTAGTCCAATAAAACATTTATATCATATAATAAAAACAGCTTATTCTGATAAGCTTATCAGAATAAGCTGTTTGAAAACAGCTTATCCCGATAAGCTTATCAGAATAAGCTGTTTTTAAACAGCTTATTTTGATAAGCTTATTAGAATAAGTTGTTTGATAACAGCTTATCCCGATAAGCTTATCAAAGTAAGCTGTTTGAAAACATCTTATTCTGATAAGCTTATAAGGATAAGCAGCTTATTCTGATAAGCTTATAAGGATAAGCTGTTTTTAAACAGCGTATTCTGATAAGCTTATCAGGATAAGCTGTTATCAAACAGCTTATCCTGATAAGCTTATTAGGATAAGCTGTTATCAAACAGCTTATTCTGATAAGCCAGGTTAACCTGTTTGAAATCAGCTTATCCAAAACAGATTATTAGAATTTATTCTCATCAAATAGGTAACATAAGGAGTGTTTGGATTTACGTTTAAAAAAATTAACAAGTTTAAACATCCCGGACGACATGTCGCCAGGGAATCTAAAAAAAATAAAAAAAAACAATATGTATTATCAATTACAATTAAAAGTTAAAAAAACATACCTTTAAATAGTGGTTGGGTCTCGGCTGTGGTCGGGGCGCGGGTGTGGTCGGGGCTCGGCTGCGGTCGGGTCTCGGCTGTGGTCGGGCTCGGCTACGGTCGGGACTCGGCTGCGGTGACCGGATATGTAAAAACAAAACCAAATATACTATCAATTATAATATAAGTTATATAAAAAATCAATTACAATATAAATTATAAAAAAAATTATATAAAAAAAACCTTAACAATTACAATATAAATTATATAAAATACCTTAATATATATTGCGGTGGTGGTGGTGCCGGTGAATGTAGATGGCGTGGTGGTGGTGTTGGCGACTGGAGATGGTGGTGAGTGGTGGTGAGTGCACGTGTGCAGGTGTGGAGGAGAGTGATGGTGAGTGGTGGTGGTGAGTGGTGGTGGTTGTGATATAGCAGCGGGATGTGGAGGAGAGTGGTGGTGGTGGTGATACAGCAGCAACAGCGAAGAAGGGATGAAGTTTTTTTTTTTTGTTAAGTGTTGTGAGAAGATAAGGATATCTGGTCAATAAAGGGGTTTTTTTTCCCCGGCGACAATCCCTGGCGACATGTCGCCAGGGATACTTTCGAATTTTGTCGTTTAGCCAAAAGCGCGCGTGATTGAAACATTTTGGAGGGGTGTGACGCAGTTTCCCTGGCGACATGTCGCCAGGGATACCTTTGACTTTTCAACGCATATACACGTACCTAAAATGTTTGTCGTATCTCCCAAACCTTCCCTGGCGACATGTCGCCAGGGAAACTTGGCTGACTTTTTAGAAAGTCAAGTGAGCCCAGGTTTCCCTGGCGACATGTCGCCAGGGAAACTTGGCTGACTTTTTAAAAAGTCAAGTGAGCCCAAGTTTCCCTGGCGACATGTCGCCAGGGAAACTATCCCTGGTGACATGTCGCCAGGGATAGACCAACATGTCGCAAGGGATAATTTTTGTGAATATAAAATTTCTTGTTACTTATGTATTATTATAATTAGTAATAAAATAATAATTATTATTATTATTATTTATGAAATAATAATTATTATTATTACAATTTATAAAATAATTATTATTATTTATAAAATAACTATATCATCCCGGTTAGTTTAATTTCTAAATTCATTCCGATTTATTCCGTTTAGTTTCTCGATTTATTCTAATTCGGTAACCATTTAACATCTAACGTTTAACAAATGCATACCGACTCATCCATTGAACATCTAACATGTAACCAAGACATGGCGAGTCATCCATTGAACATCTAACGTGTAACCAAGACATGCCGACTCATTTATTGAACATCTAACGTGTAACCAACACATACCGACTCATCCATTGAACATCTAACGTTTAACAAATGCATACCGACTAATCCATTTAACATCTAACGTGTAACTAAGACATGCCGACTCATTTATTGAACATCTAACGTGTAACCAACACATGTCGAGTCGTCCATTGAACATCCAACGTATAACAAATACCGACTCATCCATTGAACATCTAACGTGTAACCAAGACATGCCGGGTCATCCATTGAACATCTAACGTGTAACCAAGACATGCCGACTCATCCATTCAACATCTAATGTTTAACAAATGCATACCGACTCATCCATTGAACATCTAACGTCTAACCAAGACATACCGACTCATCCATTGAACATCTAACGTCTAACCAAGACATGCCGACTCATTTATTGAACATCTAACGTGTAACCAACACATGTCGAGTCGTCCATTGAACATCTAACGTCTAACCAAGCTTGGTTACATGTTCTTCATTCTCACACAACATCCTGTCCGCTATCACTTCACTAAACTGAGAAGCATATGTCATAACGTTCTGAGTGAAAGTTGAGACAACTGGCAACCAACCTGATAAGCAATTATTGAACATCTAACGTGTAACCAACACATGTCGAGTCGTCCATTGAACATATAACGTCTAACCAAGCTTGGTTACATGTTCTTCATTCTCACACAACATCCCGTCCGCTATCACTTCACTAAACTGAGAAGCATATGTCATAACGTTCTGAGTGAAAGTTGAGACAATTGGCAACCAACCTGAGAAGCAATTATTGAACATCTAACGTGTAACCAACACATGTCGAGTCGTCCATTGAACATCCAACGTATAACCATAACAAACCGGATCATCCATTGAACATCAAACGTATAACCATAACAAACCTGGTCATCCATTGAACATCCAACGTTTAACTATTGGCGGGAAAACGTTGGCGGGAAAACATTGGCGGGAAAATGTTAACCATTTCCCTCACTTTTTGACCATAAAAGGATTCACACACACTTATCATCAGCAGATCACACACACACACACACTTATCATCTCCTACCAAACTCACCACCACCACCACCTGATTTGGTAGCAGATGGATCCCCGTGAAGCTTATAAGTGTACATGTAGAAAGGGATATATTGTGTTGAGACAGTCACATCAACCTCATAGCTTTGGTAAACTCTACTATGCATGTCCTTTTTCGAAGGTAAACAATCAAATGTTTTAGTTATGTAATACGTGTGATTATTAAATGACATGTCATGTTATTTGTTTACTTTGTAACAACAAAAAACAAATGATTATGGATGTAAATATTTTAAATGGAAGGATGATTTTGATCTCGAACTCCGTATAAGATCTTCCCCTGGATCTTCAACACCTCAAGGTTCACATCCAAGTTCTTCTACAGGTCCTTCTCAATCTGCACCCACTGAGTGCTCAAATTGCAAGATCAAAGATCTAAAGATAAAGATGTTAGAGGCAAGACTAGAAATGGAAAGGCATCCTGAAGACCACGCATGTCAATCGGCTGCAATACTTCATGAGCTTTTAAATGAAATGGAAAATCTTAGCGTTGAGTAGTAATCGGCTGCACTACTTCACGAATTTTAAGTTGATTAGTAATGTCTGTTTTTAAGTTTTCCATTTGATTCCACAAGGGCTATGTATAATATTATGAATAAATAAATGTTTGTTTTATAAATGTCTCATTTTTATTATATAAACGTCGCAAAAATTAAATAACATCGGATCGATAGTTAATATAATAATTATTTGGAATAAATAAATATTTGTTTTATAAATGTCTCATTTTTATTATATAAACGTCGCAAAAATTAAATAACATCGGATCGATAGTTAAAATAATAATTAACAAGCAAAAACAAAATAAATATATGTCAGGGAGTTTCCCTGGCGACATGTCGCCAGGGAAACATTTGGGATTTGGCGGGTAAAAGCCCGCCACACATTCTTGACATGTAATTAAACATTTGTGTTTAATTTTGAAACTAATCACAAATGGCAACGGTTTCCCTGGCGACTTGTCGCCAGGGATAATCTTGACATGTAATTAGCAAACATACTTTTTGTTAAATACGTTGGACGAGTTTTCCCTGGCGACATGTCGCCAGGGATAAGTTTGTCAAAGTTTGACTAGGTTTTCCCTGGCGACATGTCGCCAGGGAAACCTTGGAGGGAAAATTTCGCGCTCTTTCACTTGGTATCTGATTTTGGACCGATTATCCCTGGCGACATGTCGCCAGGGAAACCCTAGTCAAACTTTGACCAAAAAGTAAACCTACTTTACCGCCACGTCAGCGTTGTCGCCAGGGAAAAGGGGTTATCCCTAACGACATTGTGTCGCCAGGGAAACCCGTCATCTGTTCTCAACTTTCTTGTAGTGACAATGTATAACTCGGTTATGCAGACGACTCAGTCCTTCGTTTTGTTGTGCGTGATTATGTGTTTATTACATTGTTTTTATCTGATGTATTTATGTTTAGGTAATGTATGCTTTAATTATGAAGTTAGTAGTCGTATTACAGTAACTTAGTTGTGAAGTTGATTGTAAAGAGAAAAGTTAAGTTAGTAGTCGTATAGTCGTATTACAGTAACTTAGTTGTGAAGTTGATTGTAAAGAGAAAAGTTGAGTTACGTTGACGTGACATTGATGACCGCGACCACATGATTCCCTTATTACACTTAACGAGGGTAGCAATTGAAACTTTTACCTCCCCGAACATCTCAATGTCTTACTTATTTGAGCGTGATATCAGTTACTCCGTACTTGGTAGCTTCAAATGATAAAGACCATGTAAAAACATGGTAGGGTAGAAAATGGTTTGACTCGGTGGTTAAACCGACCGAACCGACGATTAGTCCACCAGTGACTCGTGTTTAAAACGCTAAAAAAACACCCCAGTTTATGTAGTGTTAATGGTTGTTCAAATATGACTTGAAATCAGTATTCTACAAAAAAAACAAAACGGGTTCCTCTAGTCAACAACAAATAACTTACTAGTTAGTGATCTTCTCACGATAGTTCAAATCTCATTAGATACGCATTTGGTGGTGGTTAAAAAATGGGTGAGAAGTTGTCACAAACGTATGTATCTTGATTAGTCCGCGTACATCCGAGTCAAACCACTCGCACTCCTTAAATAAACGAACAGGAAAAACCTGATCTCATTCTTCGATCGCTAGTTTGTAACATGCTTTTGTTGATCTCATTTGTTAGTTCGTGCAAGTCAACATTTGTAATGCAATCTAAAAATGTGTTTCCTCAAATGTTAGTCAATTAGCCACTTTTCAGATTCTTTTGCTTGGAATGATTCAATGATTCAAACAAGACCAATCTTTATAGATAATCTATATTTTGAGAGATATACTCAATTAACCATTTGATGATGTAGTTATACAAAGTTACAAACTAACCAACCTTCAATTAGAGCACTTGATGTGGGGCGTGTAAAGCTGGCTGGTGTTCTATAACTCCAGCCTATATAACGCAACCACAGAGTCTCAAGCCGTCATGACCAGTCAAGCCATACGTTTGGGTCATAGGATTCGTAACAGTGACGGAGAGAGGATGTTATTTGGTTAAGTTACAGATCCTGAGTTGTCGAAAAAAAAAATGCTGAGGCAACAACATTTTTTGCTTGAGTTACTCTTTGGCTCACTAATTGGTATGCTCTTGGTATGTAGTTTTTGGCTTAAGAAATAAGTATGTGATCGGCCACTACAGATAAACAAGTGTGCTATTAATTGTGCTCGATACAAAGACAAGTGTGTTGAGACAAAAAAGGAATTCCAACCAATAATTCGAGACATGTTTTGGATCCTTATCGATTGTTTAAATCAACGGTTCAATTTCTTGTCTTGCTACTGCAACAATGTACTCGATATAGTACAACAAGGTAGCCCACAAGTGTATAAACCTTGCTCATGTTCCTATTAACATCTCTAGTAAGACAATTTTTTAACCGAATCGTAATGTTGGATTAAGACCGATACCAAACAAGCACTGTGGAAGAATGTCCAACGCTAGCTAGTAGTAGTACACGATTGACAAAACCATTGAATCAAGAAAAAAAGGGGTACTAACCATATTCATTGAGTTCTTTCGTGATGGCGTAGCCCTAAGTAAGACCATATGAAAGATTGACATTGATATATCGCGAACTAAGAACATCAAGACGTATTGGCCTGTCCAAAAAGAGAAGCACTAAGGATACGCCATACTTTAGAAAAGACAACATTACTATATATGTCGAAATGTCTTGTACAGTAGTTGTACCACGTCTTCAATATACGTGTCTGATACAAGCATCACACGCTATATATAGTGAGCCTTATGCCCTCGTTTAATGGTTTTGAATATCATTCACAAAGTATAGTGTCTAAGAAAAAATGTTTAATGGTATTTGCAACCCTCGAAAAAATGTTCGACAATTATTTTATGCAGCATTTTTTCGAAAATCTTGAATCCGTTCTTGCATAGACTTATATTTTAAGCATATTAGGCTTATTTAAGCTCTCTTCCAAATCCACTTACTGATTTGTCTCGCTTTGATGGACAAGGATTCGAACTTTAAACCTCTATATCAAGAGAAAGAGTCCCAACCCTTAGGCCAAGATCCCGAACTTAAAACCTTTTAATTTTTTATAACTTAGTAAGTTGTGATGAAATTGCTGACCCTTTTACATTCTTCCACATAAACGTTATTATGGTTGAGTGTGGTAAATTGAGCGGGTTATCGTACCGTGTAACAGGTCAGAATGGTTGAGGTGCAAACTAGTCATTCTTTAAGCCGTCAAACAAGTCACATCCTACGCTGTCAAAACGGTTATGGTCAAAACTCGTATTTTCCTGCTTTACCATTTCGCAAATCCAGTTTCTATCTATTACTGATATAATGTCAGAGTGGCAACATCCGTTCCACATACCATAGCCACCATCTATCTCAATACTATACTGCACATTGATGATTGACGTGGTGACAAAGAGAAACGGCAAGGGAGGTGTCCCGGATCCAAAATGTAAACGACCTACGACTGCATTAGCATCCTAAATATAAATGTGTTGTTATAACAAGAATAACATATGTTAAGACCAGAACTACTAGAATTTTTCATAACTTCAACTATCAATATGCATATCAGCGTGGCTTATTACGTAACACCCCACTTTGATAAGTGGACCGTTACGTGTATTTATGGCGTGTCATCAAAGTATAAGGTAAATGTCCTAAAATATTAACTGACCATAAAGGAGTTACCGGAATCAAACATCGGTAATCTTAAAATAAGCTCAAAACATGAAAAGTAAAATACTGAAGGAAAAGACTAAAAAATGTCCAAATAAGCGGAATAATGTAAGAAGTGCATAAAGTAAGAAGTCTGGATAGCTTCCATCCAAACGCACATGCTCTCAGAATCCTAAGAGCGTCCTGGTGTACATGCCGTTAGAACATGGAAAGAACTACGGCTGAGCATAACGCTCAGTGAACGGATATAAAGCATGATAAGAAGTACTGAAATGAAACAGATAATAAAATAATGAAGCTGTAAGACTGATGAGTAAAGTTGCAGCGAAAATCTGTGTACAATCTGTAAAGTCTGATTTATAAATAACAAAGCTGAACTGTTATCTGTTAAATCTGAAAACATGCATTTACTGTAGTTTAATTGCCAGAGCTTATATAGGTCATGTGTTGTAACAACGGTGCATGAATATCTGGAGGGGTGACCTCGTCATGCTGTAGAGGGGTGACCTCTAAATAACTGTAGAGGGGTGACCTCTAAATACTGTGCTGGGTGGAGGGATCAGCTCCAATGTGAAGGATGTAGAGCACATACCACATTCACCCTGATAACTTGTAAACTGATAAGCCTATGATGCATCCATACGCCCCACTAAACATACTGATAAAATGGCCAAACTGAACATGAGTGGGACGATGCAGGATATCACTCTCCTGCATGCGAGTCACGACACCGGTGCCTCAAGTGTCATGGTTACGGTACCTCCGTAACTAGTACATAAACTGATCATGGTTGTATATAAAGCTCAAGCAATTTATTTAGTTATTAACATGATTACTGATAAGCTTAAAGCATATACTGAGGAAAACATTTGGCTGCAGACGGAAAATCTTAATCATGCATAAAAATGAAGTCCTTACTGAAGGACGGAAAATACGTACCTTAGCCAATTGGACGCACACTCGGTAATAAAGATCGACTTTTCCTTCAAATAATCTACAATAATACCATAACTAAAAATTATTAACCATCTAAATTGGCGTCTAACTATGTATGTGTCGTTACCTTGTTGACCCGCATTACTGTACGTACGAATACTATATAGTAGTACCATTTTTATTTATTTATTTATTGGTTTAAAATTAATAGTCATAAACTTGTGTCTATATCTCATATTGTCGAATTTAACATGGTTTCAAAAAGAAGAATCACTATTACAATTTTATTAAACTCCATTAATTGTTGCATTTAGTAGTACTAGTAGAATCAAACGTAATGGATACAGAGCCATTAGTCCTATTTCATATTACCATCTCATAACTAGCTTTTAATATACTAATTAATTCAATTGGTTAGAAATACATAATGTAGATACGTTTTTAATGATAACAGATGATGGCCAAATGCATTGTAAAAATTGTTAGATTATTTCAAGCATGCACAACCCATTTTCTTCAACCGCTATATACGAGCATTACCGAACCCATTTTCGAATTCTGCCTTACTTGTTTGACGAAATAATTTGAGGACTCTATAATAATGTTTTACTTAATTAACTTGATGATTTGTACAATTCATCTAATATTCACCCTTATTCTTATATATAGCTTTCTATGTACTAGATTTTTATTTGTATTGATCTTCTTTTAATTATTTTAGCATGTAGTAGCTATTTGACATCAAGAATATTATACAGAATTTGCTTTTCAAAATATTTGTGATAACTTAAAGACAGACGTAAGCCCATGCACCAATGATGTGAAAATTGTTTTAGAAAGCTAGTAAAATATGTAACAATAAGGTATTAAAGTAGTTGCTTCAAAAAAAAAAAATCATAAGACGGTATGATGAATTAAACGATTACGTCACTATCAATATGAACTTATATCTCAGTTAGCATGTATTCTAGTCACATGAATAAAGATACTGCATATGTTATGGTTCAAGATTTACCTCAAGGACAATTGTGAATAGATCAAAACCAAATTTTCTTCTCCTTGTTCTCCTTTTTTTTACTGGCGGCTAGAACACCCTCCCATTAGGGTTTGTTTTATTTTCTGAACTTGGTGCAAATGAAAAGAAATGAAGGTTGTGCCAGTTTATTTGCAAATGGGCCGAGCTTTTGGGCATTAATTAATCTTGCAAGACTTATGCATATTACTAAGCCCGTTTATTTTTTTCATGTCATAATTTGTATTCTCGTGTATTCGTATATTTGTGATATATTCTGACATGGATTATTTATTTCCTGAATAATAATAATAATTGTGTAATACTTGAATTTATACTGTTATTTATTATCTGAATAAATAGTTACTCAACGTTTAACTTAAAGCTGTGATTGTACGTAATTAATGTTAGTGGACTTTTAAGGCGGGTTTTACAATTCTTCCCCTCTAAAAAAAATAATTCGTCCTCGAATTTAGGATGATAATGCTGTGGTTTTACAATTCTTCCCTTCTAAAAATAAATAATTCGTCCTCGAATTAAAGATAATAAGCTTTTCAAGTTATAAGGACTGAAAGAACACATAAGCTGAAAGGCCTGTAAGCTGAAAGGATAATTCGTCCTCGAATAGAACATAATGCTGCTGAAGGGTATAAACATGACATGACTGACGTGAACATAGAACGTGACATGGCTGAAGAGGACATGGAATGTAACCTGACTGAAAGAACTTAACTGGATTTTTTTTGATTTTTTTAAGGAAAGGTTATGAGAGGTCCGGATGGACTCCTCCGTTTCGAGTAGCTTCACGCTCGAAACGACTCCTTCGAGGGTCTAAACATAATGAAAATCTTGGTCCTGATGACCCTGTCCTGACGATACTGAATAGTTTCTGGTTCCATATTTAAGATGGATTTTATGAATCTGATAGACTGAGTAAGCTATAACATGTATGATACATGAAACGGTACGTACAAATATTCTGAAAAGATAACATTTATCTCTGAGCAAGTTGCTGAAAATATGTAGGGATAAACTACGTGAACAATTGTGAACGTGCTACGAGAGCAATTGTGAACATGGTTCACGATTATATGAGAAATGCTAGGCATGGAATAAATTGTGCACGATGATACATGAAACATACTGTGGACGTGATGTTATCGTGAATATATGCTGACTGAGGAAAGAATGCCAAAGAATACGGCCTGAGATGTGATACGTCTGCCTGAGCATGGAAAAACTGTGCTAAACTTGAGTCTGGTTTCTTAAGCTTTCTATAACCGTATTCGGTAACAAGCTGTATAACGCGTATCACGAGATGGAACACGAACATAAACGTGGACAATGTTATGAACGCTAACGTGAACTTAAATCAAGAGATAGAACAAAACATGAACTGAAACAGCATCTTACTGTGAATGAGACGTAAACGTGAAAGTGAAAATGAACGTGAACGTAAGTGAACGTAAACATACACGTGATCGTGAACATGAATTCTGTCTGATATGATGGTCGATGGAATACCTTGAATTCTTACAATTTACTGATAAACTTTCTGTAGGTCCACTATTGCGTAATCCTTTCGGATGGGAGAAAACGCACAGGTTGATTACATGGTTGGCGATGACTTAGATAGTATCATATTTTTCTGAGTCTGTGGTAACTGATAACAATTTCATGGAATTTCGTCTCATTTCTGCTCAAAAATTTCTAAGGATGTCAGGCATCGAGATATGAACATAGTTGCATCAATGTGTGATACTGCTTCTATAAAAATTCTGCCTGATTATGGGACATTTTATTGGATATCTGGTTGAATAGTCTTGGAAAATTTTTAGGTAGAACTGTCGGCAATTTCTGCGGTTGCAGTCAATTAAGTTCTAGAAAATTTGGTACTTCGTTCACAGGCGTCGGTCGGGACCATCAGGGGATGGCCTTCACCTTCGCAGCATTGTTTGAGATTTCTTTCTGCTAAGGTAGAATGGCTCAGAAATGCCACTTTGTTCAATTAGAATTCATATCTGAAAAGCTGTATATAAAATTTTCTCCTATCGAAGATTCTGTACAACTGTGAGAAGATGATTCTCGTGTTCTTCTCTAGAATTTAGTGGATCAGAATGTGATCAATGAATATACTGACGATTTTGTCTAGGAAGTCATGAAAATTTATTCATAAATTTCATAATATAGTTGAAGCATTTGGGAGCTCAGAAGTGTAAATCAGGATTTTAGAGAGACCATAACGTGTGCAAAAGCAGTCTTGGAACATCATGTTAGCATGATCGCAAATTTTTCTAGAAAATGTTTAAGACATCGTAGCTAATCAAATAAACCTTATACACGTGGAATGAATACTGGTTATGAATGGTGATCTTGTCAAATTTTCGGTGGTCGATACATGATCTCATGATACCGACCTTCTTCTTGATAGACAGAAACGGTACACTTCCTGGTGGTACGTCAGGGCGAATAAAGACTCGTTCTGGTAACTCTTGCAGTAAATGATTCAACTCTTTTAACTCAGCTGAAACCCTGAAATAAAGAGTTTTGAAAACAGTTGAGACAAGCTCGATGTTAAATTCTGTCTCGTGGTTAGGGAGGAATTTCTGAAAACTTTCTGGAATTTCATCTAGAAACTCTAGAATAATCTGCTGATCATGAATTTAAGGAACTTCGGAAGTGGGTATATAGCTAGTAACTAAAGTCTTCGTAGCTATGGGATAATAATTCACGTGCTTGTAAAACTTACACAATTTGTACTTATTTTTCTGGCAGAAAAATATCATTAATATATTTGGGATTTAGTAAGACGGGTCTCGTCTTCAACTGAAAGTAAAAACTTGAATAAGTAAGGGTGATACTGTGGAGTCTATTCTGGCTGGGAGGTAGGTAAATATCTGATTAAAGATAAAGCTGACATATGAATACGTGAAGTAAACATGGCGATCTTCACTGAATGTGTTCGTCTGTAACCTCAAAGAATGAATACTGCGTGTTTAACCTGATTAATACTCTAGTGGTGGTGACTGAATTTTTAAATGATCTGATTCATGCGTGGCATAATAGAACGGGTATACCCCTTTCTGAAAGGTACCCTGAATTACTGAGTGCCTGGTTTAGAAACATACTAGAGTTATGAGTTCTGACTCGTGTTTTGAGGAAAGATACGTATGACGTGTACCCTGACTGATGTCCTGATATAAGTTTTTCGAAATGATACCTGAGACCTATGTCTTGATTGATGTCTTGGCACGTGTTTTAGTAGATGAATCTGAACAGGGCTGAAATTTTTTGGCAACTGCTAGGATTGGCGGACCGGTTATACTACCGACCTCTTGTATTTCTGGTCTCGTCCGTTCCGATGGTTACTGACTGATCAATTATAAGCACGGTGGTTGTCACTACTGTTTTGTTTGTCACTTTATGACGGTCATTATCATGACCGTGATACATGTAACTATTCTGCTGAGTAGCCGGCTGGGTTCCGGTTCTCACTCTTCTGAATGAACGGTTAGCTGAGTGAAGTGTGGCATCTAGCTGAGAAGGTAAAAGTATGGAATGGAATGGTAGTCTGATGGTTGAAATTTATTCTTGTCATAAATTTCAAATTTATAATTTTCGTCCTTGTTCTGCAGAGTCTTCATAGTATAAACGACATCAGCATCTTGAGAAATCTCCAAAGTATCAGCAGCATTAGCATTTGTGTGGTCTTCAAAGTGTTAACAGCATCAACATCTGGTAAAATCTTCAACTCAATAGCAGCATCAGCACCTGGTAGAATATCGACAAGTGGAAACGCCTGAGATGATTGAGGATCGATTAGAAATATCCATGGAGTAGGGTACCTGGAGTACACCTAGAATACTGTACATGAAATACCAAAATGAATACTGAACATGGAGCATGTCTGAGACACTGTACGTGGAATACACATGAAATACTGTACATGGAGTATAACTGAGACACTGTACATGGGGTACATATGGAATACTGTACATGGCACTGGTGAAAATTTTATGGGATGATGGATACTGGTGTCGCTTGTCTGACATGATCAAGGAAACAAATTGATTTAAACGGTAGTAAACTGACCTGAAATAAGTAACATGATAGGCTGAAAATTCCTGCGTTGACTTACTGCTGGTTGTATCGAGGCTAAAAAGTATGATATAATCGAAGTCCCAACAGTGGTCAGCATGAAGCATGATTAATGAAGGCCAATCATGATTTATCATGAAAACGGGTTTTACTGAAATTCTTTTTGTGTCTTAGCATGGAGACATTTATCATTCTGTTGAACATAAAACCCTCGCACGGAGACATGAAACTGAAACAGCATGGAAGCGACATCAACTTGAGATTGTGCGAAGTGGACTATTATAAAGACTATAAGAGTATGATCAACTGAGGTTTAACATCAACTGATGTGGATGGCTATGGTTCAATCCACAGAATTCAAGGAACAAAACATATGACTAAGTGATGAGACTGCAATTATACATAGTCTCATCGTCCAAATCGGGCTTAAAACGCTTAAAATATCATCAAAATACCCCAAAATATGCTTGTGTTTGTTCATTGTGTATTTTAGGTACGGATATCGTGAAATCAACAAAAGATCATAAAAATCAAGCAAAAACAAACACGGGAAACGAAGCCGCACAATGAACCAGACCCGATTGTGGATTTTGCAAAAATACCCTTGAAGTTTGAAGATTATACAAGTTTGGTCCCTCAAGTTTGAAGATTTGTCATAAAAGGTCCTTGAAGAATCAATTTATAAGTATGGTCCTCAAACATTGAAGTTATGACACTATAAGCCCTTGAAGATCTCAATATTACATAGAAGGTCCTTGTTTGAAGTTTAAAATTTCATGGTGCCAAATTTGACAACTAAGCCAAAGTATTAACAAAGGTAATCTGGCCAAATAAAGGAGAGCTTATGTTTGCCAATTTTTGTGAAGTGTAGGGTGCATTCCTGGAGGAAACAAACCAACATAACCCATTTACCTAACCTGTTCCATTTATTACCCATAAAAAAACAACGGGGAAACAATTACCTTGTACTATTCACCCTCCCATAAACCCTAGATCATTTTACCAGACTAAATTGAGCTCCAATCAAAAGGTTTTCTAAAATGACCCAAAGGGTTTTACTTATTAACCTTAACCCAACCATCCTATGTGCTTCATCATGCCAGCTCAGCCCTAATGGTCCCTCCCAGCTCACCCAAGTCACGGGTCATCATAAAAATACAAAGATGGCCAGAATTCGAAGACCAAATCAATGGCTTAGGTTGATTTCGTGTTGCCCACAACAAATCAAGTGGACAAGATCAGTTTATCATCCTGGCATCACAAGACTTCACAAGAAGCTCCTAGAAGCTAAATTTAAACAAGGCATATGCTGAGAATATTACAAGGGTGTTTTTGGAATTGTACACGAATTAGGGTTTATGTAGTTCTCCTCATATTTGTAGTATAAATAGACTAGCAGTAGTTCATATGTAATTGTTCTAGATTTTCAATTTGTAAACCTTTTCTATGAATTAGTTAAAGAAGTGTTAAAGCCTTGCAAATTGAATTCTAAGTTCCATTTATTTTCAGCATTTAGTTTAAATTTATTTTAAGTTCTTAGAAATTTGTATTTTATCAAAAATTATTTTGGTCCAAAGAATTTGGCAAAAGAGGTTTTTGAGACCCCAAATCTTTGAACAAACTGGTGATTGGGGTGACATCCAAGTTACCATGTTTAGTTTTAGTTTTGGTTGATTTTTGTAAAGTCTTTATATTCAGTTTAAAGGTGTTTTTTTTAATAAAAATCTTGTGTGATTTTTTTATTGGTACTAACTGCTCAACAAGCCTCCTCATAAGCTGCATGACAACAGCTTATGGGATTGCTTGGTTGAGCTTGTGTCACACCCCACCATGGCGGAATATAGGGCACGACGTATGGATATCATCACAACAATAGCGTGTCTATAGAGATAACTAAATGATATAAGAAATGTCATAAAATGGTGACACAAATGTCATGACAATATCTCAACAATGCAGGAGTCTAGGTAAGTAGGTAACAGTCCTACCTCTTACCCAAAACAAACAAATAACACAAACAAACAAACATATAGGTGCCAACAGTATCACTTATTAAAAGAACAAATACAAACTAAGAAGGAAACGGGGATTCTCCTTCTATATGCATTCCTAAGCTTCTCCAATCCTAGCCACTTATGTTCTCATGCTTAACCATAGTATCACCTGAAGAGACACTAAAACACGTCAACATAAAGTTGGTGAGAGTCACAGGTTTAGACTCCAACACAAGACAAGTCATAAGTTGTGAATACCATAAACCAATAAACATAAGGACAATGCGCTACAATCATGTACTAACAACTAGCATTCAAGTTAAATCAATCATTACAATTCCAAGGCATCACGCCTTACCAACAATCACAATTTCCAAGGCATCACGCCTTACCAACAATCACAATTTCCAAGGCATCACGCCTTACCAACAATCACAATTTCCAAGGCATCACGCCTTACCAACAATCACAATTTCCAAGGCATCACGCCTTACCAACAATCACAATTTCCAAGGCATCACACACAAACAAGAATCACATAGCAGTTAATCACATAAATGTACACACAAGTCCATCTCAAACCTTTAACATTCACAGCATTAATTTAGAAAATAATTCAACACAGTGTCTCTTCCATCCCATTTGGAAGTCAAAATCAATAGTAAATATGGGACTATGAAACTCACCTGATTGAGCTTCTCCAAAAGTCCGCGCACTAGCAAAAGCTAACAAACCAAAAACACATAATCAATACACGAACCAATCACCAAGATGGCTCATCAACCTATGATGGACATCTAGCCTATTCCCACATATTTAACTCATTGATAAGATCTAATCACCCCATTACCCTTCCTTAACAAGTCCTTAACTTGGTTAAGTTTAATAACTAACCCGTTCATATTTTACCCAAAACAGTCCCAGTTTTTAGGTCTAAAAACGTTAAGTCAAACGTCCACTTAAACATACCCATAGTTTCTGTAAAAGGAATATTCATACCCTTACATATGTTGGCTAACACCTCCCACTTGCTCTAACCTTAAATCTACTGTTAAGGCCCTGATATACATATATCTACTTTTGTCATTCCAGATTTCCTGATTTTAAACGTACTAAAAGTTTGTTACCATTAAGGGGTCTTACCCTAAACCACAACCTTATCCCAAGTGCAGATACTTACTACAATATATAAACCATCTCTCACGTTCGTGAGAAGATCCCAATGCAACCATAAGTACCCCAAACAACCCAAAACTTAAAAAGAAAACAGGCTGAATTCAAAACTGTTTTGACCTCCGACTGTTGTAACCTGTTTTTGACCCACTTCCCTACCTCCAATTTAGTTCTCGTTTCTTGCGTTGGAAAGCCACTTCAAATATCTTTCCAAGGGTACTTAGATCGCATCTTGAATGTTCCTAGAACTCTCAATATGATCAAAACAATTGACTCAAAATTCTGCCAGTTTTTAAAAACGGGTTTAACAAAATCAACCTAATTAATTAACCCTAATCCCTCTAATTACAAACCCTAATTAATTTAATCATTATAATATGATTAATATACTGTTTTTAATTAAACCCTAACCTAAATCCATCATAATATGATTAAGACATCATTAAAATAATTAAATTGAAAAGGGTTAAAAAAGTTTTACCTTTGAATTAATAGAAGATGAAGAAAACCTAATTTTTGAAGAACCCTAATTGGCCACCATTGATGAATTTCGGCTAGGAGATGTTATGGAGGTTAAAAAACTGATTATTATGGTTATGGGTTGGGTTTGGTTAAGTCCTAAAGGCCCCCTAATCCCATTACAAGTCCATTGGGCCTGTTTTGGGCTTTTCCCTTCTTTCTTTCTTCTTTGGTGCGTCTAAACCGACCTAAACACCCCTAAATTCGTTTTTTTTATTATTTAATATTATGTTATTAATATTACTTTAATTTTCCTTAATTTATTTCAGCTCCTAAAGCTTCCAAAACCACAAAACCGTAAAACTAGTCAAATTTCCGCGTTTTACCGTAAAAGACGTAAAATATACACTTTTATAAAAACTCTCAAATTTTGAAATAAACTTTATAACTAAGTCCTAAATGACTTAAAACCATCCCAAAAAATATCCATATGACTAATTACCTCATCCGAGAACTCCAAATGCTAAACCGTAAATCGTAAAAATACGATTTTCTATAATACATATACGTATACGTAAAACCACTAAATAACACCATCTCACTTCATAGTCACTACCATGTGAACTCATGAACATGAAATCATCACACATCGTTTCACTCACAAGGTACCCCGTACCGAAAACGATATCCAAACCACAATCTATACACACCAATAAGCACATAAACACGTAAAGACACGTAACTAGCACAAAATAAAACTAAGTGACGAACCTCAAAACCAGGGTTGTCACATCACTCCCTCCTAATAGAAATCTCGTCCCGAGATTTACTCCTTAGGATCAAACACACAAACAACAAATCACATGAGGATACTTGTTCTAAACGAACTCCCCTCATTTCCACGTGAACTTTAGTTCATGTTTCAAAATACCACATATACAAACCAAAAATAATTAAACTCATTGCCAAACTCTTGACCTCACAGTCAATAAATCTCACCGATGATTCTTTGATATAAACGAAGACTCTTATTAATACAAGTCCCGAATAACCGTACATGCAAAATGCATTCTCAAACAACCTTTACCAATCTTAATACATGAAATGTATCATGTATACAACTCATTTCCCCCGGGTAATTCTATGCTCATAAGCTAATGGTCCGATCTTTCCAAAGATCATAAATGGACCTACAAAACTCTACATCAACTCTTCCATTTTACCAAAACGTACCACCCGTTACAGTGGGTGAAACTTCCCTACATAACTTTGTCACTAAATCTAGTGGTTTCCTCCTTTTCTACATACCATACATCACGATGTGATGCTTCCCATCGTTTCTTCCCTTGCCATAATCCCTCATAAGGCATTCCATACATATCGGGCTAACTTTTACGCAAAACCCTCTATTCCATCACATCCGTACGCAATCCTTCCAACTTCTCAACTACGCGACTTCTCATTCCTCTTGAAATGTGAGATGAATTAGTCTGTCTATCGACTATTACCCAACTCTCGTCGTACTTATTCCTCCACCGCATTATGTATCCCTTCCACCAACTTCGTCCTTACATCGCCCCTTTCTAAGCTACTCCTATCTATGTAGGAAGTATAGTCTACGTCCTTTTTCTCCATATGATTGTCCAAGCCACGCAACATACATGTTGACGCGTTTACTGCTTTAGACAACCCAACTCGCGCAACCTAGATCCTTCATCCAAACCACCCTAATACGTCATCCCTATAGTTCAAGTTCGTCTCATCTTCACTTCATTCTTCTTATTCCATGTCTTATCAATCATGCTTGCCTTTCCCAGATGGTACTTGGCCTTGCAATTTTCTTTCATCACTTAACTCCACCCATCACCTTTGCCAAATGTTCAATCAAGATGACTGAATATGTGTTGGAGACGTTCATGATCCGTATAGATCATTCTCCACGTCTCGTACACCAAATGCCTCTAGCATTCTAGGCAGATATAACAGTCCAGCTCCACTAACTAAGTCTATCCAGTTCTTCCAAATCTTCAGTTCTTGCAACGTATAAGCAATCGCCTTTCTTTGTCGTTCTCGTACACATCTAAATCCTTGCTCCACGTATCGTCATGCTTCGCGAATTCATCCAGTCCTTCCAATAATGCCAAGATCGGCTCATTATCCCATCCACCTCTTCAGCCTCCAAAATGCTTCCTCATCCTTCTTCACTTCGCCCCTCGCTGGTTCCATGATATGCCATCATCTCTAACTACTCATTATGGTAGACTTAATACTAAAACTCACACTTGAAAATCTCACGTATAATTCCTCTCCAAAACCCACACATACTTCGCCTCACTCTCCTTCTTAGATTTGAGTAGATCAAGATGTCGTCGATGCTCCCGATGACAACTCGTTTATACACGTTCATGCACACTTGGTTCATTGACACCATAAAAACCGCTAGTTCTTTGGCGAAGCCAAATGCATAACCGTAAACCCAAAGCGTTCATACAACATCCTTAGCAATCTCAACTATGTCCTCCTTGCACCCTTTCTTAGAAGCAATACGAATAAATTTCTACCTCGTTCTACTCGCGAAAAATCTACACGTATTCTATAAGGCCAATACTCCCTCTTATTAGACCACTCAACCGCTTCCACATCACATTTACTACCAGGCAACTCAACCTTTATCCTGAATCCCTTGCAATTTCCAACCACTCTATATGGCGCGTTACTTGTGCCAATATCCATACGTTATACAAATCTCTATTCCTCTCCCTGGTACTCCAAAGAGACCATATATTCTCATTTGTTCGTCTACGAACTTCTTCCCTTCCCATTAAGGGCATTCCGACCGTTCTCTCATGGCCACCTACTTAATCGTGTAGGCGCGACCAAGTCTTTCGTATGACTACCTCAACGCTCCCAAACAATACAAAACCAAAACTACATCCTGAGTCCACCAGATACGATCGACGAATCAAACCCACGGACAACTAACGACATTTCACGTGCACCAATTAAAACAAATCAAAAACCACGAGACTCCAAAGAAAACTCAAACCCAAAACATGTATCAATTCAAAACGACCCATGACAACGAAGAATAATAATCCAAGAAAACACCCAATGGCAACCAAAACATATTACGCCCCGCGGCATATTATTTAAACTGTGCAAAAGATCGACTTTTCTAAAAGAATATATATCTTTTTTTCTTTTTATTATTACCTCTCACATCTTTGTGACTCAAACCATCTACAAACAACCCTCTTGACGAACTCCAAACTCAACTCAAAGACTAGGCATCCCGTGCATCCCAAATCATAAAAAATAAACTACTATTCAAAACTCAACCTTGGACCCGACACTTGTACAACAATTTCGACCAGTCCACTGACCTCCCATGACTATACATTCTGAATATTTGAAAAGTACGTTCCGAGTACATAATATTTTGCCTTTTGAATCACTCAAAAAGCTCTAGAAACGAACAAGTTATGACCAAAACAGTTTTATGCTAGTTGTTTTAAAAACTAAAGAATAGACTTAGTGATCAATGCAATCCTTTTAAATGAAAGATATAATTGTATGTGAAATATTCATAAACTCCATTTAACCTTGTATTTATAATTATAAATGACGTGGATCGGTTAAACCCAACTATATAACCTATGTAAGTAGAAAGAAATTTTACTTCGCTTTATTTTAAAGAAAGTCTTTTAGAATTTGAAATAATTAAGTGTTGATTAAAAAGAAACTTATGTTACATCTTGTTTCAAACATGACTCCAACACCTTACCCTTATTTTACCGAATACCACTAACTATCTAACTCTATAGTAGATTTCCAAGTCCCCCTTTTTTTCCATACACCAATCAAAAGAAATGTAAGACTCAGCCTAAAAGATTTCATTATCCCAAAAGAAATCTCAATTTATTTCAACAGACTTAAAACCAAGAACACCATTTTAAAACGTACACGTGAAATACGAACTCAAATAATACGCTACAAGACACAGTTCAAAAGATTCAAAACGTCGTTGAAACTCCATCAAACTCCAGCACCATAAAACACGAACAAACACAAGGTACGTTCAAGTTATAATAACTAGTGAACGACCATAAATCATAACATAACATCTATCAGTATATACACATCCGCATATGTATACCTATTGAATCCCCCAAACATACTCGTTATCATACACGTAAGTCAATCAATCGCTTTATACGCTCGTTTTTCCATACGAGTAATCACCATCTCACCGTACCACAACAAGGCATAATGCCCACCTCCAAAACCAAACCATATCGTGTGACCCCAAAATCACACAACGCAACTATAACCCAAAACATATAACACAAAAAGAACAGTAGCCATATCATAGGCAGCCGTTACATAAACCCATATATATACGTATACCCAAATTCTACATCTCATCATATACAAGCATGTATTAACCCTCTTTCATGCAATCATACTTGAGAACCCATTGAAGTTGTGGTACTTGTATAACTATGTTGGCCACCATACTTATACAATTACCCTTCCCCCAATGCACTCCCTCCTATGATGACACTTATAAGAATCAATACAACATATAACACATAAATCTATCTACTCACATAAACTCATAACCACATAACCAATAAGGTCCAAAACTCTATCTATAAAAATAACATAATAAACTCTTGGAATACAGAAATCCATAGTCTAGCTAAAATAGCCTAGACTAAATCCAAAACGAAAACATAATCAGTTATAAGTCATGTTGCCCGTAAGAGTGGAAACAGCTTAAAACCCTTCCTATCCACCTACTCCTAGTAACTCGAACCACCATACAATTCTTAGGGAACATGACTTAAACATCAAAAGAAAAATAACATACCTCAGGTATGTAAGATAACTCGATATAAGATAGAAACTACCTTGTACTAAATTATGTACTATAACGTACTATTTAAGCAAAATACAACAGTGACTAGCGTGGACGATTATGGTTCAACCCGCACTAGTCACAAACCCGAAAAGAAAATAACATGTGACTAAGTATGAACATACTACGGTTCAATTCATACTAGTCAAAACATCGCAATAAATAACATCCAAACACATCAATTATTATAAAATGCACACATACTCCTATGACGCCTATATGCAGGGACCCTTAAGCTATAGACTAGGCTACGCGACTAGGCAACCTAATTCTCTATAACCATTGGCTCTGATACCATTCTGTCACACCCCACCATGGCGGAATATGGGACACGACGTATGGATATCATCACAACAATAGCGTGTCTATAGAGATAACTAAATTATATAAGAAATGTCATAAAATGGTGACACAAATGTCATGACAATATCTCAACAATGCAGGAGTCTAGGTAAGTAGGTAACAGTCCTACCTCTTACCCAAGACAAACAAATAACACAAACAAACAAACATATAGGTGCCAACAGTATCACTTATTAAAAGAACAAATACAAACTAAGAAGGAAACGGGGATTCTCCTTCTATATGCATTCCTAAGCTTCTCCAATCCTAGCCACTTATGTTCTCATGCTTAACCATAGTATCACCTGAAAGAGACACTAAAACACGTCAACATAAAGTTGGTGAGAGTCATAGGTTTAGACTACAAAACAAGACAAGTCATAAGCTGTGAATACCATAAACCAATAAACATATGGACAATGCGCTACAATCATGTACTAACAACTAGCATTCAAGTTAAATCAATCATTACAATTCCAAGGCATCACGCCTTACCAACAATCACAATTTCCAAGGCATCACGCCTTACCAACAATCACAATTTCCAAGGCATCACGCCTTACCAACAATCACAATTTCCAAGGCATCACGCCTTACCAACAATCATAATTTCCAAGGCATCACACACAAACAAGAATCACATAGCAGTTAATCACATAAATGTACACACAAGTCCATCTCAAACCTTTAACATTCACAACATTAATTTAGAAAATAATTCAACACAGTGTCTCTTCCATCCCATTTGGAAGTCAAAATCAATAGTAAATATGGGACTATGAAACTCACCTGATTGAGCTTCTCCAAAAGTCCGCGCACTAGCAAAAGCTAACAAACCAAAAACACATAATCAATACACGAACCAATCACCAAGATGGCTCATCAACCTATGATGGACATCTAGCCTATTCCCACATATTTACCTCATTGATAAGATCTAATCACCCCATTACCCTTCCTTAACAAGTCCTTAACTTGGTTAAGTTTAATAACTAACCCGTTCATATTTTACCCAAAAACAGTCCTAGTTTTAGGTCTCAAAACCTTAAGTCAAACGTCCACTTAAACATACACATGGTTTCTGTAATAGGAATATTCATACCCTTACATATGTTGGCTAACACCTCCCACTTACCCTAATCTTAAAGCTACAGTTAAGGCCCCGATATACATATATCTACTTTTGTCATTCCAGATTTCCTGATTTTAAACGTACTAAAAGTTTGTTACCATTAAGGGGTCTTACCCTAAACCACAACCTTAGCCCAAGTGCAGATACTTACTACAATATATAAAACATCTCTCACGTTCGTGAGAAGATCCCAATGTAACCCTAAGTACCCCAAACAACCCAAAAATTAAAAAGAAAACAGGCTGAATTCAAAACTGTTTTGACCTCCGACTGTTGTAACCTGTTTTTGACCCACTTCCCGACCTCCAATTTAGTTCTTGTTTCTTGCATTGGAAAGCCACTTCAAATATCTTTCCAGGGGTACTTAGATCGCATCTTGAATGTTCCTAGAACTCCCAATATGATCAAAACAATTGACTCAAAATTCTGCCCAGTTTTTAAAAACGGGTTTAACAAAATCAACCTCATTAATTAACCCTAATCCCTCTAATTACAAACCCTAATTTATTTAATCATTATAATATGATTAATATACTGTTTTTAATTAAACTCTAACCTAAATCCATCATAATATGATTAAGACATCATTAAAATAATTAAATTGAAAAGGGTTAAGAAGGTTTTACCTTTGAATTAATAGAAGATGAAGAAAACCTAATTTTTGAAGAACCTTAATTGGCCACCATTGATGAATTTCGGCTAGGAGATGTTATGGAGGTTAAAAACCTGATTATTATGGTTATGGGTTGGGTTTGGTTAAGTCCTAAAGGCCCCCTAATCCCATTACAAGTCCATTGGGCCTGTTTTGGGCTTTTCCCTTCTTTCTTTCTTCTTTGGTGCGTCTAAACCGACCCAAACACCCCTAAATTCGTTTTTTTTATTTTTATTATTTAATATTATGTTATTAATATTACTTTAATTTTCCTTAATTTATTTCAGCTCCTAAAGCTTCTAAAACCACAAAACCGTAAAACTAGTCAAATTTACGCGTTTTACCGTAAAAGACGTAAAATATACACTTTTATAAAAACTCTCAAATTTTGAAATAAACTTTATAACTAAGTCCTAAATGACTTAAAACCATCCTAAAAAAATATCCATATGACTAATTACCTCATCCGAGACCTCCAAATGCTAAACCGTAAATCGTAAAAATACGATTTTCTATAATACATATACGTATACGTAAAACCACTAAATAACACCATCTCACTTCATAGTCACTATCATGTGAACTCATGAACATGAAATCATCACACATCGTTTCACTCACAAGGTACCCCGTACCGAAAACGATATCCAAACCAAAATCTATACACACCAATAAGCACATAAACACGTAAAGACACGTAACTAGCACAAAATAAAACTAAGTGACGAACCTCAAAACCAGGGTTGTCACAGCTTGTCTCCTTTTTCTTTCTTGTTTTTTTGGTGTTGGTTATCAGCAGGAAACAAGATCATATCATCTTCCTCCTTCCACTTGGTTTTGGTATCTGCTGTAGAACCATCAACATAACCACCATCTCCACCTGCAAGCTCACACTGTCCATCATTGGCAGCCAGGGGTCAAGATTTAGGTGTATCTATAGGCTGAACAAGCCTATAGTTGGTAACAATCTCTTTTTCTCCCTTTTTTGTTAATTTTAGATAAATCTGGGTATGCATGCTTGAGGGTGGTAGTTTTCTGATTATTATGTATTGATTTGATGATTAAAGTCTTCTAGGATAGGTTTAGGTTCACTTAGTGTTGATTGGTAAACAATATCTTTGAATATTTTGGTTTAAGTTAATTTAAGGGGAGTTTGGATCAGGTGATTACAGGCTGTGGATGACACACAACTGCATAAAACTTGTCTAGGCATGCCTATTTAGTTTTATTTTAGTCATTTGCAAGTTTTGGTTCAAGGGCGTAGAGTAAAAAGTTGAATTTACAAGTTTTTTTTGATAAAACTGCCATGAGTTCATAACAGTAAGATTTTAGGTTGATTTATTGTGTTTTATGTTTTGGAATTTGGTAACAAGCTAGGACAAGTAACACACTAGGTTTACATAGTGTAAGTTGGAGGTTTGGTTAGTTTTTGTTGCCTTAAATGTGCATATTAGCTCACTGTTGGCCTAAAAGCACCCACGGCATACACTTTCTGCCCATCATTCACACCAGCGGGTGCTAGGACTTATTTTTAGGTTTTGGTGCTTAATTCTTGGTTCATTTTCTGGGAATAGGTTAGTTCTAGGATCCCATAATCTGGTATTATAAGTTTTGTGGCCTTTGATGGTCAAAATTAGCCATAGCACCTCCTGTTAGTGCTCAATAGTCAGCAGTCCCATTTTTCTGAAAAATGTAACTGAATTTGGTGAATTTGTGGTGTGTATTGTGCTAGATCTATGTTAGTGATTGTGTTTTTGTGTTTAGTTTGACTCCCCACAACCCAACTGGTTGTGGGGGTGCCAACCGTTCCAAAAATAGCTAACCAAGAAGCCCAAAACAAACAAAAACGAGCCGAAAATCCATACAACAACTTTTTTAGTTCTGTCCGAGAACGACCATTTGTTTTTTTTTTTTTAGTGTTGTCCGATATCGGACAACACTGACCTTGGACAATACCTTTGTCTGGTAGGATCTTGGACAACACAGAAGTACTCCACCTTGGAGTACTTAGGGGTACTTTTGTTTTTAGCCATTTTTTTAGTTTTTTTTTTAATTTTCATTTTTCCCTTGTTAATTTAGTTAAAAAAGATTTTTAGGAAAATAAAATTTATTTTTAGCATTATTTTATTATTTTTAATCATTATTTTAGTTTAAAAATAGTTTTTAGTGTTTTAAAATAGACAATAATTTTAAAAATCTAGGAAAAATACTTTTAGTCTTTAAATAATATAAGTGAGTTATTTGTTTAATAAAATAATATTTTGGGCTTTTTCTTAATTATATTTAATTTTAGGGCTTTAATTAGCATTTTAAATTGAATATGTAATTAATAAAAGGTTTTAAAATATATTTGTTGGATTTTTATTCTTATTTATATTATTTTAGACTTAGTTTAAACTTTTAATTAATTTTTAGGTTTAATTTTTAATTTTTTCACGTTTTACGTAATTACGTCATCGTTTTACGTCAATACGTCGTGGTGTAATCGTAGTCGTAGCTCGTCTTTACTTTTTCTCTTCTAAACCAAAAACGACACTAATCCAAACTTGATTTTATATATTGGCACATTAATCCACACACCTCCTTCGAGAACGAACCCGCATTTATTCGGTTTTACGTTTTTCCTAAAGCGTAAGACTTAATACTTGCCCATTATACGTTATTTTCCTAAACGCGTATCACTACACCTATCATTTTGGCGCCGCTGCCGGGGAGGTGTTTTAGTGTGCCATTATTACTATCGTGTTTGTGTGAGTAGTGCGTTTTTGCTTTTTATTTTTGGAAAGCGTATATAACGTACATACTTATTTTTGTTATTTTTCCTTATTATATTATAGTATCCAAATAAATCGTGTTTAGTTTTCCTATACTAAACTCACAACAATCTTTACTATATTGTAGATATCCCATTATCATTTTCGTTTTTCTTATGAATATATTACTATATTGTACTTACGTAGAACAATAAATATACAAGTACTCCAAAAGCGTGAAAACGCAACCTTGATTCGGGATTTCATCACTCGATCATTGTATTCGAATCTAAAGCAAAATTTTAAAGGCAAAATAAATAAATACTTTCGTGAGGCTTAATTTTGATTAACACAAACTATAAGGTGGGTATAAGGCGGTTGTATTTCACGACCTAAGGGAAAAAGGCTCTTAAGTGCTTAGCGCCGCCTCGTTTCCCCCGCTTGCTTGTGCGTGTTTTGAGAAAGAGGGCTAATAGAGGGTTTGCCGCCCAAGTATTATCTACGTATATTATATTTTCTTGCGTTTTCAAGATTAAACCCTCTTGAACGTTTTGGTGTTCCACCAACGTTCTAAAGTCA
Organism: Glebionis coronaria; assembly: GCA_025667525.1. Classification (NCBI taxonomy): domain Eukaryota; kingdom Viridiplantae; phylum Streptophyta; class Magnoliopsida; order Asterales; family Asteraceae; genus Glebionis; species Glebionis coronaria. Next base: position 543,143,595 of record CM046878.1, read on the forward strand.
TCGAAGGCGTTCACTCCACGTGATCGTTTTCATTCTTTGAGGCTCCTTTAATCGAGAAATCGATTCGAGGAGAGATTTGTAAATTTTTGTCTACGTAATACAACAAAAATCCAAAAAAATTAAAAACAATCAAAAATAAAAAAACATTCTTCTTACCCCTTATCAATTAACTCTTTTCCTAACCCTATAGTGTTTAATTCTCGTAACACCATTCGCGTTTCGTCATGTCCAACGAAGGATATTACTATTGTCCATATTGTGGAGGTCCACCCGACGGTGGTAATTGCTTCAATTGCGAGATTTATGGAGGAAGGGAGGGGTATATATACAACTCTCCTCAAAACGACCATGGTTACGGATTTCAATCCTATGACCAAACTCCACAACCGCCTTCGTCTTATTCGTGTAATTTTTGCGGTTTGGAGCACGAATTCGGATTTAGTTGTACGAATTATAATGACCCCAAACCGAATCCTAATTTCTTTAACCAATCATCGCAACATCCATCGTCGTATTCATGTGAGTCTTGTGGAAACGCACCTCATTATGGGTATGATTGTCAACCGATGAACCATGATATGTCTTTCGACAACCAATTCTCTGGTTTTGACCAATCACCTCCACAAAATTTTTTCGATGATGATCTCGGTGCAAGTCGCGTCGACAAGGGATTTGAAGAAATTAAATTGCTTTTTCAACAAATTATGGAGAAAAAGGAACTTTCAATCGTCGAAGTGATCGAAGAAATCATCAAAGATATGGAAGAGGAGAAACGACGAATCAATCAAGAAATAAACGATATAACTAATGAACTCGGCATTAGGAGATATCGTAAAGAAGAAATAAGTGACGAGTTTAAAAGAGAGTGTGAGATTAGAACTAAACAACTTTTACAAGATTACAATGGTTTAAGCATCAACATTCGTCATAAAAAACAAGAACTAGAAAGAGAGGAGCATCTATCTAGATGTGATCTCACGCCTCCTATTTATGATGACGACGACGATAGCGACGTTTTTAATCTCAACTCGTCTTGTGAAACCATTACTCTCATGCTCCCTACGGAACCCGATGCCTCTCTAAGTATGGGAGAAGAATCTTAACACTAATCCTAGTGTTTAGATCCCTATTCGAATCCAAAGTGAGCCTACGGTTGTCTCTGATGAGGAGTTAAGTGATTTTGCTCTTGATGAATTTTTCCACGAAAATTCTAACGAGGCAAATTACGATAGTGAGTGTGATATGATTTCATGTGATGATGTCTCTCCCAATGAAACTTCGGGTAGAGAATCATTGACTTTTTCGAACCCGCTTTTCGATGATGATTTTTCCACTAGTGATGACGAGTCACTACTCGATGAGGAAGTTCGTGTTGACAAATTTAAAATCTACTCGAATCCCCTTTTTGAATTTGATGACGAGTTCGTTTTTGGTGACGTAAATCCTCTCTTTGATGAGACGTTCGAGGACATCGAGAGTGCGGATTCTAAGGATCCTAAACTCGATGAGCGATATTTGCTAGTCACCCTCCCTAAGTCTCATTCGGATGAGCCTTCTCTTTTGACTTGTGATGCCTCCATTCTCAAGGGGTTCACTGATAGACCGCCTCTCGATGAGAATGAGGATTTCAATGAGGCTTTTGCCTTTGAACCGGGAGGAGACTTTGAGACCCCCATTTTTAGTGATTCTCTTTCAATTTTACCTTCGTCTCAAAGTAATCCTACCCACCCTCTCGGTTCTCATGAATACACGTACTTCGAGTACGTTGTAAGGAGTTTTCTTCCTTACAAAACATATCCTCCGGCTTTGCCTTCATCATTTTACACCAAATGTGAGGATACGATATTTGACCCCGGTATAAAGGCTTTGCCTTTATTATCGGTTTCTTTGGGCATTGTTTATCATGTAAGCCCCACCAAAAATGACCAAACCATGATTATCCCTAAATGATCACATTTATGGGGATTCGAGTCGAGCTTTTGACTCGGTTATAAAAAACAAGGTGCCTCGTGGGGGATTCTCATGCTTATCCTTGTACATATTATCACTTTCTTAGTTAATGTAACGAGGGGACTTGTGCTCTTCCAACCTTTGTTTCGTGGTTGTTTGTGATTGTGATTCATTAGGTTCATCGTCATCATTGAAGCCTCTCGTGTTCGTTTTACGGATCACTCGAGCTTCGATCGTTGCCCTTTGAGATTCCGATATCCGATGATATCCTTTTATGTTCTAACGTTTATCTTATTAGCATAATTCATAAACGGCTTATAGGTTATTCGTTTTACCCTTTCCATGCTCGAGATTAAGCATTCGACTTCGTCTCTAGTATGGGGGTGTTTTCACCCCTAGACTCGAAACATTGAGGACAATGCTTAGTTTTAGTATGGGGGGTGAGTAGATACTTCACCTTGCTTACGTCATCACGCAATCCAAATTTCATCTTTTTGTTATCGTTTTGTTGCAAAATAAGGCTAAAAATGGCCAAATTTTAATTTTTTTCTAGTTTTTCATAAGTGTTTAAGACACGAATGTAGGTTTTCCGATGGTGAGAATAAGAGTAATTTTTGACTCGACCGTGCGTGTTGAGCACTTAGCTTCGATTCCTTAACTTTTTAGGCTAAGTCTCTTAAATGAGGACGAGAAATGATAGAATTATTTATAAGTCTCGTAATCTTCACAATCTCATATGTAGTAATTATTAGCTTATTCTCCCCACGCTTTTGTATAATAAACTGTTAATAAATATTGATTTAGCGGTTTAGTCACTATTGTTGGTTTCTAATTTGTTTTAGTAGCTTCCATGTAATTAAATTGGGAAAACATTAAGGTATCGCCAGCGTCACGATTTTAAAGTATTGGCACCCGAATAATCGAAAGCTTCACCTAATAATAAGATTTCAAGTGCTCACCTAAATTAAGCAAAAATTTGAAGCTCACAAGGCCGAAAAATCTATGCCCAAATTGAAAGTGAATCAAGCCTTAATCTTTGAAGCTTTAAAGATCCAAAATTCGCTTTAGCGTGAGGATATACGTCTTTGGCTAATAAAACCACCGATGAGGCGGATAATAAAAGGCAAGGCAAGACCGAAGTCATAATAAAAGCTTCATGGCGAAGTTGAATAAAAGATGGAGGTAAATCTATGATAATAAGGCCCTTCCGTTAGGGGGCGTATAAAAGTCTTGGTAATAAGTCTCACGTTCAAAACCGTTATAAAACCGTGTTTATCGATCCTTCTTGTTGACTTAATTTTTTGACATCGTTGTCTATTAGGATGAATTATTAATTCGATGATTTTGGTTACACCATTAAGACTCTATTTTTAGACTTAATCTCTATTCACGCATAAGGAAATGATGTATCCTCGTGATCATTAAGACAAAAATAAAATATAAGAGATACCAAGTAGGAATAAGGGAGTTTAGGTTCGTAATTAACACTCATGAGATATGATCGTGTTGCTAACTTATAATAACAATGATCTCGTTACACGATTAGCATGGAATTGAGTGAAAATCGAAGACGACGAAATTATTTCTAACGAAGCATTCACGTGTTCTTATTCTATGACCCTCAAAGTCACTTAATAGTGATGAAAATCATGCATTATGTCTAAAACACGTGTAGTAGTTTATTTAAGTTTATGTCTTCAATAAATGTCATCATAAAATGAATTTTGGAAGTGCTAAGATACTTAATTCTAGCATTGCGTGGGGACACGACAATGGTTTAGTATGGGGGAGTGATGAGACTGCAATTATACATAGTCTCATCGTCCAAATCGGGCTTAAAACGCTTAAAATATCATCAAAATACCCCAAAATATGCTTGTGTTTGTTCATTGTGTATTTTAGGTACGGATATCGTGAAATCAACAAAAGATCATAAAAATCAAGCAAAAACGAACACGAGAAACGAAGCCGCACAATGAACCGGACCCGATTGTGGATTTTGCAAAATACCCTTGAAGTTTGAAGATTATACAAGTTTGGTCCCTCAAGTTTGAAGATTTGTCATAAAAGGTCCTTGAAGAATCAATTTTTAAGTATGGTCCTCAAACATTGAAGTTATGACACTATAAGCCCTTGAAGATCTCAATATTACATAGAAGGTCCTTGTTTGAAGTTTAAAATTTCATGGTGCCAAATTTGACAACTAAGCCAATGTATTAACAAAGGAAATCTGGCCAAATAAAGGATAGTTTATGTTTGCCAATTTTTGTGAAGTGTAGGGTGCATTCCTGGAGGAAACAAACCAACATAACCCATTTACCCAACCTGTTCCATTTATTACCCATAAAAAAAACAACGGGGAAACAATTACCATGTACTATTCACCCTCCCATAAACCCTAGATCATTTTACCAGACTAAATTGAGCTCCAATCAAAGGGTTTTCTAAAATTACCCAAAGGGTTTTACTTATTACCCTTAACCCAACCATCCCATGTGCTTCATCATGCCAGCTCAGCCCTAATGGTCCCTCCCAACTCACCCAAGTCACGGGTCATCACAAAAATACAAAGATTGCCAGAATTCAAAGACCAAATCAATGGCTTAGGTTGATTTCGTGTTGCCCACAACAAATCAAGTGGCCAAGATCAGTTTATCATCCTGGCATCACAAGACTTCACAAGAAGCTCCTAGAAGCTAGATTTAAACAAGGCATATGCTGAGAATATTACAAGGGCGTTTTTGGAATTGTATACGAATTAGGGTTTATGTAGTTCTCCTCATATTCGTAGTATAAATAGACTAGCAGTAGTTCATATGTAATTGTTCTAGATTTTCAATTTGTAAACCTTTTCTATGAATTAGTTAAAGAAGTGTTAAAGCCTTGCAAATTGATTTCTAAGTTCCATTTATTTTCAGCATTTAGTTTAAATTTATTTTAAGTTCTTAGAAATTTGTATTTTATCAAAATTATTTTGGTCCAAAGAATTTGGCAAAAGAGGTTTTTGAGACCCCAAATCTTTGAACAAACTGTGATTGGGGTGACATCCAAGTTACCATGTTTGGTTTTAGTTTTGGTTGATTTTTGTAAAGTCTTTCTATTCAGTTTAAAGGTGTTGTTTTTTTTATATTTTTAATAAAAATCTTGTGTGATTTTTTTTATTGGTACTAACTGCTCAACAAGCCTCCTCATAAGCTGCTTGACAACAGCTTATGGGATTGCTTGGTTGAGCTTGTCTCCTTTTCCTTTCTTGTTTTTTTGGTGTTGGTTATCAGCAGGAAACAAGATCATATCATCTCCCTCCTTCCACTTGGTTTTGGGTTCTGCTGTAGAACCATCAGCATAACCACCATCTCCACCTGCAAGCTCACACTATCCATCATTGGCAGCCAGGGGTCAAGATTTAGGTGTATCTATAGGCTGAACAAGCCTATAGTTGGTAACAATATCTTTTTCTCCCTTTTTTTGTTAATTTTAGATAAATCTGGGTATGCATGCTTGAGGGTGGTAGTTTTCTGATTATTATGTATTGATTTGATGATTAAAGTCTGTTAGGATAGGTTTAGGTTCACTTAGTGTTGATTGGTAAACAATATCTTTGAATATTTTGGTTTAAGTTAATTTAAGGGGAGTTTGGATCAGGTGATTACAGGCTGTGGATGACACACAACTGCATAAAACCGTCTAGGCATGCCTCTTTAGTTTTATTTTAGTCATTTGCAAGTTTTGGTTCAAGGGCGTAGAGTAAAAAGTTGAATTTGCAAGTTTTTTTTAATAAAACTGCCATGAGTTCATAACAGTAAGATTTTAGGTTGATTTTTGTGTTTTATGTTTTGGAATTTGGTAACAAGCTAGGACAAGTAACATACTAGGTTTACATAGTGTAAGTTGGAGGTTTGGTTAGTTTTTGTTGCCTTAAAAGTGCATATTAGCTCACTGTTGGCCTAAAAGCACCCACGACATACACTTTCTGCCCATCATTCACACCAGCAGGTGCTAGGACCTTATTTTTAGGTTTTGGTGCTGGATTCTTAGTTCATTTTCTAGGAATAGGTTAGTTCTAGGATCCTATAATCTGGTATTATAAGTTTTGTGGCCTTTGATGGTCAAAATTAGCCATAGCACCCCCTGTTAGTGCTCAATAGTCAGCAGCCCCATTTTTCTGAAAAATGTAACTGAATTTGGTGAATTTGTGGTGTGTATTGTGCTAGATCTATGTTAGTGATTGTGTTTTTGTGTTTAGTTTGACTCCCCACAACCCAACTGGTTGTGGGGGTGCCAACCGTTCCAAAAATAGCCAACCAAGAAGCCCAAAACAAACAAAAACGAGCCAAAAATCCATACAGCAACTTTTTTAGTTCTGTCTGAGAACGACCATTTTTTTTTAGTGTTGTCCGATATCGGACAACACTGACCTTGGACAATACCTTTGTCTGGTAGGATCTTGGACAACACATAAGTACTCCACCTTGGAGTACTTTGGGGTACTTTTGTTTTTAGCCATTTTTTTAGTTTTTTTTTAATTTTCATTTTTCCCTTGTTAATTTAGTTAAAAAAGATTTTTAGGAAAATAAAATTTATTTTTAGCATTATTTTATTATTTTTAATCATTATTTTAGTTTAAAAATAGTTTTTAGTGTTTTAAAAATAGAAAATAGTTTTAAAAATTTAGGAAAAATACTTTTTAGTCTTTAAATAATATAAGTGAGTTATTTGTTTAATAAAATAATATTTTGGGCTTTTTCTTAATTATATTTAATTTTAGGGCTTTAATTAGCATTTAAAATTGAATATTTAATTAATAAAAGGTTTTAAAATATATTTGTTGGATTTTTATTCTTATTTGTATTATTTTAGACTTAGTTTAAACTTTTAATTAATTTTTAGGTTTAATTTTTAATTTTGTCACGTTTTACGTAATTACTTCATCGTTTTACGTCAATACGTCGTAGTGTAATCGTAGTCGTAGCTCGTCTTTACTTTTTCTCTTCTAAACCAAAAACGTCACTAATCCAAACTTGATTTTATATATTGGCACATTAATCCACACACCTCCTTCGAGAACGAACCCGCATTTATTCGGTTTTACGTTTTTCTTAAAGCGTAAGACTTAATACTTGCCCATTATACGCTGTTTTCCTAAACGCGTATCACTACACCTATCACTAAGTATGGGCGATTATGGTTCGATCCATGCTTGTCAAAATTTTCTAAGAACTGTCATGTATAGAAATTTATAATCTGGGACTAAATATGGTTGGCTGTAGTCCAATCCATACTTGTCAAAATTTATGAAATGTCCTGATATGACAAGGGTGAACAACTATGAATCGGTTCACAAAACAACCTTCGACTGAATAGCGTGAAATTTGACCTAAACAATGAAGAACGTTTATGGCTGGTTCACCAAGTAATGCATGACTGATAACATGAATCTGACATGAGTAAGGATGAACACCTAGGGTCAGTCAATCAATACAAAATCTGAACGGGCAAGGGTAAACGCCTATGGGTCGATTCACCAAAACAAAATTCGTAGAAAAGCACATACGATTAAATATGGCAAGTCCTGTACCAACCTTTTACTTAGTCAAAAAATTTAAGAAAATCGACTGATAACTGAAGAAAACTGACTGATAAATGCATGAGAAACATGAAAGATAACAACGCCAAAATCTAGGAGGTCCCTGGTGACTACCCACTAGTCACAGGTCACGTTTTAGAGCCTACAGGTCGAACCTGGCTCTAATACCATAATTGTAACACCCCACTTTGATAAGTGGACCGTTACGTGTATTTATGGCGTGTCATCAAAGCATAAGGTAAATTCTAAAACATTAACTGACCATAAAGGAGTTACCGGAATCAAACATCGGTAATCTAAACATAAGCTCAAAACATGAAAAGTAAAATACTGAAGGAAAAGACTAAACAATGTCCAAATAAGCGGAATAATGTAAGAAGTGCATAAAGTAAGAAGTCTGGATAGCTTCCATCCAAACACACATGCTCTCAGAATCCTAAGAGCGTCCTGGTGTACCTGCCGTTAGAACATGGAAAGAACTACGGCCGAGCATAACACTCCGTGAACGGATATAAAGCATGATAAGAAGTACTGAAATGAAACAGATAATAAAATACTGAAGCTGTAAGACTGATGAGTAAAGTTGCAGCGAAAATCTGTGTACAATCTGTAAAGTCTGATTTATAAATAACAAACCTGAACTGTTATCTGTCAAATCTAAAAACATGCATTTACTGTATTTTAATTGCCAGAACGTATATAGGTCATGTGTTGTAACAACGGTGCATGAATATCTGGAGGGGTGACCTCGTCATGCTGTAGAGGGGTGACCTCTAAATAACTGTAGAGGGGTGACCTCTAAATACTGTGCTGGGTGGATCGATCAGCTCCAATGTGAAGGATGTAGAGCACACACCACATTCACCCTGATAACTTGTAAACTGATAAGCCTATGATGCATCCATACGCCCCACTAAACATACTGATAAAATGGTCAAACTAAACATGAGTGGGACGATGCAGGATATCACTCTCATGCATGTGAGTCACGACACCGGTGCCTCAAGTGTCATGGTTACGGTACCTCCGTAACTAGTACATAAACTGATCATGGTTGTATATAAAGCTCAGGCAATTTATTTAGTTATTAACATGATTACTGATAAGCTTAAAACATATACTGGGGAAAACATTTGGCTGCAGACGGGAAATTCCAATCATGCATAGAAATGAAGTCCTTACTGAAGGACGGAAAATCCGTACCTTAGCCAATTAGACGCACACTCGGTAATAAAGATCGACTTTTCCTTCAAATAATCTACAATAATACCATAACTAAAAATTATTAACCATCTAAATTGGCGTCTAACTATGTATGTGTCGTTACCTTGTTGACCCGCATTACTGTACGTACGGATACTATATAGTAGTACCATTTTTATTTATTTATTTATTGGTTTAAAATCAATAGTCATAAACTTGTGTCTATATCTCATATTGTCGAATTTAACATGGTTTCAAAAAGAAGAATCACTATTACAATTTTATTAAACTCCATTAATTGTTGCATTTAGTAGTACTAGTAGAATCAAACGTAATGGATACAGAGCCATTAGTCCTATTTCATATTACCATCTCATAGCTTTTAATATACTAATTAATTCAATTCATTAGAAATACATAATGTAGATACGTTTTTAATGATAACAGATGATGGCCAAATGCATTGTAAAAATTGTTAGATTATTTTAAGCATGCACAACCCATTTTCTTCAACCGCTATATACGAGCATTACCGAATCCATTTTCGAATTCTGCCTTACTTGTTTGACGAAATAATTTGAGGACTCTATAATAATGTTTTACTTAATTAACTTGATGATTTGTACAACTCATCTAATATTCACCCTTATTCTTATATATAGCTTTCTATGTACTAGATATTTATTTGTATTGATCTGCTTTTAATTATTTTAGCATGTAGTAGCTATTTGACATCAAGAATATTATACAGAATTTGCTTTTCAAAATATTTGTGATAACTTAAAGACAGACGTAAGCCCATGCACCAATGATGTGAAAATTGTTTTAGATAGCTAGTAAAATATGTAACAATAAGGTATTAAAGTAGTTGCTTCAAAAAAAAAATCATAAGACGGTATGATGAATTAAACGATTACGTGACTATCAATATGAACTTATATCTCAGTTAGCATGTATTCTAGTCACATGAATAAAGATACTGCATATGTTATGGTTCAAGATTTACCTCAAGGACAATTGTGAATAAATCAAAACCAAATTTTCTTCTCCTTGTTCTCCTTTTTTTTTGGACTGGCGGCTAGAACACCCTCCCATTAGGGTTTGTTTTATTTTCTTAACTTGGTGCAAATGAAAAGAAATGAAGGTTGTGCCAGTTTATTTGCAAATGGGCCGGGTTTTTGGGCCTTAATTAATCTTGCAAGACTTATGCATATTACTAAGCTCGTTTATTTTTTTCATGTCATAATTTGTATTCTCGTGTATTCGTAAATTTGTGATATATTCTGACATGGATTATTTATTTCCTGAATAATAATAATAATTGTGTAATACTTGAATTTATACTGTTATTTATTATCTGAATAAATAGTTACTTAACGTTTAACTTAAAACTATGATTGTACGTAATTAATGTTCGTGGACTTTTAAGGCGGGTTTTACATATTATGTCCAGTGACCAAGTGACGGAACTGTAACACTTTCACGGTGTGGCTGATAATAAAAGTATTTCCTTCTTCTTTTGACTTTGTGCTAATTAATTTTATCATTGAAACATAGAGATAAAACAGGAATTAATAGAAGATCAAGCCAAAAAGACTGAACTCGTAAGGCGAGCTAAAAAACATCAACCTCTTGGTTTTAACGGACCATCGCACCCTCTAAATTCATATGCCATAAACAGCTCACACTTAAATTTCTTCTAGCTACAAAACAAAAGGGCAAAAAGACCGGACAGTAACAAATTAGAAAATTCCGAATAAAAATCATTCAAATCATAAAGAAAATTCCTAAATAAGACCATATGAAAGATTGACATTGATATATCGTGAACTAAGAACATCAAAACGTACTCGTCTGTCCAAAAAGAGAAACACCGAGGATAAGCCATACTTTAGACTAGAAACGACAACCTTACTTTTTATGAAATTCTCCTAGCACGATATATATGTCGAAATGTCTTGTACCACGTCTCCAATATACGTGTGCGACACAAGCATCACACACTACATATAGTGAGCCTTATGCCCTCATTTAATGGTTTTGAATATTCGATTTGTTTGTATGTTGGTCTTTGTGCCATTCAGGGTTTTTTTTTAGAATTTTGCTACATCCATAAATGATTTACAAAGAAATATCCACAAAGAGTATATGTGATGTTTTGATTGGGTGAGTAAAAAGGAAAGAGAGAAATTATTAAAAACTTACCAATTAATACATGACACATATTCTTTGTGGATGTTTCTTTGTGAATCCTTTGTGGATGTAGCAAACCTCTTTTTTTTACAAGCTTGTAGGTTTTTTCATCCTCACACACGCCACACTCAAAGTCTATTTGCTTGCACACATATACACATTTTTTTACATAGGAGATCACTCTGGTAAGTCCGTACACACACTTGTCGAAGGTGTTTCTGAAAGAGTCGTAACAGTTTACATCCCACCTCTTCATTTACAACTAATATCATAAAAAAATGGTATTTGGCGGAACCATCTTAATCTTAAGTCCATGTACCTTTTTGTACCTAGCCCTCACCCAACAAGAAAGGCATATCCCGGTAAATTACCTAGGCAACACTGGCTGATCAAGCCGGGACCCGAATTCGAACCCCCACCCTTTCGCTTGACTTGGTCAATTGCGTGTTTTTGCGGTAGTTGGTGGCCAACTGCTCTAAGGCAGTTGGTTTTACAACTAATATCATATACAAACATAGAAATAAAAAAAAAGTATACAAGACAATAATATCAAGAAAAAATTTCATGTTTGGTCCCTATCGTTTACACCAAACATCAAGTCTGGTCCATACTTCAAATTAAGTTCGCAGATCATCCCTATCGTTTACATTTTGAATCAAGAATAGTCCCTATCTTGGATGGGAGTTAGTTTTGGCTGTTAACTTTTGGAAATAGAGGGGTATTTTTGTCTTTTCATTTTTATTAAATAAAAACTTAATAAATCATTTTTTTTCTTTTTAATATTTTTCTTTTCTTTCTTATAACTATCTCTCTTTCTTTCTCTCAAATCCATCAAAAGTCAAAACCCATATCTCTCTTTCTCAAATCAAAACCCTGTTCCAAAAAAACAACACCACTAATCACCTTAAGTGACATTGAGATCCTTAAATCGTCACAAAATTGACTATTTGGTATTGACCATCCAGTTTAACTCTTGTAGATCTCTTCAAACGCGGTGTAGAACATTTGCAGCCGCTCTTTAAGCAAAGTCTTGGAGATTGAACCTGAATGCCCAGAATGATGTAGCCCCTCGTCTCTAAGTAGACTCTATATTGAGCTCCAGGTGGATCTCTCATAACTCATGGCGTAATGTTGGAACTTCCAGTTACGTTTACGAATCCAATTGTCACCAAGCGCATTTCTTAGCTCCGACCCTTTAACTTTTTCGGCCATGTAATGAATATTGTTCATTAGGAAAAGATTTCCCAATGCATCTTCTTTGTATAATCTTGATTTTTCCTTGAGGTTGGACTCAAGAAGCGCCATTAAAGATCGGAAATGCAAACCCATTAGACATAAAGACAAGAAATCATTACTGCTATCTTCACCATAGGCGGGACTTGCGTCTGGTGAAGACGTGGAATCTGGATCTTGAACTTCATCGCGGTCCTTTATAAGTGTATTTAAGGAATTACTATAGTCGATGAGGGTTCTAATGTAATTCATCACGTAACGATTGAGATGGTGAATCCCACCTCCAGCAACATTTGATACGTTGGATCCTACTGCATTCTTGAACTCAAGGAATGTTGAAGTTACACATTTGCCTACTCGAGTAAGCACATCTTGGAATTCTGTTCTCAAGTATGCTTCATTATCATCAGGGTAAAAAGACTCGATATCTGGTGTTAGATCTACCATGACTTCATACATATCTAGAATCCAGAGTAACTTTTCGGGTTGATGGGGTCCAACCGCAATTGCTTCTGCAAAACCATCAGCCGCTTGGTTTTGTTCTTGTTGTTGTTGATCCAATCTGCTTTAAGACGTCGCAAACCCTGCCACTAGAGCGAACGAAACACGCTGTATTCGCCGGAAAGTTGTTGTCGCCCCGCTGTGATGCCGGAGATGGCCGGATGACGACCGGAAAGTGAAAAGCGGCTGAAGGTGAAGAGGAAGAGAGTATATAGTTTGCTAGGGTTTTGTGTGTGTGATGATATAGATGGAAATGATACAGATCTTGATTTGTTTTTTTTTTAAAGATCTTGGAATGTTTTTTTTGGAGATGAAGAAACCAGATATTGAGGTGTGCAGGAGAAAGAGAGAGATGTGAAAAAGTGAGAGATAAAAAAAAAGAAAAACTTAAAATATTTATTGAGTTTTATTTAATGAAATCGAAAAGACAAAAATACCCCTCAAATAAGTACATTTAACAGGCAAAACTAACTCCCATCCAAGATAGGGACTATTCTTGATCCAAAATGTAAACGATAGGGATGATCTGCGGACTTAACTTGAAATATGGACCAGACTTGATGTTTGGTGCAAACGATAGGGACCAAACATGAAATTTTTTTCTAATATCAACTCATAGTTCATCCACATGACATGATTAAAGGTGTAAGTAAAGGAAACAAACCATACAGTTGATCCCAAGTATATATTGCTAGGCATTTTAGAGAAGCATGTTTGATAAAACAACCGAGTAACTGCAAAGTTAAAACCAATGTTTTAAAAATCGATTTTTAAATCGACCAAGTCGAGTTACTGGGTCTTGTTCGTGTATGTGTCCGGAACACATGACCCGATCCGGAACCAAACCAAAAGGTCCGAAACGCATGACCTAGTCCGGAAGGTGCTAACGCAAGTCAACAGGAAAAGTCAACAGACACACCCCCGAGAAAGTAGGAAAAGATGTCTCCAATTGGGCCGACCAAAGCCCATTACAACTCCCGACCTTTTAAGGATTTGACTAGTATAAATACCCCTTGGGTTCAAGGTTTGAGTTAACTCTTTTCCCTTAATATATTATTTTCATTATAATATTAATATATATCTTTCCCATCCGGATTTAATCATCTACATACTCTCACGCCTTTGGTCTGGGTTCTCACACCAGACGAGGCTAACGCGTTTACATTGGTTTCAGGTAATCCGAAACGAACATCACACTAGGTCCAAAAGGGTCTTACCATTCGGACCTCCGCAAGAAATTGCACGAAGAGGTCCGAGTTAACCCGGGTCGATGCGTGTCAACCCAGTTTAAAAAAAATTAAAAAAATCATCTTTTTTAATATTTAACAAAAGTAATATATAAAAATATGAAAACTTAAGTTTACTTAAGTTTAATCTTTAACATCATTCAGTTTGGTATTGTCAAACCAAACTGAACTGAAAGCTCTTCTTCAGTACTTGTTCTTCAGCAACTAAACCTCCTAGTATTTGAAGCAAATACTCCTTTGTCTTCTAAGTTTACTGGAAGAGGAAAGCTGAACATCCTTCAGCAACACATTCTTCAGTAGGAAACTTTGTTCCTCCGGTCATGCTTCAGCAGAATCACGTTACTGCTGAACATGAAACACTTAGGGGGATTTTATATTCAAATCCTAGAGTTGCTTCATGGTCAGTAAATACTGACCCAACAGTTTTACGTTTTACTCAGTATTTTTACGTTTTCGTCAGTAAACTTACGTTTTTGTCAGTAATTTTACATTTTCGTCATTATTTTTAGGTTTTCGTCAGTAATTTTACGTTTTCGTCAGTAATTTTACGTCTTCGTCAGTAAATTTACATTTTCGTCAGTAAATTTACGTTTTCGTCCGTAAATTTACGTTTTGGTCAGTATATTTACGTTTTCATCAGAATTTTTTCGTTTTTGTCAGTAAATTTAAGTTTTCCTTAGTAAATTTACGTTTTCCTCAGTAAACTTACGCTTTCATCAGTAATTTTAAATTTTCATCATTATTTTAACCTTTTCGTCAATAATTTTAAATTTTCTTCAGTAAAATTCCTGATGAAAATGTAAAATTACTGACGAAAACGTAAAAAGATAACGAAAACGTAAGTTTACCGTCAAAAACGTAAGTTTACTGACGACAACGTAAGTTTACTGACGAAAACCTAAAATTACTGACGAAAACGTAAGTAAACTGGCGAAAATGTAAGTTTACTGACGAAAACGTAAGTTTACTGGCGAAAATGTAAGTTTACTGACGAAAACGTAAAATTCCTGATGAAAACGTAAAATTCCTGACGAAAACTTAAAATTACTGACGAAAACGTAAGTTTACTGTAAAAAACGTACGTTTACTGGCGAAAACGTAAAAATAATGACAAAAACGTAAATTTACTGACGAAAACGTAAAAATAGTGACGAAAACGTAAGTTTACTGGCGAAAACGTAAGTTTACTGAAGAAAACGTAAGTTTACTGACGAAAATGTAAGTTTACTGACGAAAACGTAAAATTGCTGACGAAACGTAAGTTTACTGACGAAAACATTAACTTACTGACGAAAACGTAAGTTTACTGACGAAAACATAAGTTTACTAGCGAAAACGTAAGTTTACTGACGAAAGCGTAACTTTACTGGCGAAAACGTAAGTTTACTTACGAAAACGTAAGTTTACTGACGAAAACTTAAGTTTACTTACGAAAACGCAAAATTACTAACGAAAACACGTAAGTATGCTGACGAGAACGTAATTTTACTGACGAAAACTTAAGTTTACTGACGAAAACGTAAGTTTACTGACGAAAACATAATTTTATTGACGAAAACGTAAGTTTACTGACGAAAACGTAAGTTTACTGACGCAAACGTAAATTTAGTGACGAAAACGTAAAATTACTGACGAAAACGTAAGTTTACTGGCGAAAACATTAATTTACTGACGAAAACGTAAAATTATTGACGAAAAGTAAGTTTATGGCGAAAACGAAAAAATACTATCAAAAACATAAAAGTACTGACGAAAATGTAAATTTAGTGAAGAAAACGTAAAAATACTGATGAAAAATGTAATAATGACGAAAACGCGAAAAAACTGACCAAACTTATTTTTTTTAAAACGTAAAAAGTGACAGAAACGCAAAATATGGGTTAGAAAAAGATACGGGAATATGTTTTATTATTATTTTTGAAAAGAGATAGAAAAGTGTAATATGAAGTTTTCTAATTTCCTATAAAAAAATTAAAAAATGAAAATTTCTTGAATTTTGAAAAATATGGAAAAAAGATGGAACTAAACATGTATCCTATTTTTACATTTTCAAATGAATTTTTTTTTTTGAAAAGTGGGGGATTATTCTCTAACTAAACACACCCTAAGCGTTGGACAAGAATTCGAACTTTAAACCTCTATATCAAGAGAGAGCGTTCCAACCTATGATGCACGGGATCGCCCTGGAAGGTGGCGTATCCATTTGGGAGCAGGTTAGGATCGGGAGCGCCGACGATTCGACTCAGGATCTAATCTTGACGGATTTCAAATCGAAGGGAGCGTTTGTTGACCGACTCTGGCAACGATTCGCATTTCAAAGCCCAGTTTCATGGGCCGCATGTTAATGAGTTAATGTTATAAATACGACCTATACAACACAATGATTCATCATTCAACGAACACAACGATTCATCATCAGCGATCGATACATCTTATCAGTTATTATTATCAATTATCATCAACGATTCATTATTCAATAGCAACAATTATGTCTCCCTCTTCCCAGAATACAACACAACAAATACAAGTATCATCTTTAACTGATGAACAACCTCCATTGTGAGATTTTGTTGAAAAACAAGAAAAACAAGGTACATCAGGAGGAGCATGGAAATTTAAGTGCAAATCTTGCAACAGTGTTAGAACCGGATCTTATTCAAAAGTTCGAGCACACGTGCTTGGAATAACCGGTAACCTTTTTTTTGCATGTATACAGTTTATAACAGTGTAATTGTGTAAACTGTAAACGAATGTATATAAAAATACTGTAGAGAGGTGTAATTGTATTGTATAACAGGAGGAGCATGTAAAGTCCCTATTGCATGTTACGTTATATTCCAAATTGCATGTATAATTACTAATTACTATGTGTTAGACTGTTAGTGTTTAAAAAAAAAGACTTAGTGTTTTTTCTCCAAATTGCATGTTACCTTATATTCCAAATTGCATGTATAATTGTATACTGTTTTTTGCATGTATAAGACTCATGGATGTATAATTGCATACTGTTTTTTTGATGTTTAAGACTCATGAATTTTGCATGTATAATTGTATAGTGTTTTTTTTCACGTATAATTGTATAGTGTTTGTAAGACTCATGAATTTTTCATGATAATTTTATGTCATTATGTGTAGATAATATTATTAATGTGTTCATCTTTTATAGGTTGCGGGATTGCACCTTGCAAGCAAGTATCAGCGAGTAAAAAAAAGAGATGAAAGAGTTAGAAGAAGCGTATGAACAGAAGAAAGCCGAGGCAAAAGAGAAAAATATTGTGTTGCCATATGAAGCTGGTGTTGGATTTAAGAAAAGAAAAGCTATTACAAGCCCTATTGAAAAAGCTTTCGGTGTTGAAATCAGAGACCAACTAGATCAAGAAATTGCAAGAATGTTTTATACAGGAGGGTTGCCTTTTAATCTTGCAAGAAATCCACATTATCATAAGGCTTTTCAGTTTGCGGCAGATAACAAAATTGATGGTTATGTCCCTCCTGGTTATAATAAGCTCAGAACAACCTTATTACATAAAGAGAAGGATAATGTCGAGCGGAAATTGGAACCCCTTAAACATGGAAAGAAAAAGGTGTGACTATCGTGACTGATGGTTGGAGTGATCCTACTAGAAAGCCTCTAATTAATTTCATGGCTACGTCAGGTACTAATGGTCAATGAAATTGTTTTGGTGAAGTAAAAGATAGATTTTTTATTTCTAATTTAATGAAGGAAGTGATCAATGAAATTGGTCATCAAAATGTTGTGCAAATAATTACTGACAATGCAACAAATAGTAAGACGGCTGGACAACTTATAGAGAGTGAGTTTCCTCACATCTATTGGACACCATGTGTTGTTCATACACTCAATCTTGCTGTAAAAACATTTGTTCCCCAAATGAAACAAATGCACTAGTATATGAAGAATGCAGTTGGATAAAAGATGTTCATGGGGATGCGCTTGCAATAAAAACTTCATCATGAACCATAACATGAGACTCTCGATTCTCTTCAAGTTTACTCCTCTTAGGCTGCTTTCGGTTGCCGATACTCGCTTTGCCTCCATCATTGTCATGCTTAAGAGATTGAGACTTATCAAGACACCTCTTCAAGGTATGGTCATAAGCGAAGAATGGTCTTCTTATAGAGAAGATGACACTGCAAAAGCAAACTTTGTTAAAGAGAAGATTCTGAGTGATGAATGGTGGGATCAAGTACCATATATTCTTAGTTTCACTAGGACTATATATGAGATGATTAGAGTTTGTGACACCGACAAACCATGTTTGAATTTGGTGTATGAGATGTGGGATTCAATGATTGAGAAAATGAAAATTGAGATCTATAAGAAAGAAAAACGTCATATGGATGATTTAAGTTTGTTATATGATGTTGTCCATGATATTTTTGAAGGTTTATTAGTATTATAACAATTATATAAAACCCTAAACGAGATCAAAGCACATATAGCGGAAGCGAATTAACAAGATCATAATTAATAACACAATTATAATTGATCGAATTAGGGTTACATACCTTTACGCTAAGCAATTCCACAAGACGAAGAACGGATCACCAATTCGGGTTTATACCGTATATACCAAGATATAGTCTAAAGTAAGAGTATATTACGTTCTTGTACACACGTAATACAACGAGCTAACTGTGATTCTAGCACGTGAAAACAGAGCTACAACGCTTGTATATAATCTACCCAACAACCCTAGAGAGGGCTAGGACTAGATTAAGTATACAATCGATCAACCAAGAAAAACCAACCGAAACCCTTCCGTGGTGGGACTTGCGATCGACCAAAGAAGAAAAGGAGGGGATAGATTATTGTTGTATCATTATGAGGTGTATTTATAGGCCTAAACATCTTATAGCCCAAGATAAATATAGGCCTAAACATCTTAACCGACGATCGAAACCCCTTAGGGGTGTTCCGGAACCTTCCGTCCTTCTTTCCTTTAGTATACATACTATATATTTATTTAACGCTCGTTATAACGTAACTATTAATTAATTAACGAGCGTTAAGGTTATATAGTTACTTGCTCGGTTAAATTAATAAATACATAAATATATTTATTAAATAAATTAATAAATACGATAAATATATTTATTAATTAAATTAACTCTTTACGTATTGTGTGCAATCCCGTAATCTCGAGTTCGATCCTATCACACGACTATTAAATATAAGTCCATAAACTTTCAGCTCCCACTTGGACATATTTCGAACATCGTGATTACATTTACTAGCGTCTAGTTACACATAGCAATGTCTCTAGTACAACTCGAGTAAGGTCTCCTGAACAAAACCTTTTAACAATTATGCATCATTATTGTTATCCTTTTATTTCTAATACAACGTTAATAAGGATATGGATCTCAGTCATTGCTTTCGTTAACCATTCTGTTTCTCGCTCACAGATTCAGCACGATTACCAAAACAAATTTGGGTGTGGCCACACAAACATCTTACTAATCCCACGAGGGGCCCAGCTGTATTAAACTCCAAAATGAAATTGGAGGAAATAAATTCCATATTGACTACGAGCAAAACTTATGAATTTTGAAACACTTCCGAAAATAATCCTTATAGCTACCAGTTACGTTTAGCGTTAGATTATTCCACAAAGATGCACTAGATTCATAAAAGTTTCCTGGTATCTCAAGTCTAAGGATAACTATTTATGTTTTACTTAATGACAAAGATCCGTAAAGTAATAACATATAGTTGGGATAAGTCCTATATTCGATTCATCGAATATCATACAAAATCGATCAATATAGTTTCAGGTATACTCTATCGCTATTTTGATTTGTCTTAGTTTAATAACATTCCCATATTATTAATCGACAACGGACATTTAGCATAACATTTATTCATGGATTAAAACATGTAAAATATGATACACTTATTATATAATAGAAATAAACGAAACCCAATCTTTATTTTATTATATTAATAATGTCATAACATCCTTTATCCAAATATTAATCATAGATTTATTGCATGAATTCTCTAGCTAGTTGCAACCCAATCGCTTTGGCATGCTTAACTACCTTTGGTCTAGGCAAAGCCTTAGTTAAAGGATCAGATACCTTATCATCTGTGTGAACTTTTATCAATTTGATTTCCCGAGCTTCAACTTGTTCTCGGACGTAGTGATATGTACGCATAAAGTGCCTGGTCCTTTCATGACTTCAAGGTCATTGGCAAATATTATTGCCGCATAATTGTCACAATACATATCTATTAGGTTTTTATTGCAAGCATCATCCCGAGATCTCCAATAAAACTTCCTAATCCAAACCACATTTAGTTATTTGTATGGCTACCCTCTGAATACCAAAACATTTCTTTTCGTATTCCTCAAATACTGTAGAAAATGTTTAACAGCAACCTAGTGGAGCTACCCTGGATTCTGTTGGTATCTACTGACCAAGTTCTGAGCAAACGCCACATCAGGCCTTGTGCATCTAACAACATACATTATAGATCCTACAGCCGAAGCATAAGGCACCTTCTTCATGTATGCCTCCTCTTCAAGAGTTGATGCATCCATCTCATGACTCAGATTATGCTTAACTTCCATAGGTTGAAAACCTTTCTTGAAATTATGCATATTATACTTCTTCAAAATCTTATCTATATAAGCATCTTTTCATAGACCAATTAAACGTCTTTTCCTATCCCGATAAATCTTAATTCCCAGAATGTATGCAACTTCTCCTAAATCCTTCATAAAAAAATATTTACCAAGATAATCCTTAACTGCTTTAAGTCTTGGAATGTTACTTCCCATGATTATTATGTCATCAACATATAGGACCAGGAATACTACACCACTCCCACTAGCTTTGCGATATACACATGGCTCATCACGATTCTGAATAAATCCAAAATTTTTGATTTCTTCGTCAAATATTTTGTTCCATTGACGTGATGCTTGCTTCAAACCATAAATGGACCTTTGAAGTTTGCACACATGTCCTAGATTTTCAGGATCAACATACCCTTCTGGTTGCTTCATATAGATGTCTTCATCTAAGCGACCGTTCAAGAAGGCAGTTTTAACTTCCATTTGCTATATGTCATAGTCATAGTATGCTGCTATAGCTATGAGAATCCTAATAGCTCTTAAGTCTGCTATAGGAGAAAATGTCTCCTCGTAGTCTACGCCAAAAGTTTGAGTAAAACCTTTAGCTACTAAACGAGCTTTATAGGATTGTACTTCTCCGTCCATGTCGGTTTTCTTCCTGTATATCCACTTATGTCTCACTACTTTAGCATTCGGTGATGGTTCTACAAGAATCCAAACATCATTTACTTTCATGGATTTCATTTCCTCATCCATAGAAACCATCCACTTATCCTTCTCAAGATCAAGTATGGCGGATTTATAATTAGCGGGTTCACCAAGATCCACTAACTCATCATCATCCTCTATTTTAAGACACATATTGCTATTTGTGTTTTTAATCCTTGCGGATCTACGCAGAGGAACTAATTCCGGTGGAACCGCCAGACTTTCGAGTTCTATAGGAATTACATCGCTAGTGTTTTCAGAAGGTAATGTATCTATATGACTCTCCTCAAGATCATAATTTCTCCCACTGAATTCTTGATTTACAAGATCATATTCAAGGAAGTCTCCATACCTAGCAACAATTACTTTGTTCTCAGGTGGATAATAAAAGTAGTAACCCATAGTTTCTTTAGGGTATCCTACAAAGATACATTTTACAGATCGTTGTTGGAGTTTGTCACCCGAGTCACGTTTCACATACGCCTCGCAACCCCCGACCTTTAAATAAGACAAATATGGCTTCTTGCCATACCATAGTTCATATGGTGTCTTATCGACCTTATTTGTGGGAACCATATTTAAAATGCAAACAGCAGATTCTAGAGCATAATCCCAAAAGGATAAAGGTAAAGTTGTAAGATTAAACATAGACCGTACCATACCCAATAATGTACGATTTCTCCTTTCAGATACACCATTTTGTTGTGGAGTCTAGGGAGAAGTAAGATGTTGAACAATTCCATTCTCACTTAGATAATATATAAACTCTTGACTTAAATATTCACCACCTCTATCAGAACGAAGAGTTTTAATCTTCTTCCCAAATTGCAGTTCTACTTCTTCTTTAAACTCTCTGAATGTTTCAAATACCTCATGTTTATGCTTAAGTAAATAAACATAACCATAACGGCTATAAGCATCCGTAAATGTTAAGAAGTAGCTAGCACCTTTCCTTG
The DNA here is from genome assembly GCA_025667525.1 of Glebionis coronaria. Classification (NCBI taxonomy): domain Eukaryota; kingdom Viridiplantae; phylum Streptophyta; class Magnoliopsida; order Asterales; family Asteraceae; genus Glebionis; species Glebionis coronaria. The sequence goes on from CM046878.1 coordinate 543,165,775, forward strand.
ACGTATGTATAAGTTTCCACACACATCAGTATGTATAAGTCCAAGTAGATCAGTAGCCCTTTCAATATTGCTATTAAAAGGTTTCTTTGTCATCTTTCCAGAGATATAAGACTCACATTTATCAAATGATTCATCATTGATATTTTCCAAAAGACCTTCACGTTGAAGCTTTTATATACGAGTCTTTCCAATATGGTCAAGTCTAAAATGCCAAAGATAAGATTAGTTCTTGTCAAACTTTCTCTTCTTACTCATGCTAAATACAGATTTATCGTTCTTGGACTCAATTATCATGCATGTCTGTTTGAAATACACCATTCACAGAAATTACATTAAAATAGAGAATACCATTTTCCAAATGGAAATTCCATTTTTATCAATAGTGTGAACAAATCTATTATTAAACAAACAAGAAAAGGAAATACCACCCCTAACAATTGTAGGTGCAAAATGACAATCATTTAATCTTAGTACTAAACCCGAAGGTAAAGCTAGATCAAAAGTTCCTATAGCTTCAACCACTGCTTGTGCGCCATTGCCCACTTGCAGGTATTGTTCCCCATAGGAAAGCTTCCTTTCCAGATTAAATTCCTGCAGCGTATTACAAATGTTAATACCGCATCCCGTATCATATACCCAGGAATTTAATTTGTATGTTAAATTCAATAAATTAATCATAAATAAAGTACTTGAAGCTGCAGCGCTCTGCTCAGACTTGTTCTTTATTTCTCGTAGTTATTCGAGGTAAAGAGGGCAATTCCTCTTCCAGTGACCACTTGCCTTGCAATGGTGACAAGTCTCATCCTTTTGAGATTGACACTCTTAACAAAGTTCTGCTTGGGTTTCGAATAAGTCACAACTTGTTTGCCCTTATTACCATTGCCTTTGACTTTCTTCTTGTTCGCTTGCGATTTTGGCTTACTCACTCTACCCTTTTGTATGGTTAGTACAAAAGGCGTAGCGGTAGATGCCTTGTCTTTTAACCCCTTTTCATAGTCAATGAGCATTGCATGCAAATCATTAACTGTCTTCCCCGTGCAATGCATATTATAGTTTCTAACAAAATCATTGAAGTCCTTGTTAAGGGACCTATTGATCAAGTTGATAGCCATATTATGATCATAGGGTTGTCCTAGTGCAATGAGTTGTTCCATATAACCCCTCATCTCCAAATAATGGGCACTTACAGACTTTCCCGGAGCTTGCTTGTCGTTATGCAAAGCATCTACCAAGTCGTAGATCTCTACAGCTTGCGGCTTTTCGAACATATCCTTGAGCTCATCAAGCATTCGCTTTGGTGAAAATAGCTCATACTTCTGTTGAAGTGCAGGAGCCATTTTTCCTAGCATTAAGCAAGCCACCTCAGAGTGCTTCTTAATATTAGCAGCGTGTTCAAGCCTTTGCGCATCAGATGCTCCTTCAGCAAGATCCTCCGGATAGGGAGTAGTCAAGATATCGATAGTACTCACTACTCTCAAGACAATTCTTAGTGAGCGATACCAATCATTGAAGTTTGGGCCAGTAAATTCAGGTCGTTCAAAGAAAGCTTTGAACGCAAAACTTATCGTGTTTTTGGTGGGTTGAGTCATTTCTACAGAAATAATTTCAAATATTAGTATTTTCGATAACAAAATACTTTCAAGAAAATAAAATTACCCCGGTATTAAAACCTTATTATTTTCCTTGAAATCTAGAACTACATTAACATAGATCCATTACATCCGTTGATCTGCTAGTAATGAATGTACTCAATATAGCGACTTGTCGAACAATTCAATTGACAAACAATTTTCAATTTCCAGTTATTTAAGGGATTTACATTGCCAAAAACATTTTGCATTGTAAACATGTTTCATCCATTCTGAATGCATTAAGTTTCCAGATCTCACTGAGTAACTTAATTAAGCCGTCTAATCTGAGTAACGTAAAACCATCATACGAATTCTCATTCTACAAATGGGTTTCTCTCCATCACAACATCATCCAAAAATCTCATTTGATGACGAAGTAATTTCAAGTGTTCGTCAATTAGGAGCATTCGACTTATATTTTAAAGGTATACATTTTGATGTCAAAAATCTACGTATGGAGAAACATGCATACAATCTCCATAGCATAAGTTTAATAAAACATTTAGTAAAATTTTTCATGAGATTAAATTTCTTCATAAATTATGTTGCGGTATTGGTTAAACCAATTAAAGAATTTACCCACAAGTCATCACATCGTACTTTGCTAGAACTCGGCTACGCACAAAGCAATACCCTTATTCATTGTGGTTCGAATGTGAATTTGTGGTAAATCACCCTTAAGGTATAATTCAGTTAATAATCGTAGGTAATTTCAATTTGACGCACAGGCGAGCCGGGAATTTGGTCAACGACTAATGGCATAACACCTCCTTCCTTAACCGGGTACATGACCAGCGGTGCATTAAACCCACTTTATAGTTTGTCTAAATTGAGTAGGCCATTAGATTATTATTGCAATTTACCAATAAACGTAATCTTATGTAATTTAAAATCTCTAACAAATCATTATTTTTAATATGATTTAGTCCATATTATTTCTTTGGAAAAAAAAACCCCTGTTTACAACATTTCAACAATTTTATATATAAACAAGTAAAAAAAACTAAATCATAAACACATAATAACAATTTATATGTGCAACAAATAAATCAAATAGCCACATAGATACGATTTATTCAATAATCATCAAATCTAGGTCTTTATATCTCTATATAAAAGTATTCCCTAATTCTTTATTTATTGAATCAAATAAGCACGTAGCACATAAAATCATATAAACATATAATTTTACGATCCATGAAAACATGCACGTAATCATGGATTCCCCACAAATCTTAACAATTAAATCTCTATGGATCGTAACCATACATGACACAACAATTAATCATGCAATTTAATCTAAAATTATCCCACATGTAATTTAGGATTTCAAAACAATTCCATTTTTTAATTAAAAATAGAGTAAAAACTCTAATTTTTTAGAAAAACAAAACCCTGATTTTATGAAAAACCTAAAAAACATGTAGTTTTAACTCAAAACAATTATAGTTAAAAAAAATTTAGATTTTTAATAATTATAACATGTTAAAACGACTCTCGATGCAACTGAAGGTTTATTAGTATCATAACAATTATATAAAACCCTAAACGAGATCAAAGCACATATAGCGGAAGCGATTTAACAAGATCATAATTAATAACACAATTATTATTAATCGAATTAGGGTTACATACCTTTATGCTAAAGCAATTCCACAAGACGAAGAACGAATCACCAATTCGGGTTTATACGGTATATACCAAGATATAGTCTAAAGTAAGACTATATTACGTTCTTCACTACAAAATTCGAGCCTTTCCCTGGCAAAATTTTGAGCCTTTCCCTGGCGACAACCGAATCCCTGGCGACATGTCGTCAGGGAGACCGAATCCCTGGCGACATGTCGCCAGGGAAATGTCGCCACGGAAAGCTCGTGCGGGAAAGTTTCCCTGGCGACTTTTTAAATTTTCCCTGGCGACTAAGTGGACCCCGCAGCTCTTTGGTCAAAAAATTGGTGCCACGATGGATTTTGTGTCCAGAAAAGTTTCCCTGACGACATATGCCGTTGGGGAAAACATGGGTTATTAGCACAGTTAAGTAAACATGATAATTAAACTCCACTTTTCCTTGGCGACATGTCACCAGGGAAACATTCCATTACGTTGACAAGTCAACGCCTTGCGTTGACAAGTCAAAGTTGAACCAAAGTTTCCCTGGCGACATGTCGCCAAGGAAACTTTCCATTACGTTGACAAGTCAAAGCCTCGCGCTGACAAGTCAAAGTTGTACCAAAGTTTCTCTGGCGACATGTCGCTAGGGAAACCCTGCTGACTTTTCAAAAAATTCAAATGAGACACAGTTTTCCCTGGCGACATGTCGCCGGGGAAACTTTGTCATTTTTTGTGCAGCCTGCACAACAGGATATTCCCAGATTTTTCTGGAAAAAATTTACCAAAACCTGGGAATACAAATACAAAACCTGGGGATACAAATACTAATAATCTACCACAAATCTAGTACCAAAACACAATAACATGTAACCACTCGATCGATTAACTCGATCAATACAAATACATATGTCACAACTTGAGTACAATTATATTGGTTCCTAGTTACACTTACTAAACTTGCAATTCGGGGTTTACAATTATTAAATTTGCATGCTAAGGTAGGAAAAACAAGACATACTAACCATTATTGCCCTTCTACCCGTCAGCATTATCATTACCACTACCGCCACTCCCGCCGGCGCCACTACCGCTGCCTCCCGTGCCACTCCCGCAAGCACCACCCCATAGGAATTGTGAGAACGCATCGGCGAACCTATCGTCACTTCTTATAAATTCATACACTTGAGACGCTTGTTCCAATCGTGGGTCGGTGGCAGGTGCAGGGGGAGGAGTATATCGAGTAGTTAGACGCCTTCTCGACACTATCTGACCGACACCAGGCATGTGGCCTCGCTGCTTTCCGCCTCTGACGATACGGTTGATCTCATCGTCCGTATGTTTGCCTGAGCCCTCATCGCAAGCATCTCCTCCTAATGGAGTGATAAAAACAAACGATAGTTAGTATATTATATATTAGTCGGTTGATACATTATTTATCGGCAGGGAATAGTCGAAAACCAAGGTATATCCAAAAAAATTAATTAATTAATTTTTAAAAAATACTTACATACATAACGCGGTCCGCATCGCAAGGAAAATTCAAAACAAAAAATTAATCAATTAATCAAGATGAAGTGATCAATGACAGACGGGTTGGTATATCAGCTGCAGTTGCAGCTTGCGTCTGTACATACATAGACACGCATATATAGAATGAAGCAAATTCAAAACAAAAAATCACAACACACCAAAACATATAATCAAAGACATATATGTATGTAAATTAATTATAGAATTTCTCACCACTTTGTCTCGAAGGAGTGCTAACGATCGGGATCCCTGCCGACTCGGTGTCTTCTGCTTAGACCGATTTTGCGAGTTTGTCAGGCATCTTTTTTCGTAATCCGGATCACTCCAAAGTTCGATATGTTTTTCCCACTCCTCGGCAGTAATTTCCTCCGGACGCGCCCTACGGACTCTGTCTATGTCAACCCTACCGGTATCGATGTCTCGGCGCCAATGCTTTGTCTTGAACTGATTTTTCTCGAATTGTAAGTCTTTGAAGCATATAACCGATGCCGCCACTTACACCCTCCCATGTCTTAGCATCAATCTTGTGGGGTGTCTGATTAAACTTAGACTGCATTCATATACAACAAAAAAAACAAACCCAGAGTTAGAGTTAGAGATATAATTTATACATTATTTTGTTTATTTATTTAATGGATTATATATTTATTTATATTTTTATAATAAAAACAACTTATCCTGATAAGCATAAGCTTTTTGAAAATAGCTTGTTCTGATAAGCTTATCAGGACAAGCTGTTTGAAAACAGCTTATCATGATAAGCTTATCAGAACAAGCTGTTTGAAAACAGCTTATCCTGATAAGCTTATCAGAACAAGCTATTTTCACATATCTTGTTCTGATAAGCTTATCAAGATAAGCTGTATTCAAACAGCTTGTTTTTTAATAAGCTTATCAGGATAAGCTATTTGAAAACAGCTTATCCGAAAAAGCTTATTACCTTATTCTCATCAAATATATATTTATTTAAAAAAAATTATATTTATTTAAATTTTTTTATATTTATTTAAAAAAATTATATTTATTAAAAAAAATTATATGATATAAATAAATAAGATACAATTTGTATATTTATTTAAATTTGTTATTTATTTATATGATATAAATAAATAAATAAATTTATTTAAATATATACACCATTAAAAAATAAACACAATAATGTCATAAACATAAAAATGATAACTGACCTCTATGTCCGCCCAAACGCTCGTCTCGATCTGTCTAGGGACATCATTCCAACTTGGGTAGTACATGGGCACGAGCTTCCTGATAGAATACCCGACAAAATTAGGAAACTGTTGAGCATGCTCGCCGAGAGGCCGGAAAGAGGGTGGTTTTACCTCAAAATTTATCGGGACAGGGCCATGCAAGTCAACGGCGCTCAACAAATCGAGACATCGGGTAATGCCCCGAGTCTTTGACCTACCGGCCTCTCTGCCGCCCAAATTTTCATTTCTTTTGCCTTTGCCTGCAAAAATCAAGTGAGTGACAAAGTCATAAAAATTCAAGGCAAGCAACATATATATATGCACCAAATTTATGATTTTGTTACAATAATCCAAATATTCTTACCTTTATTTCTAAATAAGAAGAGGCAACCGTTGCGGATGTTTGGCGTAGGAGGTTCATCCTCACCACGACTGTCACCACCGTGTGATCGTGCAACATATGTTGACATCTGAACAAGTACAATTAGCATAACATAGACAAATTCATGAACAAAATAATATAAGCATGCACAAATCCAAATACAACACGTCCAACTAAATACAGACATTTAAACAATCCACAACAATTAGATTCATTCATTCAAACAAATAAGTGTCTTTTGCAAGTTACAACTAAAGGTCAATCTTCTTCTTCACTGGAATAAACTTTGTCTTCATCATCATCATTCACACGTTCTTCATCACTTAAATCATGAGGGACGTCTTCATCATCAGTAATACCATCTTATTCGTCATCAACATCAATTATATTTGGCGGTGCATCAACCTCCGTTGATTGGCCATCTATATGAAAGGTCACATCACCCAAGTCATTGAAATCAGTAGAAAGTGGTAGATCAGATGAGTTGTCGAAATGTATAATATCAGGAACGACATCTGACACGATGACACCCCCATTGGAAAACTTTTTATGATTAACATGTTCAACGACCTTCTAGTTGGGTTTGTTCTTATCTTCAATGTAGAAGACTTGTTTGACTTATGTTGGAAGAATGTATTGATCATCTTTCCGCCACTCACCTCTTGTGTCGGTGAGTTGTGTCATGTTGTTTCTATAGATAAGACGTTGTTTACGTCATGTGGGGCGAGTGTTGAACCACTTAACTCGGAACAACACAACACTGAACGACAAATAATGAAACACGAGATCTGTTGAAGCTGGCCATAAGACATTGTGTTGTTAGGGCCAGGCGCACAAATGCCGTTGTTTTGAGTTGTACGACGTTCATCGCGGCTGTGCACGACATACCTCACACCGTCGACTACACAAGAGTTTAGTGAGATTGGATTCGGTGATGCTCCACAAGCCAAAGCGAATAACTCGCTGGTTCTGATAACCTCTGGGTCTTTGTCATTGTCTACGTGGCGTTGACGGATCTATGAGGAATAAAGGATTAGATACAGAAAACTATTTATAATAATATTATTTTTTACAGGTAAGTACACAAGATAAGTCTAAGTTTACCTTCGACCCAAACCAGGCTGGGAATTCTTTTTTCGTGTCTTTGTCAAGATATAATCTAAAAAACGTTCATGGTGTTAGAATAAGTCGTTATTGTTAAGAAAAAGAAGTTTCAAAATAAAATAAAAAACGCGCACCTCTTAAACTCGGAAATGTACTTGTCGATCTCAGGACTGTTGTTTAGTAAATACCATTCCACTTTCTTGAACTCTTGATAAGGGAACAGAATAAACAACTTATTCCCAATCGGGTTACATACCGATCGGAACACCTGAAACTGACACGTTGGGGGAGGGGGGTCCACATTACGGTCGAGACGATTAAATTTAGTGGTAACATCATCCCGAAAATACTTAGAACAGAAAGTCAATACTTCTTGTGCAACATAACCCTTTGCAATCGAACCTTCTGGCTTAGCTTTATTTTGTACATAACCTTTTAGCTCTTTCATGTATCTTTCAAATGGATACATCCGCTGGGGGCAGATAGGCCCGCCTTCAATGGCCTCATCAGGTAAATGGATAACCAAGTGAACTATAATGTCAAAGAAATCAGGAGGATATATGAGCTCAAGATCGCACAAAATGTCAACCACCTTATTTACAACATTCAACATGTCATCCACCATTAAAGTTGCAGAGCAGAGTTGCTTAATCAAGTTACATAGGTCGATCAGTGGTCTTGCAATCTTATCAGGCAAGTATTCCTGAAGTGCGAAAGGAAGTAAACGTTTCATCATTATATCTCAGTCATGAGACTTCATGCCCGTTATATTGGTATCGTTATCGGTCACTTTGTGCTTGAAGTTGGATCCGAACCCATCTGGTAGTTTACCACTTTTGATGTATTGACAAAACTTTTTCCTGTTCTCTGGTGTGAAGGAATACGAAGCCTGAGGCTTCTTGCACTTCTCGTTTTTATTTTGGGTGAGCCACAAGCTTTTTCGAATGCCCAACTTTTCCAAGTATTTTCTTGCCTTGACGGTGTCTTTAGATTTGTCATTCATCAACAAAGTGTTCAGGATGGCCTCCAACACATTTTTTTCGATATGCATGATGTCTAAATTGTGTCTTAGTGAAAGAAAAGGCCAATACTCAAGCTCGTAAAAAATAGACTGTTTAGACCAGTTAGGCTCAAGACAAAAATTGCATGTTATCTTCACACCCCCATAATTCTTATGTTTACCTGGCAGTCGATTTGGCAGTGAAGCATGTTGATCGTTAATCTGATCCATGGTAAATGTTCTAGGACGGGGCTTGTGTTCGGGTTTACCATTGAATTCACGTGAAGTCCTGAATTTATGGTGGGGCGGTAAGAATCTTTTGTGGCCAACATAAACTATTTCGCTTGCCACATGAAGAGATGGAGTGTCGTCATTGCATGTAGGGCAAGCCTTGTAACCTTGCCCACTATACCCAGACAAACTACTTCGAGTCGGAAAATCATCAAATGGTCCATAAAAGCATCGCTCTCATGGTGAATGCCTCGCCTTTAGCTTGGTCTATAGTACCGACACCATCCCATAAAAATTTTAGATCATCAATTAAAGGTCTCAAGTAAACATCAATGTCCTTGCCCGGGGATTTAGGGCTAGGAATTAACAGCGTCAGCATTAAAGAACTCTCTTTCATACACAACCATGGAGGCAGGTTGTATGTTGTCAATATCACCGGCCACATGCTGTAAGTCTGACTAAGGTTGCCAAATGGATTGAAACCATCAGCAGCCAACCCTAATCGAACATTTCTTGGTTCTGCTGCAAAATCAGCATACTTGGCATCAAATTTCTTCCAAGCTGCACCATCACACGGGTGTTGCATCTTACCGGGCTCCATACACTTTCCAGTAGCATGCCAAATCATATCCTTTGCACTTTTACTAGACTTGTACAAACGTTTTAGTCTAGGAATTATCGGAAAGTAACGCAACACCTTCTTAGGAACTTTCTTCCCCCGCGTGTTAGTGTCTTTCCATCTACTTGTATTACACACCAGACAGAAATCCAAACCGTCGTATCCTTCCCGAAATAAGCAGCAATCGTGTTCACAAGCATGTATCGACTCGTACCCTAACCCGATTGTTTTAAATGTCTTCTTTATTGTATAGTATGACGGTGGGAGCTTGAATCCTCTGCTTGGGGGAAAGATAGTTTGCAAAACTCTAGAATTTCATTGAATATGGTATCAGTGATTTTACCTTTGGCCTTATATTGTGTAAACTTTGCCATAAAGTCTAATCGAGTCGCTTCTACACAACCAGGGTACAGCTCCTCATTGGCACTGCGATATAACTCTTCAAACTCGTTAGCTTGATTCGGTCTGTTACTTGAGTAAGATCATCAAGTAACGATGTCATGTCACAAATCAAAGGTTTTCTTGTGTTATCTATTACTGGCAGTGGTGACGGTGGTGGTGGAGGAGGTGTAGGTGTAGGAGGATCCGGTTCACCATGGTGTACCCATGTTGTATAACTGTGGTCAAACCCGGATTTCATATCGTGGTTCGAAAGAAGGTCGATATGTACCATGAGTCTTGTTCGACAAGACTTGCATGGACATTTTATCTGATTCAAACTATTCACAAACTTCCTGGAATGCTTGACAAAATTGGTAAGACTCATTATAAATTCTGGCTCATGACGCTCTAACAATGTCCAACTCTTATCAGTGAGTACCACAACTGTGTTTTAACGATACATTTAGTTATTATATGCAACTCAATAAAACAAGGAATTTAAAAAAATAATTATTATATATTTCGTAAATAATAATATGTATTATATCAAATTATAAAAAATAATTATAAAATATATAATTATTATTTATAAAGTATATAATTATATAATATTATTTATAAAAGATATAATTATCAAGTATAGAAAATACTATGTTCACCTAGTGCAACTATGTAAGGCAATCCTAACCCACCCTTTGAATGTTTCGTCCCATATATGAATGCGTATAACCGATTTACTATTTGAAAAAATTTCGGCAGCATTTCCCCTCAACTCCCCAAATATGTGTTTAAAGACATATTCGTAGGAGTAAAGGAGAAACACTGTCAAAATCATCTCAAATAGTAAATCTGTAAAACCCGCATTAAAAACCTATGAACAGTAAACGTGAACAGTAACTTACGAAAACACGGTAAAATTTAAACTTTCCATTTATAATATTAATACACGTGTCACGACAATAAATAACGAACATTTATGAATATTATAAATGTGACACGATAACGAACACTAAAATCACGAATAATAAATCACGAACATGCACGTAAATTATTTAACACACAAAAAACTACGGGTTTACCCCATGTGGGCCCCATAGCCGCGGCAGGACAAAGAAAAGAGGCCAAGTGGGCCTTTTGGCCCAAAACCAATTTTATTAAAACACCTGGAGGATTATTATTATTATCATATTTTAGGTTACAGAAAAACTTTGTCCTCTCCTCCTTGTTTCTCCTTAGCCGCCGGCCACACAAGAACAAAGGGCAACCCGGACGAATTTTTAGTGTTTGTTTAATTATTCGTGATCACCTTTTCATTCTATACGCATTGGTATATTCAAAAACCTTTTCTTTTCTTTTATTTTATTATGATTACATGTTAAAAATTAATTAATCACATGAACATGAAAACTAATAACTAGGATTAATTAATTTTGGGCCAAGGGTACGTTTGGTTTGTGTTTGTGGTTTCGCCGAGGCATCGAAACCCCCAAAGGGGGTGTTCGGTTTGTTGTTGATCACCACCACCGAGACCATATAGGTCTCGGCTTTGTTGGTCTTCGGTCGACGCAGCAAGGGAACCCCGACCATGGGTCGGGGTGTGTTTGTTTTTGGTTTATGGTTGAGCCGAGACACCACCGAGACCCCAATGGGTGCTTGTTGGTGTTGTTTGTTCGGACCCGAGACCAAGGGACCCCGACTTCGAGTCGGGGTATGTTTACATGTATAATTGATTAAGTAGTGTCAACCGAGATCCTTTCCAAGGTCTTGGTGGGACTTGTTTATAGCTTATTTGATTCGGCTTATATTAAAACACGGGCTCGGGATTCGGGTTTTTATAAAAACTATTTTTATAAAGCATGTCATATTAAACTTTAGGTTAATTAATTTATTTAATTAATTCCTGTATAACCTAAGGTATTTATACTTAGTTATTTTAATTAAACATGTATTTTAATTAAAATCATATAACATATAGTTTAATTAAATTAACAAGTTATGTAATTAACCAACTATAATCATGACTTGTATTGTAGTAATTTGACTTCACTTATTATTTATAATTCAGCTTAATTTTAATTATGGAAACTTACTAATTTTGGAAACTTTCTATGTTTGGAAACTTTCTATTTTGGAAACTTACTATTTATGGAAACCTACTATTTTTAGAAAGTTACTTAGTATTACAATACAAGTATTATAATACACTAATACATGAGTAATACACAACAGAACATCATAATAACTACAGTTAATACAGTAAACAGTAAAACATGACAGAATACGTATAACAAGCTAATAACACACGAAACCAGTAAAACACATGTAATTCAGACAACTCATACACGTCCATATTTCTTATGTAGTGTTATCCGTCAAGCCGGATTAGTCTTCATCGTTCTCGTTAGCTTCTACTGGACATAAGGTACGGATTTCCCGTCCTTCAGTAAGGACAATCTCTACCTTCATTAGGATTTCCCGTATGCAGTCAACTGTTTTCCCCAATAGTTACAGATTAAATTCTTATGTTTTATTAGTTACCTTAGCCATATACATGCATGACCAGTTTCACCTAGTTATGGAGGTACCATAACCAAAGCACTAGAGGCACTAGTGTTATGACTTCACCATGGCGGAGTGATAGCTCGTGACGTCCTTTTTTAGTTATTTGGACATTATATTATTATATTATCATGTGGCGTGTATGGGTGCATCCTAGTTACAAGTTTCAGTCAAGATTTTCATGGTGAATGTGGTGTGTGCCTTGCATCCTTTACAAGGAACTGATCCCTCCTACCCACTGACCAGTTAATTAAAGGCAACCCCTCTAATTGCATGATGAGGTATCCCCTCCAAGTACTCATGCACGTTGTTGACCTCATGACCTATATTGGCTATTATGGTACATTAACTAATACAGATTTTCATAAGTAACATAAGCTATGTTTTCAGAACTAAAACCAGTTAACATGACAGACAACTAGGTTTTCCAGGACTTATTCATTTTCGTTGCCATTCATGTTTTATATTATTTATATGCTTCCATACTCTATGTATTCTATGTTTTATTGTATATCCGTGCACTGAGCGTTATGCTCAGCTGTCTACTTGTCCATGTTCCCAAACGGCAGGTACCCAAGGACGCAAGTAGGAACTCTAGAGTATGTGCATTCGGATTGGAAGCTATCCAACCTCTCTTACCTTACGCATTTATTCCTACTTTATCATACTTTACATATTTTGGACATTGTTTAGTCCTTTCCATTTACAGTACTTATATTGCTTGTTTGTGAGTTACTAGACTACCAATGTTTGATTCCGGTATTTCTATTTATAGTCATGAATGTTTAGACATTTACCTTGCATGCTTTGATGATACGCCATAATTTATTGTAGCACTCTATCTTATTAAATTGGGTGTTACAATTATGGTATCAGAGCCAAGGTTTCGACCTGTACCTCTGTAAAAATGACATGTGACTTACGGGTAGTCACCAGTGTCTTCCTAGAACTGACAGTTGGTTTTCATGCATTCATTCATTTTCATTTTATTTCATGCGTTCATATCATTGTAGCAGGTTTATGACTAAGTAATGGTTGGTACAGGACTGGCCTTATTTAGTCGCATGTGCTTTTATCGAAACTTTTAACTTTGGGACCGACCCATTGGCTTCCCCGTGCCATGTCTTTTGTTTTGGGTGAACTGACCATAGGCGTTCACTCTCGTTCATATAAAAGTTTTATAAACTACATAATGCATTTATATACATTGTTTCATGCATTATAAACTGCTTCTTTGATTTATACATTGTTCATGCATTCTTATGTTATCTCATTTACAGATTTATGATTTATGTTGCATTTTTGTTGTTTAAACTGTCAGATGGTGAACAATAGCAATACTCTAGATTTAGCAGCAGCTGTCAATGCAGCCCTGCAAACCCTCCTTCCATAATTTCACAACGAAGTCAGAAACGAAGTTCGTGCGAAATATCAGGCTCATGGCAGCAACAATAACAATCCCCCACCACCACCATCCCTTTCCAAGACTGAGAGGCATTAGCTGTTGAGAGAGTACTATGGAATTAGGCAAGGAGTTGAGGAGAGAAACGACAAGTTCATGAAACGTTTTCTTCGGCTAGCCGACTCTATTGGCACAACAACGCATACTGCTGAAGAACAAGCACACCACTTCCGATGGGCTCTTCGTACACCGGTCCCCAATGAGTTGGCAGATCCCACTTTTAGCACGGTGGCACAGGTGGCCGATGCAGCTCAGAAGTATGAGATGCTGCAGGGACAAGGAGTGTATGGTGAGGACAACCCAGCTAAGAGGTATCTTAAATCACCAATTGTTAACCGGTGAAGTTTTTCTATATGTCCTTTTATGTCATTCTCTGTTCAATTTCTCATTTCAGACAGAAGATTGAGACCCAGAATCCTCCGGCTGCTCAGCAACAGTCAAGAAAAGGGCGTTTTCGACCACCAAAATGATGTTAGCGAGTACAAGTCCTCACCTTTACATTCAATGTTATTAAGCTGCATACATTTCACTATTCTGACACACCAGCGCTTATAATCAGGAACAATGGTTACAATAGGAACCAGGACCACGGAGATTCGCAATTGAACCATCCTTCAACACCAGGCTCTCCGCTAATTGGGAGGCCTTCTGCGAGATCCATGAACCCAATCTGTCTGAATTTTCCGCTCAGGAATTCGGGTGTTTGCCGTCGAAGTACTGGAGGATGTCTCAAGTGTGGCCAACAAGGCCATCAGCAGAAGGACTTTCTCTAGGGTGAGATAGAAGGCACCTCTGGACACGCCGATACCAAGCCACCTCCTACTTCTGGTCGTGTGTTCACTACTACTCGAGATCAGGCGAATAAGACCTCAGGTACTATCACCGAAAATCTCTTTATTTATGGTTTGGCAGCATGTGTTCTATTTAATACTGGAGCGACGTATTCAGTCGTGTCCACTACTTTTGCTGTACGTGTTAGGATTTCCCCGATGCCATTAGATAATTCCTTATGCATTTCCACGCTACTTAGAGATTTTGTACAGTGTACAGAGATCTTCCCCTAGAATTTGATGACAAGATCCGTAGAGTTGACGCACTTCCTTTGGACATGTGCGATTTTGACTTGATTTTGGGCATGGACTGGTTATCTAAACACCAGGCCACGATTCACTGCCACACTTATCGGGTTATCTTCGGTGATGTTAAATCCCCAGAGTACATACACCGTGGTTTTCTGCCACGGAGGTCAGTACAGATTATTTCTGTTAGCCTCAAAATATTGAGTCAAACAATAATGTTCGGTCATAGGTTTCTATTGTAATATTTATTAGAACGTTGTAATAAGTAGTTATTTAGTCGTGGTTCACGGGCTTGGATTTAAACTAATTAAAGTCCAAAAGACAAGCCCGACCCAATATATAGTCCATTAAAGCCCGCATGTGGGTGGACTATATATACTACCCTCCTAGCATGTTAGGAGGATGGATGGTCATTTGTAACAAATCTTTTCTTAATCTAATCTCACCAAGTTAATCATCTCCTCTCTACTTTCTCTCACTACTTTCTCTCTCTAGGAATTCATCTCTTCTTCATCTATTATCTTTCTCTCTTCATTGCTTAATTAATCACAAATATATGGGACAACATTTGGTATCAATCGCCATGGGGTAGTTTTGTGATTCGCTGTTGATTTTACTTGGTTCATGTGATTTTCTCTTATAATCATCTCGAATTCAAGATTCTTTTTGTGTTTCTATGCTCTAAATCTTGATATAAATCTTCTACATAGCTGTGGTAGGGATTTGGTCGCATTTGGTTGGTTAAAATCGCGGATTTCTTGTAGAAAAATTCATTTTTTTACCCCAAAATCTCGTAACAGCACTATTATTCCGATTGGTGTAATCGGAAAAGGGATTATAGATTCCGATTGGGATTCCGATCAGTAGCATCGGAAAAGGGTTTCAAAATTCCGACCAGCTTTCCGATCATCATTCCGATTTGGTATTCCGACCAGTCTTTCCGATTAGGTATTCCGACAAGGTCTTTCCGATTTGGTATTCCGACAAGGTCGTTCCGATCATCATTCCGATTAGACATTCCGACGAAGGGATTCCGATTAGACATTCCGATTAGACATTCCGATTGGACATTCCGATTAGACATTCCGATTGGACATTCCGATTAGGGGACATTCCGATGATGTGTTTTGCTAAATTTTGTTTGAGTATTTTTTAGACTTAGCCACCATCTAGACTAGTTTCGGAATATTGTTTGAGTATTTTTTAGACTTAGCCACCATCTAAAAATTTTTCCGTCAAGTAAATTCAAATTTTTTCCATACTAGTTTTAGGACATTTCTAGCTCAATTTCAAAATTTGGCGATACAAAATTTTTTGGTCTACCGTTTTTGTCGGACTGGAGAATTTATTGTCGGACTAGAGAAAAATTGCAATTTTCGGAATTTAAACCACAACAACAATCACAACAAATCTACTTAAGATCCATATTCACTTCATCATTTCAGAGAATATTGAGATGGATTCTACTACCGAATATCGTGTGACGAACAACAACATAATGGTGGCGGGTAACAAAGAGAGACCACCAATGCTTGTATCTGGTCGGTATGCTCAATGGCAATCACGTTTCATACGATATCTTGATACAATACCTAATGGTGATGCCTTGAGGAAATGTATTACTCATGGACCATATATATTTAAGAAGATCTCAGTTCCTCCAAGAGCAGCCACAGATACTACTGATCCAATACCTGCAAGTGAACGTGATGAAAGAAGAGCTGATCTCACACCTGAAAATTGTGCTTGGCATGATGCGGAGAAGGAAGCCATCTATATGGTTTTAAGTGGGATTGGAGATGATATTTACTCCACGGTTGATGCATGCTCGACAGCACATGAAATGTGGACGGCTATTGAACGCTTGCAACAAGGAGAATCACTCAACAAACAAGATGTCAAAACAAACTTGTTTTGGAATTTTGGCAAGTTTACTTCAAGGGATGGAGAATCAATTGACTCTTACTACTCCAGGTTTTATAAGATGATGAATGACATGACAATAAATAATCTGCAAGTCTCCACCATGCAAGTCAATGTTCAATTTCTTCAACAACTTCAACCCGAGTGGACACGGTTCGTCACTTTGGTGAAACAACAAGAAAAGTTAGACGAGGTCTCATATCATCGACTCTTTGACATCATGAAGCAATTTCAGAATGAAGCAAATGAGATTCGAGCTGAACGTGTTGCCAAGACGGCTAATCCACTTGCTTTAGTGACTACCACACAACATGTTCACGATCATCACTCTCGTGCTCCTAAGCCATACTCCAATACATCATCTTCACCACGATATTCCACATCATCTAAGTCTTCATCTTCCACAAAATCTCGAGGTAAAGCGCCAAGAGCACCATCACCACCATCTGAGTCATCATCTGAAGAAGATAGTGATGAAGACCAAGCTCAAAAGAACCGAGAGATGAAACAACAAATTGCTTACATAATGAAGACTTACAAGAAAATCTACAAACCCACCAACAACAATCTTCGCACATCATCTAACACAAAGAACCGATATGTTGAGAGTCCTCCAAGGTATGACACACGTCGACGTGGTGAAAGTCCTTCTAGGTATGATCGACATAATCCAACGCATGTTGAGGGTTCTGCAAGATATGATCGACAAACTGCCAAGTATGATACTCAGAGGATTGCTGCTGCTACTGGGAATAGGGAAACGGTTGGAAGTCAAGTGGTTCAGCAGAGTGGGATTCAATGTTTTAATTGCCAAGGTTATGGGCATATGGCAAAGGAATGCAGGAAGCTGAAAAGGGTTAGAGACTCCAGCTATCACAAGGAAAAGATGTTGCTATGCAAAAAGATGGAAGCAGGGGTTAAATTGTCAGCTGAGGAAGGAGCCATGCTTGATGATACTGATGATGAAGATTATGATCAAGAGCTTGATGCACATTACTCGTACATGGCAAAGGTTGAAGAAGTTCTCAAAGTCACTGAAGATGACAATGGCCCTATCTTTGACACTGAGCCACTCGATAAGGTACACACTACTGATGAATATAATGTGTTTGGTGATATTCCTGAGCATAGTGATCTACCCAATGCCATTAATGACACATGTATGATGGAAACGGTTGATAGCAATACCACACCCGATTCATCAGACATGTGCAATAATGAGTCTGAGGATGATCAACATGCAAATGAATATGATGAAGAGGAACGTATTGCGCTTGCTAATTTAATTGCTACTTTACAAAAAGATGTCACTGAAAATAAAAAGAGTCAAAAGCAATTAAAGAAGGCAAACGCTACGCTCACTCAAAGCTTTGAAGAATGCAAAGCTGCTCTTATCAAATCTACTAAGATGACTGAAACCTATAGAGATGAGCTCCTTCAGAAAACCAAAGAGCTTGAGGGGTACAAGGGAAGTGCGTTAAAAAGTCAAAAGGACGATTTTGAAAACAAATATAATACAACTCTTGAGTTATTAGCAAAAGAGAATCGTCAATATAATGTTTTCTTAATGGAAGAACGCCAAAAAACGTACCTTGCCAACACCAAAGTTAATGAACTTGAACAAAAGCTCTCTATGACCACTACTGATTCTGCTAAAATTCTTGAGGATAAGAAACAAGAGGTAGATGCGTTAAAACAAGACTTCAAAAGTAGATATGATAAAGAAACTGAAAAGGTAACGAAATTAGAAGCACAAGTCGAATTTTTGAAGAACGTTGTTTATAAAACGCATGATTCTATTCAATCTGTGAGAATGCTGGCACCTCCTTCGATGTTTAAGGGTCAAGCTAGCTTTGCAAGTCCTGAGTACCTTGCCAAAGCTCAAGGTGCGAACCCGCATCTTTATCTTGATGAGACTGAAAGGACAGATCTTGATTGCATGCCTGTTAGTGCCAATAGTGAAGAGACTGCCCTTTGGGATGCTGATAGTCAACCACTTGTTAATAAGGAGTTTGTGAAACCATATAATTATGCTTATGAGAATAGTCTTTATGGCTTGTTCAACAAACAAACTCAGAAAACTCATGAGGAAGTGTTCCTAGAATGCAAACAAAAGAGAATTCAATGGAAGAAAGCATTTGCCCCTAAGAAATCTAATGTTTACAAATACATAAACTACCTCCCTCTAGATGAATCTAAAAGCAAGAGTAGGAAAACATTAGGTATTCTTAAACACCACATAGATAATGTTAAATCTATTATTGAAAGAGACTGGGCAAAACGTGAAAATGCTGAGTGGACACGTCCAATTCCTCAAGATATTACCTTGCTTATGAAAGAACTCTTAATTCCTAACACGACGTTGATTACAGAAACTGTTCTTCAACTTTAGGAGTTCATTCGGACTGAAATGTATGATGATTTAAAATATGTTGAATCTCTTGAGAAACACATTGAAGATCTTCAAATGGAGAAGACTGATTTTTTAGATGAATATGATTTACTATTGCAAGAATGTGTTTCTAACGATGTTATGTGTGCTTATTTTACATCTTGTGCTGATATTGATGAATATTCTGAAGTTGCATGCCAATATCTTGATAAAAGCAAAGAATGTGAACGTCTTGAAATTGAGCTTTCGAAACGTAAAGAAAATGTTGATAAAAAGGCTTTTGAGTTACTTCAACACAAAACTGATTTCCTTCAAAAACATTGTCATTCTCTTGAACTTGCTTTGCAAAAAGACGTTGGTAGTTTTCCACACGATAATAAATTGCAAGAAAAACATTCCCAAACATTTCGAGAAATGAATGAACATAATTTGGAAATTAAAGGGTTGAAAGCTCAGTTACAAGACAGGGACAGAGCGATAGCAGAGTTGCAGAAACTCATTGCTAAAATGGGTGGGAAAATCGTGGAACCTAGCATTAAGAAAAATGTTGTTAGACAACCCAATGCCTCTAAAGAGAATAGATCCTCTATCTTGGGAAAACCATCTGCTTTATCTAATTCCTCGTTTGCAAAACCTGTGTTTGCCCCCAAGATGGATGGAAAGGAAAGGTTACCACAAGCTCAACCCATAAGGAATCCTATAGCACCAAGCGTTAAGCACAATAATGTGATTAAACCAGGGATGTATAGAATGTCCACAAAGCCAACAAACAAAGATACTCACTCACCTCAGACTTCTAGAAACACTAATATTCGTGTGTCTTCTACTACAGGAATAGTCTCCACTACTAGTGTTAGCCGACCTCAGCTTAAGCGCACTCAAGTGAATGATAAGGTCTGGAAACACAAGAATCAAGGGGAGATGTAGGAAGTAGAAGAACACCCTAGGAATTTGAACGTTTTTAAGAATAAAAAGTCTGTAATCGCATGTAATGACGATTTGAATGCTGTGAATGATTTGAATGCTATGAATGTGAAATTTGTTTGTGTCGAATGTGGAAAGTGTGCTAATGCTAATCATTCTATGTGTGCTATAAATAAAGTCAAAGGCGTAGATACTAGAACTAAGAAGCAAGTTGCAATGCCTATTAGAGCTAGTAAACCCAAACGCAAAGTGAACCATTCTGGTGCAACCCCCACTAAGAAAAGTAATGCATCAGACTCCACCACTAAGAATCCTAGAAGCAAGATTAAGGAATTATATGAGTCTGCCAGTAAGTCTTGGAAATGGTGGTTTGCTAATCAATGTCCTCCCGGATATAAATGGATGCCTAAAGTTAGGACAGAAAATGTGAAAACGAGTGTTAGTTTGCCTTTAAATGTTGATAAGGACACTAATGATTCTACTATCACAACTACTGTGGTATCCAATTTAGCAAATGCTCCATCGTGTTCTAACTCTTCTGCAGGTGATACAAATAATTCTCTTCATAATGGACTCCGGATGCACGAAGCACGTGACGGGGAATCTCAAGCTTCTAATTAACTTCGTGGAGAAGTTCCTAGGTACGGTCCGATTCGGAAATGATCAATTTGCACCGATCCTAGGATATGGAGATTTGGTTCAGGGGAATATCACGATTAAAAGGGTATACTACGTCGAAGGGCTCAATCACAATCTTTTCTCGGTTGGTCAATTCTGTGATGCGGATTTGGAAGTTGCTTTCAGAAAGAAGACATGTTTTGTTCGTGATTATGATGGGAATGACTTACTTACCGGTACACGGGGTACTGACCTTTACACAATTTCACTTCAAGACACAACTTCATCAACTCCAATTTGCTTCATGGCAAAAGCTTCAACAACTCAGGCATGGTTATGGCATCAACGACTTTCTCATCTCAACTTTGATACCATTAACTTGCTTTCCAAGAAAGATATTGTGAGAGGCCTTCCAAGCTTGAAATTCATCAAAGATCATCTTTGTTCTTCTTGTGAACTTTGTAAAGCTAAACGAAGTAGCTTCAAAACAAAGACCACACCAAGCTCTAAAGGACGGTTAGATCTTCTTCACATGGATCTATGTGGTCCCATGCGTGTTCAGAGTATCAATGGAAAGAAATATATTCTGGTTATTGTCGATGATTACTCAAGGTACACATGGACTCACTTCTTGAGGTCCAAGGATGAAACACCTGAAGTTCTCATCAGCTTCCTTAAATTGATACAACGTGGTCTTCAAGCTCAAGTTAAAGTGGTTCGTACTGACAGAGGTACAGAATTTTTGAATTCAAATCTGAGAAAGTATTTTGAAGCCGAAGGGATTGAACATGAAACATCTATTGCTCGAACACCCGAACAAAATGGCGTTGTTGAAAGACGAAACCGTACTTTGGTTGAAGCTGCTTGAACATTATTATCCGCTTCAAAACTTCCACTATATTTTTGGGCCGAAGCTGTGTCAACCGCATGCTACACACAAAACCGTTCCTTAATTATCCCAAGACATGAAAAGACACCATATCACATAATTCATGATCGAAAACCTTCACTCAAACACCTTCATGTTTTTGGATGTACTTGCTACATTATTCGAGATGGTGAAAATTTGGATAAGATGAAAGAGAAAGGTGATGCATGTATTCTTGTGGGATATGCAACTCAGTCAAAGGGATATAGAGTATACAACAAAAGAACAAAATTGATTGTCGAGACAATTCATATCAGATTTGATAAATTGCAAGAAATGGCACTTGAACAAAGCAGTTTAAGTCCCGATCCACAACGACAAACGACTTCCGTTCACAACCGCACGGAACTCGGAACTCAAGACCACAGCAATGAACCGTCAAGTTCAAAGCTGGTTCCTGAACATGTTCCTAGAGCAGATATGACAGTGGACACGACACTTGAAGAGTTGGAAATGTTATATGGACCAATGTATGATGAATATTTCACGGGGGAGAAACAAGTTGCATCGAAGTCTTCCGCTGTCACTCATGATAAGAATGATGATACCGTTCATCGTCAACAAAAGGATACAACTTCATCTACTTCAACACGGGTTGTTGCAGATTTACCTCCTCAGAATATCACTTCAACAATCGATCCTACAACATCCACAACTACTGTCATTGCTCCAGAGAACACAAATCAAGCAGACGGTGCATTATCTGACGATGACGATTTTCACAACCCATTCGGTACACCGATACACGAAACTGGAGAGTCTTCTACTCGCCATGTTGATCCGTCAAATATGCATACGTTCTATCAACGACATCCTTCAACACATCATTGGACTCGAGATCATCCTTTGGTTCACGTAATTGGAAACCCTTCACAGCCCGTTCGTACTAGACGACAACTAGCCACCGATGGTGATGTTTGTATGTTCGCACTCGCCGTGAGTACCGCTGAACCGAAAAACATCAAAGAAGCCATGGCTGATCATGCTTGGATTGAATCGATGACGGATGAACTTCAACAATTTGAGAGACTTAAAGTCTGGGAACTTGTTGACAGACCATACGATGTAACACCATTAAATCTTCGATGGATCTGGAAAAACAAGATGGATGAAGAGAACACGATCATCAAGAATAAATCTAGGCTAGTGGCTAAAGGGTATGGACAGAAAGAGGGTATTGATTTTGAAGAATCATTTGCACCAGTAGCTCGTATGGAAGCGGTCAGGATTTTTCTTGCTTATGCGGAACATAAGGGATTTATTGTCTATCAAATGGACGTAAAGACGGCGTTTCTTAACGGTCCTTTGAAGGAAGAAGTCTATGTCACGCAGCCGAAAGGATTCATCAATCCTCATTATCCTGACAAGGTGTATCGTCTCCACAAAGCACTTTATGGACTCAAGAAGCTCCAAGGGCGTGGTACGACGAACTCTCGAAATTTCTGGTCTCCAAAGGTTTCTCAAAAGGTTCCATTGATTTAACTTTGTTCACTTATAAATATGGGGATGACATTTTGCTTGTGCAAATTTATGTTGATGACATTATTTTCGGGTCTACAAACCCAAAACTTTCAAAATGGTTTGAAAAAGTAATACACAACAGATTTGAAATGTCTATGATGGGCGAACTAAAATTCTTTCTAGGAATTCAAGTTCACCAATCCCCAAGTGGTATCTTTATTAACCAAGCTAAGTATTGTCAAGAGATAATCACAAAGCATGGTATGACATCATGTGACCCCGTTGGGACACCTTTATCAACCACATCCCTAGATGCTGATTTGGAGGGATTACCCATTGATCAAACGAGATATCGTTCTATGATCGGGTCCCTCATGTACTTGACAGCAAGCAGACCTGATATTCATCATGCTACATGTTATTGTGCACGATATCAAGCACGACCCACTAAAAAGCACCTCAAGGAGGTTAAACGGATCTTTCGGTACCTTAAGAATACCATTCACATGGGACTCTGGTATCCGAGGGAAACCGGTTTATTTCTAACGGCCTATTCAGATTCTGATCATGCAAGGTGTCTTGATACACGTAAAAGTACTTCTGGTGGTGCACAATTTCTAGGTCAAGACAAGCTTGTGGGATGGTCTTCCAAGAAGCAGGATTGCACGTCACTTTCATCAGCCGAAGCGGAGTATGTGTCTCTATCTGCGTGTTGTGCTCAAGTTCTTTGGATGAGAACACAACTCACGGATTATGGCTTCCATTTTGATAAAGTACCTATGTACTGTGACTCAAAGTCGGCCATAGCCATCTCCTGCAATCCGGTTCAGCATTCCCACACGAAGCACATTGATGTCAGATATCACTTCATTAAGGAACAAGTTGAAAGAGGTATTGTTGAATTATACTTTGTTGGAACTGATTACCAATTAGCTGACTTGTTTACAAAAGCTCTTTCGAAAGAGAGGTTTGCGTATCTAGTTAGGCAAATTGGTATGAGATGTTTGACTCCAGCAGAACTGGAGGTTCTGGAAAAGAAGCCTGCTTGATTCATCTATCAAACATCTACCTGTAAATATTAATCAAAAAACAAAATACAAAAGTAAAAAATCTTTGATAATACAAAAATATTCTTCTCGACATGTCTTTCAGTATCGATAATATGGACGTACCTATAAATGTCGCTCAATAACGACACGGGTGTGTACATAAAGCTCGAATGAAAGTTGTAAATATTTTTCAAAACATGTCATTTCTATCTTTTCAAAAGGAAATTGTCTATTTTGGACAATACTTCCAACAACGGGTAGAGCAATCTATCTTGGGTTGAGCTTGTCACAAAACATTCAACGTTTTGAGCTCAACATAATGGCTTGTAATCACTTTCAGATTGCAACCCGGATCGATATTCACGGGGGAGTGTACGATTTAGTACCCTTACCCTCAGCAAAAGAAGAGAAATCTTCTTACACTTGAGTGGATTCGTCAAGACATTCAAAGTCTATGAACTCAAGTTTATGCTTTAGAAAAACCTTTTGACAAAAAGAATTGATTTTTCAAAAAGCGTTGAACATAATTTTTTCAAGAATTTTTCAATGATATTCAAAATCTTTCAAAAATTGTGTGTTCAACAACTCCCATCCTCAAAAAGCGAAATGTGGATCATATCCTCATAATGACAATTCAGTTGGATCAATTTTTGAGGGGGAGCATTTTAACTTCATGCAAAAGATTAACACATCTTTCTCCCGGAGATTTCAAGACTATTTTTCAAAATATATTTTAATCAAATTTGGTATATCTAATATCAAAAGATTTTATATATTAGAGATAGGGGAGAAAATGTGATTAAAATGTGATCTAATATAAGACTCAAGCACTTTAACTCTTACCTACATGTGCGAAACACTTTCGATTATCGATGCACATGTGAAGGGGGAGCATTTCTAAAACGACAAAACTAGCAAGGTGTTAAATGTTTTTCAAACACTTTCTTAGGATTTAAAGTGGTTTTCATGGTTACGATCAAATACCCACAACATCTTTAATTCACGACGTTATTGGTGTCAAAAGGGTGGTTAGGTTTAAGTCCTATGATCCAACCAGAACAGGAGGGATCTTCCCAGGGACAATCCAATAGATTATTAGAAGTCCTTAGTAAAGATGGAGTAGAATGTGAACGTAGCTGAATGCCGACTAAGTACTGATGATAGCACTGGAACAATCACAACAAGGTGCTATTAATGATGTCTTGGTAAGCATTGAAGGGGTTGAAGAATGAAAAAGAAATGTAAGGATAAAGGGTCTAAAGAAAGAAGCCCTCCATACAACTTAGGCAGAAACTGGGTCATCCCATCATGAAGACAAACTCATCATGGACCCAGTGATGTGAAGCACAACCCTTTCCTAGCTACTCAGGCTTCTCTCAAAAGAAGTTTGTTTTATTGTCACGGAGATCAACACGACTTCTATAGACTTTCTCACTCCGAGATAGTTGATATTGAATAGGTGGCATCTGCTCCAGCCTCCGATCACTAAAAGGGCACAAATCGAGTCTAGAGCCAAGAGATCAATCAAATCTCGTTAGGACACACGAATGAAGATCAAGAGAGTCCTACGCTATATCCTTGCGATATTGCTAGAACACTCAGAGTGGTACTACTTAGTATTCACAATGATGAGTGGAAATCCTTCCAGTGTTAACATCAAACAGCACTGCGGTAGGTCATATGCAAGATTCTTTATGAATTGAACATATGTAAAACTGAAAAGCAACAGTGGTTTGATTCTGAATTGATTCAAACTCGTTTCAGGTTTCTACGCAATATCTTTATGGTCTTGCCAGAACATTCAGAGTGATATTTATTAATATTCACAGTGACGAATGGAAATCCTTCTAGCGTCAACATCAAACAGCGCTACGGTAGGTAACTTGTGAGATTCTTATGAATCAAACTTGTGTCAACTGGAAAGCAACAATGGTAAGATTCTTAATGAATCAAACTTGTTCCAGGAATTTGAATTGACGACTTTAATCAAGAGGATATTTATCCAATTGATTCACTCTTTATGTTCGCAGTCTTGCTTTGAGACGGTCGAGTAAAGAGAACGGCTAGTACTGCCGCGAAACCCTGTCAAGGAGATTCTTAATTGAATCTACCTGATCACAGGTTCGATATTTAATATCGTATAACGGTCTTCGCCGACCGGAGGTAAAACGCTACCGATTTAGGACGAATGTCAAAGCCATTCAGTCCGTGTCTATGTTTTGTCTCGATAAGGTGGCGTCACGGTGTACTCAGCAAAGTCAAAGATTCACAACCACATATTCATGCCCAAATACTTATCCAACAATTGATAGTGTGAGCATGTGGATAAAGACACAAGATCGCAAGATGGCAATGACAAGTCAAGGATGATTTGAAGATCTCAAGACTAAAAGACAAAGTCGAAAGACAACGACAAAGGCTCAAAGATCATAACATGAAGGAACAAAACTACTGTTACACGTTCAAGACTCATTTATGACGAAATTCATAAATCTCCATTGGAATCTAAATATCAAGGAGGAATGACCTCACATTGGGGGAGATTGTTAGCCTCAAAATATTGAGTCAAACAAGAATGTTCGGTCATAGGTTTCTATTGTAATATTTATTAGAACGTTGTAATAAGTAGTTATTTAGTCGTGGTTCACGGGCTTGAATTTAAACTAACTAAAGTCCAAAAGACAAGCTCGGCCCAATATATAGTCCATTAAAGCCCGCATGTGGGTGGACTATATATACTACCCTCCTAGCATGTTAGGAGGATGGATGGTCATTTGTAACAAATCTTTTCTTAATCTAATCTCACCAAGTTAATCATCTTCTCCCTACTTTCTCTCACTACTTTCTCTCTCTAGGAATTCATCTCTTCTTCATCTATTATCTTTCTCTCTTCATTGCTTAATTAATCACAAATATATGGGACAACAATTTCATCCAGGGAGGCGCGTGCATTGTTATCACACGGCTGTCAGGGCTTCATAGCCAATATTCATGACATTTCTGTCGAGTCTCCATCGATCCAAGATCAGCCTATTGTGTAAGAGTTTCCTAACGTATTTCCAGATGAACTTCCGGGCATACCACTTGTTCGTGAAGTTGAGTTTGGAATCGAGCTCATACCAGGTGCAGAGCCAATTTCCAAAGCTCCTTACCGTATGGCTCCTATAGAGCTTAAGGAACTAAAAGATCAGCTGTAGAAACTTCTAGAACGAGGTTTCATCCGTCCCAGTGCATCGCCATGGGGTGCACCGGTACTGTTCGTGAAGAAGAAAGACGGCAACATGCGTTTATGTATAGACTATCGTGAGCTGAACAAGATCACAATCAGGAATCGTTATCCTTTGTCGCGAATTGATGACCTATTCGATCAACTTCAGGGCGCCATGCATTTCTCCAAGATCGATATGAGGTCCGGCTACCATCAGTTACGGGTTAAAGAGCAGGATATCTCTAAGACTGCTTTCCGTATACGTTATGGGCACTACGAGTTCGTAGTCATGACATTCGGACTCACTAATGCTCCAGTTGTCTTCATGGATTTGATGAACCGTGGCTTCCATGAGTTTCTGGATAAGTTCGTTATTGTGTTCATTGATGACATCCTGATATTCTCCAAATCCAAGGAGGAACATGAGGAACACCTTCCTACAGTCTTACAGATTCTTCGTCAGAAGCAGCTGTACGCCAAGTTCTCTAAGTGTGAGTTCTGGTTAACCAAGGTGGCATTTTTGGGCCATATTGTATCTGCAGAGGGGATCACCATGGATCCTACCAAGGTTGAAGCTATCACTAAATGGCCAATACCTACATCTGCATCAGAAGTTAGAAGTTTTCTAGGTTTAGCTGGCTACTACCGCGGGTTTGTAGAGAACTTTTCATGGTTAGCCTTACCTTTGACTAAGCTGATGGGGAAATGAGAGAAATTCGTCTGGACGGAAGAGCGAGAGAAGAGCTTTGAAGATCTTAAGCAGAAGTTAGTGACTGCACCTATTCTTACTCTCCCATTTGGCTCAGGTGGATTTCAGATATATACAGACGCTTCAGGAAAGGGATTAGGTTGCGTTCTCATGCAACATGGGAAGGTTATTGCATATGCATCACGATAGTTGAAACCTTATTAAGAAAACTATCCTACTCACGATTTAGAGCTTGCAGCAGTTGTTTTCGCGTTGAAGATCTGGAGACATTATTTGTATGGTAAATCATGTGACATATTCACCGACCACAAGAGTCTCAAGTACGTCTTGACCCAGAAGGAACTGAACATGAAACAAAGGAGATGGTTAGAGCTATTGAAGGACTACGACAACAACATTCAGTACCATCCTGGTAAGGCGAATATGGTGGCAGATGCTCTAAGTAAAAGGTCGGGTATGATTGCTGGCATTTGGATTGCAAAGGAGATCATTCGTGACCTAGAGATGACTGTTATTGAGTTCTGTGACGAGGAAAGCACGGTTACTGGGCTAATCTTAGAGTAGAACCAGACTTAGATTCTAGGATCAAGGAAGCTCAGAAGGACGATGGTGATATCTGGGCTATCATTCAAAACCTTGATCAGCAGAGGGAGTTTCGTGTTGACGACGACGGTATCTTATGGCAGGGCACTAGACTAGTGGTTCTTGATGACTCTACTCGCAGGGAAGATGTGTTGACTGAGGCTCACAGTTCTCCATTTACCATATATCCTGGTTCTACCAAGATCTACCACGACATCAAGCAACACTTTTGGTGGAGTGGTATGAAGCAGGATGTTGCCACCTTCGTTTCTAAGTGTATGATCTGCCAGCAGGTGAAGATCGAACATCAGCGAGCTAGTGGTTTATTAC
Organism: Glebionis coronaria; assembly: GCA_025667525.1. Classification (NCBI taxonomy): domain Eukaryota; kingdom Viridiplantae; phylum Streptophyta; class Magnoliopsida; order Asterales; family Asteraceae; genus Glebionis; species Glebionis coronaria. Next base: position 543,194,696 of record CM046878.1, read on the forward strand.
AACCATTAGATATTCCAGCCTGGTAGTGGGATAAACTCTCCATGGATTTTGTTATTGGTCTTCCGGTTACTCAGACTAAGAATGACGCTATCTGGTCATTGTGGATAGGTTGACTAAATCTGCTCATTTTCTTCCGATTCGCAAGGAGCATCCGGTCAGCAAATTAGAAGACACATTCCAGAGGGAGATCATGAGATTGCATGGTACTCCATCAGAAATCATCTCCGACAGAGATCCCCGTTTCACATCACGTTTCTAGCAGAGTCTGTAGAAAGCTTGGGGCACCAGACTTAAGCTTAGCACTGCCTTTCATCCTCAGACCGACGGATAGTCGGAACGTACCATTCAGACATTGGAGGACATGCTGCGATCGTGTGCTCTAGAATGGTCAGGAAGCTGGGATGATTATATATTCCTAGTAGAATTTGCATACAACAACAACTGGCACGCTAGCATCAAGTGTGCTCCCTTTGAGATGTTGTATGGCAGAAAGTGTCGCGCCCTAATCTGTTGGGATCAAGTGGGCGAACGACAGCTTGAAGGTCCAGAGATTATTGAATTGACCAATGAAAAGGTCGTTGTCGCCAGGGCAAAACTTCAGGAAGCTCGTGCTCGTCAGAAGAGCTATGCTGATAAACGTCGTAGAGATGTGTCTTTCAACGTAGGTGACCATGTTTTCCTCAAGGTATCACCTGCACGAGGAGTTAGACGTTTCAGAATCAGAGGGAAGCTCAGTCCTCGCTTCATCGGACCGTTCGACGTCATAGAACGCATTGGTGAAGTGTCATATAGTTAGCGTTACCGCCTCAGCTATCACACGTCACAACGTGTTCCATGTGTTCTTACTCAGAGGATACAAATACCATCCAGTTCATGTTGTCCAGTATCCACTTGATCAGATTCGAGAGGATCTTTCATATGTCGAAGAACCCGAAAGAGTTCTTGAGCGACAAGATCGTGTCATGTGGAGGAAGACGATCCCTTTCATCAAAATCCTCTAGAGGGATCATCCTGAGCGGGAAGCCACTGGGGAGACGGAGGAGTCTATACGGACTTCTTACCCTCATTTCCAGTTCTAATTCGGGTATGTTTTTCTTTTAGTTTACTTTCTCCAATTCGAGGACTAATTGTTCTTTTAGAGGGGAAGAGTTGTAAAACCCACATTAAAAACCTATGAACAGTACACGTGAACAGTAACTTACGAAAACACGGTAAAATATAAACTTTCCATTTATAATATTAATACACGTGTCACGACAATAAATAATGAACAATTATAGAATATTATAAATGTGACACGATCACGAACCCTAAAATCACGAATAATAAATCACGAACATGCACGTAAATTATTTAACACACGAAAAACTACGGGTTTACCCCATGTGGGCCCTATAGCCGCGGCAAGACAAAGGAAAGAGGCCAAGTGGGTCTTTTGGCCCAAAACCAATTTTATTAAAACACCTGGAGGATCATTATTCTCATATTTTAGGTTACAGAAAAACTTTGTCCTCTGCTCCTTGTTTCTCCTTAGCCGCCGACCACACAAGAACAAAGGGCAACCCGGACGAATTTTTGGTGTTTGTTTAATTATTCGTGATCACCTTTTCATTCTATACGCATTGGTATATTCAAAAACCTTTTGTTTTATTTTATTTTATTATGATTCCATGTTAAAAATTAATTAACCACATGAACATGTAAACTAATAACTAGGATTGATTAATTTTGGGCAAAGGGTACGTTTGGTTTGTGTTTGTGGTTCGACCGAGGCACCGAAACCCCCAAAGGGGGTGTTCGGTTTGTTGTTGATCACCACCACCGAGACCAACTATAATTATGACTTGTATTGTACTAATTTGACTTCACTTATTATTTATAATTCAGCTTAACTCTAATTATGGAAACTTACTAATTTTGAAAACTTTCTATTTTTCGAAACTTTTTATTTTTGGAAACTTACTATTTATGGAAACCTGCTATTTTTAGAAAGTTACTTAGTATTAAAATACAAGTATTATAATACACTAATACATGAATAATACACAACAGAACATCATAATAACTACAGTTAACACAGTAAACAATAAAACATGACAGAATACGTATAACAAGCTAATAACACACTGAACCAATAAAACACATGTAATTCAGACAACTCATACACGTCCATATTTCTTATGTAGTGTTATCCGTCAAGGCGGATTAGTCTTCATCGTTCCCGTTAGCTTTTACTGGACATAAGGTACGGATTTCCCGTCCTTCAGTAAGGACAATCTCTTCCTTCATTAGGATTTCCCGTATGCAGTCAACTGTTTTCCCCAGTAGTTACAGATTAAATGCTTATGTTTTATTAGTTACCTTAGCCATATACATGCATGACCAGTTTTACCTAGTTATGGAGGTATCATAACCATAACACTAGAGGCACTAGTGTTAGGACTTCACCACGGCGGAGTGATAGCTCGTGACGTCCCTTTTTAGTTATTTGGCCATTATATTATTATATTATCATGTGGGATGTATGGGTGCATCCTAGTTACATGTTTCAGTCAGGATTTTCATGGTGAATGTGGTGTGTGCCTTACATCCTTCACAAGGGGTTGATCCCTCCAACCCACTAACCAGTTAATTAGAGGCAATCCCTCTAATTGCATGATGAGGTCTCTCCTCCAAGTATTCATGCACGTTGTTGACCTCATGACCTATATTGGCTATTATGGTACATTAACTAATACAGATTTTCATAAGTAACGTAAGCTATGTTTTCAGAACTAAAACCAGTTAACATGATAGACAACTAGGTTTTCCAGGACTTATTCATTTCCGCTGCCATTCATGCTTTATATTCTTTATATGCTTCCATAATCTATGTATTCTATGCTTTATTGTATATCCATGCACTGAGCGTTATGCTCAGCCTTCTACTTTTCCATGTTCCCAAACTGCAGGTACCCAAGGACGCAAGTAGGAACTCCAGAGTATGTGCATTCGGATTGGAAGCTATCCGGCCTCTCGTACCTTATGCATTTATTCCTACTTTATCATACTTTACTTCTTTTGGAAATTGTTTAATCCTTTCCATTTACAGTACTTATATTGCTTGTTTGTGAGTTACTAGACTACCGATGTTTGATTCCGGTATTTCTATTTATGGTCATGAATGTTTAGACATTTACATTACATGCTTTGATGATACGTCATAATTTACTGTAGCAATCTATCCTATTAACTGGGGTTTTACAAAATCGGTTATACGCATTCATATCCTAAATAAGACAAAAAAATTCAAAAAGAAGTCCCAAATAGGGGACTTTCCGAAGTTAATTCCTAATAAATTAACTTTGGACGGGTTTTCTATAGGTTGATCAATTTCAAACGGGAATTTTCCGAAATTAATCGATAAAATCCTAAAACATTCCTAAAGTTTAGTTCAATAAAACATTTATATCATACAATAAAAACAACCTATTCTGATAAGCTTATCAGAATAAGTTGTTTGAAAATAGCTTATCCCGATAAGCTTATCAGAATAAGCTGTTTTCAAACAGCTTATCCCGAAAAGCATATCAGGAAGCTTATTCTGATAAGCTTATTAGGATAAGCTGTTTCAAACAGCTTATTTTGATATGCTTATCAGGATAAGTTGTTATCAAACAGCTTATTCTGATAAGCTTATCAGGATAAGTTGTTATCAAATAGCTTATTCTGATAAGCTTATCAGGATAAGCTGTTATCATACAACTTATTCTGATAAGCTTCTTTAGGATAACATGTTTGAAATCAACTTATCCGAAAAAGCTTATTCTCATCAAATAGGTAACATAAGGAGTGTTTGGATTTACGCTTAACAAAAATTAACAAGTTTAGACTTCCCCAACGACATGTCGCCGGGGAATCTAGACAAAAACTAAACAAAAAACAATATGTATTATCAATTACAATTAAAAATTAAAAAAACATACCGTTAAAGAGTGGTCGGGTCTCGGCTGTAGTCGGGGCGAGGCTATGGTCGGAGCTCGGCTGCGGTCGGGGCTTGGCTGCGGTCGGGTCTCGGCTGTGGTCGGGCTCGGCTACGGTCGGGACTCAGCAGTGGTGACAGGATATGTAAAAACAAAACCAATTATACTATTATTTATAATTTAATTTATATAAAAAATTAATTACAATATAAATTATAAAAAAATAAAATCTAAAAAAAACCTTAATAATTATTGAAGATGGAGTGGTGGTGGTGCTGGTGAATGAAGATGGTGGTGGTAGTGGTGCTAGTAAATGGAGATGGCGGGGTGGCAGTGCATGTGTGCAAGTGTAGAAGTGAGTGGTGGTGGTGATGATAATGATGATAAAGATGGTGGTGTTGGTGGTGTTGGTGGTGATAGCAGCAGGTGTGGAGTTGTGGTGGTGATAGCAGCAGCGAAGCAGGTGTGGGTTTTTTTGGATAAGAAAAGTGTTAACAGAAAAATGAAGAAGATCTGGTAAAAAGGTATACTTTTCCCCGCCGACAAGTTAGAAGAATCCCTGGCGACATGTAGTCGGGGATACTTTTCACTTTGTCGTCTAGCAAAAAGCGCGCGTGATTGAAAATTTTTTGAGGGAGGTGACCAAGTTTCCCTGGCGACATGTCGCCAGGGATACCTTTGACTTTTCAACGTATATTCACGTACCTAACTTTTTTATCGTTTCTCTCAAACCTTCCCTGGCGACGTGTCACCCTGGAAACAATCCCTAGCGACATGTCGCCAGGGATAGGTGAAAATGTCATCGGGGATACCTTTTGTCAAAATAAAATTATTATTGTTTATATATTATTATAGTTAGTTATAAAATAATAATAATAATTATTATTATTATTATTATTTATAAAATAAAAATATCATCCCGGTCAGTCTAATTTCTAAATTTATTTCGGTCTAGTCCGTTTAGTTTCTCGATTTATTCCAATCTGGTAACCATTAAAAATCTAACGTGTAACCAAGACATATCGACCCATCCATTGAACAATAACGTGTAACCAATACATACCGACTCATCCATTGAACATCTAACGTGTAACCAAGAATTACCGACTCATCCATTGAACATCTAACGTGTAACGAATACATACCGACTCATCCGTTGAACATCTAACGTGTAACCAATACATACCGACTCATCCATTGAACATATAACGTGTAACCAATACATACCGACTCATCCATGGAACATCTAACGTGTAACCAATACATACCGACTCATCCATTGAACATCTAACATGTAACCAAGACATGCTGACTTATCCATTGAACATCTAACGTATAACCAATACATACCGACTCATCCATTGAACATCTAACATGTAACCAATACATACCAACTCATCCATTAAACATCTAACGTGTAACCAATACATACCGACTCGTCCATTGAACATCTAACGTGTAACCAAGACACACTAACTCAACCATTAAACATATAACGTGTAACCAATACATACCGACTCATCCATTGAACATATAACATGTAACCAATACATACCGAATCATCCACTAAACATATAACGTGTAACCAATACATACCGACTCATCCAATGAAAATCTAACGTGTAACCAAGACATGCCGACTCATCCATTGAACATCTAACGTGTAACCAATACATACCCACTCATCCATTGAACATCTAACGTGTAACCAAGACATGTCGACTCATCCATTGAACATCTAACGTGTAACCAATACATATCGACTCATCTATTGAACATCTAACGTGTAACCAATACATACCGACTCATCCATTAAACATCTAACGTGTAACAAATACATACCGAATCATCCATTGAACATCTAACGTGTAACCAATACATACCGACTCATCCATTGAACATCTAACGTGTAACCAATACATACCGACTCATCCATTGAACATCTAACGTGTAACCAAGACATACCGACTCATCCATTGAACATCTAGCGTGTAACCAATACATACCGACTCATCCATTGAACATCTAACGTGTAACCAAGACATGTCGACTCATCCATTGAACGTCTAACGTGTAACCAATACATACCGACTCATTCATTGAACATCTAACGTGTAAGCAATACATACCGACTCATCCATTGAACATCTAACGTGTAACCAAGACATACCGACTCATCCATTGAACATCTAACGTGTAACCAATACATACCGACTCATCCATTAAACATCTAACGTGTAACAAAGACATGTCGACTCATCCATTGAACGTCTAATGTGTAACCAATACATACCGACTCATTCATTGAACGCCTACGTACCAAATCTGAAATAGCTATACGTACCATATCCAAATACACTCATGAGGTTTCAGTATGCAACACTTTTCCAACTGATGGATTTGATGGATGGGTGGTCGATTGAGTTGCTAAATATATTATACATATTTTATACCTAAAAGCTAAACCTTTTTCCATTGAACATATAACGTTTCGCCGAAAGTTTCCCCGACGACATGTCGCCAGGGAAAATATTGGCGGGATACTCTAGAGAAGAAATCTTTGACAGAAAGTTTCCCCGACGACATGTCGCCGGGGAAACTATTGGCGGGAAAATATTGGAGGGAAAACATTAGACGAGAAAATGTTAATAATTTCCCTCACTTTTTTAGCATAAAAGGAGAACCACACACACTCCTTATCATCACAACCACCAGTAGATCACACACTTATCATCACAAACACATTGTTATTATGAAGATGTTGAAGCATGAAGCTTTTCCGTGTAGGTGTGGACGTGGAGATGTAGTTCTTTGACAATCGTGGTAACATGATTCCTTTGGTAGACAGTACTATGTTTGTCCACGTTCAAAGGTGGAACCTCCAGTTTCATATGGATGCGAATTTGTTTTATGGAAAGACGAACGAGTCAGACTACTTGTCAATTCTCTTGGAGGTTCAATGAGCTTTTCTCCTCCAAGCTCTTCTTCGAGACCTTCAACGAGCTTTTCTCCTCTAAGCTCTTCTTCGAGACCTTCAAGGACTCCAATTTCTTCTCCAAGCTCTTCAACGTGTGCAAACTATGTGCTCTTGAATGGAAAAATAAAGGTACTTGAGAGTACAGTAGAGTTGTACCGTAATGCCGATAGGCACACAATGGATTCAGCTGCACTACTTCACGACCTTTACGATGACATGGGGAACCTTAGTTTGGACTAGTTTGTGATGTTTTTTTCGTGTTTACGAGTCTAATATCGTTGTAATATCCATGTTTAATTAAGCGCGGATTTAAGTGTCCGTGACGAATAAAATTATGTTTAGGAGTGTCTGTCTGTAAGTCTCCCATGTGATATTACAAAAGGTTTTATGTAATATTTGGAATAAATAATTATTTGTTTTACAGATGTCTCATTTTCTATTATATAAACGTCGCGAAAATAAAAATAACATCGGATCGATAGTTAAAATAATAATTATATGGAATAAATAATTATATACTTTTTTAGTAAATAATAATTATATCTTAAATAAGTAAAAAACAAATAATAGTTTTATAATTTTTTATAATAAGCAAAAACTAATAATATATTTGACAGGGAGTTTCCCCGGCGACATGTCCCCGGGGAAAATTTTGTGATTTGGTGGGTAAAAGCCCGCCACAGATTTTCTGCTAAAGTAAGAAGTTAATTACGTTGGACGAAGTATCCCTGGCGACATGTCGCCAGGGATAAGATTGTCAGGTTATTATCAAAAAGAGATTAAGGTTAATTGCGTTGGACGAAGTTTCCTTGGCGACATGTCGCCAGGGATAAGTGGGAGTGAAAATTTCCCGCTTTTTCCTTAGGCATCTGATTTTGGACGAAGTTTCTCTGGCGACATGTCGCCAGGGATACCATGGTCAAACTTTGACCAAAAAGTCTATCTGCTTTTTCGCCACGTCAGCGAAGTCGCCAGGGAAAAGGGGTTATCCCTAGCGACATTTTGTCGCCAGAAAAACCCCGGTCACCTGATCTCACTTTTCTTGTAGTGCTTGTACACACGTAATACATTGAGCTAACCGTGATTCTATCACGTGAAAACTGAGCTACAACGCTTGTATATAATCTACCCAACAACCCTAGAGAGGGGCTAGGACTAGATTATGTATACAATCGATCAACCAAGAAAAACCAACCGAAATCCTTCCGTGGTGGGACTTGCGATCGACCAAAGAAGAGAAGGAGGGGAAAGAGTATTGTTGTATCATTATGAGGGGATTAGAATGTGTATTTATAGGCCTAAACATCTTATAGCCCAAGATAAATATAAGGCAACAATTGCCCCCCTAGCCTTAACCGAGGTCGAAACACCTCTTAGGGTGTTCCGGAACTTTCCGTCCTTCTTTCCTTTAGTATACACACTATATATTTATTTAACGCTCGTTATAACTTAACTATTAATTAATTAACGATCGTTAAGGTTATATAGTTACTTACTCGGTTAAATTAATAAATACATAAATATATTTATTAAATAAATTAATAAATGCGATAAATATATTTATTAATTAAATTAACTCTTTACGTATTGTGTGCAATCCCGTAATCTCGAGTTCGATCCTATCATACGACTATTAAATATAAGTCCATAAACTTTCAATTTTAGTGTCTCGATGGGGGAAGAATAACACTCCGCTACATTGTTTAGCTCACTCTTTAAACCCAAGGTATATGATTTTAATTTTTAAACTATATGCTTGATTACTATTTATTATATACTTATGTAGTTATGTTTTGACTTTTGAATATTGTAGATATTATAGTGATGCTTGGTTAAAGGAGGATCCTAAGAGAAGTGCTCTATATAAAGATAAGAAGTTTCGAAAGAAAGGAAAAATTGTTTTGAAAGGTTGTTTCCTAATGATGATGAGCAGAGCGCAGTCTTTCAAGAGTATGCAATGTTTTCAACAAAGAGTGGAGCTTTTTCTGATTTAACAAGAATTACAATGATGGGTACTATGGAACCTATGAGTTGGTGTGTTAACTTTGGTTCTCAAGCTCCTTTACTCCAGACTTTGGCTTTTAGATTACTTGGGCAACCTACTTCGTCTTCTTGTGCTGAGCGTAATTGGAGTACGTATGCATTTATTCACTCGCTTAGGAGGAATAAGTTGACTACAAGTCGTGCTCAAGACTTGGTTTACATTCATAATAATCTCCGACTATTGTCAAGGAATCCCAATGATGATGATAAGATGTGGGATGTGGGTGGAGATGCTTTTGATTCCATGGAAGATGTTGGGTTTATGGAGTTTGCGGACCTTTCACTAGATGATCCAGAGTTTGAGAATAATTTGATTACCTAATTGTTAATTTTGTTTGGATGATATCACTTTGAAGTTTTGAATTTACATCAATAAATATTCATTTTGAATTTTCTTTAATATATTTAGTTTTTTATATATTTTTATTGTCGTATCCATACCGATCCCGTATCTTGATTTTTTTATTTTTGTCGATTCCCGTTCCCGTATCCCCGTGTCGTTCCGGTTTCAGTGCTACATAGGTTCCAACCATTGTTCCAGAGCTCTAACTTACAATCTTAGGACTTTTTGATAACTTGTAAGTTGTAATAATGCTGCATTCTTCCACATAAACATTATTATGGTTGAGTGTAATTGAGCGGGTTATCGTACCATGTAACAGGTCAGAATGGTTGAGGTACAAACTAGTCATTCTTTATGCCGTCAAAACGATTATGGTCAAAACTCGTATTTTCCTACTTTACCATTTCGCAATTCCAGTTTTTATCTATTACTGATATAATGTCAGAGTGACAACATGTGTTCCACATAGGCACATACCATAGATACCATCTATCTCAATACTATTCTACACATTGATGATTGACTTGGTGAGGTATCACAGATCAGGAATGCAAACGAAAATACGAGTGCATTAGCATCCTAAACAGAGCCGGAGCTTACCATGTGCAAATGGGGCAACTACACAGGGCCTCCCATAAAAAGGGGCCTCCAAAATATACTAGATCCATTAGTGTATATATACTAAATATTAAAGCCCATTTCATAAGCCCAAATTAATATTTAAGGAATGGGATAGTAATTTACGTATAAAAGCTAAAGTCCTCAATTCCATCACAAGTAAACAAAACAAAAATTCTTATCCACTGAAACTTGGAAGAGATCGATCAATACAAAATCTTCAAAGCTGCTGGTAAGTGATTAACTATTATTGTGCAACAAGTTTTCAATTTAGCTTTTCCTTACTTTAAATTATTAATTAGCATTGTTAATTATCTTTTACTTTCTTAGGTTATTAAGTTTTAATTGCTTGGATACCGAATCAAACCATGCCTCCTTTGTTGGGAAAGTGAAAACATCCTTCTAGGAGCGCAAAACACAAAAAGAAAAAGATGGTTGAAGCTACCATTAAACCTCAAAAGGGATCAATGTTAAAGTATGTTCAAAGAAAGTCAGAAATTTCTGAAAATGAGAATGTTGGTAGTAGTGATAATAATGATGATGTTAATATAAATTTTGAAGGAGTAGATGATAATAATGTTGATGATGTGGTTGTAAGTGATGTTTCTCATGATAATGATCAGGAGGGTAATGAGGCTAATATTGATGAAGATATTGCCATTGATGATGGTGTTGATATTGATAATCATGTTGAAGATGTCGATGCTAATGTTCAAGATGTTAATATATTTGATCCAAGAAATTGGGATAGACTAAGTTCGGATATTATAAAAGCTTTGGTTGCAGAAGGACCGAAAAGAGACAAGTCTATTGAAAAGGGTCCTAAAGATAAGTTTTCTAGGCGATTTTCTTCCGCTTTATATACTAGAATACAATCGAATAATGAGAAGCGTGATAGAGAATGGCTAGTATATTAAACAGAGATCGATAAAGTTGTTTGCTTTTGTTGTAAAATATTTAATAAATGGGTTGCAATAACTCAGTTAGCTTACAAGGGTCTTTCCGATTGGCAACATCTTAGCACTAGACTTAAAGAGCATGAAGTTGGATTAGTACATCTCACTAATATGGCTAGCTGGTATGATATGCGTCGAAGAGTGCAAAAGAACGAAACAATTGATAAAGTGGTTGTAGAGCAATTCGAAAAGGAAAGAGACCATTGGATAAAAGTTCTTTTGAGAATTATTGGCATTGTGAAATTTCTCGCTAAACATAATTTAGCCTTTCGTGGATCAAACGAAAGATTGTACCAAATCAGCAATGGGAACTTTCTAGGTTTGATTGAAATGTTGGCGGAGTTTGACCCGATTATCAAAGAGCATGTGCGACGTATCATGAGTGATGAAATACATACTCATTATCTTGGGCATACCATCCAAAATGAGGTAATACTTTTACTTGCACGTGAAATCAAATCAGAAATCATCAAAAAGGTCAAACAAGCAAAGTATTTCTCTGTTATACTAGATTGTACACCCGATATTAGTCACCAAGAACAGATGTCTCTGCTACTTAGATACGTAAATGTGACATCCACATGTGTTAGTGTTGAAGAATCGTTCTTAGGATTTCTAAATGTTGATGATACGACTGGTCAAGGACTTTTTGATGTTACACACGATGAATTGAAGTCTCTTGGTCTTGATATTGATGATATGTGTGGTCAAGGCTATGACAATGGATCAAACATGAAAGGAAAACATCGGGGAGTACAAAAGAAATTTATAGACATGAATCCTAGAGCGTTTTATACTCCATGAGGATGTCATAGTCTGAATCATACATTGTGTGACATGGCTAATACTTGTGAGAAAGCTAGAAATTTCTTTGGTACCATACCACGCATTTACACTATATTAGATAATTCTACTAAAAGATGGCAGATTTTGAAAGATCATGTAAAAGGGTTGACTCTTAAGTCATTGTCAACTACTCAATGGGAAAGTCGTGTAAAGTGTGTTAAAGCTATCATATTGCAAATGTCAGAGATACGTGAAGCTTTATATCAAGTTGCTAAATATGATAATGATACCTTAATCCAAAGTGGAGCTAAATCTCTAGCAGAAAATGAGCTTGGTGATTTTAATTTCATAGCATCAATACTCATCTGGTTTGACATCTTCTACACTGTAAATTTGGTGAGCAAAAGGTTGCAATCTAAGGATATGCTTATCGATGTTGCTATCAAAGAAGTGAAAGGTATTATTTATTTTTTCAAGGATTATAGAGAAACAGGTTATTCTAAATCGATTGAAGAGGCTAAGCAGATTGCCATTGCAATGGACATAGATCCAGTTTTTAATCAAAAGCGTGTAATTCAAAAGAAGAAACATTTTGATGATAATTTAGATAGTCAAGATGTTTTTCTTTCCCTAGATGAGTCGTTTAAGGTAAATTATTTCCTGTACATTGTTGACCAAGCAATTACTTCACTTATAACAAGATTTGAACAATACCAAGAATATGAGAACATTTTTGATTTCTTATTTACTTCGGACAAGCATAAGTCCTATGATGACGATGATCTTAAGTCTTGTTGCACTCGTCTTGAAGATGCATTAATGAATAAGATAAATCTAAGATTGGCGCAAATGAGCTATATGTGGAATTAAGGCTGTTAAAGAATTTTTTGCCAAATGAAAGTCTTGGTCCAGGTGCAGTTCTAAGACATCTGAATGAGATTGATTGATTTCCTAATACAATAATTGCATATAGAGTATTATTGAAGATTCCAGTGACTGTGGCATCTGCAGAAAGAAGCTTCTCAAAATTAAAATTGTTGAAGTCTTACTTGAGGTCCAGAATGTCACAAGAGATACTTAATGGATTGACTTTGATAGCTATTTAGAATGATATATTAGAAAGCGTTGATTATGAACTCTTGATCAACAAATTTGCTGCTAAAAATGCTAGAAGAATGGCTTTGTTCAAGAAATAAAGTACGTTTCATCTTCTTTTGTTTAAGTAAAGCTTTCTTTGATTGAATATTAATGTAGTATTTTGTAGTATCTCACTTTTGTTATTGTAAGATACTTGAAACTATTTGCGTAATATCAATGAACTTTTTATTTCGGACGATAGCTATACTTTTGTAAATTTGGGGGCCGCATTTCTAGTTCGCATCGGGCCTCCCAAATCAACGAGCCGGCCCTGATCCTAAATATGTGTTGTCATAACAAGATAACAAATGTCAAGACCAGAACTAATATAATTTTTTATAACTTAAACTACTAGAATTTGGCATCATCAACATGCATATCAACGTGGCTTATTATGTCCAGTGACCAAGTAATGGAACTTTAACACTTTCACTGGATAGGCCCATAATAAAAGCATTTCCTTCTTCCTATGGTTTTGTAGTATTTGACCAAGTGTATTGGGACAAAAAAGGAATTCCAACCAATAACTTGGGTCATGTTTTCGATCCTTATCAATTGTGTAAATTAACGGCTCAATCTCTTATCTTGCTACTGCCACAACGTCCTCGATATATACAACAAGGTTGCCCCCAAGTGTGTAAACCTTGCTCACGTTCCCTATTAACATCTCTAGTAAGACAACTTTTTAACCAAAGCGTAATGTCGATCAAGACCGATATCAAACAAGTACTGTGGAAAAAAATGTCCAACGCTAGCTAGTAGTAGTAGAAAATTGACAAAACCATTGAATCAACCATAAAAAGGTACTAACCATATTAGTTAAGTTCCTTCGTGATGGCGTAGCCCTATGTAAGTGTTGGAAAATATTGTTGGCAAAATGACTTTTGACCAACTTTGGACACAATTATGTATATGTATGTTTCATATATATTAGTAATACTTTATAGGTTAGCGTTCTCCTTGAAGAGAGCTTCGTAATGAGCCTTTATATGTCCAAAATGAAGTTGATGTGAATGAGATATCGTGTCTCAAATTTAGGCATTTGGTACCATGCTAAAAGAGTGTCCCACATCGGCGGGATGGGTAAACTGGAAAGGAGTCTATTATGTATAAATAAAGGCCTTGTAGGGAAATTATAACACTTTTGTTTATAAATCAAATAAATGAAATTAATTTAATTAACATAAAGCAAATAACAGAATATAAATAATAGAAAAATAAATACAGACATAATTATAAACGATAATTAAAAAAAATAATAGAATAGAAAAAAATCTTACTAAATCACTAGCAAGTCAAGATACGTGTTAGACACGCTTAGCACTAAAGAGTTGAGGCACGTGTTTGACACGCTCCCCTTAAAACAGATTCGTCGTCTGTTTCCCAGGGTACAACAGTCGAAACATTAAGTTGTACTGTCGAACTTAACAAAACTGCCCGGAATTTCACCTTTACAGATGCGTACACTATATGTTGGAAATCAATAATAATACTTATTGATTTGATGTGTGAAAAAGCTATGGAATTAGGCCACTATTTATACACAATAGACTTCCTTCCAGTTTACTCATCCTACCGATGTGGGACAAAAAATAAACTATTTTTCCTCTTTAAGCATGGTACCAAATGCCTAACTTTGAGACACGATATCTCATTCACATCACCTTTATTTTGGACACATAAAGGCTCATTGCGAAGCTCTCTTCAAGGAGAACGCGAACCTATAAAGTATCACTAATATATATGATACATACATATACATAATTGTGTCCAAAGTTGGTCAAAAGTTATTTTGCCAACAATATTTTATAACAATCCCCCACATGAATAGAGATCGGTTGTAATACACAAAAGTTTCAATAAAATTCCAACAGTTGAATCTTGCATAGGATAAGTAGGTGTGACCATTTGAACCTTCCCTTGTGAGATGCACTTAGTCTCCTAGATCTAAGTAGACGCGATGTCTTTGAAGTTAGCCTCTGTTTACATAGACGATAATACACACTCATACAAGACTCTCCCCGACATTGTCATGTAATCATAGTCGTGTTCGTTATGGTCATGAACACTAGCCTGGTTCTGCAAGAGCTCTTAGAAATTGTGCCCTCATAATTTCCTTCAAAGCGACCCTTACATCTCTCTCACATAGGTGATTTCATCTTGAATCATTAAAAACTGTTAGGACCTATGGAATAGATATTTGTAATAGGTAAACTAGGAGGTATGTAGTTCCTCCTGGTCCTAGTAGTAGTAGGAGCAATACGTGCTCCTGGTCTAGTATAAAGTCAAACATTATTATTCTTAGTAGTTTGTTAGGATATGCATGAGATATGTTAGGAAAAGATGTGCATATCAGAAGTTACATGTTTTGGTTTAATGTAGTATTAGGGTTTCCTTGTAGTATAAAAGGAACCCATTGGCAGAAGGGTTAGACACACCTTTCATCATTATTATTCATTTCATATTAATAGTAAAAATCCTTAGTAAGGATCAAGTTATTTAGTTATTTTGTTTCTTCTTGTTCATAGTATTTGTATTCCGCACTTATGTTGTGTATTACATTAAGAGTCTCTCTGTGAATAGACTTGTGACTACAGAAGTCGTTCACCATCCTTAACAGTCTGCAAGATCCATATCTAGTGGACCCAACAAGTGGTATCAGAGCCTGAGAGAGTCTCTGCTCAAGAAGAACCTTTTTTTCTTACTAACATCTTTGTTTAATTATGTCTGCTTCTAGTTCTACTGAAACAGGAGAACCAAGCACCACCACAACACAACAAACACAGCAAATCGTTGCTACTGTTTCCAATACAAATGGAAAATTCCCACTCTTGAAGAAGGAAGAATATGATAGCTGGGCCATGAAGATGGAGTTCTGGATCACCAATATTGATCTAGACTTGTGGAAAATCTTCCAGAATGGCAACAGCAAGAAGAAGACTAGTAGAGACAAGAATGGTCAGATCATCATTCTAGACCCTAAATCTAATAAAGAAATCACTGCTGTTCAAAAGGAAATCAAAGCAAAAACTATTTTGCTTCAGTCTCTTCCTGATGATCATATGGGTGATTTTTATCACTTGGATGATGCTAGGGAGATTTGGAATGGGATAAAGGCAATATTTAGAGGGAATGAGGAATCCAAGAAGATGCGCAGATCAATGTTGAGAGATGAATTCACAGAATTAAAGATTTCTAAAACAGAAGGTCTTCATCAAGGGTATGACAGGTTTCAAAAGATTCTTAGCCAATTGAATCAACTCAGGTCCAAACCTGAAAATGAAGACATCAATGCCAGGTTTCTTAGAGCCCTACCTCATTCATGGAATCAGGTAGTCATCTCTCTAAAGGCAAAATGAGGCCTTGAATATCTTTCTTTTGATGACTTGTTTCATAAACTCAAAACCTTTGAGTCTCACATGAGAGGATACTCAAGTGATTCCTTTCTTACTCCTGCTAACTCTGCTTTTGTGAGTTTCGTGGGATCTAGTCCAATGTCTTATGCCAGTAGCCCGAGCTATACTTTGTCATCTCAACATACTTCTACTCCTGAATCAAAAGCCAAGACTAGTAGCATGGTAGAAGCTGTTCTTCACTCTTTTGTTGCTGATGTTGATCCACAACAGCAGCTTGCTTTTGATGATTTCAGACAGGTGATAAACTTGACTTGGATGAAATGGTTCTAAAGTGGCAGATGGCTATGCTCACTCTCCGGGTTCATAAGTTTGAAAAGAAAGCCGGTCGAAAATTCAGCTACAACCCAAGAGAGCCAGCCATGTTTGATAGAAGCAAGGTCAGATGATATAATTTTTAGCAGCAAGGACATTTTTCTAGGGAATGCCCTAACAAAAATGACTAGGAGAAGAACAGGTATTCGGCTTTCAAGGTTCAAGAACTCAAGGATGAAAAGAAATCTTTGGTGTCAGTTGACTCCATGGTTAACTGGAATGATCATTAGACTATTACCTTGGAATCAGTTGAGGCTTCTAGTAATGTGTTTGCTATGATTGTTGGGCACTTACCTGATGCAGAGGAAGCAGAAGAATTTACTCTTATGGAAATTTTGCCTCAGGTATAAAATTTCCCTCTTGGTTGTCATGATAAATATTCAGAGCTCTTGACTCAATACAATGAACTAAATGAAAAAAATGATAAATATTTTTTAGAAGTTCAAGCTTATAAGAGTTCTCTAAAAACTTTGGAACAACAAAAGAAGTGGCTTCAAAATACTCAACTTGAGTATGAGGATAAGATTAGAGTTCTAAGCATTGATTTAGAAAAAACCACTAACATGCTTACATATACTGAAAAACTTCACAATGAGAGTATTAAGGCTAAGTGAGAAATGCAAGAAAATTGGATGCTATTCTTCTACGATTTGAAAAATGGCAAAAAGCACCCAAGAATCTTTCAAAATTAATAAATAGTAGCATGTCTGGTAGGACAAAGAGAGGTTTTGGTTTCGATAAATATATTGATTCAGAAGATGTTTTTGATTTATCCTTTTCAACTGTCTTTGATCCTGACAAGGAGGAGGAGGGAAAACCTAGTTACAATAGGTTTAAACCAGCTGCAGCAATACATGTTGTTCATCCACCTCTTATAAGAACAATTATGCCCATACCCAGGCATACTGACTTGGATGGATCACAGATGCATGAGTCTCCCAAAAGCTCTACTAATACTAATGACTTTGTATCTTGTACTTTCAGTGACAAGGCCAGTGACTATGCATCATGTGGTTCAAGTGAAGAGTCAAGACCTTCGAGTCCCAAGACAAATGACCCTGCTAATACTAGTGCTAGGATGAGTGATGAGAGAGTTTCTTCTGCTCCTACTTCCATTGTTTCTAGTTCTAGTCTGTTGAGTTCTAGGAATGTTAATTCTCCTAGAATTGTTTGTAATAAGAATAGAAGTTTGAAACAATGTCATTTGAATAAAAGGTCTTTTAAAACATGCTTTGTTTGTGGTAGTAAATTTCATTTGATTAAGGATTATGATTTTAATGATCAAAAGACTTCTGGTTATCCATCTTATGCTACTCCTGGTCCACCAGGAGTTGCTCCTTTTGGCATGGGTTTTGCTTCTAGAAGATTAAATCCAAGTGCCCAATCTTATCCTTCTACTAGAAGGACCTCTCCTTCCGCATCTACTTCTTGGAGAAGCGATGCTTATGCCTATACCTATAATAGAGCAACCAGCAACTATTTTCAGAATTTTAATCAGAACTATGCTATTAATTCAGACCAAATGCAATTTCAGTTGGGACATTTGGGTTCTGCTGTTAAGCCCTCAGCAGTTTGTTCTTGGTCAAAAATAAGACCCATATGATGAACAGGAAACAAAAGAACAACAGTGGATCTCATCAATCTTCTTGGCTATCTACTAATGATCCACAAGGCAGACTCAAGCCTGAAAAGGTCTGCGTCCCCTTAAGACACTAACTTTTGTATATGACTTTTCTGTTGTTGAAGATTTATCCATACCAAGATCCATCTCTTGGAATAATAGATAGTGGATGCTCTAGGAGCATGACAGGAAATAAAGGTCTTTTAACTAACTTTGTACCATTTCAAGGTGGAAAGGTGTACTTCGGAGGTGGTGAAGGAAGGATCTCTGGCAAAGGAACCATTTAGACTCCTAACCTTAATTTTGAGGAGGTTTACTATGTGGAAGCACTTCAACACTTCAACTTGATCTCGTTCTTCATATTTATGACAAGAAGCAGTTTGTCCTCTTTACGGATACTGAAGCACTGGTGTTGTCCAAAGACTTTAAGCTACCGGATGACTCCCATGTTCTACTCAAAATCCCAAGAAGACATAAGCTCTATAGCATCAAGCTGAATAAAGTTAATCCTACTGGTCAACTAGCTTGTTTGGTTGCCAAAGCATTAGAAGATAAAGCCACAAAATGGCATAGAAGGATGGGACATGTAAACTTCAAGAATATTCACAAACTGGCGAATATGAACTTGGTCTCTGGTTTACCTCCCAAAACTTTCAGGAATGACATCAATTGTCTTGCGTGCAGCAAAGGCAAACAACACAAAGCATCCTTTAAGGCCATTACTGCTCTCAGCCTCATAACTGAACAATTGCAGCTAATACATATGGATTTGTTTGGTCCTACCTCCATTAGGAGCATTGATCATAAACACTACTGTCTTGTGGTAACTGATGGATATAGCAGGTTCATGTGGGTTTTCTTTCTGGCTGCCAAAAGTGAGACCTACTCCATTCTCAAAGACTTCATTACACTCATTGAGAAGCAGCTGTCCAAGAAGATGAAAGGTATCCGATGTGACAATGGAACCGAATTCAAAAAGGCAGACCTCATAGCACTTTGCAATTCCAAAGGTATCAAAAGAGATTATAGTGTTGCTAGGACTCCTCAACAGAATGCCTGTTGTAGAAAGGAAGAACAGGAATCTTTTAGAACCTGCAAGAACCATGCTTGCAGATTCCAAGCTTCCAACTATGTTTTGGACAGAAGCTGTCAACATTGCAAGTTATGTGTTGAATAGGGTTGCCATTACCAATCCCTATAAGAAGACTACCTATGAGCTACTCACAGCCAAAGTCCCAAGCATTACTCATTTGAAGCCATTTGGCTGTCCTGTTACCATTCTGAATACTAGTGACTATTTGGGGAAATTTGATGGCAAAGTAGATGAAGGCTACATTGTGGGATATTCAGCTCACTCAAGAACTTATCGGGTTTACAATCTCCATGCCAAGCGTGTCATTGAAACTATAAATCTAAGGTACTTTAAGGAGATGACAAGCATCCAAGGCAAAGGTCCTTAATGGTAGTTTGATCTTGATTATCTTAGTGACTCATTGGGATATTTTCGTTTCAAAACTAACCAAGATGCAGGTCCATAAGTGTTTGCGTCTTCTAGTGCAGGTGCTACCTCTAGCTCTTCGGACTCAGATGAGGATGATGACATTTTTGTCGTACCATCCTATTCCACCACAATCGCTCCCAACACCAATGATACTCCTATTGATGCTTCTTCATCAGACATTGTGGATTCACAAGGACCTCTAGACACACTGCTTAAGCAACAACAAGATACTGCTACAGCAGCTACTCAAGGAGGCTTTGAGTTTCCTTTGAGTACTCCTGTTGTACCTGTTACTCCTAGTGATCCTAGTGTTACTCCTAGTGCAAGTTTAACACCTATTGGTAGTCTGGTTAGTGATCCTACTTCCACAACTAGGTTCTCTGGTCCTTCTGAATTGGGAAACTATCAAATGAAGACTTCTACTAAGCTGGATGATATTCATAAGCAACGAATAGAGGCATTTTCGACTCTGCTTCATATGATGATGACATTGTTGGGGATCTTAATAACTTGGCACCAGAAGTGGAAGTAGCTCCTACTCCTGTTCAGCAGATCAATAAAGACCATCCTACTACTCAAATCATAGGAGATCCTGGTTCTACTGTCAAGACTCGCCGCATGCATAAGAAAGCAACGTCTGGTCATCATGCTCTTGTGAGCTACATTGAAGACCAAAAGCGTAATAACCAGACAGGTTTTCTTCACTGTTTGTTTGCTTGTTTTCTTTCACAGGTGGAACCTCGGTCTATCTCGCATGCTCTTGAGGATCAAAGTTGGGTTGAGGCTATGCAGGAGGAGATGCAACAGTTCTTGTTTCAAAATGTTTGGATCATAGTTGACTTACCATATGGAAAGACATCAATTGGTACCAAATAGATTCTCAAAAACAAGAAATATGCAAGGGGTATTATGGTGAGAAATAAGGCTAGGCTGGTCGTACAAGGTCACACTCAACTAGAAGGAATTGACTATATTGAAGTCTTTGCTCTTGTTGCAAGAATTGAGGCCATTCGTCTGTTTTTAGCTTTTGCTTCTTATGTTGGCTTTACGGTTTTTCATATGGATGTCAAGAGTGCTTTTCTCTATGGCAAGATTGACGAGGAAGTTTATGTCACTCAACCTAAGAGCTTTGTGTATCCACTTTATCCCAAGAAAGTCTACAAGGTGGTCAAAGCTCTTTATGGACTTCATCAAGCTCCTAGAGCTTGGTATGAGGGTCTATCCACGTTCTTGTTAAAGCATGGCTATAGAAGAGGCACCGTTGGCAAAACATTGTTCCTTAAAAGGAACGCCAAAGACATCATCCTGGTTCAAGTATATGTGGATGATATTATCTTCGGTTCTACTGGGAAGGAATAGTGTGATGAGTTTGAACAGCTGATGAAAGGCGAATTTCAGATGAGTGCCATGGGAGAACTCACATTTTTCCTTGGTCTTCAAGTCAAGCAGCAGTCGGATGGTATCTTCATTAGTCAAGATAAGTATGTTCATGAAATAATTTAGAAGTTTGATGTGGAACCTCTTAGACCAGCAGCAACACCTTATTAAGTCACTAAAGTCAAACTCAAGAATGAGCCAGATCCTCCGGTAAATGTTCACATGGACAGGTCAATGATTGGCTCACTCATGTATTTGACTGCCTCACGCCCGGACATTATGTTTGCTGTAAGTGCTTGTTCTAGACATCAGGTGGCTCCAACCGTGTCTAACTTTAATGTAGTCAAGAAAATCTTTAAGTATATCAAGGCACAACCCAAGCTAGGCTTGTGGTATCCAAAGGAATCGCCTTTTGTTCTTGAAGCCTATAATGACAGTGATTATGCAGGTGCTAATAACGATAAGAAGTCTACTACTGGTGGTTGTCAATTTTCGGGTCGAAGACTTATCTCATGGCAATGTAAGAAACAGACAATAGTAGCTACCTCCTCAACAGAAGCTGAATACGTAGCTGCTTAGTTGTTGTGGACAAGTCTTGTGGATACAAAATCAAATGCTGGATTATGGGTTCAACTTCATGAACACCAAAATTTTCATCGACAATCAAAGCACTATCAGCATTGTGAAGAATCCTGTGTTTCATCAACGAACCAAGCATATAGAGATTCGGCACCATTTTATACGTGATGCCAATGAGAAGAAGCTGATACAGGTTCTTAAGGTACATACGGATGATAACGTTGCTGATTTGTTGACTAAAGCGTTTGATGGTCCAAGGTTCAACCACTTGGTGGTTCACATTGGTATGGTCAATCCTTGAAGTCTAGGATTGAGGGGAGGCTAAGACTAAGGGGAAGCTTATTGTACATATTTACTTGTACATTCTTACATTTGGTAGCTTCTAACAACATTTCTCATGGGTATCCATGGTGTGTGCAACTTCTAGTGGAAGATTTTGGTTACTCCTAGTGGCAGTCTTCTGCTCCTAGTGGGTTCAAACCCTTATTTTTCACTTGTGGTTGGCTTCTAGTATCTAGTTGGGTCACTGTTCCTTTAGTTGACTTTTGTTGACCACTCGCTGCTCCTAGTGTTGACCTCTACGCGTTTTGACTTTCAGTCAACGCGAGTTACTTCTGGTGCACATATTTTGTTTATCTTTGATAACTAGGATTTGCTAATTATGGTTTAAAGGGCAAGTGGTTACTCAGCATTAATGACTTAATTTGGAAAGGGCAACCCCCCATAATTATGGGTCAATGAACAGTTTATGTGACCATTATTAATGGTCGAAAGGCTCATTTGACTCAATTATCAAAACATAATCACACACACATACGCTCCTACCCTTAACTATCTTCAATCAATCATCTTTCACTGCTCCAATCATCATCAATGGCATCACTCCAGTACAAACCCGATCACAACAAGGTGGCCTATCTTGGAGAAGGTCCTAAAAAAGAGGAGTTCCTTGACATCCTGGAATACATTGAAGCTTTGAATCTAAGGTATGCACTTACTGTTTGCCCTACTGTATATGATATTGTCATTCGTTAGTTTTGGGCTACTACCAACACCCATGCTATATTGGGTCGCCCATTAGAGCTCCATGCTACTATATATGGTCGCTCCTATGTGGTGACAAAGACATTCATTAGGTCTGCCCTTCATCTCTAAGATGAAGATGGCATTATTTCTCTCCCCAATGCGGAGGTGTGGGATGGTATGGCTGCCATAGGTTATAATCATGAGGGGAAGTTTAACTTCCAGAAAATCGATTTGCCCCTCAATGGAAGCTGCTTGTTCACTTTTTGATTCACTATTTGAGTCCCAAAGTTGGGAGTGGGATGCGTTTCCCATCCCCCTTGCTACTGGTTCGATATGTATTGCCCAGGGTCGCACATTTAACTTTTCTCGTTATTTGTTTGATGGTATGCTTAGTAATCTTAGTGACACTGGTTCTAGAAAGAAGTTCTTTATGTACCCTAGGTTTTTGCAGCAGGTTCTTATGTGCTTACCTAGGAATAGGGAGGAATATGTGCCTCCTAAGCTTACTCAAAAAGTTTATGCGAATATGGCACTTGGTTATCATGATCCTCTGAGGCCCCACACTGATGATATGCTGGGCCTTGCCCAAGGGGGTCCTAATGTGGTTCCTCCGACTGGTCAAGCCGAGGAGGAACCTCCATTTGTGGATGATCCTATGGAGGAGGAGAACCCTGCTCCTGGTGTGCCCCATGTGGAGGTTGAGGAGTAAGTTCAAGAGGTGATGGTAGAAATGCCATCTACCTCGAAGCCTACCTCTTCCTCTCGCCCACATGAGTCCCCCTTTGCTGATTCTCCCCCTCCTAGCCCAGCTCCACATTATGCTGAGAAGCCTTCTAGTTCTCATGCCCATATGGACGACTCATCATTTGCTTCTGGTCCCAATGACGCATCCCCCAAACCAAGTCCTCTTGGTGGGGAAGCTGAGGAACCTGTTACTTTGACTTCTTTGCTTGCTCTTATGCACAGGTATTATGAAAATATTGTTTCATTGGAGGATGAGCTCAACCAACATCGCAAGCTCACAAGGGATTTCGTGCTCCCATTGGCGAACAGAGTCAAATCCTTGGAGACGCAGCTCAAGCGCCATAGGAAGAAGGTGGTGCTATCTGATTCTGATGAGGATGATGAGGAGGATGGGTTGACTATTTTGGCAAGGGCTGCTTTTTCTGCTAAGCCAAGTGATGACTTGCCTACTCCTCCTAGTACTTCACGCATTCCAACTGCTGCTACTGGCCCCATGCCAATGGATGATACTGGTGGTCCTTCATCTCCCACTCCTGGTCCCTCTCATGATCCAAAGGGTAAAGCCCCTATGACTGATGCACCTTCTCCTCCCAAAAAGAGAACACGTAGACAACTAGAGGAAGAAAGATTAGGAGAGGAGGCTGCTCAGAGGTTACAAGAGGAGTTTGACCATCAAGCTGCGTCTGCCTCAACGGCTGCGGCTGAGGATGAGGCCCTGCAAAAACAGAGATGTGAGAAAATAAGGCACAATTCCATGCATTGGGATAATAATGACTGGATGAATGTAATTACAGTCCTTACTTCTGACTACTCTCAATTCACCCATATGTTAGGTGCGGATGTGAATCAGGGTAAATGTGTTCAAAGGGCAATGTCATTGATGCAAAGGCAAAGGGAATCTCTCGTTGCTCAACTTTGCGAGAAACGTCACAACAGACCTCTGTCTCGTGCTGAGGAAAAGCGGTTGATGCAGCAGTATGTGAAGAATTAATATGGTGCTTATTATCAGGCTGGTTGGACATGGAAGAGGGTGAGGAGGCTATCTTTTGATGAGCTTAAGGAGCTATACACCAAGATGATCAAGCAGAGGGATATACCTATGCCTGCTCATGCTATCTATCGCCCACCACCTCGTGTTGTCCACACTTCCATGCCTGATGCTGCTCCCACTTCATCGTTGATTGTTCAAGAAGGTACTTCTGGGGTTCCATCTACTGGTTCACCTACTACTGATGTTCCCACTACCTCTTCTTCACAGATTTATCTCACTAGTTCTACTATTGATGCTACCACCACTCATGAAGCTACTACCACTCCTGCTGTTACTGCCACCTGTTACTCCTGCTGTTGATCCTACAACTACCCCGGTTACTGAACCACTTCCCACTCCACATGCAGCTGCAGCCACTTCTGAACCTATGATTGATGATGACTTTGTTTTTACTACTTCTATACCTACCACTGTCAAGGTTGTTGATCCCAAACTCAGATCTTAAACCTTAATAGCTTGTTTAAGGGTTGTGATAGAAAGAAAGTATTCAATCTAACACTAGAGAAACTTTGCAAAGCAAAGTAACTAAACAAGATGCGGAATATAATGTTTAGCACAAGAACAATATGATTGAAGAAAACGTTGAACTTTAATATATCAATGATATACGAATACCTTAAAATGGTATTAGGGTTTACAAAACCTTAAAGTATGATGATGAAAGACAATAGAGAAAGACACACATTGCATGCTAACCTAGTGAGTCCTTTTATAGGCATAAGGACTCACATACAAGATCACTACTAACAAACTTGGAAAGTATTAAGGAGTAGTAACAGAAACGCGTAAAAATCTATTCCAAGTTTATCTCTGACGGCAGGGCCTTTGAGTTCAGCAGGGGAACCAATCCCCCTGCCTTTGTTAATTGGCAGGGGGAACTTACTCTAGCAGGGGTACGGATAATCAACTAGCAGGGGTAACAAGTATACATAGATTTATTCCCAACAATCCTCCCCTAAACTTGTGCTTTCCCCTAAATACAAGTTTCTGAATAAATCCTAGTTGATGAGGATGCTTACAAACTTTCTGGCCAAATCTGACTATGCATCATCCTTACTAGATCATAAGCAACAGGCGTTTTAGCATCTATAATCAAGTTAGCATGTGCTAGTTTCTTCAAGGTCTCCTGAGTGAAGGGATAATAACGATGATTGATCAAGTACACACTTACTCCTTCCATTACTACCTCATAGACCCCAGAATTGGTAAACAGCTTCCAATACAACAAATCTCCTTTATTCACTACATCAAATATAGGATCAAATAACTCATGCTCATACATCCTATGCATGCACTCGCAGATTACCCAATCCTTCTCCACACCATCCATGGTAGGAATTTTTGTAGCAAAAGTCTTTTTCAAAATTTTCCACAGATCTTCTAAGTCCTCACTATCCAAGGTTTGAAACATGACATCTAGACTTAAATGTCTGTGCTGTATTGTCAGCTCTTGTAAGCCTCCACCAAGTCCTCCCTTTGTGTTCATAAACAGCATACTCTATTATAGCAAACTTCTTTCCAAGTTCACTAGGTGAGATATCATCATTTTCCTGCAGAATCAACTGTTTATCAATTTCTTCATTTGAAGGATGTTGAGACTCCTTGGTAACTGTGCCAACCTTCTCCATTCTCTTGAGTCTTTTGGCTGCTCTTTGTACATTAAGTACAGACTTCTCAATCTTTGGAAAACTTTCACCTTCTTGATGTAATGCCCCTGCTTGTGATGATGCACCTGCTTGGGATGATGCACCTACTTGTGTAGTTTTCAAAGTTGTTCATTCAGCCTTTCTTTTCTTGGATTCCCTAGCTTTCTGTAACATTTCACTTTGTCTCCTAAGATACTCAGCTTCCTCAGGAGAGTTCATAGTCATCCAATCTTCCACATCATATTCTCTTAAGTCTGGTCTGACTGCTCTTTTTATAGCTTCAAAACTCATATCTGTGAAGTCCCCATCCTTCCACTTCTTATGTCTCTTGAGCAAAACTTTGTAGTGTTCAAGTTGCCCTTTCTCAGAAGTTAAATACTTCTCTCTCTGAATTTGATTTGCCCTCCTTTCCAAATACTCAGTTTGATATTTGTAAACAAGGCAAGTCAACTCATACCTGTCTTCTAAAGGAGCATTTATTAACTCCTTCTCCCATTGATCCAGAAATTCTCCAACATGAGGCGCCCTGTCATCCACCTCTCTATGCATAATCTCAACCTGCTTGAGCATATCTTTAGGCCTCATCTTTTGCATTCTTTGATCCTGCATATCCATCTCCTCTTGTTGTAGCCTGAGAGCTACTTGTGCATCATGTGCTTCTTGAGCCCTTTGCTGTTCAGGAGTTCTATGCTTGTATTTTCTCTTGGGCTGTTCAACCATGATCCCTTTTCCTTTGTCTTTTGGATCCACTGCTGGTGCTGGTTTAACTTTAGATGTAGGTTCTTTGATAGTAATCCCCTTCTAAGCTGGTTGCTTTTTGTTCTTTCTAACAAAAGTTTGAGTAATAGGCTTAGCAGGGGAACGACTTACAACAGTGGGATCAGCAACAGCAGGGGAAACTTTTGAAGCAGGGGCTTCTTCTTGATTGCCCATAGTTAGCAATGTTTGAGCAATCTCTTTGGTTGCACTCCCCTTATCACTTCCCTTATCAGCACTCCCTTTCTCAATCCCTTTCTCAGCACTTGCTATCTTTCCATGTACACCACCAGGATATGAATAGTACTGAGTAGACTCTTCTGTATTTGGAACTTCCTCCCCTTTGGAAGCATCCTCATCGGTAGATATGATAAGTCTGGGCTTTCTCCTCCCCTCAAGAGTAGCAAGTCTGGTTTCCAATGTTGATCCCAAACTTAGATCGATTAAGCTTTGTGTATACGAGATTAGATCAAGTACTACACGTAGAGAAACCTTTGCTTATGAATAAAGTAACAAAGTGTTATGCGGAATTAACACTTGATCTAAAACACAATGATGTTAAACAAACTTTCACTTGTATTAGAATAATCGTGTTGATTACAATGAAAGGTTTAACTTGCGAATACTATGAAAACTGATTTTTAAACATTAACCTAAAAGATCTTCTTTTATAGAACAAGAAGTCTTGTACAATAAGCTACGAATCAATTATTCTAGGTAAAGATAAACATAGAAAATACATTGTCGTTTCTATCCTTACTAGAAGTATTCTAGAATATAATAAACGTGTAGCTCACATCTTCCATCAGTGCTTGTCTTCAATCTGTCAACGCTTGACTTTAACTTGTCAACACTTATGCTGTCAGCGCTCACTTTGCTCTTGTCAACGCTTAAGTTGTTCTTGTCAGCGTTCAAGTGTTCTGGCCTAGATTTATTCCCAACAATCCTCCCCTAAACTTGATATCCACTCTTATGATCAAGTTTCTGAATAAACACTAAGAACTTGGAGGAGTCTGACAAACCTTATCATATTGATGATAAATAAATCTGATCAAATTCTTTGCCACGTCACTTGTATAGTCTATCTCCAACTGGGTGTCCTTCATCTTCTCCAAAACAGCCTTGGATATGAAATACTGAGCATCTACAAGTAAATACTCAGCAAACTTTGTAGAACTCAAATGGTATACACCAGCAGCTGAATATAACCTCCATTGAAGACCACTGAGGTCATCTTCAAGATCCTTCCATATTTCAGGATCTTCTTCTTTTGTCCCACACATTCTTTTGAATGTGGTCCAAAGTTTTATTCCATTGGCTGAAGTTGGTGCTTCAGCCTCATACTTGGTCTCTAGCAACCTCCAAAGGTCCACCAAGTCTTCTCTGTCACAACTTGCAAATAAAGATATGAGAGTGGTGAAAGTGTGTACCTCCTTGCCAAATCTTCCAATTTTCCAGAATCCACATTCATCTTCCTCATAACTTACAATTGGATTCCTGGAATCTAGTGGTAACACATGCACCATATCTGAAGCTTCTAATGGGGAGAGCTTGAGGCTCTTTCTAATGCACTTTCACCCAAATAGGATAAGCCCTATGTTCCAGCTCATCAAATGTCAAAGCCTTCAGCTTCTGATGTGTCCATCTAACTCCATGACATTTGAGCAACATAAAGTAGAGCTTCCTTCTATCCCTTTTCAACTCAGAGAGAATGTTGCTTGCCTTGTACTTCAACATCACCTTACAATCCTTCTGAACTCTAAGAAGAATTTCCAAACCCCATATCTGATCTGAAATGGTCAAGTCTGGATTATCCATACAGCTTTCTTCCCAAGAATTGTACATCTGAACTACCTCTGGCATATCAAAATCAATCTGCAACTTTAAATCTCTCAGCTTTTCCCTAGCAAGCTCATCACCATACTCAAGTCTTTCTGGTTCAACAATCATCACACTTGAGTCTGAGCTAGCTCCATCACTTTCTTCTTCAGAAGTCACAACAAATGGTGACTTTTCCTTTTCACCTTGTTCCATCATTTGCTCAGCCAATCTTCTATCAAATTCAACCTGAGCTGCATTCTTTGGAACAATTTCTTCTACCAACTTACCCTTACCCTTATCTGTTGGTGCAATTGTTGGTAGGGTAGATGATAATACCTGAGTAGGAACATCTTTGATGATAGATGATGACTGGAATACATCACCTCCATATGCAGATCTGTCAACGCCCAAATTTCCTCTATCAGCGCCCAAAATACTTCTGTCAGCGTCCAAACTTGTCTTATCAACGCTCAAATATTTTCCCTCAGCGCCTTGTGTAACCTCCCTCAACATATCTGTAAATGATAAATTTAAATTTGTTGGAGAGATTAAGGACGTATCAAAACCTTTTTGTTCCTTCAAAGTAGTAAGAGCTTCAGCAATATCCAATGATTGACCATCTTGACTGCTCTTATCACTCAGATTTCTAGCTTCCTCCCCTTTGGAAGACTCCTCCATACCTCCCCTTGAATGAGCACTCTCCAAAACAACAATCCTCTCCCTCAATTCTTTGAGTTCAAGGCCTTGGTTACTGACAATTTGTACTAAGTCTGCATTTTGCTTTTGCAAGCTAATGCAGACAGCCGTCAATTCTAAAAGCGTCATTGGTTCCAGTCTGCCCTCTTCCAAAATGGGGATTTGACCTCCCAAGTCAGGTTCATTGGGCATGGATGAGGACTTAATTATGGTGGGACTGCCTTGGCCAGCGTCTAAGCCAGAACCAATAGTCCCAGCCTCATCCAGGTCACCAGCCACACTTGTGGTGGTGGTTCTCTCTGCTTCATGGCTAGGACCACCAGAGGAGAACACTTCAGCAGTCCTTTGGCGTTTAATCAACCTATATTCTGGTGGTGTGGAAGATGGTGTAGAAGAAGGTGTAGATGTGGGTTGGTTAAGGGGTGTTTGGGATTGTGATGGTTGGGTGTCAACGTTGGAAATAGGCATATCAACGCCTACATTAGATGTGTCAGCGTCAAAGGGATTTTGGTCTATTTGCATTTGGTCAGGTGAGGGTAAAGGTTCAGGGATAGGTTCAAGTTGTGGTTGAGGGTCAATATGAGGTTGGGGGTCTGGTTGGGGTTGTGCTGCTGCAATAACAGCAAGCATGGCTGGGGTTAAAGGTAGGTCTCTATGAGGTGGTGAATTCATCTTGGTAAAAATAGCCTTCTTTTGTTCAGGGATCTTATAAAAATCATTGTGATCCCTTGAACAATATCTTTGAGCATCAAAAACCATTTGCAGAAAACGGGGATAAGCTAAAGTCATTTTTGTCCCCTTGTTTTTACACATTCCTTCAAAAATCATTTTAGACCAGTTATAATTTTGCCCTGTTGTAATACACACAATAGCAGATGCAATGGATCTATTGATCTCATTGTGTGCAGTACACTTGGGACTCAAACATTGAAGGAGAATGTGAATTAGGTACTTCCAGGCTGGGGGAACCCTGCTTATGGTACTTATTAAGAGTACCTTCATCAGGAATAGGATACCCCAAAGCCCTAAGCCCTTGTTCTATTTCAGATATGGGAAGAATGGTTATACCATCAGCATCATTAAGATGCAAGGCCTGGCGTACCAAGGCCTCAGTAACCACCCAAGGTCTCCCATGTACAATAGAAGTCAATGTGGTCACTCCATTAACTGTTGAGGAACTGACAGTGTTCCAAAACTGTTTAATGTGTGTGACTGGAATGAGTGGGGCATGAGAAAGAGCATACCTTAATGGGGATGCATTCAAATACTCCACCATCTGTGTGTATTGAGGGAACAAAGTATTATCAGCAACAAGATAAGCAATCATGTTGTGTTGAGACTTGAACCCCAAATCCAATTCTGCTGAGTTAAATCTTGGTGCCATTGATGAAAGCTGTTAATTTGAAGTATAAAAGATGAAGGTTGATAAGAGAACAGTGTTAGACAAGAATTATAGATACCCTGTTTAAAATAGGAGCCAAATTTATAGGAGTGGAGAAATGCACGTGATTGGCCCAAAAATAGGCAAAGTTTTTCAAAAATCAATCATGAAAATATTGAAAAAGTTTATAAGTTATCTCATGCATTTAATGAAAGTAACAACTCCTAAAATTACGGCTTGAAAATATGTCAAAAAGTAACAACTGGGTAGGTCCCATTGTTTGTCAACGGTCAAATATAACCCATCAACGCCCAACGGCTATAATCCTGTCAACGTTCGCCTAAAGCCATGTCAGCGTCCATTTTGGTCACAACAACGCTTGGAAAAATCTTGTCAGCGTCCAAAAATAAAATTGTTTTAAAAAGTGAAAAATGACCCTAACAAGTAATTTATCCTAGAGAAGATAACCAAAAGCTGATAATTATCATAGGGCGGCAAGCACTGTCCAGTTATGCACACTTGCATAAGCAAGATAGACATAACAGTCCTCTAGTGTCCCTTGCTAACCAAAATTCTTAACAACCAAGTTACCTCATAAAATCCTTGTTACTCCCAGGTAAAACCCATATCAAAATGATTTCCAAGTCTCCCAACAGACCACAACCAATTCTAGGCCAAAAATGTCTTGGCAGCATGCAAAGTTGATATACTATGCATGCTACAGTGCCTCATGGTTTAGTAAAACTAACCCATACTCACCAGTGGACACAATCTAGAATTGTGATGAGAGTATTCTAAGAATACCCAAGAGTCCTAAAGGTTCCTTAAACCTCCCCTTAAACTATGATACATGAGTTCTCAAAATATATATATGAACATTAAAAATTTATGTCAAGATAGGAATATAAATATTCCAACCATCATCCATAAACAAAACATGTCCAAATAGCTCTTCAAAGATCCATAAGCAACTCTGTATCCAATGGTATAAAGCTACCATTACCTGCACATTTAGATGAAAACCACAAAACTAACATTTGTTGCTGACAGCGTCCTGACAACACTTATCAGCGTTGAAGAAACTCTTGTCAGCGTTAGACAAGAATATCTCTAACAACGGCAAAATAACACTTGACAGCGTTACATTTACCTTTGTCAGTGTTAGAAAAATAATGTGGAAAATCTAAATCATCACAAAGACCAATAACAATGCATTATCCTGTACATACTTTTACAAAAAGGTTCCAAAACACATATTAAGTGAGATTAACCATTCCAATATTTGTTACCAAATATTGAAATCTTCCAGCATCAAAAGGTTTAGTTAATAAATCAGCCACATTATCTTCTGTGTCTACCCTATCTGGTTGTATTAAACCTTTCTCAAAGCAATCTCTTATAAAATGATGTCTAATTTCTATGTGTTTGGTTTTAGAATGATGTACAGGATTTTTAATAATGCATAAAGTACTGTTATTGTCTACAAAAATCTTGGTATGCATAAAATTATACCCATAATCCAACAGCTGGTTCTGAATCCATAAGACTTGTCCACAACAAGCAGCTGCTGTAACATATTCTGCTTCAGTTGTAGAGTTTGCCACCACTGTTTGTTTCTTGCATTGCCAAGATATTAATCTGCTCCCAAGAAATTGACATCCACCAGTTGTGGATTTCCTATCAAACTTGTCACCACCATAATCACTGTCTGAATATGCAATAAGATCCAATGGAGAATCTTTTGGGTACCATAATCCAAGATCTGGATAACACCTTAGGTACCTAAAAATCCTCTTCACAGCAAAAAGGTGACATTCTTTGGGAGTCACTTGATGGCGTGCACATGCACACACAGCAAACATGATGTCAGGTCTTGAGGCTGTAAGATACATCAATGAGCCAATCATTGATCTATAGTGCCTAACATCCACATCCTTTCCAGCTCCAATCTTTCCCCAAGGGTGTTGTCTGTCCATAGGAGTGGAAGCCTCCTTCTCATGTGGAGAAAAACCATATTTCTTCAAGATTTCAGCTACATACTTGTCTTGGGAGATGAAGATACCATCTTCTTTCTGCTGAACTTGTAAACCTAGAAAGAAGTTCATCTCACCCATTGCACTCATCTTGAATTTATCTGTCATGAGCTTGGAAAAGTCCTCACTCATTTTTGGATCAGTAGACCCAAAAATGATGTCATCAACATAGACCTGCACAAGCAACACATGTTTTCCTTTCTTCTTTGTAAACAGTGTCTGATCTATGGTGCCCCTTTTGAAACCATTTTCCACCAAGTAGGTGGACAATGTACCATACCATGCTCTTGGGGCTTGATGAAGTCCATACATTGCTTTCTTCACTCTATAAACCTTGTCTGGATTCTCAGGATCTTCAAAACCAGGAGGTTGCATGACATATACCTCCTCTACAGTTGTGCCATAGAGGAAAGCACTCTTCACATCCATTTGATAAACAGTGAAGTTCATGCAAGATGCATAAGCCAGGAAAATTCTGATAGCTTCAATTCTTGCAACTGGTGCAAAAACTTCTTCATAATCTATGCCTTCCTCTTGTGTATATCCCTGAGCTACCAAACGTGCCTTGTTTCTGACCACAATGCCTCTTTCATCTTTCTTGTTCCTTAGAACCCATCTTGTCCCAATTGGTCTCACATATCTAGGACAATCAACCAGCTCCCAAACATCCTGTATAGCAAATTGGTGAAGCTCATCCTGCATTGCTTCCACCCAACTTGGTTCCTTGAGAGCATCAAAAATTTTCTTGGGTTCTTCCTGTGACAGAAAACAGGCAAATAAACATGCTTGTACAAGAGGGGTATCAACCTTCTTGTGTATATTGGCAATAAATCTACCAAGTCCTTGATGGGTTCTTCTTGTCTGAACTGGAGCCATAACATCACCAATGATCTGAGATGAGGGGTGATCCTTTGCTATGGAAGTGAGAACTCCTCCTTCAATAAGTCTGGTGTCCTCAATTTCACGCTCTATGTTGCCAATATCTTCTTCATCTGACTCTGTTTGATCAACACGAATCTCTTCATGGACATGGGAAGGTCCACCTTGTTCAAAATGTGAAGAGAAAAGATGTGCAAAGGTGTTGTCAAACTCTGATCCTTGGTTGTCAGCGTTAGGGCTAACAACGCTTGAACTGCTTGTGTCAGCGTCTGATCCATCAGCGTCTGAATTGCTCTTGTCAGCGCTTGATTTCCCTTTGTCAGCGCCTGAAGAAGTATGCATGTTTGTATTTGGTGGTATCTGAGAACCACCATTATCCTTTCTAGCAGCAGCAGCAGCAGCATAATACTCATATGTCCATATAGGAAGTGTAACATATTCTTGTGTGGGAGATGATTCAACTGCTGGTGGTCCATCCTCCTTAGCAACCTGTATACCTAAAACATTACCAATTCTCTTTTCCAAAACACTTGAAGTTACCTTCACAATGTCTGGATCAGTAACAGGCATATAATTTAAAGCTCTAGATAAAGGTTCTAAGTCAAACAACCAATTTGGACCACTCTCAGGATCACTAGGTTTACTTTCTAAAAACCTAACATGTACTTTTTCAAGTATACGTTTTTCCTTTTTAATGTAAACCCTATATCCTTTGCTCTGCACTGAATAACCCATGAAGTAGCCTTCATCACCTTTTGAATCAAATTTACCTAGGGCCTCACTAGTTTCTAAAACAACTACATGACAACCAAATGGCTTGAGAAAGCCAATATTGGGCTTCCTTCCCCAAAGTAATTCATAAGGTGTCTTATTATGTATCTTGTTGACCAATGCCCTATTTTGAACATAACAAGTTGTGTTAACAGCTTCAGCCCAAAAGGCTATAGGAAAGTGGGCATCAGCCAACATGGTTCTGGCTGCTTCAATAAGGGTCCTATTCTTCCTTTCAGCAACCCCATTTTGTTGTGGGGTTCTAGCTATGCTAAACTGCCTAGTAATCCCTTTCTTGGCACAAAAATCATCTAACAACTGATTTCTAAACTCACCCCCATTGTCACTTCTAATAATTTTGACCTCATTACCATTCTTCTTCTCTATCTGGGTAATGAAATTAATCAGACTTTGGGCAGTTTCACTTTTCTTGGCTAAAAAGAAAGTCCATGTAAACCTGGAATAATCATCAGTAATAACAAAACAATATGATTTTCCCTTCAAACTTTCTATATTAGTTGGACCAAAGAGGTCCATGTGCAATAAGTGAAGTGGTTTAGAACTAGAGTGCACCTGTTTAGACCTGAATGAGACCTTGTGCTGCTTGCCCTTAAGACATGCAACACAAGAGTGGTCATTGTGGAAAGCCTTTTCAGGCAAACCATCAACTAAACCAAGCCTCACAAGTCTATTGATATTCTTAAAGTTTATGTGCCCTAATCTCCTGTGCCAAAGATTACTTTCATCTACTGAGGCTTTAGCATATAGACATGACATTTTATTATTTACCTTAATTCCATTAAGATTCACATTATATATGTCTTTATGCCTTGGTTTTCTAAAATCTATGTATTTTTCCTCTGGAAGCTTATAATCTTTGCTTAACACCAAGCACTCAGTATCTGTGAAAAGAACCTTATTTTTGTTATCACACACTTGTGATACACTAAACAAATTATAATCCAGTTCTTTTACCAAGAAGACATTCTCAAACCGTAGATTGTTGGTGACAAGGGTTCCTTTTCCTGTGATTGTTCCATAGCCCCCTCCAAAGTATACCTTATCACCATCTTGAATAGG
This sequence comes from Glebionis coronaria, assembly GCA_025667525.1. Classification (NCBI taxonomy): domain Eukaryota; kingdom Viridiplantae; phylum Streptophyta; class Magnoliopsida; order Asterales; family Asteraceae; genus Glebionis; species Glebionis coronaria. The sequence continues at coordinate 543,230,208 of CM046878.1, forward strand.
AGAGAAATTGGTCAGATAGTCTTCCTTTCCTGTCATGTGCCTTGAGCATCCACTATCCCAGTATCCATAATCATTGATCTTCTTTTGAATGCCCTGCACATAAAGAAAACACATTAGTTTTCTTTGGGAACCCAAGCCTTAGAAGACTTGGATTCATTTGGTTGTTCAACAAGAACAGACTTGGTTCTCATAACAACCCCATTTTCATCCCTGTTTGAATGAAATTCCCAGTTAACCCCAATTGGTGTTGACAATGCCTTAGAAATATAATGAAACCTGTTGCATGTCATAGAAATACCAGTAGAATTAGGGTTTTGGTCTTGTTTTGGTCTCCATGTTAAGCTAGTAGAAGCTTTAGACCTATTTCCCTGTGGTTGCAAATACCTAGGTTTAGCAGTGTGTCTGTCAGCGCTGAAATTTCTCTTGTCAGCGCCCCGATTGCTCTTATCAGCGTTGAACCTAGGGTTTGCTACAGGAACCCATTGCCTAGACCAAGTGTTTGACTTTTGAAAAGGTCTTAGGCCTTGTGTGTTAGTCCCTCTAGAAAAGAATGGGGCTGGTCTAACAACTTGTGAACTTTTGTTCACAAAGGTATTGGGTCTGACAGTGTTTGACCTATGTTGACTTTTGTCAGCGCTGAAATGATTCCTATCAGCGTTGACATTGGAAGCGTTGACACATTTGTAGGCCAAATGTGAGAAGCTACCACATGTATAACAAGCTTTTCTAGACATAGTCTTAGGTCTAGAAGCAAAGAAGCCTGTTCCATGATCACTAACTTGGCTTTTTGGTGACCTATACATCTCTGCATACTTAACACTAGGTTTTCTAACATTTTGTGAGCCAAGGTCAACAGCTTTGCCAGTGGTGGGGTGTGTGATCTTAATAGGTTTAGGATCAAGGCTCGTGATTGGTGTGGGCTCATTTGGACTTTCACATAATAACCCTCCCTTAACAAACAAGGTGTGGTTAGCTTTCTTCCACTCATCTAGGTCAGTCAGTTTTTGTTTGTATTCCTCAACTGGGGAAATCACTCTAGGTGGAGGAATGAATTCCTCCTCTTGGTATTCTGGCAAGCCAGTCCAAGATAAGTCCTTTGATTGGACACCATAGAAATCCCCAGCTGGTGGTGGAACAACAGTATAATTATTCATCCCAATCCCACTCATATCCTTAGAGTCTCTTTGTTTGCTAACACACTCTCCTAGGGATTGTGTGGCCTTATCAAATCTCTGGATTTTAAGACTCACATTATCTTTATTTTTGTTAGCCTCTTCTAACTGAGCTATCAAATCAAGATTAACCCTATTTACTATATCTTGAACATCTTTACTCTGAAATAACTCATGTTTTAAGATGTTTATTTGATCCTTTAAATCAAACTCCATTTTCTTATACTCAGCTACTGTCTTTTCTGTTTGGGTAAGAGCAATTTGATAATTAGATACTTTGCATCTTTCAGTACTTGCCTCATCTAATAATTTAACTATCTCTTGTTTTAATTTTTCAGTATTTAAACGACATCCCTTAGAACAGAAAGCATCATCATATACCTCATTATCTGATGAAGAGGAGGAGTGTGCCATGAGAGCATATTCAGCATGCTCTTCTTTAACTTCAGCAACCAAGGCTCTGTCCTCTTCCTCATTCTTAGCCATCCAGCTCCAATCCCATTCTCCAACACCATCAATTTGTTGAACAGCAACCATGGCCTTGGGATCTGGGTTCTTAATCATTTGGCTAGAAGGCTTCCCAGCATCAGATCTTCTTGGAGATCTACATTCCCTCATAAAGTGCCCCATCCTATGACAGTTGTAGCACTCAACCTTGGACTTGTCAAATCCAGCAACATCCTTAGCATTAAAGGTCATCTTTTTCTTGAACCTTTTATTGAACCTGTTTGCTCTTAAACTCACAAGAGCCATAGTCCACTTGATGTCCATCTCTTCCAATTGTTCATCACTTATCTGCTCAAGATCTTCATATGTAATCCTTGAATCACTGGGCAAAGAAGCAATGAATGCACACACAGTATCTAGATCAAAACCAGCAGGTTTAATTCTATCAGCGCCATGATTGTGTGTGTCAGCGCTTGAGTACAAAGCGTTGACAGGATATGATCCAGCGCTGACAGATTGACATCCAGCGCTGACACCTTGAGATCCAGTTGCTGAATGTCCATAGAAGTTCATGGAATCAAATTGGCCTTCACTTTGTGAGAAGAAGGCCATGTTGCTGCTGGAAGATTTATTATCACTTTCCAATTGCCATTCATTCTCCAACAGTCTTAGTTTGTTGAAGATGTCATCAAACCTGGAAGTCTTGTGAGTGTTATTGACAAGAATAGATCTTGTCTCAATCTTCCATACATCACCAAGGCTTTTGAGAAAAGTAGCATTCAATTCAGGGTCATCAATCTGTTTTCCCATGAAGGAAAGTTGACTTGTGATGTCAAGAAGTCTACTTCTCACACTGCTGAGATTCTCATTAGGTTGAGCTTTAAAGACAGCATACTCATGCAATAGTTGCTTCTTCTTTTCTTCTTTTGTATCAGCATTGCCACCATGTGCTACTTCAAGAGCTTCCCAAAGCTCTTTTGCAGACTCAAAGCGTTTGTACTTGTGCTGATTCTCATGACCTAGAGCATGTTTCAAGATGTTCAAGATTTTCATGTCCACCCTCTTCTTGGCTATGTCTTCAACAGCTACAGCTCTCCCATCTTCAGGCTTTTCCACCTTATCAGATTCAGGACAATTAGGAACAGCTGTCCTTGTGGCAATTGCAGCAGTAATCTTTGCTGCTTTATCGAATGTGTTCCCATATTCGATAATCTCCCAAAGAGTGTAGTCATGAATAGCTATATATTGCTCAAAATTTGACTTCCAAAGCTCAAAGTTCCTGGCATCAAACATGGGAATTTTGATGCTAGGGTTTGAGAAGTTGTTTTGTAGCAAAGCAGGAGGTTGATTTGTGCCAGACATGATGTTTTTAGGGTTTTGAGAATTTTAGGGTTTTTAGGGTTTTTGGTGTTTTAGGGTTCTTGCGTTACTTAAAGATCAAAAGTTTCTCAACAAGCTCTGATACCACTTGTTGATCCCAAACTTAGATCGATTAAGCTTTGTGTATACGAGATTAGATCAAGTACTACACGTAGAGAAACCTTTGCTTATGAATAAAGTAACAAAGTGTTATGCGGAATTAACACTTGATCTAAAACACAATGATGTTAAACAAACTTTCACTTGTATTAGAATAATCGTGTTGATTACAATGAAAGGTTTAACTTGCGAATACTATGAAAACTGATTTTTAAACATTAACCTAAAAGATCTTCTTTTATAGAACAAGAAGTCTTGTACAATAAGCTACGAATCAATTATTCTAGGTAAAGATAAACATAGAAAATACATTGTCGTTTCTATCCTTACTAGAAGTATTCTAGAATATAATAAACGTGTAGCTCACATCTTCCATCATTGCTTGTCTTCAATCTGTCAACGCTTGACTTTAACTTGTCAACACTTATGCTGTCAGCGCTCACTTTGCTCTTGTCAACGCTTAAGTTGTTCTTGTCAGCGTTCAAGTGTTCTGGCCTAGATTTATTCCCAACATCCAAGTTATTAATAACCAGACCTTGCTTTTTGACATTTTGTAAAAGTTGTGCATTCTTCCTTTTCAGACTGATGCACATTTTCGTCAATTCTAAATTAGTCATAGGTTTCATGCTACTCTCAACCCTAGAAGGGGATTTCTCCCCTTTTTGGATATCATGGAGTGAGGGAGAGGACTTACTGATGGTGTCACTATCCTGCTCACCCCTTGAGGATGAGACAGTAGTGGCAGCCAAACCCTCAGTTTGCTCCAAACCCTTGGAGACTCTCCTCTCTGCTGCTTGTGAAGATTCACCAGGCAAGGGAGACCTGGTAAACCTGGATTTAGATCGCCTTTCATGTTGTGGATCAGCAGGGGGTAGAGGACTGGTAGGGTGTAGGTTCTTGGCAGGGGAATCAGAAGGTTTGTGTTTAGATGTTTGTGTCTTGGCTTCTTCCTGTCTGTTTTGTTTCATCATAGTTAAAGTGAGTGGAATGGACCTGCCAGAAAACTGTGGTGATGGTGCAAGAAGTGTGGTGAATAGTTTGGTGGTATGCTTGGTTGCTGAAAAATAGTTTTTGTGTTTGATTGGACCATGATCACTCATATTCAGCAGAAGTTCTATAAACCTTGGGTACATACAAAACTTTGAATTGCTAAACACAAGACACAAACCGTTTTATCTAGGATGTCAATTGTACATGTGATGAACACATCGGAATTGCACAATTAAAAAGAAATAAGATGTTTAACAAAGATGAATGATTCCCAAAGAGTTTGTATTATTGATAAACACAAACCACTCTAGGTGTGTATGCATTGAATCCCACACCTAAAGATCATAATGGCAGTAGATTACATTTTGTATGTTGGAAGTAATGAATAAAACCTATGCCCGGTGGTTCCTTTTATAACTTAAGGAACCCAGGGATACATGGGAACTAAATAAAGTATTAATGACTAAATCAAAACTGACTTATTCATTCTTATCCTGTGTTGACCAAATCTTCATACTTCTCACTAGCAGTGGGAAGTACTCTAGCAGGGGCAAGTACTCCAGCAGGGGGTATTTACTTTAGCAGGGGAAAGTACTCCAACAGGGGGATCTCCAGCAGGGGGAACTCCAGCAGTGGGAATTCTAGCAGTGATAATGTCCTATTTGGTATTTCTTATTTCCATAGTGTTTGACACACCAACATTTAGCCCAACAATCTTCCCCTAGTTGATGATGTCAAAACACTTCCCCTTAAACATACAACACCAAAGATCAACAGGCTGAACATTCTCTGTAGACAACTTCCCCTTTTTGACATGATCAAATAGGGGTCTTCTATGTAAACAACCTTGATTTTCAACGACTACCAACCAATACCATACTTCTAACCCAAGCATTCCACCTTTCAAAATACCCTACATGAAGCACATAGGCCTAGGATCCTAATAAAAAATGATTTTAAGCAGTAGATACTCACATTAGTTGTCGTAGTACCAATAAGCAGTAGCGAAAACCTTCACTTCAATGTCATATGTAAATGACTAACACTTTATCAAATGAACTTCCCATTAAAGTGTGCTAGTCATTGATGAATCTTCAATTTTGTAGGCTTTATGTAATGATTACATATGAAGAAAATTGATTATAACTTACTTGATGATGATGAAGAATAACCCGAACCTGCATTCTATATCTTGTACCAACCATGTGACAAAGAGGCTTTATATACTAAATCCTCATTTTTCATGAAAATGAGACACTGAGCACGATAATGTAACTCCTTCAAGTGATAGAAAATATGTGCATAGAGTACCATAAGAAAAATCACATATTCCTAGATCTTGTATCACTTTGTCACTAGGTGTTTAAGAATAAAACACATACCCGCGAAAATCTAATTCGTCCTCAAATAAATGATAAAAACTTTTCTTCGTAATCAATAAAATTAAATCAAGCCTTTATACCTTTAAGATCAGTTGCTGTGAATGTACCAAACTCCAAAACCTTGCTGTCCCAAAACTCCAAATCTGACAGTAGGGGGAACTTTTCTGGCAGTAGGGGGATTAGTGAAGGCAGGGGGATCGTAGCAGGGGCTTCTTTTAATGAAAGCAGGGGGAACTTTTTCACTAGCAGGGGGAACTTTTAATTCCACTGCTTTTGTTATTAACTGTGACAGACCCAAACAATGGGTTTGAATTTGTAACAGGGGAAAATAACAAAAACAGGTGGAATAAATATTACCTTCTGTTTAATAAATACGTACCTGCACTTGTATACCCCACTGTATATGATAAATGATTAACATATCATGAGACCACCAGTCACTTGTATACCCCTTGCTGTTGGACTAATCGAGTAATAACAAAATCATGGACCATATAGTGAATCATTAATAAATGCTTTTGTTTTGGGAGAGTACAAACCCACGTGAATACTCTCTTTGTCCCTTTCTTCATAAAGCAAAATCATTATTTTGTCCTTTAAACATCAATGTCCCACGTGAACATTACCAATAGTATTCTAGTTCTTTTCCACATTCGGTGAAAGCAACATGTCAGAATAAGTGTGAGATACATCAATTGAATGGTACAAATCCTGGGACTACATTCGAATAAAAAAAACAGCAAATCAATGTTATTCCTTTCACACGAACACTAGGTGCATCGTTTGCATCTTTTGGAAGCCTTCATCACATGAACAATCGCTATCACATTGTTTAATCCCAAAATGCACCACATATTCATGGGCCATAGCACCTTATCACAACGAATAGCATTGGGACCATTTTTAATTCACTCGTGTGAACACAGTAAAGCTTCCAAACCCAAATGCATCATGTGAACATAACTTGGTCGTGTGAACACAACTATTGCCAAAGCAATTCGTGTGAACACAAACAATGTTTAATTCTCAATCCCACATGAATATTAATTGTTGAGGTATTGATGATTGGAACAAAAGACATCAATAAACAAACCGTATGTGTTACCTCGTACAGAATATATCCCACTTAAAAAGCAACAAGGCACCACATCCAATCATTGTTCGTGAGGACACAACGAATAATCAGAACAGACGGCTTCTTTTGATTTATTCGGTCATAATGAGCAAATAAAAATAAACTTTATCCGTGTGAACTCATTACCTGAACATAAACCCCAACGACAGTAATATAACATCCCCAACAACACCAATTTATTACCTAGAGTTTTAACTTAAACCCTAGATCTTCACAGCAACAATATTTAAACATCTTGATTCACCTAGATATCGAGCCACCCGCTCTAATACCACTTGTTGATCCCAAACTCAGATCTTAAACCTTAATAGCTTGTTTAAGGGTGGTGATAGAAAGAAAGTATTCAATCTAACACTAGAGAAACTTTGCAAAGCAAAGTAACTAAACAAGATGCGGAATATAATGTTTAGCACAAGAACAATATGATTGAAGCAAACGTTGAACTTTAGTATATCAATGATATACGAATACCCTAAAATGGTATTAGGGTTTACAAAACCTTAAAGTATGATGATGAAAGACAATAGAGAAAGACACACATTGCATGGTAACCTAGTGAGTCCTTTTATAGGCATAAGGACTCACGTACAAGATCACTACTAACAAAATTGGAAAGTATTAAGGAGTAGTAACAGAATCGCGTAAAAATCTATTCCAAGTTTATCTCTGACGGCAGGGCCTTTGACTTCAGCAGGGGAACCAATCCCCCTGCCTTTGTTAATTGGCAGGGGGAACTTACTCTAGCAGGGGTACGGATAATCAACTAGCAGGGGTAACAAGTATACATAGATTTATTCCCAACAATCCTCCCCTAAACTTGTACATTCCCCTAAAGATAAGTTTCTAAATAAATCCTAGTTGATGAGGATGCTTACAAACTTTCTAGCCAAATCTGACTATGCATCATCCTTACCAGATCATAAGCAACAGGCGTTTTAGCATCTACAATCAAGTTAGCATATGCTAGTTTCTTCAAGGTATCCTGAGTGAAGGGATAATAACGATGATTGATCAAGTACACACTTACTCCTTCCATTACTACCTCATAGACCCCAGAACTGGTAAACAGCTTCCAATACAACAAATCTCCTTTATTCACTGCATCAAATATAGGATCAAATAACTCATGCTCATACATCCTATGCATGCACTCGCAGATTACCCAATCCTTCTCCATACCATCCATGGAGGAAGTTTTGCAGCAAAAGTCTTTTTCAAAATTTTCCATAGATCTTCTAAGTCCTCACTATCCAAGGTTTGAAACATGACATCTAGACTTAGAAATGTCTGTGCTGTATTGTCAGCTCTTGTAAGCTTCCACCAAGTCCTCCCTTTGTGTTCATAAACAGCATACTCTATTATAGCAAACTTCTTTCCAAGTTCACTAGGTGAGATATCATCATTTTCCTGCAGAATCAACTGTTTATCAATTTCTTCATTTGAAGGACGTTGAGACTCCTTGGTAACTGTGCCAACCTTCTCCATTCTCTTGAGTCTTTTGGCTACTCTTTGTACATTAAGTACAGACTTCTCAATATCTGGAAAACTTTCACCTTCTTGATGTAATGCCCCTGCTTGTGATGATGCACCTACTTGGGATGATGCACCTGCTTGTGTAGTTTTCAAAGTTGTTCCTTCAGCCTTTCTTTTCTTGGATTCCCTAGCTTTCTGTATCATTTCACTTTGTCTCCTAAGATATTCAGCTTCCTCAGGAGAGTTCATAGTCATCCAATCTTCCACATCATATTCTCTTAAGACTGGTCCGACTGCTCTTTTTATAGCTTCAAAACACATATCTGTGAAGTCCCCATCCTTCCACTTCTTATGTATCTTGAGCAAAACTTTGTAGTGTTCAAGTTGCCCGTTCTCAGAAGTTAAATACTTCTCTCTCTGAATTTGATTTACCCTCTTTTCCAGATACTCAGTTTGATATTTGTAAACAAGGCAAGTCAACTCATACCTGTCTTCCAAAGGAGCATTTATTAACTCCTTCTCCCATTGATCCAGAAATTCTCCAACATGAGGCACCCTGTCATCCAGCTCTCTATGCATAATCTCAACCTGCTTGAGCATATCTTTAGGCCTCATCTTTTGAATTCTTTGATCCTGCATATCCATCTCCTCTTGTTGTAGCCTGAGAGCTACTTGTGCATCATGTGCTTCTTGAGCCCTTTGCTGTTTGTGTCTTGGCTTCTTCCTGTCTGATTTGTTTCATCATAGTTGATGTAGAGTATCCTTTGACCATTTTTACCATGGAAGCCATGCTGGAGAGCCACATGGTGGTATCCAATGCTCCTTCTGGCAACGAGTCTGCTATGGCCACCACTTTGATTGAGAGAATTCAAGCTCGGCTGCTTGCGGAAAGGTTGCTGCTTCTGGTATGTGATTGGTTTGTTTCTTCTCTATTTTTTGATACGTTATACATTCTTTTCACCAATATGTACATTGATTGGTGACTAATACTTTACTTAGTTTAGTTATTAAAAAACCATACTTTTATATAATATTTGCTTATACTATTAACATGTGATGGAATTTCAAAACTTGTAAATCCTGTAATGTCTGCTTATACTTTTCCATCATGAAACTGTTTTACACTTGGGTTGTCATGAGATGTACTACTGGTGTTGGACCTAGTCCACACAACAAATGGTGCTCAACTCACCATGTCTTGCAGACAAGAAAGAGTTGATTCACCATGAGGGTACGACTCTGGTGTGATTATCAAATTCGTTGATGGTTGCCAGTTTACCCAAAATTGGATGGTTTTCACTTGCCTTGGTCCTAGACTGAAAAGTGGCTAGTCCAAGGGGGTACGGCTCTTGGTAAAGACTCATCTCAAATCCGTTGATAGCTGTAATAGCTTTCTCAAAGCTATAGGGTTTTCAGCTCACCGATGCTTTATTGCTAAGAGTTGGCTAGTCCGGAAGGGTACGGCTTCTGGTAAAGATCTAAATCAAATCCGTTGATGGTTGTGATGATTTGCCCAAAATCATTAGGGTACCCACACTCACCATTGATTTACGTTCTAAGAGTTAGGTTGGGTTCTGGTCTCCCAGGGTGATGCTTATTCCACCACAAAGACTAGCTAGCCCAAGAGCGAGCAGCTACTTGGTAAAGACTCATCAAATCTGCTCATGTTGCTGTGAAGATTCAACAGGTGCAGATATGTTCCAAGCTTTCAAGAAGCTTCTCGGAGTTACTAGTTGCAGCAGTCTTTGGGTTTTCAATTCTGATGGTTATATTGCTGTTGTTTGTGCTGTTTTTTCAATCCTCATGCTGTGTTGCAAGATCTACCAAGAAACTTGAACTCAACCAGTCAAATTCAAGTTTAGGGGAGGATTGTTAGGACCTATGGAATAGATATTTGTAATAGGTAAACTAGGAGGTATGTAGTTCCTCCTGGTCCTAGTAGTAGTAGGAGAAATACGTGCTCCTGGTCTAGTATAAAGTCAAATATTATTATTCTTAGTAGTTTATTAGGATATGCATGAGATATGTTAGGAAAGGATATGCATATCATAAGTTACACGTTTTGGTTTAATGTAGTATTAGGGTTTCCTTGTAGTATAAAAGGAACCCATTGGTAGAAGGGTTAGACACACCTTTCATCATTATTATTCATTTCATATTAATAGTAGAAATCCTTAGTAAGGATCAAGTTATTTAGTTATTCTGTTTCTTCTTGTTCATAATATTTGTATTCCGCACTTATACTGTGTATTACATTTAGAGTCTCTCTGTGAATAGACTTGTGATTACAGAAGTCGTTCACCATCCTTAACAGGCTGCAAGATCCACATCTAGTGGACCCAACAAAGACATATGTTTTATGATTTCATCTTGAATCATCATGCTTTATGATTTCATACTGAATCATATAAGCCATATGTTTAACCTCTTAATAAGTCACATTGTTCTAGGAATGGACTAGGAAAGTTATTGTATTAAGTAACTCCTCCACGTTGACGTGACTTCCCCCACATTTCTATGATTAGATTGTCCTATTGAACCCAGAACTTGGAATCTCCAATAAAGTAGGTTAGGTTTTCCTTCATATAAACTCATTCCTTCAAGGGCTTTAGTCCCATTCCTTTAGACGACTCACTAACTAACTCTCTGCTTAATCCTTTCGTAAGCGGATCCGCGATGTTATCCTTTGACGTTAGTAGTCATCGTGATAAATCTAGTTGAGAGTAGTTGTCGCAACAATCACAATCTATGATCGATATGTCTCGACTTACCGTTTTACATTTGTGATATGAGCTTTGTCAAGTTCTATTGACTATCACACTTTATAAACATGGCCGTTACCGGTATACGCCATCTTGGTATGTCCTTTACGAATTAGCGTACACTTTCCTACATATTCTATAAATTTATCTCATATAATAAATTCATATTCATATAAAGTGCACGATTTAATCAATAGTTAGCTAAAGGACCAAATCTTTTAAAACTGCTTCTCGGGATATCAAAAAGTTCATATCTTGGCATAACTTGGTTCGCGATTTGAGACCTTTCTCGGGCCGATATTTGGCAGCGACTTCATACTTCAAATCTTGAGAGACGTTCATGAAATAATGGTCTTCTCTTCATAATTGGAATTTCTTCACTTGGAATTTTTTGAGAGATTCTTCATATATGGACCACGACTTCTTCAGTTTTCTCCAATCTTTATTTTGGATTTTGATATACAACGATCCGCCTCCTTTATTGACTTGGATCTATTTATCCTCATACCTTGTTAGGGTCTTTTCGGATACACTTCTCCATGACTTTTTGGGAGTTTTTGCTTTTCGTCGTGTGTCTCGATCCTTCATATTGATTTTGCGATAAATGATTCTTCACATCACTTTTGGATCTTTAGCAACAAAACATAGCCCTCATGCCTTGTTAGGGCCTTTTCGGACTCGCCAATCTTCGCGCCCCGCTTCATAAGTTATGCCTTGGCTATGAACTCTCGTCATTACCGAGCAACTTTTAAAAGATCTGGGGCTAGAAGCTAAGTAACTTTTTAAATCGTACAACCTTATTTACTAGCAGATAAATTTATTAGCAAGCGATGGGAGAATAGGCTCATAATTAACTCACATAAATTCACGAAAGAATACCGAACTTATAATTGGCTCTATCATCTCTCGTTCTCCACAGTTTAAAATCTCAAGTAATGAGACTCGTGGATGCTTAGCCTATTAAATCAAAGTTTTGGGTTTTCGAGTCGCCTATAGGATCTTGCAAATTCTTAGACTCTTTCAAGTTTAGAAATTGCATCTTAAAGTTCCCTTGATAAACGACTCTCTAGGATCAATTATAGGAACTTGCGAAAAGTTCTTGTTCTTAACCCGTGAGAGTTAAGACTTTCGCGTTTTATAGCTCCCTATATAAAAGCCTAGCAAAACTTGAATTAAACACGTTAAGGATACTAGCTAGAGTAAACTCGGATTGAGTCCAAAGATTCACAACGTTTGAAAATTAAAACCACTTATTAAACATTTATTCTAGCAAAGAAAGAAATTAACTATACAAAGGAAAAAAAAACTAATAGGCCAAAATAGATCAAAAATTTTGAAAAATGTCGAAAAATTGATTTTCCGGTTAAAATGAGGACAAATACAAGGAAAAGACCACTTAACTTCGATAGAAGTCCCCCTACACTTAAGATAAACATTGTCCTTAATGTTTAAGCATGTGGGAGTAAACTCCCCTACACTTAGGACATTGTGCACGTTGTTTAAATCTCGCTAAGGAAAAGACAACTAAAGAGATTCCTATTTTAATATTGAGAAAATATAAAATAGTGAATCGAAAAGAGTTTAGGATAGAACCGGGATAAAGTAGAACACGGAATCACGGGTCGTCAAGAATCATCAAGAGTGGGTCATTGAAGCTCGAATCCCTGATTAAGAAGTGAGGAGAGGAAATAGCAATCCAAAGGGTCCCCCCTACACTTATGGTAAAGAAAGCGAAAAGATAGATGCATGGGTTGCCTCCCAAGAAGCGCTTGGTTTTTGTTTACCGAGTTGTGAGCCTGACTCGACCTTGATCATCAACGGAAGAAACATGAAACAAATCCACCAGGATCAAAAACATAGTTTTCATCCATCAATAAGCAAGAGCTTAAGGCGAACAAGGCAAGCCAAAAGAGAAATGGCAAGGTTCCCTTAAGTAGTGATGGAGTACGGTGGAAGCAAGTATGGTGCGGTGCAAGCATGTCTTCAATAGTTCCAAAGATTTTTTGTTTTATTTCATCAGGTGGATACTGAGATGGCTTAAAAACTTCAATACCGGGGTCGAACACCTTTTCCTTTAAGGGAAAATAGCACTCAGGCTCAGCCGAGTGTGAAGAAGATCCGCAAAGAAGCACAACCTCGTCCTCAGAAGTGGGACAAAGAGGTGTTAAATCATACGTGCAACGGATTTTGATGTCAACCGGTTTCTTCTCCTTTGACAAAATGCTCTTCAAATCCAAAGTAGGATCAAGGCGATAATCTTCAAAGTCTAAAGGAGGAGCATCACTCTCATGAGGGAAGTATGTGTTGAGAAATTCAGAGAAATCTTCCTCAAATGAATAATCGTCCAAAGTAGGATCGAGTGATGGCGGAGGATTTTCATCGTGTGAAGAATCGCTCGAAAGAGTATCAGCCTCATCAAAATCATCGAATGTGGGCAGCTCGGGATACTCAGAAGTACAATCAAAATCATCCGAGTCTGAGCTAGAATCATCATCATCATAAGCATCAAAGACCGGTGGTGAATCATAAATGGGAGAAGCGTCAAAAGTAGGGGGAGAATCATCCACATTATCTTTAAAGAGTGGATTATCAGTGGAAGACTCGAATAGAGGATTGTCATAGACGGTAAAGTCATCGAGCACATTGATCATATTCACTGATTCTCGGCCTCTAAAGGATTTGCCTGTAAGCTTCCCCATTTTAAAAACTTTAGAATCATCCCCGACTCGTAAGATTAACTCACCTTCGGCCACATCTATTAAAGCACGTCCGGTTCTCAAGAATGGCCGACCAAGTATTAAAGGAATATGAGGGTCCATTTCATAATCAACTACGACAAAGTCAACCGGAAAAGTAAATGTGCCAACTTTAAGAAACACATCTTCGGCTATACCAACGGGGTAAGCGAGAGTGCGATTTGCAAGTTCAAGAGTCATCTTAGTTGGAGTGAGGTCGGGCAATGATAGTGTTTTCCAAACACTTAGTGGCATCAAGTTAATACTAGCCCCGAGATCAGCTAGGGCAGTAAATTCTTCAGTTTTGTTGAACACGCAAGGCAACACAAAACGACCGGGATCTCCAAGCTTTTCCGGAAGTTCTCTAAGAAGAACTGCAGAGCAGTTTTCATTTAAGCGTGTGTTGGCGAGTTCAATCAGCTTCTCCTTCTTGCTAAGCAATTCCTTGAATGCTTTGACAAATTTGGGCATGTGGCAAAGTGCTTCAACAAGGCTAATGTTGATGGTCATTTTAGATAGCATATCCACATATTTCGATACTTGGCAGTCATTCTTGGTTAGATCATTGGTCTTGCCTATGCGAGAAGGGTATGGGATTCTAGGTTGATAAGGGTTAGGTGAAGGTGTAGTTGGTGAAAGTTGTGATGTTGAAGGGTCCTTCCGAGATACATCGTCATGACGAGGCGGAGACGGTAATGGTGTACTATCACTAAGTGTAAGAGGAGTAGGGATATATGGTGGTCGAGGAGGTGTAGATGATGGTGGTGAATCAGGTGGATTGACAATGGTAATTCCACTACGCGTAGTTATAGCACTCACATTAGCTCGCGGATTAGTGACGGTGTTTGAAGGTAGAGAACCCGAAGAAGAAGAAGGTTGAGCTTCGGGCAAGAAACTAGCCAACAGATTCTTCAATTCAGTTGTTTGAGTGATGAAAGAGGATTGAAGATTATCACGAACCTCGGTTCTGATGTTATTACCTTGCTTCAAGATATCTCCTTTCAAATTGATTATTTGGCTCTGTAGATTCTTGATTTGCTCACCTTGAGTTCTCATGATTGTGTCAACATCGGGATTAATGGGTGGGTGTTGTTGGGTGGGTGGTTGATAAGGGTTAGAAGCACGAGGTGGGATTTGGTTGCTTCTATTGTAGTTGTTGGCGGGATTTTGGTTTTGAGGAGAAAAACCGGGTGAAAGGTAATTGTTTGAACGGTAGCTCAGCAGATTTCTATCCCCTTGTTGTCTAGCTTGGTAATTTTCCGGTGAATAATTACCGTAAGCTGCATACACATTTTCCGAATTTCCTTGTGTCGAAGGACAAGGATTAGCAACCGCTTTAACTTGTTGTTGTTGTTGGTTTGAAGCGAGAAGCGTAATACTTTTGCTCATTTCGGCCATCATGCGGGTGAGTTCGGTCATCTCAGGGTTTGCTGAGGTAGAAGAAACATTGACTCTCGTGTTGTTTCTAGAAGAAGCAGAGGAATCCCAGTTCTTATGACGAGTAGTCATGTTTTCAATTAACTCTCTACACTCCTCGGGTCTCCTTTTCATGAATGTGCCACCGGCGGCTGCATTGATCGTATCACGATCTCGAAAAGTCAAACCGTTGTAGAAAGTATCTATCAAAGTGACGGGAAGCATATTGTGGTTTGGACATCTATCGATCAAGACATTATATCTCTCCCATGCATCGAAAATAGATTCATCGGGATCTTGCATGAAACCGCTAATCTGATTGCGAAGGCTTGTGACCATGGATGGTGGAAAGTAGCGCGACAAAAAGCGTTGAGTCATGTCATCCCAAGTGTGAATAGAATTCTTCGGGAGACGATCAAACCATTTCTCGGCATGATGTAATAGAGTGTGTGGAAAGAGTTGTAGGCGAAGCTCATCCATTGTGGCACCAGCCAACTTCATGCTTTGGGTGATTTTAATGAACTTGTCGAGGTGTTTGTTGGCATCATCATCAGGCAATCCTCTAAATGGGTTTGTTTGTACTTGCTGAATCATGTGGTGCTTCAACGAAAACTCAGGAGCGTTGATTTGCATCGGCGCAATCGGTCCTCCTCGTCCAAACATGGTTGGTTGACAAAGTTCCTCCATGGTCCGAAGATCGGGCTGTGGAAGAGCATTGTTGTTATTATTGAGGTGCGGTAGTTGATTATTGTTGTTAACACCTGCCATATCTAAATCTTCTTGAGGCTCGGGCTCTTGATAATTAGAAGATCTAGTACGCATACACCTGAAAATGCAAAAGAAAACAAAACCAAACACGAAGACAATATATATACACAATAAAAAGAAAATCTTTTTGGATTTTTGATATTTTTAATTTTTATGTTTTTTTTATCAATTTTTAATTTTTATGATTTTTTTGAAATTTTTATGCAAGAAAAATAACGTTCACAAGTGAACGGATCCCAAAAAGCAACGTGTCTCTCACAGAAAACTGTTGATCTTTACGAAAAGAGCCGGCAGCGGCGCCATTTGATAACTAGATTTTACTCAGGTTAAAAATATTCGTTGTACCAATCTCTTCGAATTGAAAAACTTATGTTTAATGTGTAACTCAGTTGAACTTTGGTGGAACAAAGATGTGTCGTTGTAGTTTTGAAAATTAAAGGTGCAGAACAATTAAAGTAAAGGACTTTAAAGTAAATCTAACTCTAATAAAGTAAATGGTGCAAGTAATTAAAAACAAGACGAAAATTAAAAGGCACTAAATGAAAATAACGCAAACTTAAATCTAGCTAAGGCAAACTTAAAATGCAACTAAAACTAAAACTTAAACTAAGGCAAGACTAAAATAAATCTAAGGCAAATAAACTTAAAGTGCGACTAATGAAAAAGGCGGGAAAAATAAAGCTTAAAATGAAAAGTCAGAAAACTAAAAACTAAGATTTCCCTATCCGGAATAAACTCCTATTCGGAATAAATGCTATTCGGAATATCTGTCACCTATTCAGAAAGATTAGCCCTATTCGGAATATTTGTCTACTCGGAATGATTGACCCTATGCGGAATAAACCTCCTATGCGGAATAATCCTCTATTCGGAATATCTGTCCCTATTCGGAATAAAGTTCTACTCGGAATATTCAGTCTATTCGGAAAATCCAGCCTATTCGGAATATAAGTCCCTATTCGGAATATAAGTCCCTGTTCGGAATAATGCCCTTACTCGGAAAGTTCCTCTATTCTGAATAAAACTCCTATGCGGAATCTCTGGTCTATGCGGAAAATCACCCTTACTCGGAATACTAAATATTCCGCATAAGCCTAGCTTCTAAACCTTTACTCGGAATGTTAATGTTCCGAATAGAGTACAAACAGGCAAGACCTTACTCGGAATATTCTGGGCTCGAGTCTGGGAATGATCAGAAACAGTAAAACGAAGAACAAGGAAAAAGAGATAGCACGGATCTAAAATAAACTCAACCAAATCAACAAAAAGATTAAACCAAACTAATAACAAACATCTAATAAACATAAACAATCAATCCAAAGCAACAAATCAAACAATAAAGATCAAGATAATCAAAACCCACTTAAATAAATCAATCAAAATCAAGAACATAAACATAAACAATAACAATCAAAGACTAAGAAAGGAAGAATGAGATTAACAAGATAAAGATAAAGCTTGACAAGAATTAAAAAGAAAAACTTACTTGAATTAAATGGTAATTAAGGTGCAAGACAAGGTAATTAAATGACAAGTATTTAAATTGACAAGGTAATTAAAGGTGGAAGGACTAATTGTCACTATTAGCCAACAAAAACAAATGCTTAACAATCTAAACTATTTATAGGGGAGGATTAAGGAAGCTTCCTCCCCTCCTTCATTTCTTGTTAATTGCGGGATTAAGTCCCTCCTTCATTCCTTTCTTTTAAATTTGGACTTTAAGGACTTGTGGCTCGGGATATCTTTTAAACTCGTCTTTAATTTCTTCAATAAAATAGACTTGAGTTTCTCGACTTTTGATAAACTTCCGTCTTTTGACTTTTTCTTCGATAAATCTTCAGAATTGGTCTTGGACTTCCGTTCTTTTTCCACTCTTGACTTCTCGACTCCGTCTTTCATCCTTTTCTTCAATAAAAGTCAGTAAATGCCTGTGAATGTCCGTGTTTTCTCCACTTTTCACCTTTTCATCCTAAATCACAACAAAAACACAAACCACGCATAATTCCGACATAAAAGACATAAAATACATGTTTTGGTTCGGTTATTATTGTAATTAAGTGGTAGAAAAGATGGGTGTTTACACACCTATCAATCATACATTTAGCTATAATTGTCTCTCTGAAATACTTTCAAGATTTCTAAGACATAGCTTTCCAGTTAGGATAAATACATCCGCTCTAGTGGATCTAGATTCTTATAGGTAAGCATCTATATTTGCATTACTCTATCACTTGATAGTAGTAGGATATCTTCGATAATGCAATATTATTAGTATCATATTACTCAAGTAATACTTATTCAAATGGTCCCCACTTGAATTACTAATATATCTGCTTTCCTGATTATAAGTTCAAAATCAGATCATACACACTTCATTAGACACATAAGATGCTCAATATTCTTTGAGTATTCAAAATAGGCAACACCTTTACCTCTATTTCAAATAGATTTAAAAAGATGTCATTGGATTCTAGCTAGGATGGAATCCCCCACATTGAACCTCTCAATAACATTGTTATCTTAATGTTTAACTTTAAAACAAATCCATATGGGTTCAAAACAAACCGAATAACTCATGAAGTTCATGTCAAATCTTGACTCCAACATATCATTAGTGAATTTATTCATCTCCTTATCACTTCTAGTGATAAGTATACCATCTTTGTATAAACACAAGAGTACATATTTACTATTGAACACACATACATACATTACTTTTGAATCCACATTCTGACATGGTATGGTCAAAAAGTTTGATGTCATTGTTTGATAGCTTGCCTTAAACCATATAATGACTTATTAGCATACAAACTTTTCTCTCTAGCATAGGAACCATGAAACCCTCAGGTTGGTTCATGTATAGGTCCTTTTCTAAATCCCTGTTTAGAAATATCGTTTTCATCCACATAAGAAACTTCCAAAATTTCTTAATGTGGAAATAAAGTACCATCATAATTGAGGTTATTCGTGTAACATGCGAGTAAGCATCAAAGGAAGATAGACCTTCTTGTTGTCTAAATTCTTTGATTACTAATCTTGCTTTGCACATGTCAATGGTGACATCGACTTTTATCTGCATTTTGAAGATCCATTTAATGGCTTCTTTCTATTGATACCCTTTCAAAGAAGGTACTGCTTCTTAGTAAGAAGTAGACTCATTTTTTCTTTTTTTTACCATAAAAGAAACAAAAACCGTATCTAACCAATCTCTCGGTTCATGACATTTTGTTTCTTTTAGGTTTAACCTATTCTTGGGTTAATCTTGTCTCTCTTCTAAGAGATCAATATCATCTCGTTGTCTCTGGCCTTGGACAACCTCGTCATCTATTCTAGATGATCTTTCAATTTCCTTCGTATACAAGGAATATATTTCCGAAGAATGAATCATTCCATAATTCGATTACTATGTATATTTTTGATTCTAGTACAATAAAACGATAAGTAATGCTATTCATAAAAAATCTTGTGAACATACAATCCATGGGTATAGGTCCAATCTTTCGAACCATGAATTTCATACGGATATCTTAGCTATTTATTCCCCACATTTGTAGTACTTATAAGATAGTTTTATTCTCACCCATAGTTCGTAAGAAGTATCTTATTTTATTTACAAGGGATCTTATATAAAAGATAAGTAATCGATATAATCGCTTTCCCCCACATGCCATGGCTTAAACCTGGACTTAAGAACATGGCATTAACCATTTCTTATATTCTTTTCTATATCAGGAGCAATGAGTTTGTGTCTTATTCTAAGTTTAGCTTAAAATTTTAGAAATGGAGACACATATTCACCTCCAGTAACTTCGAATTACCTTATTGTCGATAATAAATTGGTTCTCAACTTATGTATATAGATCAAGCTTGTCTATATCCTTACTCTCAAGTAAGTGTAATTAGCAATATTTTGTACCAAATTCAGCCAATATGATGAAGTACACGATACTCTCTACCTTAGTAGGTATCAATTCCAAATCACATAAAACCATGTGAATCATATTAAGGTTTTTGGTTATTTCTGTTCAACCAAGAGAAAATACTTATCAATTTTGCTTTAACGTAAGTTTTGATTTTGTAATCCGTGTCAATACAAAAATGGGTATCCAATTTGGTTTTAGTTGGACAACATGTTGAGTAAAAATTTAAAACATGTCAAAGTAAGTCAAAACATACATTTAA
Source organism: Glebionis coronaria (assembly GCA_025667525.1). NCBI lineage: Eukaryota > Viridiplantae > Streptophyta > Magnoliopsida > Asterales > Asteraceae > Glebionis > Glebionis coronaria. Next base: position 543,250,149 of record CM046878.1, read on the forward strand.
AAATGACCATTATAAAATATAATCAACTTAACCATTTTAAAGGCATAACCCGTATGCACTAAATCTATGTTATTCGTTAAATCGATTTCTATTTGATACAAACACATATGAAAGCCAAATTTCATTAAGCAACCATCCGGACATAAGATTCCTACGAATCACCAGCACACACAGCGTTGGTTAACTTAGTGTCTTTTCTAAATGTGAATCACATCTTCTTTTTCCTTGATATTCGCAGTTGGAGAACAACTCAAACTCGTTCTCTCCATTCTCAACTGCATTATAAGAGTTAATCAAACTCTTATCACCATATACATGACATGATACTGAAGTGCGAATGCACCATTAGCTATGGTTGGATTCACTCATGGCCTCAGTTTTTATGTCATTCTAGCCATTTAACACATAGTTACGACACAAAAGGTTTCTAAATGCTTTAAAGCATCTACCGTACACATAACTCGAGTATCGGTCTCCTATTTTACAAGTAAGGGAGCAGATCCTTTAGATGTCACTCGTGACATTCCAAAGAATTTGTTAATCCGATGTCTCATAATTAGTTTGAAACTAATTTTTGTTACTATTAACAACATTCTAAATCACACAGTGTTTCTTATCCAAAACGAATTAAATAAAATTTTGTTTCAAACCACTAATGTTTTGTGAGATCCGTTACACAAAACCACTTTAGAGAAAGTCTTTCGACTAAACAATTAAAGAATGTCTCCTATAACATAATCTTTCCAACAAAACCACATATGTTGTCAATCTTCATCATGAAGATCTTAATAGATCAATTTCATATGATCAATTTCTACAATGAAACTCAACAAGGTTTGAGTATGTCCATTCTTATAAAGAAATTCAACAAGGTTTCTATAGGTATGTATAAACTTAACAAGGTTTCAAGAATATATATGGTTTATAATTAAACTCGGCCCAATTTAAAATAAATTACACAAGTTAAACAAACACTTCCATTTATTCAGTAAAATAGTGTATGTAATCTAGTATATGATATATAATGATAACTCGTACAATTGTCAATAATCTTGTTTCAAAGAAGTTCTTCTTGATTTCATTGAACACGTTCCAAAAATCTAATAAAATAACAACTTGCATTTTATGAGATCAATGAATACATTCTAATAATCTCATAAAATAACAACTTATATTTTCCGATATTTGTATCAAAGAAACTCCACTTGGTTTCAATGAATCTAAATTCATCATGATTTCAATCATGTTGTAATTGGCGCACCAATTACATTTACAAGATACACTAGGGTTACAATTGGGTTACCACAAGTTAAGAACTATTAAAACAATTTGATATCTAATAAACTCGGCATGGTTTAAATAAAGTTATACCAAATTTGACTCAAAGAAACTCAATCGTGGCTTCAGTAAATCTAGGTTAAAACTATAACATATGTAATAAACAAACTAAACGATCAGTTTGAACGCAAACTCATCATGGTTTCAAAACAAACTGATACGATAAACTCTTTTAAAAAATCGTTTATAAATTTGTAACACCGGATCTGTTAATTAAAATTTTGTTTACTTAAAAACTGATTTCCTAAAGAAACACAATCTTGGTTTCGAGAGAATACAGTTTGTAAAAAATAAGTTAATTAAATTAATATGATTTTAGCAAAAAAGTGTTCAATTTTGTTACACAGAATCTATTTTAAGACTGTAGGGAAACTATAACACTTTTGTTTATAAATCAAATAAATAAAATTAATTAAATTAACATAAAACAAATAACATAATATAAATAACAGAAAAATAAATACAAACATAATTATAAACGATAATTAAATAAAGCAATAGAATAGGAAAAAGGCTTATTAAATCACCAGCAAGTCAAGATACGTGTTAGACACGCTTAGCACTAAAGAGCTGAGGCACGTGTTTTACACGCTTCCCTTAAAACAGATTCGCCGTCTGTTTCCCAGGGTACAACAGTCTAAACAGTAAGTTGTACTGTCGGACTTAACAAAACTGCCCGGAATTTCACCTTTACAGATGCGTACTCCATATGTTGGAAATCAATAATAATACTTATTGATTTGATGTGTGAAAAAGCTATGGAATTAGGCCTCTATATATACACAATCGACTCCCTTCTAGTTTACTCATCCCACCGATGTCGGACAAAAAATAAACTATTTTTCCTCTTTAAGCATGGTACCAAATGCCTAACTTTGAGACACGATATCTCATTCACATCACCTTCATTTTGGACACATAAAGGCTCATTGCGAAGCTCTCTTCAAGGAGAACGTGAACCTATAAAGTATCATTAATATATATGATACATACATATACATAATTGTGTCCAAAGTTGGTCAAAAGTTATTTTACCAACAATATTTTCCAACAGGCCTAATTCCATAGTTTTTTTCACACATCAAATCAATAATCAATAAGTATTATTATTGATTTCCAACATATGCAGTACACATCTGTAAAGGTGAAATTTTAGGCAGTTTTGTTAAGTCCGACAGTACAACTTACTGTTTCGACTATTATACCCTGGGAAACAGACGACGAATCTGTTTTTAGGGAAGCGTGTCAAACACGTGCCTCGACTCTTTAGTTCTAAGCGTGTCTTACGCGTGCCTCGATTTGCTGGTGATTTAGTAAGTTTTTTTATTATTATTTTATTTTTTTATTTAATTATCGTTTATAATTATGTATGTATTTATTTTTTTATTAATTATATTATGTTATTGTTTTATGTTAATTTAATTAATTTTATTTTTTTTAATTTATAAATAAAAGTGTTATAGTTTTCCTACAGTCTTAAAACAGATTCTGTTTAACAGAATGAAACACTTTTTTGCTAAAATCATATTAATTTAATCAACTTATTTTTTACAAACTGTATTCTCTCGAAACCAAGATTGTGTTTCTTTGGGAAATCAGATTTTCACGTAAACAGAATTTTAATTAACAGATCTGGTGTTACAGATTTATAAACGATTTAAAAAATAGTTTATCGTATTAGTTTGTGTTTAAATCATGATGAGTCTATTTTCAAACTGATCGTTTAGTTGTTTATTACATATGTTATAGTTTTAACCTAGATTAAATTAAACCACGATTGAGTTTCTTTGAATCAGATTTGGCACAAGTTTGTATAAACCATGTCGAGTTTATTAGATACCAAATTGTTTTGATAGTTCTTAACTGTGTTTCGTTATAATATTGACAATTTTACTTGTGGTATCACAATTGTGACCCTAGTGAATCTTGTAAATGTAATTGGTACGCCAGTTACAGCATGATTGGAATTTTGGTGAATTTAGATTCACTGAAACCAAGTGGAGTTTCTTTGACACAAATCTCATAAAAGATAAGTTGTTATTTTATGAGATTATTAGAACGTATTCATTGATCTCATAAAATGCAAGCTCTTATTTTATTAGACTTTTGAAACGTGTTCAATGAAATCAAGATGAATTTCTTTGAAACAAGATGTTGACAATGGTATGAGTTATCATTAAATATCAGATTACATACACTATCTTTATTAAATTAGTGGAAGAGTTTGTTTTACTTGTGTAATTCATTGTAAATTGGGCCGAGTTTAATTATAAACCAGATATATTTCTTGAAACCTTGTCGAGTTTATATATACATATAGAAACCTTGTTGAGTTTCTTTATAAGAATGGACATACTGAAACCTTGTTGAGTTTCACGGTAGAAATTGATCATATGAAATTAATCTATTAAGATCTTCATGATGAAGATTGACAACATATGTGGTTTTGTTGGAAAGATTATGTTAGGAGACATTCTTTAATTGTTTAGTCGAAAGACTTTCTTTATAGTGGTTTTGTGTAACGAATCTCACAAAACATTAGTGGTTTGAAACAAAATTCGATTTAATTCGTTTTGGATAAGAAACACTATGTGATTTAGAATGTTGTTAATAGTAACAAAAATTAGTTTCAAACTAATTATGAGACATCGGATTTACAAATTATTTGGAATGTCACGAGTGACATCTAAAGGATTTGCTCCCTTACTTGTAAAATAGGAGACCGATACTCGAGTTATGTGTCCGCTAGATGCTTTAAAGCATTCATAAACCTTTTGTGTCGTAACTATGTGTTAAATGGCTAGAATGAAATGAAAACTAAGGCCATGAGTAAATCCAACCATAGATAATGGTCATCAGCACTTCTGCATCATGTCATGTATACGGTGATAAGAGTTTGATTAACTCTTATATTGCAGTTGAGAATGGAGAGAACGGGTTTCGGCAACTCTCCAACTGCTAATATCAAGGAAAAAGATGTGATTTACATCTAGAAATGAAACTAAGTTAACCAACGTTGTGCGTGCCGGAGATTCGTAGGAATCTTGAATCTGGATGGTTGCTTAATGAAATTTGGCTTTCATTTGTGTATGAATCAAATATAAATCGATTTAACGAATAACATAAATTAAGTGCATACGGGTTATGCCTTTAAAATGGTTAAGTTGATTATGTTTTATAATGGTCATTTTAAAATGCATGTTATGACTTACTTTGACATAGTGTTGAAGTAGTGGTTCAAGCCTAACTTGAGGTTAATGTGGTACTTCTGCCACATTCCATTGTACTTAATGTTTTTTGGTGTAATATATTTAACCGGGGTTTTGAAACCCTATTACCCAAAAAAATAACTTACTTTGACATGTGTTAAATTTTCCTCAACATATTTTCTAATTAAACCAAATTGGATACCCATTTTTGTATTGACACGGATTACAAAAACAAAAGTTACGTTGAAGCCAAATTGACAAGTTTTTTTTTGTTCTTGGTTGAACAAAAATAATCGAAAACCTTGATACGATTCACATGATTTAATGTGATTTGGAATTGATACCTACTAAGGTTGAGAATATCGTGTACTTCATCATATTAGCTGAATGTGGTACAAAATATTGCTATTTACACTTACTTGAGAGTAAGGATATAAACAAGATTGATTTATATACATAAGTTGAAAGCCAACTTATTATCGATAATAAGGTGATTCGAAGTCATTGGAGGTGAATATGTGTCTCCATAAGAGTCGTGCCTTAGAATAAATGGTTAATGCCATGTTCATAAGTCCAGGTTTAGTCCATGGCATGTGGGGGAAAGCCATTATATCGACTACTTATTTTTAGATAAGATCCCTTGTAAATAAAATAAGATACTTCTTACGAACTATAGATGAGAAGAAAACTATCTTATAAGTACTTACAAATGTGGGGGATATCTAGCTAAGATATCCGTATGAAATTCATGGTTCAAAAGATTGGACCTAAACCCATGGATTGTATGTTCAGTTGTTCACATGATATGCTATGAATAACAGTGCTTATCGTTTAGTTGTAAATGAATCAAAAATAGACACCATAATGGAATTAAGGAATGATTCCTTCTTTGGAAATATATTTCCTTGTTTACAAAGGAAATTGGAAGATCATCTAGAATAGATGATGAGGTTGTCCAAGGTTAGAGACAACGAGATGATATTGATCTCTCAGATGAGAGACAAGATTGACCCAGTGAGAGGTTGAACCTAGAAGAAACAAAATGGCATGAACCGAGAGATTGGTTGGATTCGGTTTTGTTTCTTTTATGGTAGAAAATGAGCCTACTTCTTACTGAGAAGCGGTAACTTCTTTGAAAGAGCGTCAATAGAAAGAATCTATTAAAAGTGAAATAGATTCTATTTTACAAAAGTAAACTTACAATCTCGTGAATTTACCTTAAGTTTGTAAACCACTAGGATATAAATGGATTTTTAAGAAGAAGATGAAATTTGATGGCATCATCATTGACATGTGCAAAGCAAGATTGGTAATCAAAGAATTTAGACAACGAGAAGGTCTAACTTCCTTTGATACTTATTCGCATGTTACATGAATAAATTCAATTAGGATGGTATTTCATTATCGCATTAAGAACTTTTGAAAGTTCCTTATGTGGATGTGAAAACGATATTTCTAATCGCGGATTTAGAAAAGGAACTATACATGAACCAACTTGAGGGTTTCATGGTTCCTATACTAGAGATAAAAGTTTGTAGGCTTATTAAGTCATTATATAGCTTAAGGAAATCTCCCAAGCAATGACATCAAACTTTTTGACCATATCAAGTTAGAATGTGGATTCAAAATTGAGGTATGTACGTGTGATCAATAGTAAATATGTCCTCTTGTGTTTATACATGAATAATATACTTATCACTAGAAGTGATAACAAGATGAATAAATCCACTAATGATCTGTTAGAGTCAATATTTGACATTAATTTCATTAGTTGTTGGGTTTGTTGAACCCATATGGATTTTTTTTGAAGTCAAACATTAAGAAAAATAAAATTATTGAGAGCTTCAATGTGGGGGATTCCGGCCTAGCTAGAGTCCGATAACATCTTTTCAAATCTATTTAAAATAGAGGTAAAATTGTTTCCCATTTTGAATACTCAAAGAATATTGGGTATCTTATGTGTCTAATGACTGTGTATGATCTGATTTAGAACTTATAATCAGGGAAGCAGCTATATTAGTAATTCAAGTGATGACCATTTGAATAAGTATTACTTGAGTGCTATGATACTAATGATATTGCATTATGGAAGTTTCCTACTACTATCAAGTGATTGAGTAATGCGAATATGGATTCTTACATACAAAAATCTAGATCCACTAGAGCGGATGTATTTGTCCTAAGTGGAAAGTTATGTCTAAGAACTATTGATAGTATTTCAAAGAGACAATTATAGCTAAATCTATGATGATATATGAAGTTATCATTTGAGATAAATTTATAGATTATGCAGGATAGTTTACGCTAATTTGTAAAGGACATATGGCGTATACCGGTAACAGCCATGTTTACAAAGTGTGATAGTCAACAGAATTTGACAGAGCTCTTATCACAAATTTGAAACGGTATGTCGAGACATATCCATCATAGATTGTGATTGTTGCGATAACTACTCTCAACTAGAGTTTTCACGATTGACTACGTAACATCAAAGGATAACATCGCGGATCCGCTTACGAAAGGCTTAAGCAGAGACTTAGTGAGTCGTCTAAAGGAATTAGACTAAAGCCCTTGAAGGAATAAGTTTCTATAAAGGAAAACCTAAATTAGTTGACTGGAGATCTCAAGATCTGGGTTCAATAGGACAACCTAATCATAGAAATGTGGGGGAAGGAGTTATTTAAAATAGTAACTTTCCTAGTCCATTCCAATAACAATGTGACTTGTTGAGAGGTTAAACATATGGCTTAATAATTTAAGATGAAATGATAAAGCATAATGATTCAAGGTGAAATCGCAAACATATGTTTTAATAATTCAAGATGAAATCGCCTAATGTGAGAGAGAAGTGGAGTCGCTTTGAAAGGAAATGTGGGGGACGCAATTCCTAAGAGCTCTTGCAGAACCAGGCTAGTATTCATGGCCATAACGAACACGACTATGAGGACTTGACAATGTCAGGGAGAGTCTTGTGTATATGTGTATTGTCGTCTACGTAAACAGAGGCAGAGTTCAAAGACATCGCGTCTACTCAGATCTAGGAGACTAAGTGCATCTCACAAGGGAAGGTTCAAAGGGTCACACCTACCTATCCTATGCAAGATTCAATTGTTGGAATTTTATTGAAACTTTTGTGTATTACGACCGATCTCTATTCATGTGGGAGATTGTTAAAAAATGTTGTTGGCAAAATGACTTTTGACCAACTTTGGACACAATTATGTATATGTATGTTTCATATATATTAGTAATACTTTATTGGTTTGCGTTCTCCTTGAAGAGAGCTTCGCAATGAGCCTTTATATGTCCAAAATAAAACTGATGTGAATGAGATATCGTGTCTCAAAGTTAGCCACTTGGTACCATGCTTAAAGAGAAAAAAATAGTTTATTTTTTGTCCCACATCGGTGGGATGAGTAAACTGGAAGGAAGTCTATTATGTATAAATAGAGGCCTAATTCCATATTTTTTTACACACAACAAATCAATAATCAATAAGTATTATTATTGATTTCCAACATATGGAGTACACATATGTAAAGGTGAAATTCCTGGCAGTTTTGTTAAGTCCTCCGACAGTACAACTTACTGTTTCGGCTGTTGTTCCCTGGGAAACAGACGACGAATCTGTTTTAGAGGAAGCATGTCAAACACGTGCCTCGGCTCTTTAGTTGTAAGCGTGTCTTAAGCGTGCCTCGACTTGCTGGTGATTTAGTAAGTTTTTTTTATCATTTTATTGTTTTATTTAATTATCGTTTATAATTATGTATGTATTTATTCTTCTGTTATTTATATTCTGTTATTTGTTTTATGTTAATTTAATTATTATTTTTTATTTATAAATAAAAGTGTTATAGTTTTCCTACAGTAAAACCATACGAAAGACTGACACTCATATATCGCGAACTAAGAACATCAAGAGTACGTATTCGCCTGTCCAAAAAGAGAAGCACTGAGGATAAGCCATACTTAAAACTAGAAAAGACAACATTACTTTATATGGAATTGTCCCAACACGCTATATATCGAAATGCCTTGTACCACGTCTCCAATATACGTGTAGCGGCGCACACTACATATAGTGAGCCTTATGCCCTCGTTTAATGATTTGTCACGCTTTGATCAACTAAATGCCTCAAATTCCTAATTACCAATGGTTATGAAACTTGTCACAAAACTTACCATGCATTAACAGTCTTATGCCCTGGTAAAGATGGATTCGACACCAATAACTAGTACTATCTAGCACACATGAAATAACCAGTTAACTAAAGAGACGTGTAGATTAGCCTCACAATACAAGCGAATGATTAATCTATTATTCAGGTATTTAGTTTGTTTGTTTTAGCTATTAACTAAGGGTGCGTTTAGTTCACAGTATGTTTTGAACGGAATTGTAATTGGATAAATGAATTGTAATTTGAATGAAATGTAATTAAAAGAGATGTAATGTGTTGTAATAGTAATTTGTTGGAATTGTAATTTATAAATTATATTATTTTGTTTGGTTAGTTATCAATGTAATGTAATTAAAAAAAATTTAAAATTTTTTGAATAATAATAATTAAAAATAAATAACAATAATATAATAATAATTAAATATTAATAATTAAATAAATATAATATAATAATAATAAATAATATAAAATATAATAATAATAAATTTAATAAATAATAATAATAGATAGTTGAAGATTTAAATAATTATAATAATAAAAAATAATTAACTTATATATATATATATATATATATATATATATATATATATATATATATATATATATATATATATATATATATATATATATATATATATATATATATATATATATATATATATATATATATATATATATATATATATATATATATATATATATATATATATATATATATATATATATATATATATATATATATATATATATATATATATATATAGGGATAGGATCAATAGAAAACCTAATCTCAAAAGAAAACCTAGAAAACCCCTTCTCCACCGTTGGATCAAAGCTCTACCCCTTCCTTTTTTTTTACAAAAACTACAGGGACCTGATTGACACTTCTTTCTTTCTTCAAGGGACGATTTTGTAAATTCACAACAATCATATATAATGTCTATTTTTCTTACATTTTTTTCTTTTTCTTCGTTATTCTCTGTTTCTTCTCCCCGCCGTTGACCACCCTTCTCCATCATTAATCACCATTCCCCGATTCACCATCGTTCCCCACCATCATTCCCCACCGTTCCCCACCATCATTTCCCACGCTCGACCATCGTTCCAGAATGTTTGAAGGTATGTTTTTTTGATAATTTTTTATCATCAATTAATATGGCTATATAAATTCTTCGTTAGCATTTACTAAATGCTTATTGATTATATTTTGAATAATTTGCTTTGTAAAAGTTGCTAAACTTATCGATATAAATTGTGTTGAAGAAGCTGCACATAAGGTGTTTGGTAAAATTTGTGAATGAAATTTTGTAAGCTTGATGCCCTCTTTTTACGCGTAAACTATTTATCACTAATATTGTATTGTGCTACTTTATATGTCTTCAGGAAAATGAACGAGGTGCATAGATTCAATATCTCGGTTATGGTGTCTTTGGTTTGGGTAATAAGCATTATGAACATTTTAACAAGGTTTGTCATCACATCACAGTTTGTGTTATCTCTTTTCCATATATTTCAGTGTATATGTTTGACGAAGCAAGAGAGACTTGGTGAGGCAAAGGACACACTACGGCTAGTCAAGCCGGCTGTTGTGGACGGGCCACGAAGTGTGTACTCGCATCTCAAGGCGTATGAAAGAACACAACAGACGCTAAGGGATCTCAAATCAGAGATGATGAACAGTGTTGGAGATCGGGTTGAGCAGAGGAAGCTATTTGATGCTTTCTTAGGTTCTTCTGCACTTTGGTAGCCACAACCTTGCAAAGAACATATGTCTATGCCTGTAAACCCTATAAAAACCGAAACCTAACCCCAAATCCAAGTTGATTTTCTGATGAGAATGCAAATTTGAATCCAAATATTGCAGTAAATGGTAATGTGTTAATGGGGCAGGTTGCTAAGAAACCTGTGATGGGCCCTCTGGTGAATTCACTCAATATCGATGCTCAACCGTTTTATGTGTCGAATGTGGTGAAAACTTCAGTTGGTAAAGAGAGTGTTGCTTAGGGACTTGAGAGATCAAGGTCTAGAAATGCAGCTGCTATGGTTAGCGAGAAAGAGACGGAAGTTAGAAACAAGTCACGAAGGAAGTCAGGTTCACCTGAGAAAAACAGTGAGTGGTCTGAGTTTTTGCCTGACAGCAAGGACTTTGAAGATGCTATTATTGCTGCAGTTTTGGGTTCAAGCACTGAACATGAGAAGATGAAGTTTGCTGAGAAGCTCAAGAAAGGAAAAGTGGATGATAGGAAGATCGAAAAGAGGATCAAAAGTGTGTCGATACATCACCCCGTCCCTTAGTCCAAGAGCTTGATGAATTAGCATTACTGACTTTACTTATTTTTAATCTTTAGCTGGTTCATAGGATGGAAATAGACTTGTTCTCCATGGTATCTCTCACATTAAAGGATGAGATTTTTCTCTAATGGTTGGTAAGCATTCAGTTATAGAACAATGCTAATGTATTGAATTTTTTTTCTTATTAATGCAAACCATCATGAGAGTTTGTGTTTTATGTTTATGTTCTTTTCCAATACATCAAGTTCTTGAGCTCAAATAAGTAAAGTAAGAACGACAACAGTTGAAGCAACAACAACTCCAACAACACTTTGCGCCAATAATGCAACATTCTTTAATGATAACTTGAGACATGACATTGGTGGATTGAAACCCAACTCTGAAAGCTTCTTTTGTGATTCCGTAGTCTTTGAAGAATGCCTCTTCATCCTGCCCACACAAGAAGCCCAAATTAATGTTTATCTTTGCAGACTATCTAAAACATAAAAACAAGGTAATAGAATTTACCTTTGCATAAAGTTCAACATCGCAACGAAATTTTGGGTCCTCAACTAAAGCTTTATCGGTAGGAAGTTTCAGTAGACCAACATCATCTTCTTTCAAAAGCTCCCTGATTCATCATTTATGCAGTTGTCATGTTAATAAAAATATGTTTATAAAATGACCAGATAAACTAAACAATGATCAATTCTAACTAGAATCTTAAAGAAAATACGAGTTGTCAAACTTCAAAGGATCTTTGGTCAAAGGTTTTTCTTCAAATCATGATCTCTCAGTATGTGCTTACCCCTGCAGTCAGAATAAGCAAGTTTTATCATATTATTTTAAAAGACTCGGTGAAAATTGATGTAGTACCATGATAAAACTGACCAACGTGTGACCACCAGAAAGTGCCACTATATCCTTATCAGATAGGCCCATCTGATAGAAGACATCACGAAGATGTGATGGACCTGCATAAAAGTAGAAGAAATCGTTAATCCATATACCATGAACTCGTATGTAGGCTTGAACATTCTTTTCTAAGTATGTGTTTTTTAAGTTATCAAACTGATGCTCTTTTATACAAACACTGATGCCTACTACTTTTTGACTGCTTAAAATCAACAACAAATAGATAGAGTACATTTTTTAAGTCAACCTTTGCTGATCAACCAACTGTGTCTGAACTCTCCACCTGATCAGGTGGGATCCCTTCTTTATCCTGGATCTTGGCCTTGACATTATCAACTATGTCCGAACTCTCCACCTGATGCATCACACCATCAGAGTTATTGAAATCCCAGTTATATAGAAGATACCAGCTATAGCTACGTATGATTACAAACCTTGAGATATCGTGAAGTTGCCCAATTCTCTAATAAAGCTTAAAGGCTGAATTTAGAAATGACCTGCACTTAAGCAAATAGATTCCCTTTATATAAGAAATAAATGCCGTTAAATAATAAACAAATGCCCTAAACTATTTTCAAACAGATGCTAATTTTCCCTTAACAAGTTTATATAATCAAAAGTTAATACAATCACCAATCTGACACATTAACTACGAAATATGGGAATAAAAAACAGAAATATGCACTTACTATTTGTTGCATCAGGTGATTCTTGTCCCTGCAAACCTACAAGAAAAATATATCCCTATCTAGCATTAAATAGGCCATTAGTGACGAGTTACCATTACTACACAAAGAACATAAGTCAATTTCACACAAAACGAATAAAATGCACAAAATATCCAAATTAAATGTAAAAAACCAATTTTGCCTTCCTGAAAATATACACTTACCATGACCTATAACGAAAAATCCGTTACTGAATCTACGAGCTGAGGTGAATACACACGGAGATAAAACTGTTGCCCCAAGTACTGACTTACCCAATCTTGTGACCGAATGTTCCACATGCCCACATTGTCTAGTGCAATATATATTGTAGTCCATGCCTTCAGGTACACCTGTAACATTATCAGATTACTTTTAATGTCTTCTAAATCAAATGCATTGCTTTCTTATATATTTTAGAAGCTCAGATGTAGCTGAACACAGATGTACCTGAACAGTACTACGAGCAACCATATCCCTCAAATTGTAGTGACACCTACTCACTTGAGTCCATTGCCCACCTTCTATACAAAGATCCAATCATTAGTAAAAAGAGTCAACTATTCTAAATACCTAATCAAAGACATGGAAACGAGATTTTGCTTACCCAGCAACAAAGAAGGAATATCCATCGATATGCCATGATTGAACATTGTCCTCCCAGTTTTGGAACACGATCTTAGCAAAAGACCAGAAAACAGCGTGCATAATAGATGTGGAAATATATGCGTCTCCCTTGACGGATGTTGTTCTGTCAGGAATGCTTCAAGGTTAGAGACTCCACCAATATTGAAGTAATCAGCTAGCTTCAAATGAGTGTCTCCAGCAACAAACGACACACCATTGTCTATATATCTTTGCTTCCCATTAATCCAAGGAGCTGACATAATGGTACGTCTAGGCTTGATCATCCCATAATGGTATGAGCCTTGTGGGTTCATTCTGGGTTTGGTCTTGGTCCACTAGCAGTGAGATTCCATCTGATTCAAGAATCGAAAAAGGTCAGATTTTTATGCGTAATAAAACTCGCCAATGCATATGATCTCGGTATAGAAATTACCTGAATTTTCATGCTTGCATAACAAACCAAGTGATCTTGGTGGTGGGACCACCAGGGGAGGACCAGAGACACCAATCTTTGAGTTGTGGTCATGAAGGACGGCAGTGGCCATTAGAACTTTATGTGCAAACCGCGAAAACATGACAACATAGTAATCTCTCATGGCCTAGTTGGCAGTAACCAAGACTGAAAGCGACTGTCCTACATAGACACCGAGTGAGTTGCATGTGTTCTGGATTGTGTGTGATCCTTCCACTTCCGCAAGTTTCATGACGTGTCCCTGAATCCTAAAGTTGATAGAAGTGTTCAATCCCAACGTTTGGTATTCTGAATCTGTATGTTTTCCCTGTTAAGAAAAGATACATTCGTCAATGTACAATGTTCAGACTTCAGACCAGATATATGGTACAAGTATATATCGACGATGTAGAAAAAGATAAACCACGAATCGGGTTGAACATCAAAAGTGTAACCATTGCATCCACGCCCGTTAATGAGAAGTCCGCCAGGATGAGAAATGCCTTTACCCATGTCCAATATGTGTCTTAGTCTCTAGATAAACAAAACAAACAGGTTACATCACTTTGACAAGTCAAACAAATCACTTTTAATATAAACACTAGTACAGAAATCCTTCAGTACGACAAAATCATTCCACGCACATTATTGTCGAACATAACAACTGATATACATTGAAAGTTTCACATGTTATACTCACCGTAAAACATGTTTCATTTCTCATTTTTAAAACTAAAAGGTTTGAGTAGGAAAAGTCAAAGTGAAATCTTTGGAGCTAACCTGATGGCCTCTTTTGTACCAATCATCGGAAACGACCATGTGATCTCTAGCAGGGAAAGGGAATAGGACTGGAATATGAGGGCGACTATAGTTTTTGATACCACCATAGCCTCCTGCGTCCTTTTGAAGACCAAGTGATGGGAAGCAAGGATTCAACATCCTCCATAAATCTCTAGTCATTCTATATTTCTCTTACTATTCTAAACAAATAATATTACTTTTGCAACATAATCTATCATCACTGAATATTCTAATCTTAAACGCTCGAGTAAACACATACCCAAACTTTTTAATCTCATTGTCTAGTATCACGCAATTATGCCCCGATTTCAACAAACACACATTCGCGAGTCCATATGTTAGTAACACACATTATACAAGATTCAACAAATGTTTACTATACACCAAACAGATGCCGTAAAATAGTTTTAATATGATGCCCTGAAAATTTTTTTAATATGATGCCCTAAAACAGTTTAGAACTGATTCATTAAAACAGTTTATATATGATTCCCAAATATATTAATGAACTAATGCCCTAATACATTATTGTTGGCGTCCTAAATTTAAGATACTAAAATCCAAAATTGGGAAAGAAGCCGTTATATCAAATGGATGCGCTAAATTATCACAAATGGATGCGCTAAATTACCACAAACGGATGCACTAAATTACGACAAGAGGATGCGCTAATTGACCACAAAGATATGTACTTACATAAATGATTCTGGAAGTGTCTAGTTTGAAATAAAAACATTTATAGCTTATATTATACCCCATATAATATACAAATAAATGCACTAAAATATACAAACGGGTTCCCTAATAAACTGAACGGGTAAGTAAGTAAAAAATCTTCTCACATGTGAGGCTATTGTTAAGTTATACAGTCCCATAGTGGGTCCTCAGTGTAAGTAACCGGCCCAGGTTGCACACTCCAATTTAGCATCGACAAAAAGATTAAACAAGTTACGGGTGTTTGGGCATGCCATTTATAACTGATTGCAGTATTCGTACTCAGATAATGAAAATTATATATACTGATTATGGAAATTTCAAGCAGCAATAACTGGATAATAAGGGAATCACGAGCTGTGTTGAGTCAACATACTTCTACTTTATATTATAGCAGATCATATCATTTTAATTTAGACACAAATGAGATTTAGGTCATAAAACATACATTGCTTAGCTTGATTGTGCTTCTGCTATCACATCCGTTATATGATGCGTAGAACAAATCAAACAATATCATCAGACATGTAACTTTGAATACTAATGGAAGGTTGTAAGTGGCTGAAAAACTAACCTCCATCATTTCACGAGTTTCACTGATGTGGTCAATTATCTTTTTGAAATTCTTTTATGCTCAACCGATCACGTGCTTGGTTTTAGAGCACGGGTACTAAAAATGTATTGATAATGGCTGCCCTATATTTTTGATACTGTAATATATAACAATTGTAAGTAGTTAAGAAATGTATCTGTATATGGGTAGACAAAAATTAACTGGAAAAATTGATAAAATGACCTGATTATCGAAACTGATGCAACATTATGGTTTTGAATTTACTGTTAATGTCTTGAATGATGGAGATGGATGTTGGTGGTGGTGGCGATGGAGATCGTGGCAGAGATAGAGATGGTGGCAGAGATTAATATGGTGGTGGTGATGAGATGGTGGTCAGAGATAAAGATGGTTGTGATAGAGAGGTAGCGATGATGGGGATGGTGGTCGGAAATAAAGATGGTTGTGATGGATATGGTGGCGGAGATGGGATGGTGGTTGGAGATAAAGATGGTAGCGATGATGGGAATGGTGGTCGGAGATAAATACTGCGGTGATGGGGATGTTGGCCGGTGATGGAGATCGTGGCGGTGATTGGGATGTTGACCAGTGATGGATGTGGCCAAGTCCTGTGTGTTTTTGTTAATAAATGACGACTCATTCATTTTCTTTGTTTTTCTTTTTCAACCCTGATCTTTGGAACTTTGGCAAAATCTATTCTGCAATTTGTTTTCTAAGTTTTCTACGAACATAAGGTTTTCTCTAGAACCCATCCCTATATATATATATATATATATATATATATATATATATATATATATATATATATATATATATATATATATATATATATATATATATATATATATATATATATATATATATATATATATATATATATATATATATATATATATATATATATATATATATATATATATATATATATATATATATATATATATATATATACATATATTATATTTAATAATATAATAGTATTTAATATAAAATAATAATAATATTAACTTATATATATATATATATATATATATATATATATATATATATATTTAATACAGTAATATAATAATATTTAATATTAAATAATAATAATATTTATTATTATTATTATTATTATTATTATTATTATTATTATTATTATTATTGTTGTTGTTGTTATTTTATTATTACTATTACTATTATTAGTTAATATGTAAATATTAAAATATTAATAAATAGAAATGATAAAAATAATATTTGTTTGTGTTATTTTTTATTTTTTATTTTTTAACAGTAAATTATTAATAACTATATAAATAATAACTAGTATTATTTTTATTTAGTATGTTAATTATTTTGTTAATAATTATTATACTAATATATTAATAATATATAAATCTTTTTCTTATTATTAATAATTCTAATGATAATAATTTAATTCACTAGTTATATTTTTTGTTTTTTTATGATAATTATTCTATTAATAACTATTTAATTAATATTTTATTATTATTATTATTTTAAATATTATTTTAATATAATATTAATATTAATACTTTTAATCATAGTTTTTTATTTAAAATTATATTTTACTTTATAAATAAATAAGTGTTTCGTTATTTTATAATATATAAATTCTAATAAATATTTTATATTAATATTTAATTATTATAATAATAATAATTTATTAATGATATTATATAAATATTTTATTAATATAATTAAAATAATTTTATTAATAATTAATCATATTAATTTAATAATAACTTTTTATTATTAATAATAATAAAATAGTAATTATAATTATTATAATAATAATAATTATTATTTTGTTATATTATTATTATTATTATTATTTTATTAGAATAATTATTTCCTTATTATTATTATTATTATTAATCAGTTTTGACGTTAAGTATAAATATACTGAATTATAACGTAATTCAAAACTTTTCATCCAACTTCCTATGTAATATGAATTCCCTCCATTGATG
The DNA here is from genome assembly GCA_025667525.1 of Glebionis coronaria. NCBI lineage: Eukaryota > Viridiplantae > Streptophyta > Magnoliopsida > Asterales > Asteraceae > Glebionis > Glebionis coronaria. Next base: position 543,267,910 of record CM046878.1, read on the forward strand.
TAATTGTAATGTTTGAATTACAATTACAATGTAAACCAAACAGCCTACGTAATATAAAGTGAATTACAATTCCTTTCAATTACATTGGATTACAACGAACCAAACGGAGCCTAAAGGATCATGGAGATTCACCTCACGGTAGTGGCAGAAAATTTATCTACTAACCAAGTAAAAGAGTTATTATTTAAGGAGGTTCAAATAATAATGAATGTATACAAATAAGTAAAAGTATATGAGCATTTGAAAATATAAAAGGTGGAAGAGCGAAAAATGGTGCTCACATAGAAGTTTCAAATAGTAATATATTACTTACTGATGACGTATAGTCCCCAGCCGGGTCATGAACTCGACCCACGGGTACTACCCGTATCTGGCCCGTCACAGATGGGTGGGAATAATGTCATTTGAGCTTATGGGCTTGGATGAATAGTAACCGCACATATGTGTGCGGCCCACGGCCCAGCATGACCGGTACAGGGTTAGACAGAATAATATTCTATCTCTGAATAGGATTCACCCCAAAGAAGAGGATATTGACTCACCATGATTAGAAGATAACAATCAAACTAATTCTAGTTCTTATCCTTTCCTTGGGGCCGAAGCATCAGTGACAGCCCATTAGGGTTTCACTGCCTATAAAAGGAACCCCAAGGGTTCCACAAAGGTATTACGTTCTATACTCTCAACTCACTCGATTCCTATAAACCCTAAACCGATACTTACTCTCACGCCGGAGTCTAATCGTGGGAAACATTCCCACGGTAAGCCTAACGCGTGTTGTTTAGTGTGCAGGATCCCAACCATACAGTTCACTTGGTGCATGAGCCGGAGCCCAGCCAACCCGAATTAAGCCTAATTCGGGTCTAGCAAGGATCACCCAAATTTTGCATCAACAAGTTGGCGCCATCCGTGGGACCCATTACACTAAGCTAGAGCAAAATCTCATCTTGAACTCTCAATGACGAAGGGGCATCCGCAAGCTATTCCCAGGAACACGAATCCTGGAAATCGGAAGTCCCAAGGGGAAGGGATACTCATCCCCAATCAATCCCCTAGCCGCCCAGTGGGCGGACCAAACAACCACGGTGGTTTTTAGTCCATGGGGGTGACGAGCACGATCTCCATAACTCCCCCACCTACTTCAACCCTGGACAACCCTGATCCAGGGAGTGCGCCCAATCCCCCTAACAAGGAGCCGCGTAGACCATCAGTTGAGGAGGAAGTAGAAGTCCAACCACTCAGCGAGGAGGATCTCACTCGAGTTCTCACGTAGAACTTTGATAGGATCGTCCCAGGGATTGCATCGAGGTTGAATCTAGGGAGAAACCTCCAATCTAGACTCAACTTTAGCAATGCCGGACCAAGCACTTCTTCCCAAAATCAAAGGAAAAGGAAGACCCGGCCTCAGGAGCGGAGCCTCTTCGAGGAAACTCCCTAGCCTAGGAATGTGTTTGAGCGCATAGGATATCGCCTCATGCAGGAACTAACGCAGTCTCGGGAAGGGGGAGAGAACTCCGACGGTTCGCCCGAGCGACCAGAACTGGAACTGACCAGAACCACTCGCCGCACAAGTGTGTGAGATAGGATGAACACCGGGAAGAAGGCTCCTAGCTCTTCTCAAAAGATCGACCCTCACCCAAGAGATGGGGCACCACCTCTTTCTCCAGATCCATCAGGAGAGGACTCGGATGACCATCCGCCCAAGCGTCGCCGACTTAGGCGTACCCCTCCACCACCACCAAATAATGATGAGTATTATGGTGGCCCCTATTATCGAGAGGCAGAAGCGGAGGATCTTTCCCGTCTGTGGTGTGACCCGTGGGAAGACCCTAGGCTCACCCGTCCATGGGCGGATCCCAGGGAAGATCCTTTTACTCTCCGTATACGGAACTACTTCGAGGACACAAAACGTCGCATGCCGGCGTGTGTCAAGACCTATGATGGAACTGGTGATCCGGATGATCACCTCAAAATATTTGATACGCAGGCTAAAATTGAGCGATGACCCATGCCTATATGGTGCCAAATGTTCAATTCAACCTTGATCGGCAACGCCCGTGACTGGTTTGAGGGACTCCCTCCACGAAGCATTGACAGCTTCACGGAACTACGCACTGCGTTCAAGAATAATTATACTCAGCGGAAGAAGTATAATAGGGATCCGGTCTCATTGGCAACTGTCAAGCAACGGTCGGGGGAGTCTACAGAAGCCTTCACTGAACGCTTCAACGACGAATGCACACGCACAAAGACAATGCCGGAACTCCTGAAAATCTCCGACTACATGCACGCCATAACAGACAGGGAATTTGTAACACCCCATTTTGGAAATTGAATCTTACGCATAATCATGGCGTGTCATCAAAGCATACAAGGATAAATGTCTAAGCATTATTTGACCATAAAAGGGAAATACCGGAATCAAACATCGGTAACCCCAAAGTAGAGCTCATCACACACAAACATAAATATTGTAAAAGGAAAGGACGAAACAATGTCCATTGCAAGCTGTATTAAAGTAAAGGAAATGCATAAAGTAAAGAAAGACAGTAAAGCTTCCAGTCCATATGCACGTACGTTTGAGATCTACGAGCGTCCCTGAGTACCTGCCGTTTTGGGAACATGAAAAGGAAAACGGCTGAGCAAGACGCTCAGTGCACGGATGTACAATATAGCATGAAATAGGATAAGCATGTAACATATAACAGCGGAAGACTAAGTTCTGAGTAGACTGGTTAAGTATTGAGAAAACTGGTTTTATAGTTTGAAAAGCCTTATGTTTATCTTATGAAAACTGTTTTAACATATATATACCATAGCCCATATAGATCATGAAAAGGTCACGTGCATGAATACTTAGAGGGGTGACCTCATCATGCTGATTAGAGGGGATGCCTCTAATTAATATACTGGTCTGGGTAGGCCGGATCAACTCCTTGTGAAGGATGCAAGGCACACACCACATTCACCATGAAATACTGAATAAAACATGTAACTAGGATGCACCCATACGCCCCACATGATATAATAATATGGCCAAAACTGAAAGGGACGCCACGAGCAATCACTCCGCCGTGGGGAAGTCATAACATTGGTGCCTCCAATGTTATGGTTATGGTACTTCCATAACTAGGTGAAACTGGTCATGCTTGTATATGGCTATAGATTATGCTAATTAAACATAAGCAGTTCAAAACAATAAAACAAATACTGGGGAAAACAGTTGGCTGCATACGGGAAATCCTAATAAGGAAAGAATGTCCATACTGAAAGGACGGGAATCCGTACCTCAAGTCCAGTGAATGAACGGAAGAAAGACTCCTACTTCTGGATCACTAACGCTACATGAATACACACGTGTATAAGTATCGAATCACTGATTACGTACTGGGTTTTATGTCTCATCTTAGCTTACTTTGTAAGTTTTAGGTCATGGTTTACTGTTTAAAGCCCTATCTGTGTTTACCTTGTACTCTGATTAATCTGATAAAGTATTACTGGTAATTCATGTATTATTATACTTACTGTGTAATAATAAGTAACTTTCCAAAAATAGCAGGTTTCCAAAAATAGAAAGTTTCCAAAAATAGAAAGTTTCCAAAAATAGAAAGTTTCCAAAAATAGAAAGTTTCCAAAAAATAGAAAGTTACCAAAAAGAGAAAGTTTCCAAAAATAGAAAGTTTCCAAAAATAGAAAGTTTCCAAAAATAGAATTCACTGCTTAAAATAGATTAGTTTCTAAAAATAGAAAGTTTCCAAAAATAGATCAGCTGCCTTAATTAAATAAGTTTCCATATATAGAAGGTTTCCATGATTAGATTAGCTGCCTGAAATAGATAGATTTCCATATATAAAAGGTTTCCATTAATTAGAATTAAGCTGGTTGCATAAGCTAAAATATAAGTCTAAGTGTTTATAAGCTTATTTCTTAAGTCATATGATATAGTGTATAGTTTAATTATTATTTCATGCATTTTAATTAAACTATAGGTTAAGCATTTTAATTAGAGTATAACATGTTTTAATTAAAATGGAATAAATTACTTAGGTTAAAATGTATATTAATATGTATTAATAATATAACCTAAGTCATGTCTAAATTAATTAATTATAAGCATGTTTTAAATAATTAATTAATTATAACTTATAACATAAAAATACTTAGGTTAAATTAATATCATGCTAAATTAATAATTAAAAATAACCTAAGTCATGGTTTAATTAATATCTCATGTTATTAATTAATTTATATCCTAAGTTCATAATTCATAATATTAACATGTAGCATAAATCATGATTTAACCAACGAACCATGAATCGGGCATGAACTCGACACCGTACCCCGAGCCAACTCGGGGTACTTGTGTCCCCTTGCTGCCGTGGGTCCCACATGCACCAACCAAGACCAAAATGGTCTTGGTGGTGGCGGCTAAAAGCAAACCGAACCCCCCCCCTCGGGTTGGTTATACTAGGCGGCCAAAACAAACACCCTCATATAACAACCTTTGATTTTAATTAACCCCAAAACATGTTAGATCTATGTTTAATTATCATATTTTAATAAGAATAACAATAACATGTTCATGAAAATAATCAAAGATTTAAAAAGAATTAAAAAGAAAGGTTTAGAATGATATACCAATACGTAGCTTGGAAGAGGATGAACAAACACGGTTTATAGCAATGGTTTTCAAGATCAAAATCAACCAATCAACCACCTATGGTGGTCTTAGGGTGGCGGCACAAAGAGGACAAAAAGGGAGGAGAGAAAACCTTTTTAGGTTAAATGTTTATTTTGCTTGAAATGTAAAATGAAATGAAAAGTTACCATAACCCCCCCCCCCCCCCCATTTTCTTGTAAAAGTCCATGGGCTTAGCCCACCTTGTTATGTGTGCCGTGGGTATGGGGCCCCACATGGGGTTCCCGTACCTTTTCTCGTGTCCCGATGTTTCGTGTTCGTTCGTGGTTAAACGTGTTCGTGTTTAAAGTGTTTCTGTTTATTTTATCATGTAGTTTATCGTATTATTTACACTCGTAATTAAGTACTTACGTAATTATTTTAGTTCGTGCTTTAAAATGGTGATCATGATTTAATTATGTTCACGTGAAATATCTATTAACTGTTTATCATGAGTTTGTACGTAATCGATACTTATCATGTCATACACGTATGCACTTGCTTGATTATTAGCACATGAATGTGATCAATACTAAATAGGGTAAGTTTTAATCTAGGACGTACGATCTTAAGGGCACTATTCATGGTAAAAGCATGTGGGTTTTACAATTCTTCCCCCCAAAAAAGAATAATTCGTCCCCGAATTATAGATAAAGTAAACTAGAAAGAAGTAACATACCCGAACTCAAAATATGAAGTGAGGGTAAGAAGCCCGGATAGACTCCTCCGTCTCCCAAGTGGCTTCCCGCTCGGTATGGTCCCTCCAAAGAATTTTGACGAATGGAATCGTCTTCCTTCTCATGACTCGTTATTGCCTGTCAAGAACTCGTTCGGGTTCCTCTATAAAAGTGAGATCTTCACGTATCTGTTCCAGTGGATACTGAACCATGTGAAGGGGATAATACTTGTACCCTCTGAGTAAGGACACATGAAACACGTTATGCACGTGCGAAAGCTGAGGAGGTAACGCCAATCGGTAAGATACTTCACCGATTCGTTCAATGATATCAAACGGTCCGATGAAACGAGGACTGAGTTTCCCTTTGATCCCGAAGCGTTTAACACCACGCGCGGGCGAAACCTTGAGGAAGACGTGGTCTCCCACATTAAAATGTATGTCCCTACGATGCTTATCAGCGTAACTCTTCTGACGTGACCGTGCTTCCTGCAGCTTCTGCTTAGCTACTTCAATCTTCTCATTGGTCATTTCTATAATTTCTGGTCCTTCGAGTGTTCGCTCTCCCACTTGATCCCAGCAGATTGGAGCGCGACACTTCCTGCCATACAACATTTCGAAAGGAGCACATTTAATACTTGCGTGCCAGCTGTTGTTGTATGTAAACTCGACCAAACAGATGTAATCGTCCCAATCACCTGTCCATTCCAACGCACACGACCTTAACATATCTTCCAATGTCTGAATCGTTCGCTCCGACTGTCCGTCCGTTTGAGGATGAAAGGCCGTACTCAGCTTAAGTTGTGTACCCCAAGCGTTTTGCAGACCTTTCCAGAATCGCGACGTGAAACGAGGATCTCTGTCTGAGACGATGCTGAAGGGAGCACCGTGGAGTCTCATGATATCCCTTCTGTAAATATCTGCGAGTTTACTTACCGGATCTTCCTTACGTATCGATAAGAAATGAGCTGATTTGGTGAGTCGATCGACGATGACCCAAATGGCATCATGCTTCTTCTTGGTAGGCGGAAGACCGGTAACAAAATCCATGGTGATTTTGTCCCACTTCCACTCTGGAATATCCAACGGTTGAAGGAGACCGCCCGATCGTTGATGCTCAATCTTAACCTGCTGGCAGGTAAGACATTTGGAGACATAAGTGGCTACATCCTGTTTCATACCACTCCACCAAAAGTACTGTATGATGTCATGGTACATTTTTGTCGACCCAGGATGTATAGAAAATGGGGAGCTGTGAGCTTCAGCTAACAATGCTTCCCGGAGTTCTTGATTGTTAGGAACACAAAGTCTCATGCCCTGCCAAACGATACCGTCTGCGTCCATTCTGAATTCTGTCTGCTTCTCCAAATTCTGAATTATCGCCCATATTTCTCCATCATCCTTCTGAGCTTCCTTGATCCTAGACAGTAACTCGGGTTCTACTCTAAGATTCGCCCAGTATCCGTGCTGCCCACGTACCATGATTTTGATGTCTAACCGCTCCAAGTCTCTTATGTTTTGTTCCTTGATTTCAATGCCGTTGATCATTCCGGACTTTCTGCTGAGTGCATCTGCTACTACATTAGCCTTTCCGGGATGATACTGTAGGTTAATATCATAATCCTTCAATAGTTCCAACCATCTCCTTTGTCTCATGTTCAATTCACGTTGAGTGAAGATATACTTCAAGCTCTTGTGATCCGTGAAAATGTCGCATGATTCTCTGTATAAGGACGAAACAATGTCCATTGCAAGCTGTATTAAAGTAAAGGAAATGCATAAAGTAAAGAAAGACAGTAAAGCTTCCAGTCCATATGCGCGTACGTTTAAGATCTACGAGCGTCCCTGAGTACCTGCCGTTTTGGGAACATGAAAAGGAAAACGGCTGAGCAAGACGCTCAGTGCACGGATGTACAATATAGCATGAAATAGGATAAGCATGTAACATATAACAGCGGAAGACTAAGTTCTGAGTAGACTGGTTAAGTATTGAGAAAACTGGTTTTATAGTTTGAAAAGCCTTATGTTTATCTTATGAAAACTGTTTTAACATATATATACCATAGCCCATATAGATCATGAAAAGGTCACGTGCATGAATACTTAGAGGGGTGACCTCATCATGCTGATTAGAGCGGATGCCTCTAATTAATATACTGGTCTGGGTAGGAGGGATCAACTCCTTGTGAAGGATGCAAGGCACACACCACATTCACCATGAAATACTGAATAAAACATGTAACTAGGATGCACCCATACGCCCCACATGATATAATAATATGGCCAAAACTGAAAGGGACGCCACGAGCAATCACTCCGCCGTGGGGAAGTCATAACATTGGTGCCTCCAATGTTATGGTTATGGTACCTCCATAACTAGGTGAAACTGGTCATGCTTGTATATGGCTATAGATTATGCTAATTAAATATAAGCAGTTCAAAACAATAAAACAAATACTGGGGAAAACAGTTGGCTGCATACGGGGAAATCCTAATAAGGAAAGAATGTCCATACTGAAAGGACGGGAATCCGTACCTCAAGTCCAGTGAATGAACGGAAGAAAGACTCCTACTTCTGGATCACTAACGCTACATGAATACACACGTGTATAAGTATCGAATCACGGATTACGTACTGGGTTTTATGTCTCATCTTAGCTTACTTTGTATGTTTTAGGTCATGGTTTACTGTTTAAAGCCCTATCTGTGTTTACCTTGTACTCTGATTAATCTGATAAAGTATTACTGGTAATTCATGTATTATTATACTTACTGTGTAATAATAAGTAACTTTCCAAAAATAGCAGGTTTCCAAAAATAGAAAGTTTCCAAAAATAGAAAGTTTCCAAAAATAGAAAGTTTCCAAAAAATAGAAAGTTACCAAAAATAGAAAGTTTCCAAAAATAGAAAGTTTCCAAAAATAGAAAGTTTCCAAAAATAGAATTCACTGCTTAAAATAGATTAGTTTCTAAAAATAGAAAGTTTCCAAAAATAGATCAGCTGCCTTAATTAAATAAGTTTCCATATATAGAAGGTTTCCATGATTAGATTAGCTGCCTGAAATAGATAGATTTCCATATATAGAAGGTTTCCATTAATTAGAATTAAGCTGGTTGCATAAGCTAAAATATAAGTCTAAGTGTTTATAAGCTTATTTCTTAAGTCATATGATATAGTGTATAGTTTAATTATTATTTCATGTATTTTAATTAAACTATAGGTTAAGCATTTTAATTAGAGTATAACATGTTTTAATTAAAATGGAATAAATTACTTAGGTTAAAATGTATATTAATATGTATTAATAATATAACCTAAGTCATGTCTAAATTAATTAATTATAAGCATGTTATAAATAATTAATTAATTATAACTTATAACATAAAAATACTTAGGTTAAATTAATATCATGCTAAATTAATAATTAAAAATAACCTAAGTCATGGTTTAATTAATATCTCATGTTATTAATTAATTTATATCCTAAGTTCATAATTTATAATATTAACATGTAGCATAAATCATGATTTAACCAACGAACCATGAATCGGGCATGAACTCGACACCGTACCCCGAGCCAACTCGGGGTACTTGTGTCCCCTTGCTGCCGTGGGTCCCACATGCACCAACCAAGACCAAAATGGTCTTGGTGGTGGCGGCTAAAAGCAAACCGAACCCCCCCTCGGGTTGGTTATACTAGGCGGCCAAAAAAAACACCCTCATATAACAACCTTTGATTTTAATTACCCCAAAACATGTTAGATCTATGTTTAATTATCATGTTTTAATAAGAATAACAATAACATTTTCATGAAAATAATCAAAGATTTAAAAAGAATTAAAAAGAAAGGTTTAGAATGATATACCAATACGTAGCTTGGAAGAGGATGAACAAACACGGTTTATAGCAATGGTTTTCAAGATCAAAATCAACCAATCAACCACCTATGGTGGTCTTAGGGTGGCGGCACAAAGAGGACAAAAAGGGAGGAGAGAAAACCTTTTTAGGTTAAATGTTTATTTTGCTTGAAATGTAAAATGAAATGAAAAGTTACCATAACCCCCCTTTTTCTTGTAAAAGTCCATGGGCTTAGCCCACCTTGTTATGTGTGCCGTGGGTATGGGGCCCCACATGGGGTTCCCGTACCTTTTCTCGTGTCCCGATGTTTCGTGTTCGTTCGTGGTTAAACGTGTTCGTGTTTAAAGTGTTTCTGTTTATTTTATCATGTAGTTTATCGTATTATTTACACTCGTAATTAAGTACTTACGTAATTATTTTAGTTCGTGTTTTAAAATGGTGATCATGATTTAATTATGTTTACGTGAAATATCTATTAACTGTTTATCATGAGTTTGTACGTAATCGATACTTATCATGCCATACACGTATGCACTTGCTTGATTACTAGCACATGAATGTGATCAATACTAAATAGGGTAAGTTTTAATCTAGGACGTACGATCTTAAGGGCACTATTCATGGTAAAAGCATGCGGGTTTTACAGAATTAATCAGGCGTCTCAATGGCAAGCGTCCGGAGAGATATGATGATCTCATGGAAAGGGTCAGAAACTTCATAGAGGGAGAAACAGCGGTTGCCGCGACCTACCCTTCAAAAGGAAACGGCTACCGATCAAACGACCAGTCCAGGAGGCAATCGGGCGGTCAAAGAAATCAGAACAATAGTAGGGGCTCAGACTATAAGAGCCAAAACAAAGGAGGACGGTCGGACGATAAGTTTACCCCCCTAAAGATGTCCTACCGGGAGATCTTACTGACGGAAGGGGCAAATTTTCCGAGGCCTCCCCCAATGACAACTCCGTCGGACCATCGGCAAGGAAATCGCTTCTCCGAGTTCCATAATGACAAGGGCCATGGCACGGAGGAGTGTATCCAGCTCAAGAAGCACATTGAGTCACTGATCAAATCAGGTAAACTCAAGCATTTGGTTAAGGATTGGAAGGATGGAAAAGACAACAAGAAGTATGACAAGAAGGATCCCCAAAAGGACAAACCTTCGACCATATACATGATCCAGTCCAGACAACGCCGCACGAGGCAGAAAATTGGTCAAAAATTTTCACGCGGTAGGGAAATCTCATTCCCTCCCATCACAGCAAGCGATGTGATTGATGCGCCTCTCACTATTGAGATAAGCATTGGAACACACAATCTTCGTCGCATGTATGTAGATGGAGGGTCATCAGCGGAAGTACTGTACGAACACTGTTTTGTGCAGTTACGGCCAGAAATAAGAAGCCAATTGGTACCGGCCACGGCGCCGCTCACTGGTTTTAGTGGAGACACCATCTGGCCGATAGGGCAACTGCGTCTACTTGTAACCATTGGAAATGAGGAACACTCCACCACCGCGTGGATAAACTTCATGGTGATACGCTCACATTCTCCGTACAATGGGATCATAGGTAGACCAGGTATTCTGGCTATACGGGCGGCACCTTCCACGGCACACGGAATGATCAAGTTCCCTGTAGAGGGAGGAATCGTCACCATTTACAACACAATCGTACCATTATCCGAGTGTCATACTGTGACAACACCAGTTCCGCCCGTTCCACCCAAGGATGGATCACCACCTCCCAATTGGAAGGTGGCAATCCATCCTGATTATCCGGAACAGGAGGTATCCATAGGAGGAACGCTCTCGGATAGCGGCAAGAGGGCCATGTGCTCCCTCTTAAAAGCAAATTTAGACACATTCACATGGGAGCCAAAGCACATGACAGGCGTACCACGCGCGATAGCAGAACATAAGCTCCAGATCCGCCAGGGGTATTAACCCATCAAGCAAAAGAAGCGCGGCCAGGCACCTGAACGCAGCCGAGTGATACTGGATGAAGTACGGAAGCTAGTGGACGCGGGTATCATGCGCGAGGTATACTACCACGAGTGGTTATCCAATCCAGTCATGGTCAAAAAACATGATGGAAGTTGACGCATGTGTGTAGATTTCAAGGATATGAACAAAGCATGTCCACATGATTGCTACCCGTTACCGGAGATTGACTGGAAGGTGGAATCTCTATGTGGATATCCCTTTAAGTGCTTCCTAGACGCATATAAAGGATACCACCAGATTCAGATGGCGGAGGAGGACGCAGAGAAGACGGCGTTCCATACTAGTCAATGCGTATATTGTTATACGAAAATGCCGTTTGGACTAAAGAACGCCGGTGCTACATACCAGCGGCTTGTGGACAAAGCCTTTGACTCACAGATAGGCCGCAACCTGGAAGTCTATGTGGATGACTTAGTTATAAAAAGTCATACGGAGGACGCACTTCTCCGGGATGTTCAAGAGACATTCGATACGCTGAGGAGGATTAATATGAAGCTAAATCCAAAGAAATGCACGTTTGGGGCAACGGAGGGAATGTTCTTTGGATATATGATTGATCCAAATGGCATCAAACCTTGCCCAGAGAAAACGGACGCGGTAATACAGCTGCCATCCTCTCAGACACGAAAAGAGGTGCAATCCTTAAATGGGAAGCTGGCCGGGCTAAATAGGTTCTTATCAAAGTCCGCAGAGAAGTCATTACCCCTATTTAAGACACTCAAGAAGTGCATTAGGAAGGGAGACTTCCGGTGGACAAAGGAAGCCGAGGAAGCCTTTGGTCAACTCAAGCAGCACCTTGCATCTCTCCCTATGCTAGTAGCTTCCGGCCAAAGGAGGAGCTCATTATGTATCTCTCAGCCACACATGGAGCAATAAGTGCGGTACTCATGACGGATATGGATACGGTACAAACTCCGGTCTACTTCATAAGTAGAACATTACAAGGGCCGGAGTTGAATTACTCCTCTATGGAAAAATTGGTTTTGGCACTAGTGTTTGCTACAAAGCGGTTGCGCCGATACTTTCAGTCGCATCCAGTTGTAGTCATTACTGACCAACCAATAAAGCAAGTTATCTCTAGACCGGATGTGGCAGGGAGGCTACAAAAATGGAGCATTCTATTGGGGGAGCATAATATATCTTATAGGCTAAGGACGGCTGTTAAAGGTCAGATCTTGGCAGATTTCTTGATAGAGAAGCCGGATGAGGAAGGACCAATCGTAAAACAAGACGAGACTCCAACAGAACCATGGGTGTTATTTACGGACGGATATTCGTGTACGGATGGGTCAGGAGCTGGTCTCATCCTCACAAATCCGGCAGGAATGGAGTTTACGTACGCCCTCCGCTTTGAGTTCACAACCACCAACAACGAGGCGGAATATGAAGCATTAATTGCGGGTTTAAAAATCGCCGCTAGAATGGGAGTCCGCAACCTTGAGGCCTACGTGGATTCACGACTTGTCGCGAACCACATTCTAGGTGGATATGTGGCTAAGGAGGATAACATGGTCCGATACTTGGAGAAAGTCAAGTCACTCATCGCGACTTTCAGCAAGTTTTCTATCAAGCAAGTACCAAGAGGTGAGAACAAGAAGGCGGACGCTCTTAGCAAGATCGCATCCACAACCTTCGCCCACTTGTCCAAACAAGTCTTGGTGGAAATACTCAAGGAGAAGTCTATAACAGGAGGGGAGGTCGCTACTATAGTTGAAGAGGATGGACCTACATGGATGACCCCGATCATCAACTATTTGACTAGTGAAACCCTTCCGGACGATGAAAAAGCGGCGCGGCGCATCAGAAGGAAGTCGCAACACTTCGAACTTCGAGAAGGTATCCTTTATAAGCGCTCTTTCTTGCAGCCGTGGTTGCGGTGTGTTGGACCACGTCAGGCCACTTGTGTAATCAGTGAAATACATGAAGGGTTATGTGGCATGCACGCAGGTCCACGATCCGTGGTAGCTCGAGCCTTACGAACAGGATATTATTGGCCTACCATGCACAGGGACGCGCGCGACATGATTCGCAAGTGTAGTGATTGCCAAGTGCATAGACCAGTACCGCGACATCCGCAGCAGGAGCTTACACCTATTACATCCCCATGGCCATTCTATAAGTGGGGAATCGACATCGCAGGACCATTTCCTGTAGCTGCGGGGGGAGTTAAGTTCTTGATTGTCGCGATGGACTACTTCACACGATGGATAGAAGCCAAGGCCGTCAAATCCATTACAGGCAAACAAGTTAAAAAGTTTGTTTGGGAGAACATTGTGTGCCGTTTTGGCTTACCAGGAGAAATCATCTCGGATAACGGTAAACAGTTCGCGGATAATCCATTCAAGGACTGGTGCGCATCATTGAATATCAAACGGCGCTTCGTGTCGGTTAAGCACCCCCAGACAAATGGCCTTGTGGAATGAGCAAATAGAAGCTTGGGAAATGGCATCAAGGCACGTCTGGAGGAACGAAGTGCCAAATGGGTGGATGAGCTACCACATGTTCTATGGGCGCATAGGACTATGATCAAAACAGCGAACGGAGACACTCCATTTGCATTGGCCTACGGCACTGAAGCTGTTATACCAGCAGAAATCGGAATGCCCACCATCCGCACGGCGGAGGTCAATGTCGTCACGAACGACGAGCAACTGCGAATCAACCTGGATTTGTTGGCAAAAAAAGGGAGATAGCAGCCATTAATGAGGCTAAGTCCAAGGCTAAAATGAAGGCTTATTATGACACCAAGGTTAAAGGTGTTTCTTTTCGACCGGGAGATTATGTCTATCGTGCTAACGAAGCAAGTCGAGCGGAGAATACAGGAAAGCTGGGCCCTAAGTGGGAAGGACCGTATGAGGTCACGGAAGCCTTAGGACGAGGCGCGTACAAGTTACGTGACATGGATGGCCGCGATCTGGAACCCACATGGAACATCTCCAATCTCAAAAGGTGCTATCTTTGAAAGCTACGCTTCCGCATGGGTACTTCGCTATATGTGGCTTTAATGAAGATCCATGCACTCTATCTGTTTTGTTTCTTATGTTTTTTCTAGGTTCCTTTTTTGTTCTTTAGGACTTATCATTCTTGTTCAAACAAAAAATGTAAACGTTCTAATAAAATGCCGTGGTGCCTAGCTAGCTCCACGGCTTGTTTTGTGCAAATTATTTCTTAGGATTTTGTTAGTCATATGAATTTTAGTTATTATTATAATATGCCATGTCTCATTCATATGCATTCATTTAATCACCGTACATGTACTATACGCCTCCAGGCGGGGTAAGAGGATTAAGTGAACCTACTAATTCAACTTGCCGCGTAAGAGGGATGCAACCCCAGCGGCACAGATCATGTATCCTTACTAGACACCTTACTCACAAGACGTTGTGGTAAGTTCCGTATGTCGTACTCACGCAGTTCTTTGCATAGTAAAGACGCACGTCGCATGTCTAGTGAATTATAGACTTGCATGTATTTTCCCTTTTGTGTAAGACGTGACATGTCATGTAGTATCGGTATACGATATTTAACAAAATAAAAATACACAAGTTTCCAAATAATAACAAAATGGCCGTGGTCATCACGGACTTACATACAAAAGGCAGTTATTTCACACATGTCTTAGCCGTGTACATGCACGGACGAATAAAAGCTACAAATGTTTAAAGGTTACAAACCAAATTGTCTAAAATGGATAACAACGTAGGGGCATCCTACATGGGGGGGAGAAACTTACCTATCTCCACTTGTTCCTCAGCCAAGCAAGGCAACCTCTCACCACGTTCCCTCCGCTTCAAGGCTTGAGCCGCATTCCTCTCCAGCACCCCGCTTAAAGGTTCTTCATCAAGTACGATCCTGGTTACGTCCTCATAGATAGGAAGCGTCAGGTGGCTGGGCGAAGGAGTGAAGGAAGCACGGGAATGACCCTCATCTTGAGAGAACGCACCAAGACTAAGCTTTTCCATGATCTCCATGTTTGATGCATCCTTTGTGGCTTCCAGCTCGGCCAAGAATGGATAATGTAGATCTCGCATTGCGGCCATGGAAGCAGTCATCTTGTTAGCAGCTTCAGGATTAAAGAAAGCATGCCTGGGGAAGTTCTCCTTCTTCTTGATTAGCTCTACGGCCTGGACCATTCGTTCATGGCGGTCGTGGTCAATGCCATCCGACACAAGGCTCGCAAACTGTTGCACAAATTCAGGGGCTTCCAGCACCTTGGTAACAGCCAGACGTGCCCCATGTCCTACTATCCACCTGCTGTCGGCAATGGCTGCTAGTAGTTGGGGGCATAGCACGTCGTCACGTTCGATGGTAAGGGCATCTATTATCACATCTTTTTGAGCGGACGCCTCCCTTAGCTCCTTGGTCGTAACCCTCTCGTAAGCAAGCTCTTCTTGTACCTTTTCTAAGCCTTGGATGATTATCTGCGCATCCTCAAGTTTTTTGGTAAGCACGGATACTTGGCTGGAGGAGGACTTGGCGGACGCCTCTGCTACGGTCACCTATATGCGAAAGATTACTTGTTAGACTATGGTTCTTATGGAATGAGAGTGATGCGTCGTGGATACGTACCTTGGTTGTTGCGGCCTCAAGTTTTGCCTCGAGCTCGGCCACCTGTTGGTCATAAGCATTAGCATGGGCTGATTGTTCCTTCACAGTCGCCTCGGCACTAGCAAGTTGGGATTGGAGGGCACCAATTTGAGCTTCATTCTATTCGATCATCCTCTCCCTCCGTCTAACTTTCCTCTTGAGGGACTCCACATGCCCAAGCGCGGCTTCGAATCTCACCCTCATCGAGGTGCCCATTTCCATTTGATGCACCAAGGCGCCGTTATACTCATCCACCAGGTCAGCATGGCTTAGTGCATTCACGTCTCGTACCAAGCCTGGTGGGATGCAGTTATTAAGGTACTCACGGCATTCCTCGGCTTCCCTCTTTCGTGACGTAGTGGTAATATTCCAAACAGGATTGAATGATTGAGGGGGGCCGGATGTTGGGAGGTCTTGGGAGGCTGTGGGGGTACCTTCTTCGAATACAGGACCGGATCTTGTGACGGCCGTATGAAGCATAGGGTCTCTCTCCACTTCCTTCTCTTTTCCCTTCTCCATTTGGGCATCAGGCGGAGGCATGGCACCAGTTTGTTCATTCCTGCAAAACAAACATTTGGATACGTATAAAGTATTGATTGAAGGATATTTGTGGCTCTTACTTAGCAAGATGAAGCCTTACATGTTATTTCCTGCTAGTTCTGATGCAGTCGGGGGAATCTGAGTAACTGGATCGACATATGCAGCCCGGACCGTCTCGGAGGCCTGGGTGGTGCTCCCAACATATTGATATAGGGGGTGATCATCTCGAAGTTTTTTGGCGGGGGCATTGTGTTCGCCAACCTCGGCCGGAGCGGCTCTTCTTACCCGCTTATTTTTTCTGCGGGTATGCTTCGCGACGGGCTGAGCTGCTGCTTCTTCAACCTCCTATTCAACTTCCTTTTCGGCTTCCTCGTCATCCTCTTCATTGACTTGCTGCACCTCCTCCTCATCGTCACCCAGCATCTGGCCAAGGCTGGAGGTGGTCCTATCAATATTATCTCCTTGCTCTTCTCCATGTGCGGGAGTGGCATTCTTAGGCGGCGAGGAGGGCCCGGCTCCTCCTTCGAGCATCCTATTATCACCATCCTCGTTGGAAAAATCGACGGGGGTTCTCAAGAGAGTTGTTTCTTCTTCGTCCGAGTGGGGGTCCGGCACGGCTTCCAGAGCAACCGTCACGTTTCGGGTGTGCTCAAGGAGGGGTAATTCGTTCTCACGTCTGGGACGAGATCCCTCTGGTACGAGCTTGGGGTCGCCTTGACGTAGAAGTCCAAAAAAGTTCATTTCTGCCACAAACAACAAAATATATTAGGCATTACAAAATAATTGAATGCGCTTCTTGGTGTACGGATGCTAACCTACCTTCACCCTGCCTTCTCCAAAACACAGGATATTTGTTGGACGAGCCGAAATAGTTGCGGCTAATCCCTAGCAAACAGAGAAATGCTTCGGGGAGGTTTCTATGGAATCCTGTCCTGTTCAGATCTATTTCTCGGGAGTGTTGGGGGTTATATGTACTAACATGTGGCAAGGGGTCGTGGGATAACCTATGTTTGAAGGCATAATCGGCCGGCCACACTATCGAGTCAATGAAAAAGTAGTGGTCGTACAAGTTTTTCAATGAGTCCATGGGCTTATTATGGGACTAGGGGCTGTTGGAAGATCGTTTCTTAAAAGATAGCCAACCATTTACTATGCTGGGGGTGTAAAATAGCCGGAATAGTTCTACGGTTGGGGGGATTCTTCTAGCACGACAAAGAATGTCGAATTGACTTATCTTACATGCGCCTATACAGTGAAGCTAACTAATATGTACATCATAATATCCTAATAGATCTATGAGGAAACGGGTAAACGGAATGCGGTAGTTGGCCGCATCAAAAAGGCGTGTGTATAGGCCAATTTTACCCTGTGGAGCCTCAGTTATGAGGTCTCCGGCACCAGGAAGTGAGGGGTGTAGGTTGGTAGGGATGAAATAATTGGTACAAAAGTGATCTAGTTGCTCCTGGGTCATTACATTAAGCACGGATCCAATTGTGGGGTTGTTTCTTTGAGCCATTACTGAATAAAAAGGTAAGGACGTGGTATTCTAACCTGCGGAGGAAGGGATCCGTGCGTGAGTAAGTGAAGCTAAGAAGAAAAGCTTTAATGGCAGAAATGGAGATGAGGACTGTGTGTTTCACACAGCCGTAGGGGTGGCTTATTTATAGGGTTGCCTCGTGGGTCATGGTCTGTTGGATGCGTGACACGTGTTTGCCACTATCCTTAATCGTGTGGTTAGGGTGCAAGTGGCAAGAGAAACATCAGGTGGAACCCACGGGTCACTTCTGACTTAGACGTTTACGATGCTCGAGGTTCTGACTGTTTGCACTTTGTCAGTCAAAGTGGCAGGTGAACAGTTATTTATGTCGGGTTATGCGGTCTTACGTAAGACCTAAATTCAATGCTACATTTAATTTGTCTCGGTCGTCACGTGCGGCTGAGATATTAATGGAATAATTTCCTAACTCGGGTTGACACGTGTGGCCGAAACGAATTCTTGGACGATTTATCATTCCCTAAAGATCTTTCTTGGTACGTCCAGTGAGCATCTTGATAGTCTAGAGGTTACGCCTACGGCTGTAACAACTAGACTGGGGGGACATGATGGCGTATAGTCCCCAGCCGGGTCATGAACCCGGCCCACGGGTACTACCCGTATCCGGCCCGTCACAGATGGGTGGGAATAATGTCATTTGAGCTTATGGGCTTGGATGAATAGTAACCGCACACATGTGTGCGGCTCACGGCCCGGCATGACCGGTACAGGGTTAGACAGAATCATATTCTATCTCTGAATAGGATTCACCCCAAAGAAGAGGATATTGACTCACCATGATTAGAAGATAACAATCAAACTAATTCTGGTGCTTATCCTTTCCTTGGGGCCGAAGCATCAGTGACAGCCCATTAGGGTTTCACTGCCTATAAAAGGAACCCCAAGGGTTCCACAAAGGTATTACGTTCTATACTCTCAACTCACTCGATTCCTATAAACCCTAAACCGATACTTACTCTCACGCTGGAGTCTAATCGTGGGAAACATTCCCACGGTAAGCCTAACGCGTGTTGTTTAGTGTGCAGGATCCCAACCATACAGTTCACTTGGTGCAGGAGCCGGAGCCCAGCCAACCCGAATTAAGCCTAATTCGGGTCTAGCAAGGATCACCCAACTTTTGCATCAACACTTACAATCATAGAACTTTCAAAAACGTATACAAAACAATAATATCAACTCATTGTTCATCTCTAGTACAATATTAAAAGTGCAAGTAAAGCAAACAAACCAGATAGCAGCCCTTTAACCTAAAGGTTGTGGGATCAAGTCTCGAGAGAGACATGTAAAATAGAATTTGTAAGATAATTTGTATGAGTTGTAAAAAATTGTCGTTTAAAAAAAATGTGAGTTTTTACGAGTTTTTTTATATAAAATATTGGTTTTTTCGGTTATAATAAAATGCATATATTTAATGTAACAAACACATCAATTATGAATTATAAAACTGTTAGCATAATATGCACTTAAAACCTTATAAGACACTTTAATGAATTAATTTGATATTTTTTGGTTTTAAATAATCAATGTGCGGTACGGTTTAACCAACTGAGCTAGCTCAGTTGGCCACCAAGGGTAACCTTGGGGAGGTATTGTTTTGGAGAGGTCTCAAGTTCGAGTCTCACTAACGACCTTCAAGGGCCCGAATTAAACAGAAGCATGAGTGGGGTTTATCCCCTAAGGAGAAGGTTCGAAGCTTACATACTGCCCAATTGGATGTCACTTTCAGCTCGAATCACTAACTACTAACTCGACGTTAAAAAAAATGTGCGGTACGGTTTTGTGATTTTTAAACCGATTCATTAGTTTTTGTCGTGATGCGGTTTTTACGATGCGATTTTGGCGACACGGTTTTTTTTCGATTGTTACGGTTCGCAATGCCGTCTATGCTCACCTCTAGACTGGTATTGTTGTATTCCTCCAGGTAATTATGTTTCGAGCGGGTTATCGTATTGAGTAACAGGTCAAAATGGTTGAGGTCCAAACTAGTCATTCTCGAAGCCATCAAACAGGTCATATCCTATGCCGTCAAAACAGTTATTGTCAAATCTCAAAACCCGTGTTTTCCCACAATTCCATTTTCTTGATAAAATAGCAACGCATTTCAAGTTTCTGTAATGTAACAGTCAGAGTGACAATCGCTTCATCCCACTTACTAACTAACGCACTAACAAAGAAGAGTGGCAAGGCAAAGGTGTCACGGATCAGGGATGTTAATAACCTACGAGGTTAGGAGTGCATTAGCATCCTAAATACGTGTTCTCATTGTAAGAATAACAAATGTTACGACCAGAACTACTACACTACTATAATTTTTCATAACTACTAGACTTTGGCATCATCAACAGACCATTGAATCAGTAAAACTTGTAAGGAAACTATAACACTTTTATTTATAAATCAAATAAATAAAATTAATTAAATTTACATAAAACAAATAACATAATATAAATAACAGAAAAATAAATACAGATATAATTATAAACGATAATTAGATAAAACAATAAAATAATAAAAAGACTTACTAAATCACCAGCAAGTCGAGGCACGCGTAAGACACGCTTAGAACTAAAGAGCCGAGGCACGTGTTTGACACAAACAGATTCGTCGTCTGTTTCCCAGGGTACAACAGTCGAAATAGTAAGTTGTACTGTCGGACTTAACAAAACTGCCTGGAATTTCACCTTTACAGTGCGTACTCCATATGTTGGAAATCAATAATAATACTTACTGATTTTATGTGTGAAAAAGCTATGGAATTAGGCCTCTATATATACACAATCGACTCCCTTCTAGTTTACTCATACCACCGATGTCGGACAAAAAATAAACTATTTTTCCTCTTTAAGCATGGTACCAAATGCCTAACTTTGAGACACGATATCTCATTCACATCACCTTCATTTTGGACACATAAAGGCTCATTGCGAATCTCTCTTCAAGGAGAAAGCGAACCTATAAAGTATCACTAATATATATGATACATACATATACATAATTGTGTCCAAAGTTGGTCAAAAGTTATTTTGCCAACAATAGTTTCCAACAATCCCCCACATGAATAGAGATCGGTTGTAATACACAAAAGTTTCAATAAAATTCCAACAGTTGAATCTTTCATAGGATAGGTAGGTGTGACCCTTTGAACCTTCCCTTGTGAGATGTACTTAGTCTCCTAGATCTAAGTAGACGCGATGTCTTTGAACTTAGCCTCTGTTTACGTAAACAAAAATACACACTCACACAAGACTCTCCCTGACATTTTCAAGTCCTCATAGTCGTGTTCGTTATGGTCATGAACACTAGCCTGGTTCTGCAAAAGCTCTTAGAAATTGCGCCCCCACAATTTCCTTCGAATCGACCCCTACTTCTCTCTCACATAGGTGATTTCATCTTGAATCATTAAAAACATATGTTTTATGATTTCATCTTGAATCATCATGCTTTATAATTTCATCCTGAATCATTTAAGCCATATGTTTAACCTCTCAATAAGTCACATTGTTCTAGGAATGGACTAGGAAAGTTACTGTATTAAGTAAACCCCCCCCCCCACATTGACGTGACTTCCCTCACATTTCTATGATTAGGTTGTCCTATTGAACCCAGATCTTGGGATCTCCAGTCAACTAGGTTAGGTTTTCCTTCATAGAAACTCATTCCTCAAGGGCTTTAGTCTCATTCATTTAGACGAGTCACTAAGTAACTCTCTGCTTAAGCCTTTCGTAAGCGGATCCGCGATGTTATCCTTTGACGTTATGTAGTCAGTCGTGATAACTCTAGCTGAGCGTAGTTTTCGCAACAATCACAATCTATGATGGATATGTCTCGACTTACCGTTTTACATTTGTGATATGAGCTCTGTCAAATTCTATTGACCATCACACTTTATAAGCATGGTCGTTACCGGTATACGCCATCTTGGTATGTCCTTTACGAATTAACGTAAACTATCCTGCATATTCTATAAATTTATCTCAAATTATAAATTTATATTTCATCATAGATTTAGCTATAATTGTCTCTTTGAAATACTTTCAAGATTTCTAAGACACAGCTTTCCACTTAGCATGTCATTAGACACATAAGATGTCACACCCCCAAATTCACGCAGCGGAATACTGGCTTTGAGAGGTTGTGACTTCATGAGTAATCGAGAGCTTGATCCGAGAATGACCTCTATATGCCGAAACCACATAGCAGACTCCAAATAGTCCATACAGTCAAGTACCTGAAAATACATGCTTAAAAATGTCAACATAAAGTTGGTGAGTTCATAAGTTCGTTTTAAAACGTTTATGAAAAATTTGAGTTTTACCGACCACTACACCTTGCAGTAAAATATAAGAGTTTAAAAATCACAGTTTCTTGTTAAATAGATTTTCTTTGGTAATTTCAAAGTGTATTAATAATGACAGGGTTTATTGATAAAAACAGGGTTTACTGATAATAAATATAGTTTATTGATAAAAAGAAATAGAGTTCACTAGAAATAAATAGACTTTTTTGATAAAACAGAATTCACGGATAATAAGTATAGTTTACTGATAAAAACATAGTTCACTCGAAATATATAAGAGTTTTCTGATAAAACAGAGTTCAAAGATAATAATTATAGTTTACTGATAAAAACATAGTTCACTAGAAATATATAAGAGTTTTCTGATAAAACAGAGTCCACTGATAATGAATATAGTTTACTGATAAAAACATAGTTCACTGAAAATATATAAGACTTTTCTGACAAAACAGAGTTCACTGGAAATAAATAGAGTTTTCTGATAACACAGAGTTCACAGATAATAAATAGCGTTTTTTGATAAAAACAAAGCTTAAACAATAAAGTTTTCTAATAGAATAGAATTGTTTATGAACCACAAGATTTTCCAACCACTTAGTGACAATATAACAAATACAAAGTCACTAAATAAAAATAAAGCATTTATTATTGTCTAAGTTCATGACACCGAAACGTTAACATATCAGACAGAAAATGATATAAAGCAGCCCAAATGAGTGCCTAACCCGCGACACCCATAATCAGACTCAAATGTAGGTGTACCTAATTTGACCACACAGCCACAATTAGGTAGGGATGTCAGTCCCGATAGATCTATCCATAACATTTTCACTTTCGACCGGTCATCCGGTCCGAAATTAACGGTTCATGAAAGTGGGCCAAAAGCAACTTGGGTTAAACAGGGACTTAGACAAATAATCAAACGAGTAAGTGTTCTTGTGTTCATGCGTTAAATCAAGCAATCATATAGTAGAAGAATGAGTAAGTGTTAAAACAATTAATTGAGTTCACAGATGAGCACTTAACAAGTAAGACATTTCGTATAGTTTCTGACCAACCAAGTAAGCTTAAAAAATAGCTTAAGACAACCAAGTAACTTATAAACAGTTAATGACAGCCAAACAAGTTTATAAATAGTTCCTGACAACAAAGTAAGTTTACAACTGGTTTACGACCAAGCATGTACCTCCCCCAAAGAGCAATTATAAAACATTATGATTAGATTTAAAGCAAGAAAGGTGTGGTATGAAATCACCTCGACGTTGTATAGCGGTATAAAATAAGCTAACAGGCAAGCCGAGGCACGGAAACGATGCACGAGCAAATATCCGCAACCTAAGTAAATATTATACATTTACTAACTATGGGACGAAATGTAGAAATGCGTATGCAAATACTTAGACTCGTATCACCATCAACCAAAGTCGTGCTTTCACTTTTGTAAACCATTTACGAAATTTAAACAAGTTATATCACCATTCCTAACGTTTTACAAGTTTTGAAAAGTGTTCAATGGGCCTACTTTGAGAGCCCGTAACATCCGCATACGTTTGAGTTATGACCTAAATCAAGTTTCTTTTAATAGCCCACCTGGTAGGCTAAAATAATGGTCTCGCTGAGCTAGTCTTGATTCGGACTCTAAACGGGTCAAAAGTGGCTTACAAAGTTGTCATCTCAGCTCGTTTAACACTAGACATGGTGAGTTTTCAGAAACTTTGAAGGTCTGTATTTAATAGTTCGCTAATCCGTAGATTAAAAGGCTTACGGTTTTGGAAACTAGGCCAGGAGGTGTTTAATATTGTTCTTGAGTAGAATTTTTCCATTCGTCATCTAACAGGCTCAAAATCGAGCCTAAACATGGCTCATCAGACAACCCAGTTTCCCAGACTTTGTATATTTTGCAGTCTCGACATAATTTAGTTTTAAACTCTAGATTTTCATTTTTAGTTTCCCGTTTCGTTATAGCTCCGTTTTAGGTGATTCAACTTGCAAATTTTAGCTTGTCGGGTCGTCTATTCCTTGCACTACAGTACCGACCCTTAAACACAGTTTAATGTAGTTGTTTTTAATCTCAAAGTCTGTTATTTTCCGCTCTCTTTACATAAAATCAAAGATTTACGTCATTTGTTTAAGTTAGCAAGCGAACTTCGTTTGCTCTCATTTTCGGATATGTCACTATTCAAGGGGTAAAATAACATGTAGCATTTTCGTTTTGGCCAATACACATATTCAACGCGCGTTTCCCAATGAGACACCTTATATCAGAAGGTTGGTTTTACATAAAATGAAAATCTTAGAGTACTTTGTTGAAGGAACCAAACGAAGGTATTAGGCCCTAATATTTGGCGAGTATGCTATTTGAGGGATACGTTTAAAGGTAGCATACTCGTTCTTGGTCAGTCGTTCTTTACACACAAGTTTCTCTATGGGTGCGTCTACATCAGAAAGTGTATATTGCTAATGTTTCAGATTTGTTTTCTAGTTTAAACACACCAAATATAATCCATTCGTCCTAAGTTTTGGCAGAGTTATTATTTTATGTGTATATTAAGACGTGCTACACCCGTTTTTATTCCTGACCCGCTCAATGAACTAGTTTAACAATGGGGTGATATTACATCAGAGGGTGGTTTTTCTTTTAACTCTTTGCTTTTCTTTTTAAAACAACAAGCACGACATGGTGATGACGAGAGGTATGAAATATGTAAAATGATTTATAAGGAAGTTAAGAAGAGATTTGATGAGCTCACGTTGGTGTTCGCACGGGTGACAACGTGTACCATGGATCTAAGAAGCCTTAGCAAGACCGAGCCCCACTTCTAACCAACAACGACAACGACCCTCTTGTTTTGTGTTTCTCCTAGTGATATACGAATAAGGTGAAACGGCCTACATAAAGTGTGTTAGGGTGCAAATGAAAACACAAGGGAAAACTCTTCACGCCACACCGTA
This sequence comes from Glebionis coronaria, assembly GCA_025667525.1. Taxonomy (NCBI): domain Eukaryota; kingdom Viridiplantae; phylum Streptophyta; class Magnoliopsida; order Asterales; family Asteraceae; genus Glebionis; species Glebionis coronaria. Next base: position 543,293,055 of record CM046878.1, read on the forward strand.
ACTTTTCTTGGTTCTTTTTACGTTCATGTCATTCGAATTTTGGGAAAGAAAAAGAGGATACCATTTTCTTTCTTAAAGTGTTTTATTTGAGGGGAGAGTGAAAGAATGCGTGTAGTATTTATAAGGGATTGGGGAGAGATAACTACATATTTACTTAGTTTAGTTACTTACTTAGTTTAGTTACTTTGGAATAGATCTAGTTAGAGATTGAGAAGCTTTAGGAGACATGAAGTTACCCTCTTTCTGCCAACATCAGTGAATTACTAAGAATAGTACTAGGTTCTTGCTTTTGAGGTTTGACTTTAGATTATCACGTGGGTTTTGGAAGACTATATACGAAAAGTACTTAAGATATTGATGAGGGGTTGATGTACCAATCGGGGGCGACTAATGGGTTAGGATGTTGCGTGGGGATTTGTTTTGCATATATGTATATTTTAAAATGTGGCTCCAACTCGCTCGGGTATTATAAAATTTGATTCGTACTTTTTTTTATTTACGTTATTGGTTTTAAAATGATATTTACAATAACATAGAGTATTTACTCGACTTATTTTCGTAATCGTCTACATTTCTATTTTAAAGAGTTACCAGTTATTGGTTATCTCGAATAGTTTGTGTTCAAAAAAAATATAGATTCAATTTGAATGTTCTCGTTTGCAACGAAATAAGAGTATCAGATAATTTAATAAAACTTTTTACCAAATATCTCTCGATAATTGAATATAACTTTAATTTGTATCACGTCAGTTCTCATATTTTTACGCAGTCTTCTACAGTCATATACATAAACTCCCGTTTTTGAATAAAATAACTTTGATATCTCTCGAAAACAACTTTCGATTAATACATAATATAGTTTATTATTATTTAAATCCTGAAAAATTCTCGGTTGTGACATAAGATACCCAATATTCTTTGAGTATTCAAAATGGGAAACAATTTTACCTCTATTGTAAATAGATTTAAAAAGATGTCATTGGACTCTAGCTAAGCCGGAATCCCCCACATTGAACCTCTCAATAATATTGTTTTTCTTAATGTTTGACTTCAAAACAAATCCATATGGGTTCAACAAACCCAACAACTAATGAAATTCATGTCAAATATTGACTCCAACAGATCATTAGTGGATTTATTCATCTTGTTATCACTTCTAGTGATAAGTATATTCATGTATAAACACAAGAGTACATATTTACTATTGATCACACGTACATACATCAATTTTGAATCCACATTCTAACATGATATAGTCAAAAAGTTTGATGTCATTGTTTGGTAGCTTGCCTTAAACAATATAATGACTTAATTAGCCTACAAACTTTTCTCTCTAGCATAGGAACTATGAAACCCTCATTCTGGTTCATGTATAGTTCCTTTTTCTAAATCCCTGTTTAGAAATATCGTTTTCACATCCACATAAGAAACTTCCAAAATTTCTTAATGCGGAAATAAAGTACCATCATAATTTAGGTTATTTGTGTAACATGCGAATAAGCATCAAAGGAAGATAGACCTTCTCGTTTTTAAATTCTTTTGATTACCAATCTTTCTTTGCACATGTCAATGGTGACATCGACTTTTTTCTGCTTTTTGAAGATCCATTTATAGCCTAGTGGTTTACAACTTAAGGTACATCCATGAGCTTCTAATTTTACCTTTGTAAAATATAATCTATTTCACTTTTGGCTTCCTTTCATTGATACCCTTTCAAAGAAGTTATTGCTTCTCAGTAAGAAGTAGACTCATTTTCTACCATAAAAGAAACAAAAATCAAATCCAACCAATCTCTCGGTTCATGTCATTTTGTTTCTTCTAGGTCCAACCTCTCCTTGGGTCAATCTTGTCTCTCATCTAAGAGATCAAATCATCTCGTTGTCTCTCACCTTGGACAACCTCGTTATCTATTCTAAACGATCTTTCAATTTCCTTCGTAAATAAGGAATATATTTCCGAAGAATGAATCATTCCTTAATTCCATTACTATATCTATTTTCGATTCATGTACAATGAAACGATAAGCATTGCTATTCATAAAAAAATCCTGTGAACATACAATACATAGGTTTAGCTCCAGTCTTTCGAACCATGAATTTCATATGGATATCTTAGCTAGATATCCCCCACATTTGTAAGTACTTATAAGATAGTTTTCTTCTCACCCATAGTTCGTAAGAAGTATCTTATTTTATTTAGAAGGGATCTTATCTAAAAGATAAGTAATCGATATAATCGCTTCCCCCACATGCCATGGCTTAAACTTGGACTTAAGAACATGGCATTATCCATTTCTTCTAAGGCACGATTCTTTTCTATATCAAGAGCAATGAATTTGTGTTTTATTCTAAGTTTAGCATAAAAATTTAGAAATAGAGACACATATTCACCTCCAATAACTTCGAATCACCTTATTAACGATAATAAGTTGGTTCTCAACTTATGTATATAGATCAAGCTTGTCTATATCCTTACTCTCAAGTAAGTGTAATTAGCAATATTTTGTACCACATTCAGGCAATATGATGAAGTACACGATACTCTCTACCTTAGTAGGTATCAATTCCAAATCACATAAAACCATGTGAATCATATCAAGGTTTTTGGTTATTTCTGTTCAAGCAAGAGAAAAGACTTATCAATTTGGCTTCAACGTAAGTTTTGATTTTGTAATCCCTGTCAATACAAAAATGGTTATCCAATTTGGTTTAATTGTAAAACATGTTGAGTAAAATTTAAAACATGTCAAAGTAAGACATAACATACATTTAAAAATGACCATTATAAAATATAATCAACTTAACCATTTTAAAGGCATAACTCGTATCCACTGAATTTAGGTTACTCGTTAAATCGATTTTCATTTGATTCAAACACATATGAAAGCCAAATTTCATTAAGCAACCATCCGGACATAAAATTCCTACGAATCTCCGGCACTCACACCGTTAGTGTCTTTTCCAAATGTGAATCACATCTTTTTTTTTCCCTTGATATTCGCAGTTGGAGATTGCTCAAACTCGTTCTCTCCATTCTCAACTGCATTATACGAGTTAATCAAACTCTTATCACCATATACATGACATGATACTTAAATGAGAATGTACCATTAGCTATGGTTGGATTCCATCATGGCCTCAGTTTTCATGTCATTCAGACCATATAACGCATAGTTATGGCACAACAAGTTTTTGAATGCATCAAAGCATCTACCGTACAAGTAAGTATCGGTCTCCCTTTTGATGTCACTCGTGACATTCCGAATATTATTAAGAGGTCCCATGATTTAGTTGACACTAATTTTGGTACTATTAACAACATGCTAAATCACATATTGTTTTTTTAACCAAAAGCGAATTACATCGACTTTTTTTAAAAACACAAACGTTTTGTAAGATCCGTTTTACAAAACCCACTTTATAGGAAGTCTTTCGACTATACAATTAAAGAAAATATCAGCTATAACATAATGTTTTACCAAAAAACACATATGTAATATTACGTTGTCAATCTTCATTCAGAAGATCTTAACTTCACATGATCTATTTCTACAATGAAACTTAACAAAGTTTCAGTAGATCCATTCTTCTAAAGAAACTCCACAAGGTTTCTATAGATTTACCTTTAAACTCGACAACGTTTCTATAGATATATCTATAAACTCAACAAGGTTTCATGAATTATATCTGGTTTATAATTAAACTCGGCCCAATTTATAATGAATTACACAAGTCAAACAAACTCTTCCACTTATTTAATAAAAATAGTGTATGTAATCTGACATTTAATGATAATTCATACCATTGTCAACATCTTGTTTCAAAGAAATTCTTCTTGATTTTATTGAACACGTTTTAAAAGTCTAATAAAATGAGAGCTTGCATTTTATGAGATCAATGAATACATTCTAATAATCTCATAAAATAGCAACTTATCTTTTATGAGATTTGTGTCAAAGAAACTCCACTTGGTTTCAATGAATCTAAATTCACCATGATTCCAATCATGTTGTAACTGGCGCACCAATTACATTTACAAGATTCACTAGGGTCACAATTGTGTTACCACAAGTAAAGTTGTCAATATTCTAACGGAATACAGTTAATAACTATTAAAACAATTTGGTATCTAATAAACTCGACATGGTTTATACAAACTTGTACCAAATTTGATTCAAAGACACTCAACCGTGGCTTCATTAAATCTAGGTTAAAACTATAACATATGTAATAAACAACTAAACGACCAGTTTGAAAATAGAATCATCATGATTTCAACACAAACTGATACGATAAACTGTTTTTTTTAATCGTTTATAGATCTGTAACACCAGATCTGTTAATTAAAATTTTGTTTACGTGATAACTGATTTCCCAAAGAAACACAATCTTCGTTTTGAGAGAATACAGTTTGTATAAAAATATGTTAATTAAATTAATATGTAGCAAAAAGTGTTTAATTATGTTACACAAATTCTGTTTTATGACTGTAGGGAAACTATAACACTTTTATTTATAAATCAAATAAATAAAATTAATTAAATTAACATAAAATAAATAACAGAATATAAATAATAGAAAAATAAATACAAACATAATTATAAACGAGAATTAAATAAAACAATAAAATAATAAAAAGACTTACTAAATCACCAGCAAGTCGAGGCACGCGTAAGACACGCTTAGAACTAAAGAGCCGAGGCACGTGTTTGACACGCTTCCCTTAAACAGATTCGTCGTCTGTTTCCCAGGGTAAAACAGACGAAACAGTAAGTTGTACTGTCGAACTTAACAAAACTGCCCGAAATTTCACCTTTACAGATGAGTACTCCATATGTTAAAAATCAATAATAATACTTATTGATTTGACGTGTGAAAAGCTATGGAATTAGGCCTCTATATATACAAAATAGACTCCCTTCCAGTTTACTCATCCCACTGATGTGGGACAAAAAATAAACTATTTTTCCTCTTTAAGCATGGTACCAAATGCCTACCTTTAAGACACGATATCTCATTCACATCACCTTTATTTTGGACACATAAAGGCTCATTGTGAAGCTCTCTTCAAGGAGAACGCCAACCTATAAAGTATCATTAATATATATGATACATACATATACATAATTGTGTCCAAAGTTGGTCAAAAGTTATTTTACCAACAATATTTTCCAACAAAACTAACATATCAGTATATCACCCCGACTTATGACCAGTGACCAAGTGACAGAACTCGAACCCTTTCACAGGAGAGGCCGATAATAAAAGTATTTACTTCTTCCTTTGATCTTTTAACTTCATTATTAAAACCAAGGTTGCAGAAAGCGCTAGGGCGTTAGTGAGGCGGTTGGCCACTTTCGAGGCGGAATTCGTCTAGGCGGCGCCTAGGTGCCGCCTACGTGGATTGAAATTTTATGCATAAAAAATTATAAATAATACGTATTACTTGACAAAATACTTCTAATTTCTAATAATTCAAAGTTCACATAGCTTGAAGTTGCAAAATAGACAAATAAACATAACAATTTAAGGACTTAAAACTTCAAACGTGACATACAGTTCAGTTGGTTCCAATTCTCACAAAAATCCATTACTTTATGTTAACAATCATACGTTTATCTTTGATTTTAAGATGTTATGTTAAAATAAATATAGAAATTATATATTAGAAAGAAAATTCTTAAGTTTTTGTAAAAAAAATATTGACTTTTTGTTGACTTTCTTTGACTTATTGACCGCCTAGGCCGCCTAGCTCAGCCTAGGCGCCGCCTAGCACCGCCTAGGCGGATGTTTCACCGCCGTTTGACTTTTCCGCCTAGCTTGACCGCCCAGCCATAAATCGAGGCGGAGTATGACCGCCTAGCGCCTAGGCGGCCGCCTAGCCCGCTTTTTACAATACTGATTAAAACATGATAAAAGAGAAATTAACAGAAGATCAAACCGCAACAGCCCCTACCATAGATCGATCAGGTCATCAGGACTCCAGCTGAGTGATCCACATGCTGCATTACCAGATACTAAATTTGAAAGAAAGGATAAAATTAACGACACAAAGTGAACGAAAAAATATACACTTATGACTGATCGTCTAAAGTGCAATATCCACAAGTGCCTAAACCTTGCTCACGTTTCCCATTGATGACTCTAATAAGACAACTTTTTAACTAAACGGTATTGTTGGATTAAGACTGATACCAAACAAGCGCTGCGAAAGAATGTCCAATACTAGCTAGTAATAGTACATCATTGACAAAACCATTGAATGAAGACAAGGCGGGGGTACTAACCATATATTGTTGAGTTCCTTCGTGATGGCGTAGCCCTAAGTAAGACCATATGAAAGATTGACATTGATATATAGCGAACTAAGAACATCAAGACGTATTTGCATGTCCAAAAACAGAAGGCGGATAAGTCATACTTTAGACTAGTATATATGTCGAAATGCCTTGTAAAGTAGATGTATCACGTCTCCAATATAGGTGTGCGATACAAGCATCACACACGACATATAGTGAGTCTTGTGTCCTCGTTTAATGGTTTTGAATATGCTTCACAAACTAGTGTGTCTAAGCAAACGGGTAAATGGTTGTTATTTTTCTTATTCAGGTTGTTTGGAGAGAGCGAGTTTTTTTTTGTTCACATGTACGCAGTCTCTCCGGATTAATCTCACGACCACTTCAACCCTTTTGTGACCACCGCAGATATCACTAATAAACTCATAACGAAGCTTGGACCTTTAACCTTTTGTTTAAAAGTTGAATAGATTAAGCAAGCAAAATCCAATTATGCATATAGATTTGTAGTTTCGGTTTAGGCTCATTTAACTTCTTATAAGAGGATCTATAATGCATCAAGTCATTAAACACTTTGTTAATTTATTTTTGAAATGGCAATCGATATTAAGAGCACGTTTGGTAGAGAAAATTTCAGAGATTAGAAATGAACCAGAGAATTAAATCTCTGAGAAATGAGACTAATTGAGAAGTTTATTGATTTTCACTGTTTGATTGCGCCAGAGAACTAAAATTAAAAATAATCACGAAAATCATTTTTTTTAAAACAGATAAATATAATAATATTGTAATATTACCAAAATAATTTTTTAAACTTTATAAGCACGAGGTATTGCAAGTAATTTGTTTTCGTAAATCTAAAATAAAAATTATTTTAAAAGTTACGCGAAAAGGATTACAAAGAAAAAAATAAAAAATAAAAAAAATATTTACAAAAAAATTCATTTCTCTCAATTCTCTAAAAAAAACAATGGAAATAAACTCTAACAAATAACACTATCAAACTATCTACAACTCTCCACACATTTCTCTTCAATTCTCAACTTTTTTTTAATTCTCTGTACCAAACAAGAGAAATAAACAAAAATCCATTTCGCTCACTCCATTTCTCTCTACTAAACATACCCTAAGCACCTGCAAAAAGCTAGAAACAAAAGTTACAATGATTCAGAAATGCATCATTAAAGACTTGATACATTTAATGCTTTTAATGCAAGTTTCACTTGATAGCTAAAGGTTTTATAAAACACTTGAAGTTTTACAAGTCTTTGTAAAAAGCTATCTCAAAAACTACCCATGCAATGCCAAAAACTACATCAAAAAACTTTTTAAAATGATAAAAAGTCATTCATAACTTTTAGCATTGTGAATGATCTAAGTTTATGGGTGTAAGAGGGAAGGGTACGGGTGTCCATGGCTCAAGCCATAGCCATGGCGCGAGCTCGATGGCGCCAAACACCACACCCTCGCTCGCGCCATGGCCTCTGGCGCCGTACCCACCAGCCCAAAATGATACTATAACGCGAGCCTATGGCGCGAGACTGCACCCTGGCTCGCGTTATAGCCAAAAAAAATTTGCCGAAATAAGCTCCAACGCCACGTCCGCCAAGTCCGGCTAAAGCTCAACGTTCAACAAGCTCAACCGCCACGCCCGGCTCACAAAAAGATCAATTTGCCGAAATAATCCAACAACAAATACAAGCGGATCGGCAAAAAAAGCAAGAAAAATCGGATCGTGAGATGAGCGAAAGACTTGTATTTCTTGAGCTACAAAAAAGAAACGAGGTTTTGAAGATTTTTGGGGTGAACACTACGTGATGGGCTCAAAAGGACATCGATGAAGTCGAAAAATTGAAGGAAGAAACCCGTAAAATATATTTCGGCTTGTAATTTTTTTTAGTTCGCAAGTTTTTTTTCGGATTCTTTTTTTATGTCTTTATTTATTTGTAATGTTTTTATTTATTTGTAATGTTTTTTTATTAATAAAAAATTAAATTTTATAAAATAGTTTGTTAAAAAAAATATGGTGGGACTTCTATAACACCAGAAATCTGGTGTTAACCATACCGCCTGATTTCTGGTGTTATAGAGTTCTGGTGTTATGGAGTGGATTGCTGACGTGACAGTCACTTTTTCTATAACACCATAATTTTGGTGTGAACCGTACCCTGGCTTCTAAGAGCATGCACAATGCATGAACTCAATAATGACTTGATACAATTATTGCATTTAATGCTAAGTAATAAATGTGAAGTAAACTTTTACAAATTAGTTGGTAAATGAAAAATTTTGTAAAAAGTTTTATAAAAAGTGGCAAAAAGTCTGTGGCTATTTGGCCCCTATGCTTTAAGATTGTGAGAAGAAAAAAATGGTTATATAGTCTTTAAGCGTGATTTATTTTTACAGGGTAAAAGCTATAAAATACCATCTTACTTATTGATTTGTGTCGACTTTAAATACTTACTATTTAATCTCGTGACTTTACCATTCTACTTTCAAAATAGTTTTGAAGTTACCAATTTGATAACTTGTTACCGACAGCGTGGCACGGTAATTTTCACATCATTATTTTTATTAAGTCTGATTGCATAAAAGGTGTGAAATGACAAAACTATCCTTATCTTCAAGATATTCATCTCTCTTATCTTAAGCATATTTTCTCTTTAAATAACCAAACTTTTAACAACTTAGACAAATCAAAAGCCATATTTATGAACATTTACAACCAAATATATATATGAATATGAATCTATTTATCAAAAGTCAAACCCAAAAATATTGACCCCATGACTACAAACACACCATTCGAAAGATCTCAAAATCACATGACTACAGATCCACCATACTCGCAACCTATACAGAATCCAAGTTCGATTATATATATATATATATATATATATATATATATATATATATATATATATATATATATATATATATATATATATATATATATATATTTGATGGGTGCTTGAACAAGATCAAGTTGTTGAACCATTGAACGAGGTAGCTGATGAACAAGAAAATATCACGGGTATACACCACCATCACAACCTTTGAATCAGATCTGTGGTGGAGTAATGGTGACGTGGTGGACCGGTAGTGTTAGTCGGTATATCACAAAAAGTAAGAATAATGAGAGTGAAATGGACATAATACCATATTAGAAGGGTGGTTGTGCGTGAGACAACCGAGTTTTTTGATGATAGAGAAGAATGTCGAGAAGCTTTGCAAGACGTTGATGAACTGCATCAGTCAGGGATCGATACCAGTGAATTTCCATGGAGGTAATCCGAAAATTCTGTTTTTTGACTTTATACAGTGTGAATTGTCAAATACTCAAACATACCATTGTCAATGGGTTCTTTCTTCTTTCTACTGCAGATTACCCTAGAGTTACTGATACTATTTGCAAACAAAGTATATGGACGTATTCCAAAGACAATGTGAACAATAAAAAAAAATTTATTGTGTTAATTGTTTCTGACTAAGCAATAGCAGAAAAAAAATATGATGAAATGGTGTGTTTGTGGCTATTTTTTCTTTTTTTGAACATTGTGTTTGTGGCTATTTAATTCTAATTAGACATGTGTCATTATTCAAAAAAATAAAAAAATAAAAATAATGACATGAAAATGTATCCGATCATATTGGTAATATTATTACAAAATAAACAAGTACGTTGGTAAAGTCACGAGATTAAATAGTAAATGTTTAAAATCGGCACAAATCAATAAGTAAGATGGTATTTTTTAGCTTTTACCCATTTTTACACTTGTATGTTCTTATGTTTTTAATGCTTAAAAAGTGATTGTATTGCTTTATGTTATAACCCCGCATATTAGTTGGCAAAGAAAATCCTAGAGGTGTCAAATCTTGCCCATTTGAATACATATGGGCACTTTTTGCCCATTTTCAAAAAAGAATGGGGCACTTTTTGCCCATTATTTATAATGAATGGGCTAAACGGGCGCATATGTATGAAACTAAATGGGCTTGACGGGCGCACTTGTAAAATACAAATTAGTATACTCAAACAAGTATTTTTATTTTTTAATTGTAAGCTTGATATGTTTTTTTCTCTTTTTTAGCTTGCGCCCGTTTAGCCCGCCCGTTTTGCCACCTCTACAAGACCTCTATAAACACCCCGCACAATAAAAAGTTCACGAGTTGAACAATGATTCGAACTTTAGACCTCTATATCAAGAGGGAGGGTCCCAACCATTGCTCTAACAACCAGGAACTTATAATCTACTGATTTTTTGAAAACTTGTATGTTGTTGGTAGTGGTGGTGGTACGTTGTTAAAAATTTGTGGTGTTGTCTTCCAATAAACTTTATTACGTTTGATTTGGGTAAATTGAGCAGGTTATCGTACCGTGTAACAGGTCAAAATTGTTGACGTCCAAACTAGTCATTCTTTAAGCCAGCAACCAGGGTGACGCAAAGATTCGAACTTTAGACTTCGATACCAACCAAGTGGAGCGTCCCTACCATTGCCCTAAAGCACCAAACTTGAAACATTTTGAAATTTTAAACTTTGGTACTTTTGATTAGATGTCAACGTTGTCAAAATCTCGATCTTAATTTTAAAATATTAATATGATTTTACGATATCACAAAGAAAGATGATCCGAATCTTACGTATGATCTTTGCATTCTTAAGATTTTGTTATAGGATCCCGATCTTAATCATAGGATTTTAGGATCTACTACGATCCGATCATACTTTTTCTGGAACAACAAACTAAAAAACTATAAATTTTTAATTCTATTTTGTATAATTTAAAAAATGGCTAATTTAAAAAATGTCCCATGAGATGTTTGGTTTTTGTCAAATGTCCCAAAATTAAAACAATTAGGTAATTACCCATATTCGACCTTATTCGACCCTATTCTATTCCATTCTACCATATTCGACTAATTCGACCAATTCGACTTGAACCACATCTTAACACGTGACACAATGTTTTTTTCAAGAAAAATGCAAGTGGGTCCCGCTAGTACACCCAAGTACACTTCTTGTAAGTGTATTTGTTATTCGACTTGATGTCAAATCCGTTATTCGACTTGTTCTTTTATTATTAAAAAATAAATTTGTAATAACACTCCCCATTATTCGACTTTGACCCAAAATTATTCGACCCGTATCTTTAAAAAATAAAAAACGAAACCCGAAATAAATCTTCATTGGTATTCGACCTGTACTCTCTAGTCTAAACACAAGAGAGTACAGGTCGAATAATTTGGGTCAAAGTCGAATAATGGGGAGTGTTATTACAAATTTATTTTTTTAATAATAAAAGTACAAGTCGAATAACAAGTACACTTACAAAAAGTGTACTTGGGTGTACTAGCGGGACCCACTTACACTTTTCTTGAAAAAACATTGTGCCACGTGTCACGCTGTGGTTCAAGTCGAATTGGTCGAATTAATCGAATATGGTAGAACAAAGTAGAATATGGCCGAATAAGGTCGAATAGGGGTAATTACCTAATTGTTTTAGTTTTGAGACATTTGACAAAAACCAAACACCTTAAGGGACATTTTTTAAATTAGAATGTTAAAAAATAGGGAAGTGATTTGCACACTCCTCAAATTGATTGGCACACTCTAAATTAGTGTTTCTTGACACATATACCCTTATAAATGAAACATGATTAAAAGTGAACGGAGGGTATATACGTCAAGACATACTAATTTTGAGTGTCCCAATCAATATGAGGAGTGTGCAAATCACCTCCCTAAAAAATAACATGTAAATCTTCTTATACATGTCATAATCATAATTTAAGACCATGTTTTTATAAAATATTCGTATAATTTTGTGTTTATTATATATATTAATTTGTGAATTTGTAAAATATTGCAAAGACTATTAAGAAATTACATTATCGTAAGGTCTTACGATCCCGATCTTACTTTACGATTTCGATCTTACTTTACGATTTCGATTTTATAAAGACGAAAACAATCCTAAGTAAGATCCTGATCTTGAAAACATTAGTAAATATTATAAATTGAGCGGGTTATCAGACTCTGTGACATGTTAAAATGGTTGTGGTTCAAATCAGTCATCCTTTACTGGTCTTAATACCAACATCGTTCCACACAATGTTTTGAATCCCGATTTTAAAATCGACTCGGTCGAGTCATTGGGTCCGGGTCAACCCTGGTTCCGGTTCTCAAAAAGATATTTTTTTATATTTTTAATAATTAACAAAAATTATATAAAAAAAATCATAAAAATATCCGTATACTGAAGATATAAATTGTTTACTAAAAAATATAATATGTAAAAATAAAAATCCATCGCAAATACGTAAAATTTACATATATATTTTTTTTTAAAATCCCGATAACATTGAAACCCGTCCGGGTCTCCAGAACCGGGTTGACCGGGTCACCGCAATCCGGTGAGTCAAGTACGGTTTCGAAAATGTGAAACACGGGTCAATATAACCCGTTTTTCAGCCAGAAGAGGGTCAACCGGTTAACCCGGCGAGTCGACCCGTGTTTAAAAACATTGGTTCCACATACCATAGCCACCATCTATCTCGATACTATGCAGTATGCACATTTATGATTGACGTGGTGGCAAAGAGGAGCGGCAAGGAGAGGGTGTTACGGATCAGGAAGGTAAAATTTACAAATTTAAAAAAAAAAAAACTCGAAACCTGGCCGGGTATTGAGAACTGGGTTGACCAGAGTCACTTCGAACCCGACGGGTCTAGCCGGGTTTCGACAATGTAAAAATCCAGTTCAATATGACCCGTTTGTTCGTTGTGCATGTATAGCAGAGGGATTGCTTATGCAGCGTGAGATAAACCTTTCTTTTAGTACAAAAAAATTAAAAAGTATGGTAAGGGAAGAACAAAGATGATAACAAAGATGATTCGAACTTTGGACCTCTACCTTAAGAAGAAGCGTCCCAACCATTGCTCCTACATTACCACCTTACAACACTTCAGAATATTTGAAATTTTGTATTGATGCTGTTGGTGGTGGTGTTATTGTATTCTTCTAGATAAATGTTATTATGGTAAATCGAGCAGGCGTTATCGTACCGTGTAAGATGTTAACATGTCAAAATGGTTGAGGTCCAAACTAGTCATTCTCAAGTCATATAATGCAGCTGGATGGCGCTCTACAACACCATCTTATAACGCAACATTCATACCCCACTGTAAGCCATTGGGTCTCGAGTCGTCATGATGATCGACCAGCCAAGCTATACGGTTTTTTTTTTCTTTTTTCTCACATATATATGTTTTTTAGTGGGTTAAGTGTCGATCAAATTGTGTCTTAGCTGCTATGTAACTTAACTGAAGATGGAGCGCGTTTTTGAGTTAAGTTGTAGGTTTCGAGTTGTATGAGAAAAATATTAAGTTGATAGCACTTTTTGTTATAACACGAACCTTATGACTTCGGGCCACTGGATGCATTTATAGACAAAATGTAAAAACGATACGCCTATTTTCATTAGTTGTTGGATCTCTGGCTCTCTAATTGGTGCACTCTTTGTATGCAGTTTTTGGTTTAAGAAATAAGGATGTCGTTGGCCACTATAGATAAACATGTGTGCTTGTGCTCGATACAAAGACAAGTGTGTTGGCACAAAAAAGTAATTCCAACCAAATCAATGGTTCAATTTCTTTGTCTTGTTTGGATTGTGCAACAACGTACTCGATTGTGCAACAACGTACTCGATATAGTACAACAAGGTTGCCCACAAGTGTGTAAACCTTGCTCACGTTCCCTATTCTAGTAAGACAACTTTTTAACCAAATGGTAATGTTTGGATTAATACCGATACCAAACAAGCACTGTGGAAGAATGTCCAACGCTAGCTATAGTAGTAGTACACCATTGCCAAAACCATAACCATATCCGTTGAGTTCCTTCGTGATGGCGTAGCCCTAAGTAAGACCATATGAAAGATTGACATTGATATATCGCGAACTAAGAACATCAAGACGTATTCGTCTGTCCAAAAAGAGAAGCACTACGGATAAGCCATACTTTAGACTAGAAAAGACAACCTTACTTTATATGGAACTGTCCTAGCACGATATATATGTCGAAATGTCTTGTACCACGTCTCCAATATACGTGTCCGATACAAGCATCACACCCTACATATAGTGAGCCTTATGCCCTCGTTTAAAGGTTTCGAATATTCTTCCAATGTAGTGTCTAAGAAAACCCGATATTATAGATCAACTCTGAGACGAACCTATATTAAAATCGGACTGCACTTGATTTTTAGTCATAGAGTCCAATTTTTGGAAACATTATCATTTTTTGGTATGTGCAACCCTCGATAAACTTTTTTTTTAACTGTTTTTTTTGGGTATAACTTTAGTTAGACGACCAATTATTTTGTGCAACGTCTTCTCGAAAATCTTGAATCCGTTCTTGCATAGACTTATATTTTAAGCATAGGCTTATTTAGCTCTTTTCCCAATCTTCTTAATGATTTCCAAATTGTTATGAAACTTGTCACAAATCTTTCCATTAAAAGTCTGATGTACACTGCAGCCATGGTAAAGATGGATTCGAAACCAATAACTATCTAGCACGCATTATATAACCAGTTAAGTAACGTGTAGATTAACCTCACAATATGGCCGAATGATTTATCTATTATTTAAATGGTAGGTGATTTGTACGGTCCTCATATTGATGGGAACATTCTAATTTTGGGTGTCTGGACACATGTACCCTTCTAAAAGTAAACATAGTTAAAAGTGAACTAAGGGTAAATGTGTCGAGACACACAATTAGCTGTTAACTAAAGAAACGTGGAGATTCACCTGAAACGTAGAGATTCACCTCACAGTAACGGCAGAAAATTTATCTATTAACCAAATAAAATAGTTCTTATACAAAGAGTGTTGGGCCTGCTAATGTCATTATATGCCTAAATATTTAGTTATGTACATAGTTTTATGTTATGGGTCGAATTTGTCATTGTAATGGGCCAAACATGGGTCAAAACAGTAAACCCAAACACCCATGTATTGGCAGTTATTGGTAGTTAAGTTAGTTGGCAGTTATTAACAGTTAAGAATGAATCATCACAATGGTTCATGTGTAACTGCCGTGTCTTTTAGATTAGTATAAATATGTAACCTAGTGTCTGCAAACATTTATCTATTCCATATCAATACAAGTCCTATTGTTTGCTAAATTCTGTCCATTATTGTGTTTTATATATTCGCTATTATATTGAAATCGTTTGCACATAACAACATGGTTCATTCACACATGTTGAGATCAAATTGGCTTGGCAAGAAACCTGTACCACAGTGGCATCAGAGTCATGGCTTAGATCAAAGGGGAAGGCCAAGTCCAATTCAGGAAATCTCAAGGAAATACTCGTAGAAAGAAACACCACAAAGATCACTTCCATGGAATAGGAAGAAGAAAAGTTTGGCACCAAAATGTAAGAAGATGCTGATGCAGAGAATGAAAGAGGTTGAGGCCTTTAATGCCTCAAAGGAAACGAAAGAACATGGAGAAGATCGCATAACTCGGAAGGAAAAAAGGGCTAGGTGTTACATTTGCAGAACCCGTGGACATGCTTATTGGAAATGTCCAAACAAAAAAGACAATAAGGGAAAGCGAAATATGAGGCCTGAGACCAAGGAGATGGCAAAGAAGATAATGTATCCAGAAAAGATACATGTGACCACTGACTTCATGATTGAAGGAACAGATAATGGCAATTGGAACAACTCATGGTCTGTGGGAAGTACATACAAGATACACATGTGCCCAACAAGAGATCTGTTCAAGAAATTGAAGTACAAATTCGAGATGATAGCAAAGGAGGAATCAGAGAAGAAATTCATCTTCTCTTATGGATTCGGAGATGCTATAATCGAAACAAGATAGGGCAATTATGTCATCTCTAATGTCCATTATACACCAGAAGTTTCATTTAATGTTCTAAGCATCGATCTTTTGGAAAAGCAGGGTTACGTTGTGAAATATGGTGATAATAAATGTAGTATTCACTACATGTTTGGAGGAAAAGAAAAAGAGAAGGCACAAGAGGAGATTCACTCAGAAGTAGACGAATTAAAGAAAGTTATCACAGAACACAACAAGTATTTGCAAAAATACTTTGAGTCCTTAAAACCAAAAGAAGAGGAAGTTTCATTTGTTAAAGGGCTGGAAGAATTGAAGTGGAACAAGGATGATGAGCAGGACTATGTTGATGATGAATATATAAGTTGGAATGGATCGTTATATGCTTTGAAAGTTAATTCATTTTCAAGGTTCTTGTCTTTCATGGGTTTGTTGAAGAAAGACAGTTTGGTATACAAGAATTGAGAGATCTTTAGTAGAAAGTTTGTTGAGATGTTAAAGTGGTTTTACTTGGTTCATCTAAACTATGATTGTTTAGATGTTATACCACCAAGACTAGGAGACATGGAAATAAATTTGTTGAGCCTGTATAAGATAATAGGAAACCTTGGAGGTTACCTATGCATCACTTTAGGTGACCAGTGGAAAACAGTTGCTAATTTACAGGGATTGACCGATGAAGATGGTGAGGCCATAAGGGATTGTTATAAAAGGTTCATAGACCTAGTGCAGGTGTATTATGAAACAGCCGAGAAACCCTGGTATGATTGCAGGATGCCTGGAAAAGAGGTGGGAGAGAATAGCAAGGTTAGTGCTAAGGAAGACCCACAGGGCATGAACATGGGTAAGGCTGGCATATGGAAAGCACATGGAGCACTGGAAGAAGGAATGTACCAAGAGACACCTTTTGGAGTCAAACTAGAAAGCAACACAGAAAAGGATGCAGAGGAAGGAAGCATGACAGGAAGCGATGACTTTGAAGTCATTGTTTGAAGATACTGAAGATTTCAAGGAATGCGGCATAAATGAATCAGGGGGGAGAATGTTGGGCCTGCTAATGTCATTATATGCCTAAATATTAGTTATGTATATAGTTTTATGTTATGGGTCGAATTTATCATTGTAATGGGCCAAACATGGGTCAAAAACAGTAAACCCAAACACCCATGTATTGGCAGTTATTGGTAGTTAAGTTAGTTGGCAGTTATTAACAATTAAGAATGAATCATCACAATGGTTCATGTGTAACTGCCGTGTCTTTTAGATTAGTATAAATATGTAACCTAGTGTCTGCAAACATTTATCTATTCCATATCAATACAAGTCCTATTGTTTGCTAAATTCTGTCCATTATTGTGTTTTATATATTCGCTATTATATTGAAATCGTTTGCACATAACAACATGGTTCATTCACACATGTTGAGATCAAATTGGCTTGGCAAGAAACCTGTACCACAAAGAGGTGCAAATAATTACACAAATCAGTAAAACTAAACCAGCATAGAAGTTTCAAGTAATATTATCATTTACAAACATAGAAGTTTTAAAGACGTATTCAAAGACGACACCGGCGAGACGTGGTTCAACAATCTCAAGTTTAACAACCTTCAAAAGCTAGCGTTAGAAGCTTCCTTCTTCTCCATGTGGTGGAACATTTGGATCTACAAGAACGTGAATTTATTATCCTCGAAGAAGCCTCTTAAAGCTTGATTTTCGACAATATTGTGTCACATACTTGCCTTTGGGTGACTAGTAGATGTAAGAAACTTATGTAAATTGGGTTCCCGCTAAACGCTATTTCAGTGGTTGTTGCTTAGCCTAGCTTCTTGCTAGTTTTTTTTAATAAAATTCTTCCGTTCAAAAAAAAATATATCAACTCATTGTTCGTGTACAATGGATCATTAAAAATGCAAGTAAAGCAAACAGGCCATATAGTTGATCCAAGTATACACGGCTAGGCACTTTATCGAAGCATGTTTGACCGAATGGGATATTCTAATGGTTAAGTGTATATATGAAATTAAATTTTGTATCTCTTACAAAATGGGGATGTTCTATGGTAAAATATTTGTGAATCTTTACTAAAAATATAGAGGTTACAGTGTTACATACATCTTTGAGAAAAAGAGATTATTACCCGGTTTGTGCATATAGCAGTGGCATTGTTTATGCAGCACCCCGCATACTAGTTGGCAAAGAAACCATGGTTATTGAAAAAACGCAAATGAGTTTCAAAAAATTAAAAAGTTACAGATGATGCGACAAGGATTCGAACTTTAGACCTCTATATCAAGAAGGAGCGTCCCAACTGTTAGAAATTTAGTGCAATTGTGGGATCGAGTCATACTTGTAAATGGGTTTGGAGGTACGGAGTGTACACCCATTAAGTCCCTGACCTCCCTGGACTCAATATAGTGGTTGAAAGTTCATCAGTAGGATGTTGCTTCTGGTTAGGAAGTTACTCCTAGTGAGGAAGTTGCTCCTGGTTAGGAAGTTTCTCCTGGTTAGGAATCTGCTCCTAGTTAGGATGTTGCTCCTGGTTAGGACGCTGCTCCTGGTGATGCACAAAGTCTTTGTAACCTCTTTGACTAATCAATGAGGGTTGAATATTGACTTGATGACCAGGTTTATGGTCATGTAACCACTATGGTTTCATGTAGGTAATTATGAGCTTAATTGGCCGATTAATGCTCTTAATTACCATTGACTATGAGTTACATCCTTCTAGGACTAGGATCACTATAAATAGTGATCATATTTGCATGATGATAAAGACAAAAACAAGAAACACTTACACGCACAGAGTTCTTGATTTGTGCCTAAAACAAGAACTAACTCTTGGTTTTATCCCAAGGAGGTATTCGTGTTAACCCAGGCATAGGGTCGAATAATCTTCTTTGGAAAGTGATTACACGACTTCAAGAGATATCCGGTAACCATTCATTGGTACGTAGTTAGGCTATTGATTATCTTCACCCTGTTGGAACGAAGTAAACCCCAACAATCAAAGAAGATTATTTTGTGATAATCAATGGCGGCGGCAATGAAGCATATGGTGGCTAACTTCTCCAAACTGGACAAGTTTGAAGGGGTTGATTTTAGGAGATGGCAGAAGAAGATGCACTTTCTTCTTTCTACCATGAACGTGGTGTACGTGCTGACCACTCCTATTCCTGATGGTGGTGATGATGCTACTTTGGAGGAACTGAGGAAAAGGAGCAAATGGGAGAATGATGATTATGTGTGTCGCGGCATAATTCTCAATGGTGTGTCTGATTCTTTATTTGATATTTACCAAAATGTTGAATCTGCTAAAGAACTATGGGATTCCTTGGAAGCCAAATATATGGCTGAGGATGCATCAAGTAAGAAGTTCCTTGTGAGTGATTTCACAAATTACAAATGACTGATTCAAGACCAGTCATGGAACAATACAATGAACTTCTTGGAATACTTGGCAGATTTACACAACATAAAATGAACATGGATGAGACCATTCAGGTCTCGTGTGTCATTGAGAAGCTACCTCCTTCTTGGAAAGATTTCAAGCACACCTTGAAACATAAGAAGGAGGAGTTAACTCTTGTTGAGTTGGGCAGTCATTTGCGCATTGAGGAATCCCTCAGGGTGCATGAAAGTGATAAGCCAAAGAGCAACAATGTTGATGGTTCATCTGTTGTCAATATGGTGGAGCATAACAACTCCACCAGGTACAATGACAACAAGGGCAAACGTAAGCATCAGGATAACACCAAAGCTAATCCTAACAAGAAGTCATCAGTGGCTTGTTGGAAGTGTGGGAAACCTGTACACTTCAAAAGGGATTGCAAAGGTGTTAGCATTGGCAACCAAGCTAATGGATCAGGCACAAAAGGTCAGAATATGTTTAATGAATCTCTCCAGATTTATTATGTTACATATGTATCTGAAGCTTATTTTGTGCAGGATGATGATGTTGCGTGGTGGGTTGACTCTGGATCAACAGTACATGTGTGTAAAGATAGATGCTGGTTCAAGACTTATGAGTCAATGAATGATGGATCTATTCTTCACATGGGAAATGAGTCAACAGCCCTAGTGCATGGACGTGGTTGTGTAGATCTTAAATTTAGTTCTGGAAAGATTGTTTCTTTGTTTAATGTTTTGCATGTTCCTAATATTAGGAAGAACTTGGTTTCTAGTAGTGTTTTGAATAATTGTGGTTATAAACAAGTGATTGAATCTAATAAATTTGTTTTCTCTAAACATGGTGTGTTTATTGGTTTTGGCTATTTGAGTAATCAAATGTTCAGGCTTAATATTGATTCTAGTATAAATGTTGATTCTGTCCTGATGACTATCACTAAACTGAATGATTCATCACTATGGCATGCTAGAGTAGGCCATGTCCACTATAAGAGGATGCAAGATATGTCTAAGGATGGGTTAATTCCAGCTTTTGACATGGACACTGATAAGTGTCAGATTTGTATGCTGAATAAAATTACTAAGAAACCATTTCAGGATGTAAAACGTGTAACTACAGTTTTGGAGCTAATCCATAGTGACCTATGTGATTTGCATGCTACTCCCTCATTAGGGAATAAGAAATACTTGGTAACATTTATTGATGATGCTTCAAGGTTTTGTTATGTCTATTTGTTGCATACTAAGGATGAAGCATTAGATAAATTTAAAGTATTTAAAACTGAAGTTAAATTACAACAAGGAGTCCAAATCAAAAGATTTAGGACTGATAGGGGAGGTGAGTACATGAATACTCAGTATTTTCAGTCTGTTGGAATAATCCATGAAACAACTGCCCCCTATACTCCACAACAAAATGGTATATCAGAAAGGAAAAATAGAGTACTAAAAGAGATGGTTAACTCCATGTTGTCCTACTCAGGACTGAGTCAAGGGTTTTGGGGAGAAGCTATGTTAACAGCTTGCTATTTATTAAATAGGGTTCCTAATAAAAGGAACAGGATTACTCCTTATGAACTCTGGACTAAAAGGAAACCAAACTTGAACTACCTCAAAGTTTGGGGTTGTAGGGCTGTTGTAAGACTCCCTGATCCAAAGGTGAAAACATTGGGTGAAAGAGGCATTGAATGCATCTTTGTTGGATATGCTGAGCATTCCAAGGCTTATAGGTTCTATGTTATTGAACCTAATGATTCAGTTTCAATAAACTCAATCATTGAATCAAGGGATGCTAACTTTGATGAGACTAGGTTCTCATCAGTCCCTAGACCAAGCCTTAGGACTCCTACTAGAGCTGAGGACATTGGTGTTTCAGTAGAACCTGAAAGGATCACTGATGAGGTTGTGGTTCAGCAACCTGAGCCTAAGCTTAGAAAAAGCACAAGGCATAGGACTCCAAAGAATTTTGGGCCTGAATTTCAACTATACTTGGTTGAAGGAACAAGGGATGAGGTCTTTGACCAGTACTACTATTGCTTTAATGTTGAGAATGATCCCAAAACATTTGATGAAACAATGAAGTCCCAGGATGTTGCTTTCTGGAAAGAAGCAATCAATGATGAAATAGATTCCATCATGGGCAACAACACTTGGGTGTTGGTTGATCTACCTCCAGGTTGCAATCCACTTGGATGCAAATGGATCTTTAAAAGAAAGATGAAGGTATATGGAACTATTGAAAAGTTCAAAGCAAGGTTAGTCATTCAAGGCTTTAGACAAAAGTCAGGAATATATTACTTTGATACTTATGCTCCTGTAGCACGCATAAGTACCATAAGAATGTTGATTGCCTTGGCAAGCATTCACAATCTGATTATTCATCAGATGAATGTGAAGACAGCATTCTTGAATGGTGATTTAGATGAGGAGGTTTATATGAACCAACCTCAAGGTTTCATCATGCCTGGTCATGAAGGTAAGGTGTGTAAACTGATTAAGTCCTTATATGGACTCAAACAAGCACCTAAGCAATGGCATCAAAAGTTTGATGAAGTGGTTTTGTCTAATGGTTATTTACTTAACCAAGCTGACAAATGTGTATATAGCAAATTTGATGAATCTGGTAAAGGAGTCATCATTTGCCTATATGTTGATGACATGTTAATCTTTGGTACTGACCAAGTTCAGGTTGATTTAACCAAAGAGTTTTTGTCATCAAGGTTCTCTATGAAAGACATGGGGAAGGCTGATGTTATCCTTGGCATAAGGATTAAACATGAAAGTGATGGTATTGTAATTTCTAAGTCTCATTATATTGAGAAGGTCCTGAAGAAATTCAATCACTTTGATTGTACTCCAGTGAGTACACCTATGGATACAAGTGAGAAACTAATGCCTAACAATGGTCAGGCTGTCTCCCAGCTTGAGTATTCTAGGGTGATTGGTTGCTTGATGTATGCCATGACTAGTACTAGGCCTGATATTGCTTTTGCAGTGGGTAAACTGAGTAGGTACACTAGTAATCCTAGTACTCAGCATTGGCAAGCAATTCAGAGGGTACTAAAGTATTTGAAAGGAACAATAGATTATTGTTTGTCATATACTGGATATCCTTCAGTGTTGGAAGGTTACACTGATGCAAGTTGGATCAGCAATACTGAGGATAATTCATCCACAAGTGGCTGGGTATTCCTACTTTGTGGTGGTGCAATTTCTTGGGCATCCAAAAAGCAAACTTGCATTACTGGTTCTACCATGGAATCTGAATTTGTGGCTCTAGCAGCTGCTGGCAAAGAAGCTGAATGGTTGAGAAACTTGCTTTTTGAGATTCCATTGTGGGTCAAACCTATGGCACCCATATCTATCCGTTGTGATAGTGCAGCTACATTGGCTAAGGCTTATAGCCAAATGTACAATGGTAAGTCTAGACACTTAGGTGTTAGACATAGCATGATTCGTGAGCTAATCATGAATGGGGTGATATCAATAGAGTTTGTGAGGTCTCAACAAAACTTAGCTGATCACTTGACGAAGGGATTGGCTAGAGACTTGGTTATAAAGTCTGCTAAATGGATGGGTTTAAAGTCCAAACTAGTCACTGAATGCTAGGACACCCAACTCCATCCTGAGGAAACTTGGGAGCTGAGTTCAATGTGGAAAGCTGAACATTCAAGGGACTGAAGCACATGTATATCATCCCAAGGATGTGCTTGTACCTGCTGAAAGGA
The DNA here is from genome assembly GCA_025667525.1 of Glebionis coronaria. NCBI lineage: Eukaryota > Viridiplantae > Streptophyta > Magnoliopsida > Asterales > Asteraceae > Glebionis > Glebionis coronaria. Next base: position 543,316,361 of record CM046878.1, read on the forward strand.
GGATGAAGTTATAAACTTCTTAATGGTTAATTTCTTTGAAAAAGTGCTTACGCAGGAGCATGAACTAAAGAGGAACCACCTATGTAAATGTTGAGGTTTCGCCGCCTCAAGGAGCATGGACTTTGGCTCTTACAACATTTATGAATTGGATATGGACACATGGCTTGTATGGTGTCAGGAGCGTTTTAAGTGTTTGAAAACTTGTGTGTATTTTATCTTCAGGTATTCAAAGTAGTTGAAGGGTTCAATTCTTAGAACACCCTGATTCTCGAATATTTGAAGTGATGTACTAATGTGGAAATTCAATCCTCATGACATTTTCATTTATGCACTGGTTTTGTTAAAGTTGATTTTCATGCAAAAGGAATTGTACTAAATTGGGGAGGATTGTTGGAAATTTAGTGAAATTGTGGGATCGAGTCATACTTGTAAATGGGTTTGGAGGTACGGATTATACACCCATTAAGTCCCTGACCTCCCTGGACTCAATATAGTGGTTGAAAGTTCATCAGTAGGATGCTGCTTCTGGTTAGGAAGTTGCTCCTGGTGAGGAAGTTTCTCCTGGTTAGGATGTTGCTCCTGGTTAGGACGCTGCTCCTGGTGATGCACAAAGTCTTTGTAACCTCTTTGACTAATAAATGAGGGTTGAATATTGACTTGATAACCAGGTTTATGGTCATGTAACCACTATGGTTTCATGTAGGTAATTATGAGCTTAATTGGTCGATTAATGCTCTTAATTACCATTGACTATGAGTTACATCCTTCTAGGACTAGGATCACTATAAATAGTGATCATATTTGCATGATGATAAAGACAAAAACAAGAAACACTTACATGCACAGAGTTCTTGATTTGTGCCTAAAACAAGAACTAACTCTTGGTTTTATCCCAAGGAGGTATTCGTGTTAACCCAGGCATAGGGTCGAATAATCTTCTTTGGAAAGTGATTACACGACTTCAAGAGATATCCGGTAACCATTCATTGGTACGTAGTTAGGCTATTGATTATCTTCACCCTGTTGGAACGAAGTAAACCCCAACACCAACACTTGGCCCACTAGCTGTAGATTATAATCTTCCGCGTTTTTGATAACTTCTAAGTTGCAATGTTGTTGCTGAAGTTGTTGTATCGTTCCACATAAACGTTATTATGGTTAAGTTTGGTAAATGTGTGAATTGAGCGGGTACATGTAACAGATCAAAATGGTTGAGGTCCAAATTACCCGCACTTGAAAATATAAAGGGTGGAAAAGCCCGAGTGAGTATACAGACATGGAAGTCTCAAAAACGTGTAAAAAACCAACATCTATACGGAATAGGGGAGATGAGACTGGGTGTCGAGTACCGATGTACGAGTAAGTAGATGTCTCATGGGCTGACGAACAAACACAACCCCTACACACACCTGGGAGCAAGACAGATAACAATATCAACTCATACATTTTAGAGAAGCATGTTTGACCAAACAACCGAGTAACTGCAAGGTTAAACTCCACCGATATCCTAATGGTTGAGTGCAAAAAAATAAAAAGGTGTTAAAATGTAAGGAAAATGAAGATTCGAACTTTAGATCTCTATCCTCAAGAAGAAGCGTCCCAACCATTCCTCTTACATTTACTGCCCTTACGTCTCTTTAGAATTTTTGAAAATTTGTATTGATGTTGTTGGTGGTGGTGTGGTGTTGAAAAATTGTGGTGCTGTCATAAACGTTATTATGGTTGAGTTTAGTAAATTGAGCAGGTTATGGTAGGTCAAAATGGTTAACTAGTCATTCTTTATAACAGTCAAGAGTGACAAGACAATGGCTCCATCCCACCCCACTTACTGATTGAACCGGGGAGAGGAGTGACGAGAGAAGGGTGTCATGGATCACTAGATCAGGGATGTCATCACTTATCTATATACTTTATAAAACATTTATCATTTTTTATTTTTAGAAGTCTTAAAATGTTTAAGCTTCAAACATTTCTTTATTTAGAAATTTATATACAACCATTTTTTAGGTTTAAATGCCTATTACTTTTTTTTAAACTCATCTAAAAAGTAAATGATTCATGAGTTATAAATATGAATAAAGGTTATTAATGATTAAATAAATAATTTAATCAGACAATAAATAACCTTATATTGTAAGTTTGTAACATATAAAACAGAAATTAATTTATTGATACATATTACTACTAGAAATTAATTTATTGATACATATTACTACTAGAATATCAGTTACAAACTCTTAATATAAAAAAATTCATGATTTATGAAAAACGACTCGAAAAAAAATGCACAAAAAAGATTCAGCCCTCAAGATTCTTCAAACCACCAATAAAAAATATTTGTTCGTCGAAAAACTTAGTCGACGGGTACCCGCCGCAGCATTGCGCGGGTACACGGCTAGTCACATTAAGAATAGCAAATGTTACGACCAGCACTACTACAATTTTTCATAAATACTGGAATTTAGTATCATCAACATACCACCATTCCATCAGTTCAACAAACATATCAATCCAACTTATGTCCAGTAACCAAGTGCCATAACCTGAACCCTTTCACTGGAGAGGCGATAATAGAAGTATTTCCTTCATCCTTTGATTTTGTAATATTTAATTTCATTATTAAAAACAGAGAATTTTATAAACAGCGCATATTTAAATATCTTCTAGCTTTAAGATAAAGGAGCAAAAGACTGGACATGACAAAATGAGAAAATTTCGAATAAAAAAATCATTTAAAATATAAAGACAAAACTTATACGAGTAGACTTGAAGCCATGATTTCAAACAATCAAACACACGGCAAAAACCAAATGAATTTGTGGTGTAACAGAAACCATCATCAAAAGCATCGATTTGTAGAGAAAACATTACTTTTATATTAACTTAGCATAGAAGAGACTCACTACCCTCAATAGAAGGGTGGGTCGAATTTTCCAATTACAAAGGGTACCCGTAACGTCTAATATCTCTTGTGAAGAAAGGATGCCTTAAAGCTTCCCTAGCCTTGAGCCGTTCCGATGGGTCAAACCGCAAGAGCCCTTGCAATAGATCGATCAGGACTCCGGCTGAGTGATCCACATGCTGCATTACCAGATTCTACATTTGAAAGGAAGGAAAAAATTAACGGCACGAAGTGAACAGAAAAATATACACTTATGGCTCATCAAAAGTGCACTATTTTCAGTTTAGGTGTTATGCTTGCTTTTAGCTACCTGCTAATATTTTGATTTGAAACCGTGCAACTCTCAAATTATGTATGCCCTCTCGTGAAACTTGCAAAAATCCACATTTTCCCATACGCTTTATATTTAATTGTGTTTCGTTTTCTGGTTAAACCATTTCAGCCGAGTATACATGGCTTCCTAACAATGAACATTAAGACTAGACAAATGGTGCTTGCATTCTTAAGGCTACAAGAAATCCTAGACCCATTTTATAATCAAAATTTTATGATGATGATCATAATAGGACTTCTGTGAGATCTGTCCACATAATTTACTATAAACTACCACTGGAATTAAGATTTAGAATTGTTCTTATATATGTCGGGCTTCTTAGTTACCTGCAGGCGTGGGAGTTTCCACACTGCTTTCATACTTTCTCTTGAGGTTGCACCTTCAGGCCAATCTAATCGCGCACCCCTTCTAAAATATTTTTCAGACCGACGACTGCAAAGGTTTAGGGCTAGTAAGGATTATTTATATTTTGCATCCAAGTAACTATTGCTACTAATAAAGTATATCTTACTCTGCTCTCATAATCATATGCTGAGGTAGCGGCCCAAGAACTCTCTCCATCATAGCGAGATGTTCCAAGTTCTCATGTGTCTGGAACAAAGCCTCACCCTGTTCGCAAAGGAACAAATTGAGTAAACATATTAGCACGCAAAGATTAAATCCTTGCTACCAACATAAAATGCAAAAGAGAAAAGTTAAGAGGCTGGTTTGGGTCAAATGGTAGTTATTGGTATGTGTCAACTTCAAACAGGTTGAGTTAACTACTTGACTGCAAAGATGGATTTCCAAATTTCTAATTTTTTATAATTAAATATTAGGTTGTTGCAATATAGTCTAAATTTTTTTAACCTAAATGATTAAAGTTTGCACGTATTATTATTATACCTTTTGGACAACTTTTGACTTTTCTAACCTACTCGACTTATTTGACTGGTTTTCATTTTAACTTAACTTTTTTATTTAGCCTGTTTGAATCACTAGAGATTAGCCATCACCCAAATCCACCCATGAATAATGAAATGGCTCAAAATGTCCAACTTTAAGAAAAGTACAGTTACAGAAGGTATACAGTTGAGACTTACAGAGCAAAGTTCAACAAGTATGCAACCAACACTCCATAAATCGCACGGATAGTTCCATCCAAGGCCTGTGTACAATAAAACATTGAAATCAATGGATATATACATGCTACGCTACATAAAATTAGAGTAGATTAGACTTACCCAAGATAACCTCTGGGGCCCGATAATGGCGTGTTGATACAACATAGCTGTGATCCTGGTGTTCAAATGTAGTACTCCCGAAATCAATGAGCTTAATAGCACTTGATTTTGGCAAATTCTTGAAGTAAGAACTATCTTTCCCAGATCGTGGGATAAACTTGAGTACATGAAAGTAGAGAGAAAATTATCATCAGAAGTTTGTTCACTAATTAGATAGAGATAAATTCAAATATGCATGAATCATATGCTGTCAGATGGCATCAAAATACAGAATGTCGGGTATAAAAGGTCAGCGGACCAATGTGCAAATATAAGAGGGGGAAGTGTAGAATATAAATAGTTTCAAATGAGAATATCAGGAGATATGCTAATCTCTATGACAAACTAACATTGGACACTTGCACACGGGTAAAAAAAATATATGAATCACAAATATATGTCGCAGATGCTGACAAACTAACATTGGACACTTGCACGCGGGTAAAAAAATTAAAAGAATAACAAATATATGTCGCAGATGATACCTTATAATCTGGGACCTTAATGTAATCTGATGAAACCAGCAGAATGTTTTCAGGTTTTAGATCGGTATGTATAAGGCGTAGATCATGCATAACTGCAAGGAAAAGATTAAGCAGAAATTAAACATCCAGAAGAAAAAACGGTGATGATTACAGTAGTAATACACAAAGACAAAAAAATAACAAATAGCATTATGCAGAATAACAGGCATCAATCAGAAAGACACATATTGCATGTAGATCTACAAAGAGAAATGACAGAAACAAATTAAAAATGGTACGAGTTTTTGCACACACATGCTACAGATTCCAAAAGTTGTCTCGCAAACTCCCGAACAAGATCAATGGGAAATGAACGATAGTTGTTTTTGCGGAGAAAATCATATAAGCTTGGACCAAGCCTCTCAAAAACCTGTTAAGATCATTTAAACCCATCCACAAGGTTTTAACTCGCAGGAAATCGAAGCATCACGGACATAGCGTCCTTCTCATTGCAAATTAAACGTCCAATAGATACTTACGATACAAATATGATTACGATAGTCAAACCAATTCCGTATTTGCACACAACTGCAAAAATAAAACCGCTTACACCACCATGGCTTTGATTTCTACAGCCAATAATTTAATAGAAATAAGAGACACATACCGTGAGCCACCAACATCATGCCTGGCAAGCTTCTGTAGAACGTCAATCTCAATCATGGCAGCTTCGCGATACTTGCTTATTGGACGGACAATTTTTATTGCTACAGGCTCTTTCTTTTCATTGTCCAAACACTCCAAAACTTGCCCAAAAGTACCTATGTTGATTTCATCAATAAATTCACAAAAGAGGATTAGTTAAAAATCAAGACGAAATAACAAACAGGCACAGAAATTTAATTTCTAAGATTGTGGTCGTGTTGAAGATGCATAATACTAGACAATAGCTTACCTTCGCCCATTTTGCTCAGTATCCTATCTGCAATTGAGAAACAGAGCATTGTCAATGCATGACATTTCACGTTATTAATCAAATTAAGTAAACTATAGAACATATATACTAATTAATAAGATAACCATTAATTCATAATCATTGAATATAGAACGGTTGTGTCGGTCAAAAAAGCCTTAAACTTTTTACCCATAACCGCCTCTAAATAAAATACATGGAAAACAGAAAGACCAGGCTCCTAAACTATCAACCAATGATATTAAGGTAGCTACAGTGTACTTACATCGAGGAGTTATATTTTCTCCGACAGCAAAAGTATAGTGGCCTTCTTTATCATCTGGCCTCCATGGAGGAGAACCATTGTGAGGTATCCCTTTGTAATAAATTGAAGAATAAGAAAAAATGGGGACAGCCCCGTTTACAAAATCCTGCCTGCAGTATGCAGGAGGAGGTACCTGAGACAGAAACAAGCATTGAGGCATCAGAAATGAGTAAGGACATCTGAACAACACACTTACATAAACATATACTACTACAGTTCTAAGATATAAGCTTGTATCACAGCCTACAAAACATAAGACTACTCGAGGCTTATTATTTCAGAGTCTTGTATCTGAAAAATATACTAAAGAATTTGCACCCCATGATGAAAAATATATAATTCAAAGTTCCATCTAAGGGGGTGTTTTGGATTGCTAATTTTTCTCTGCGCAGTTATGTATTATCCAAATTCCAAACTGCTACTGCTTCTGTAACTCGAAACGCTTATATAATTGATATTATTCTTCTACCATATCTAATCTATCACTTCTTTGAACGAATTTGACTAAACTTTTTTAACAAACTATCATTTTTATCAGCATACCGCATATTTTAAAAAACAAATCATAATACTGTTTCATGAACTACTTATTTTAACACAGAAGCATAAGCAGAAAATATATTTCCTCATGCTCTCTTCACATGGTTTAAAAATCCGTAACCTACAAAACTAACGCATCCTTCATCCACGGGTACACACATCTCTCTGATAACTCGCGTGTAGATCTACTGATCTAGTGTCTTGTATTCTATGTAGATCCATAACAAAATCATATATTATCGACTAGATTAGTTAAAACCAGATCTAATACCTAAATCTACATCCAACTTTATACAAAAGCTCAGATAAGTTTTTAAATAACTTACACAAATTCCTAACACGCTAATCCATTAAAACAGGCGAAATCACAGATTCTAAGATTCGATAACACAGATATCTAAAATTCCAAATAATCAAATAAATCACTAAAATCATACAAACAGTCATAAATTTCCAACCTTCTAAACAAATTTTTATTTTAAATATGATGACGTCATCAATCACTAACAAACAAAATTTTAAAAATCACATAACAGAAATCAAAATACAATTTCTTATAGATAAATGATGACGTCATAAATCACAATCAAACGTTAATAAATCCAAATTAACAGCTTTCTTAATATAATTAAATAACTTAATAAATCAAAAAACACAAATTTCAGAAAAATTAAAAAACAGATTAATCAAATTTTAAAAAAAAAAAACTGATGACGTCATAAATCACTATCAATTTAAAAAAACAGAAATTTAAATCAAACAATTCTATAATTAAATTAAATTAATTGAAGATCAAAATTTGACCAAATTAACCAACAATTAACGAAAAAACATAAAATTAACCTTATTAGGATAATTAGTATCAAGAACAACATCCCAGGGACCCAATCTGGGCCGTTTTCTGGGCCGTTTATCCATAATTCTATTATTATGCGGGAATTCCATTATTCTCTGTGTTTCCATCACCTTACAATTCGATCCTTTAACTCAATTACGAAACACATGTGTTTTAATTTTATAAAATTTGATCCAATTTTGTGATAATTTATGGTTTTTGATTTGGGGGAAAATGGAGCCCTAGATTTTTATTGATTTGGGGGAAAGTTTAACTGTGGTTGAGTTTGGGTGGGTGGGTGGATGTCACGTGATGGTGGCTTTAAGGGCACGTGACGTGAGTTTCGAGTTTTGGTGCTTTTGCTTTTTTGACTTGTGTTTCTGATTGGGCTTGCTAATGGATTTTTTAAGATAAGTGTCCATTCTTTTAGCCCACTATATCTACATATGTCTCCAGTTTTATCTTTACATAAAATTAGAGGTGACAAAACAAGTGAAGCGGCAGGCTAAATAGGTACGGATTAAATGGGTGTAAGCTTCATCGGTAAAAAAAACCATGTCAAAATGTAGAAATAAAAAATGAAAATATTTGTTTGAAAACAGGAGATAAAAAAATTAAATATAAAAAATCTGTCGAGTAGCCTAATTAGTATTTTACATGGGCGTCCATTAAGTCCGTTTAGTTTCTTACATGTGCGCCCTTTTAGCCTATTAATAATAGTGAATGAGCAAAAAAGTGCCTCATCCTTTTTGAAAAATACAAAAAAGTGCTCCTATTTATAAAAATTGGCAAGATTTGTCACCTTTACATAAAACTGAGCCTTTCTTAACTTTGTTTGTCGGGTAGAAAATTAAGCTTTTTAGCATATCATTTTTTTATGGCGAGTTAGTATAGTTAATAAGTTAGTTATTCGATTTTACAGGGTTTGCCCAAAAGGTGATCAAAGTTAGCCTCGAATAATAGTTACTGATTCGATTTCACAGTACATACCTAGAAGGTAGTCCATGGCAACCTCGAATCAACGCATCCATACGGCGAAACCCCACAGGTTCTCACCTTATAGGAAAACCCTCACATAGATACTCGAACTTGAGACCTCTTGCATGTGGTAACAACCTCCCCAAGGATACCCTTGGCACCATAATTGATGTGAGTATAGGGAGTATAAATTGAATATACGTAAAAACGTAAAAACATTAAAAGCTGAGGGGTTCTCTATAGGTCGGGGAGTTGAGTTCGCACCTTTGAATGCGGATTTGGATTAGTGATTATTAGCCAGGGAGGGGATTAAATTAAAAGACGGTTATATACTACAAAGATTAAAAACAAATATGATTTATGCAATCACACAAATTGGGAAAAATAACATTAAAATAAAAAAAATTCAAAAGCTTCAAAATAAATTCTAATTAACTTAATTAAATGAAAAATAGAAAGAAAAATAAGTTTTAAAACTTTAATGGGCTTAAAGCAACCCAAAAGATTAAAAAGTTTAACGATGATTAATTAAAAGATTTAAACTTTAATGTAGTTAATGTAATCTATACTACTTATTAAGCAAATTGGTATCTCTCTCTTCAATAAATACTAAAATTTTAAGTAGTACAATTACAATAGCCTATTATACATCTTCTTAATGCACGTAATAAAATCTAATTTAAGTAATACAATATATTAATGCATATGTACAAATATAACAAGCATAAACTTTTTTACAACAACACATTATATTTAATACTATAATTAATATTATAATTAAGACATGCCTTTTTACCACAATTTACAAATAAAACAACATATTGTACACATGTCAATTCAAACTATTTTTTTAAAACTAATCAATATATATCTATACTACATATAATTCATTTTAGACTCTCTCTCATAATTAATGCAAAAAAAATTAAGTAGTACCACTAAATCAACATCATGTACCTCTTTTTAATACATAAATTAAAATATAATTTAAGTAATACAATTTAATAAGCAAAATATACAACTGTTTTAAAGGACAAACAAAATTAATACGAATTTAAGTCAACCTGGTATTATTACGGTAGCAACATGTATGTTACATCCTTGGCTCGAGTATATATGATGTTGGATTCTATTCGTCCCAACCAGGATAAGATAATCAATAGCCTAACTACGTACCAATGAAGGTTACCGGATATCACTTGGAATCGTGTGATCACTTTCCAAAGTAAACTATTCGACCCTATTGCCTGGGTATCACGAATACTTACTTGGGATAAGACCAAATGTATGTTATAGAATTAGGCACAAATCTATAACCCTTTGTTGTAAAGTGTTTCTTGTTTTCTGTGTATCTTCCATGCAAACAATACGAGCCCTTTTATAGGTGATCAACTCAACATGGTCAATGGAAATAATGAGGATTTAACGGCCAATTAACTCCCCATTATATGCCTCCATAAGACCGGGAATAGTGGTTACATGACCCATTAAACGTGGTCATTAAATACAGTCAAACAGTCAAAGACTGTTACATGTTTCTCGCTAGTACTTGCATAACACTAGCAGTACTTGCATAACACTAGCAGTACTTGCAAGTACCGCTAGTGTAAAACCAAGTACCTTTAGTGTAATCCTAAGTACCGCTGAAACATAACTTTACCACTATCTGAGCCAGGGTGCTTAGGGACCAATGGGTGTATACTCCATACCTCCAAGCCCATTAACAGGCGTAAACATAACCCACAATTGAACTATATTTCCAACAATTCTCCCCAATATAGTACAATTCCTTTGCATGAAAATAAACTTTAACAGAACTAGTGCATAAATGAAAATATCCTAAGGATTGAATTTCCATCTTAGTAAATCACTTCAAACATTCGAGAATCAAGGTGTTCTAAGAATTGAACCCTTCAACTACTTTGAATACCTGAAGATAAAATACACACAAGTTTTCAAACACAAAACAACTCCTGACACTACTAGCCATGTGTCCATATCCAAATTCATAAATGTTGTAAGAGTCAAGTCCATGCTCCCTGAGACGGCGAAATCTCAACATTTACATAGGTGGTTCCTCTTTAGTTCATGCTCCTGCTTAAGCATTTTTTCAAAGACATTAACCATTAAGAAGTTTATAACTTCATCTTCCTTTCAGCAGGTACAAGCACATCCTTGGGATGATATACATGTGCTTCAGTCCCCTGAATGTTCAGCTTTCCACATTGAACTCAACTCCCAAGTTTCCTTAGGAGGGAGTTGGGTGTCCTAGCATTCAGTGACTAGGTTGGACTTTAAACCCATCCCTTTAGCAGACTTTATAACCAAGTCTCTAGCCAGTCCCTTCGTCAAGTGATCAGCTAAATTTTGTTGAGACCTCACAAACTCTATTGATATCACCCCATTCATGATTAGCTCATGATTAGCTCACGAATCATGCTATGTCTAACACCTAAGTGTCTAGACTTACCATTGTACATTTGGCTATATGCCTTAGCCAATGTAGCTGCACTATCACAACGGATAGAAATGGGTGCCATAGGTTTGACCCACAATGGAATCTCAAGAAGCAAGTTTCTCAACCATTCATCTTCTTTACCAGCAGTTTCTAGAGCCACAAACTCAGATTCCATGGTAGAACTAGTAATGCAAGTTTGTTTCTTGGATGCCCAAGAAATTGCACCACCACCAAGTAGGAATACCCAACCACTGGTGGATGAATTATCCTCAGTATTGTTGATCCAACTTGCGTCAGTGTAACCTTCCAGTACTGAAGGATATCCAGTATAAGACAAACAATAACCCATTGTTCATTTCAAATACTTTAGTACTCTCTGAATTGCTTGCCAATGCTGAGTACTAGGATTACTAGTATACCTACTCAGTTTACCCACAACAAATGCAATGTCAGGCCTAGTACTTGTCATGGCATACATCAAGCAACCAATAACCCTAGAATACTCAAGCTGGGAGACAGCCTGACCATTTTTAGGCATCAGTTTCTCACTTGTATCCATTAGTGTACTCACTGGAGTACAATCAAAGTGATTGAATTTCTTTAGCACCTTCTTAATGTAATGAGACTGAGAAATCACAATACCATCACTTTCATGTTTAATCCTTATGCCAAGGATAACATCACCTCCCCCATGTCTTTCATGGAGAACTTTGATGACAAAAATTCCTTTGTCTGATCAACCGTAGCTTGGTCAGTACCAAGATTAACATGTCATCAACATATAGGCAAATGATGACTCCTTTACCAGATTCATCAAATTTGCTATATACACATTTGTCAGCTTGGTTAAGTGAATAACCATTAGACAAAACTACTTCATCAAATTTTTGATGCTATTGCTTAGGTGCCTGCTTCAGTCCATATAAGGACTTAATCAGTTTACACACCTTGCCTTCATGACCAGGCATGATGAAACCAAGAGGTTGGTTCATATAAACTTCCTCATTTAAATCACCATTCAAGAATGTTGTCTTCACATCCATCTGATGAATAATCAGATTGTGAATACTTGCTAGAGCAATCAGCATTCTTATGGTACTGATACGTGCTACTGGAGCATAAATATCAAAATAGTCTATCCCAGACTTTTGTTTAAAGCCTTGAATGACTAGCCTTGCCTTGAACTTTTCAACTTTTCCATCTACCTTCACTTTCCTTTTGAAAATCCATTTGTTACCAAGTGGATGGCAACCAGGAGGTAGATCAACCAACACCCAAGTGTTGTTGCCCATGATGGAGTCCATCTCATCATTTATTGCTTCTTTCCAGAAAGAAACATCATGGGACTTCATTGCTTCATCAAATGTTTTGGGATCATCCTCAACATTAAAGCAATAGGAATATTGGTCTGAGACCTCATCCCTTGTACCTTCAACCAAGTATAGTTGAAACTCAGGTCCAAAATTCCTTGGAGTCCTATGCCTTGTACTTCTTCTAAGCTCAGGCTCAGGTTGCTGAACCACAACCTTATCAGTGACCCTTTCAAGTTCCACTGAAGCACCAATGTCCTCAGCTCCAGTAGGAGTCATAAGGCTTGGTCTAGGGACTGATGAGAACATAGTCTCATCAAAGTTAACATCCCTTGATTCAATGATTAAGTTTATTGAAACCGAATCATTAAGTTCACTAACATAGAACTTGTAAGCCTTGGAATGCTCAGCATATCCAACAAAGATGCATTCAATGCCTCTTTCACCCAAGGTTTTCACCTTTGGATCAGGGAGTCTTACAACAGCCCTACAACCCCAAACTTTGAGATAGTTCAAGTTTGGTTTCCTTTTAGTCCAGAGTTCATAAGGGGTAATTATGTTCCTTTTGTTGGGAACCCTATTTAGTAAATAGCAAGCTGTTAACATAGCTTCACCCCAAAACCCTTGACTCAGTCCTGAATAGGACAACATGGAATTAACCATCTCTTTTAGTACTCTATTTTTCCTTTCTGATATACCATTTTGTTGTGGAGTATAGGGGCAGTTCTTTCATGGATTATTCCAATAGACTGAAAATACTGAGTATTCATGTACTCTCCTCCCCTATCAGTCCTAAATCTTTTGATTTGGACTCCTTGTTGTAATTCAACTTCAGTTTTAAATACTTTAAATTTATCTAATGCTTCATCCTTAGTATGAAACAAATAGACATAACAAAACCTTGAAGCATCATCAATAAATGTTACCAAGTATTTCTTATTACCTAATGAAGGAGTAGCATGTAAATCACATAGGTCACTATGAATTAGGTCCAAAATTGTAGTTACACGTTTTACATCCTGAAATGGTTTCTTAGTTACTTTGTTTAGTATGCAAGTCTGACATTTATCAATGTCCATGTCAAAGGCTGGAATTAACCCATCCTTAGACATATCTTGCATCCTCTTAAAGTGGACATGGCCTAGCCTAGCATGCCATAGTGATGAATCATTCAGTTTAGTGGTAGACATATAAGCTGAACCAATATTAGCACTAGCGGTACTTGTTCTGCAACTACCGTTAGTATAAGCACTAGCGGTACTTGGTTTGCAAGTACCGTTAGTGTAAGCACTAGCGGTACTTGGTTTGCAAGTACCGTTAGTATTATCAGAAACAATATTGAGCCTAAACATTTGATTACTCAAATAACCAAAACCAATAAACACACCATGTTTGGATAAAACAAATTTATTAGATTCAATCACTTGTTTATAACCACAATTATTCAAAACACTACTAGAAACCAAGTTCTTCCTAATATTAGGAACATGCAAAACATTAAACAAGGAAACAATCTTTCCAGAACTAAACTTAAGATCTACACAACCACGTCCATGCACTAGGGCTGTTGACTCATTTCCCACTTGAAGAATAGATCCATCATTCAGTGACTCATAAGTCTTGAACCAGCATCTATCTTTGCACACATGTACTGTTGCTCCATAGTCAACCCACCACGCCACATCATCATCCTACACAAAATAAGCTTCAGATACATATGTAACATAATAAATCTAAAGAGATTTATTAAACATATTCTGACCTTTCAGTGTTGTGTTGTTAGAACCAATCACTGAACCATTTGTGCTCGATCCACTAGCTTTGCTGCCAGTACCAACACCTTTGCAATCCCTTTTGAAGTGTCCAGGTTTCCCACACTTCCAACAAGCCACTGAGGACTTCTTGTTAGGATTACTTTTGGTGTTATCTTGATGCTTACGTTTGCCCTTGTTGTCATTGTACCTGGAGGAGTTGTTATGTGAGACCCCCAAAATCTGACATGGATCAACTAGGCAACGAGGGGGTAACACGTCATAGTACAAGAAACAATGAATTACAGTTCATACAAAGCCGACGAAATAAAAACATGTACATTACATCATAAAAAGGTCATAGTTTTTAAACATAGGTCCCAGAGTTTTAAAAACGGAAAATTATATTATTTCGTCTCGATTTATAATGATAAGTTGCCCAAAAGATTGAATAAACTTCTGATAGTTTATATAAAAAAATCTTCCAAAAGCATCACAGAAATCTCCAAGCTGCGACAATATCCTGCGGGCTCCCATCCAAGCAAAGCTAAGTAATAATACCTGAGATTAAACATGTAAAATCGTCAACACAAAGTTGAGTGAAATTCATAGGTTTAGCAATAAGGATGTGGAACACAAGCATTCATTTGTAAAACAAGTAGTATGGAGTATGGTTATGATCATTAACCATAGTCCAAAACATTATTATTGTTGTTTAGTTCATGAACCGAAGCTTAACTCATTGTAAGTTCCTCTAGTCAGTATTCAGCCTAAATACTCAAGTGAATAAACAAATATTAGTGCGTCAAGGTAATCGGGACGGGGATAGTCAACCCCGATGGATCCACCCACAACATTCGCGCTTGGTAGCAGGATTAATTAACGGTTCATGATCAATGAGAGGTAACTTAAGGCTAGACTAAAAAGCAATAATATCAATGAAAATCAGTTGGAAATCCTCAAGTTCTGGAAAGCATACAATTTCTGGATAACATACAAGTTGAGGATAGCACACAGTTGTTAAATGGTTGTGTTCCACCATGTAAAATCTCACCCCGCGTTTAGAAACCCTGTACAAGTAAAAAGGGGTTATGAACTCACCTTAGCCACGAGGTAAGTCAATCACGGTACTCAGCAACTGAGTAGAAACAATGTAGTGAGACGATCACCGACGATATGGATGCCCGGGGAAACACGAAAACCGCAACCTATCACAATAAGGCGCGCGTTAAGACTCGAACTCAATATCGATATATATACCAAATACAATATGACTCAAATGTTTTCAAAGTATTCATGTTTCAAAACCATTGACACAAACCAAATGAATCCATACTAACCATTTATTCCAACACTACACGTTAAAACACTTGAACATTTGAAAATGACCCGTCATGCGACGCCAAGTCAACGCAAGTCAAACTATCCTTTACCCTTATTTGGACCAGTAGCTAAGTCATTTATATAATGACTAAGCACTTGAGTAAGTCACCATTTCCGATGGTGAACACTCAAACTCACGCAACACAAACATTGAACTAAGTGTCCAAAATAAAAATCAGCAAGTACACTCTGAATGTACCCACCGATATACCCTATCTAGACTTGTCCGTTTTACATGAAAATTGGTGTAAAGGTCACTTATAACCTGTATAAGACCTCACCAAAACTTGAGCCAATGTTCACACTTTAAAACCCATCAGCTCGACACTTTACTCGACTCCAAATTTTAGGACAGATTTGTACACTTGTTTTGTAACACCGTTTGGACCACTTTAAAAATACTAATTCGACAATCCGTCTTTTGAAACCACTACTAGACTCATCAAACTCAGTTTGTAAACTTTGAAAACCAGTAGTATCAACAATCTAACCAAGCCTAAAGTCCCCGAGAGTCGACCCAAAATCAGCCACAATTTCGGATTGTGCCGACTTGCGTCTCCCGGTACACGAAAACTAAAAGTAGCATAACTTTTGACTTGTAATGACTTAGAAGCTCTATCTTATACCAAAAAGACCGTCTCGGAAAACTCTACAACAATTTCAAATAATCTCACTCTTTCACAGACCTTAAACCCATGAAACAATCTGTTTAAAGCTGCTGTCCCAAATTAGCCTTTTAGAAAACATGACAAATCAAATTTTCAACCAAAACCACTCACTCCTATACCTATAGAATCATAATACTATCATACCCATCATCCAAACACTCCTAAAAACACTTGAATGTAAAATCTAACAAAATCAAAGATTAAAAACAAGACTTTTAAGGATTAAAATATGATGATCATACCAAAAACAATGCATGCAAGATGGTTTAAACATTAATCCACCATGGTTTTATAAAATCTTCATAACTTGATGCATGTAAGAGATTTGTGTATCATTAGAATCACCATTGGATTATAAGGTTGGGTCTTAAACTAGTTTTGATTAGATCATTGTAAAAGTTGATGATCAAGGGTGTGTTTTGTGTGGTGAGGTTGACGGACAACAAAGGGGGGGGGGGGGATGGAGGAGAGAAAAATGTTTTGTGTGTGTGTTTTTATGAGATAAAAATGAGGTGATTTTGGTGGAAAAATAATATATAGTGGGTGGAGGGACCAATCTTGCCAATTTTGAAACTTGTGGACCTAAAAACAATTAAAAGTTTTAAAAGGTAGAAAATGGTTATTGGTAAATATTGAAAATATTTACGGGGCTCGGGTTTCGTAAAAATACTTTTCAAAAGTTACAATGCATCATAAAAATGATTATATTACTTCCCGACACGACTTAATACGTAATTAAAACGAAATCGTCAAAAATATTAATTATCGAAACAATCGATAAATAAATGTAAACTTTTGGGCATCTGATAGGTGTGAAAACACCCATCCTTTTACCACTTATTTCTTGCTAAAACGAGACCAAAACGCGTATTTAACATCATTTGTTTGGAATTATGCGTGGTTTGTGTGTTTGTTGTGTTTTCAGAGCCAACCGGATAAATATTGAAGAAAACATGGGATTGCACGGGTTTTATCGAAGAAAAAGATGAAAAGACGAAGTCTATAGTCCAAGAGATGCAAAAGATTTGAAGTCAATGGGCCTATTTGAAGATTTTTCGAAGAAAAGGACCAAAGATGGAAGATTTATATATGTCGAAGAACTCAAGTCTATTAAACGAAGAAATTTAAAGACGAGTTGAATTTATTCATCGATAAATCCCGAATCAGAATCGAAAACGTCAACTGTACTGAAAAGACGAGAAGACAAAAAGAAAGGAAGAAAGCCCACTCACCAACCAAACCCAAGGCCTATAAATAGAAGATCCCTTCACAACTTGGAGACTAATTTTTCATTTTTCCTGTTTTCTTTCCTTTTGTTTAGTAGGAAACCAACACCATTAAGGTGTTGGTGATTTTTCATTTTTGTTGAATCCATAGATCTTGTAAGTTTTTAATCTTTCATTTTGTTTGTTTAACCTTAATCATTCAATATCATCTTTCATTTAATCTTGTTCTTTCTTTTCTTGGTGATTCAAAGTTTTAAGTTTTTATTTTGTTGAGTTTGATCTTCAAAAGTAAGTGGGTTTTGTGTTTTTGTTGATTTGGTTTGATGTTTGTCATTAGTAGATGATTAGTGGTTAGTTTGGTTTAATCTTTGGTGAAAACTTTGTTGATTTTGGTTCAAATTCGTCCTGTTGTATTGTTACTGTTCTTCGTGTTCTTCAAATCCCCAGATTCCGAACGAAGCATTATATTCCGAATCAAGGATTTCACTTAGTATTCCGAACGAAGTTTTATTCATGATTATTCCGCATAAAGTTTTTATTCCGAACGAGTGTTTTAATCTTTTTATTCCGAATGAGTCACTTTTTCCGAATGAAGGATTAATATTCCGAGTCAGCTAATTATTCCGGATCACGGGTTTATTCCGGATGAAAATTATATTCCGAATGAGCCGTTTTTTCTGAATGATTCTTTTGTCTTAATTATTCCGGATCAACGTTTATTCCGGATAAGCAAGATTATTCCGAGTCAAGGTTTTTCTTTTGATTATTCCGCATAGAGCATTTATTCCGGATGAAGGAAATATTCCGAACCAAGTGATTATTCCGCATGAGTGTATCATTCCGAACCAAGGTATTCCGAGTGAGCAATTTTATTCCGAATAAACAAACATTCCGAACCAAGGTTTTATAATTTATTCCGGATGAGCTAATTATTCCGGATAAGCACTTTTATTCTGAATCAAAAGATTTATTCCGAATCAAGAGATTTATTCCGAATGAATGATTTCTGTTTTTATTAAGTTTTTGAAATTAAGATTTTATGTTAGGTTTTTAAAGTTTGTTTTCATTTATTGTTTAATTTTAATTTCCACTTTATTGTTTTTAATTTGTTTTTAATTTGATTGAGTTACTTTTTAGATAATTGTTTCTAGAGTATTTTTATCCTTTTGCTCGTTTAACCCTTTTTAGTAGAATAGAAAACCAATCCCCCTTCTTTGTCACCAAGAACGATAGTTCCACTTTGAGCCGTTATCAATTCGAGAAGATACCGAGAACTTAATTGAACCTAAACCTATACAAAATCTTTGTATCATGATAGGTGTGAAAACACCCATCCTTTTACCACTTATTTCTTGCTAAAACGAGACCAAAACGCGTATTTAATATCATTTGTTTGGAATTATGCGTGGTTTGTGTGTTTGTTGTGTTTTCAGAGCCAACCGGATAAATATTGAAGAAAACATGGGATTGCATGGGTTTAATCGAAGAAAAAGATGAAAAGACGAAGTCTATAGTCTAAGAGATGCAAAAGATTTGAAGTCAATGGGCCTATTTGAAGATTTATCGAAGAAAAGGACCAAAGATGGAAGATTTATATATGTCGAAGAACTCAAGTCTATTAAACGAAGAAATTTAAAGACAAGTTGAATTTATTCATCGACAAATCCCGAATCAGAATCGAAAACGTCAACTGTACTGAAAAGACGAGAAGACAAAAAGAAAGGAAGAAAGCCCACTCACCAACCAAGCCCAAGGCCTATAAATAGAAGATCCCTTCACAACTTGGAGACTAGTTTTTCATTTTTCCTGTTTTCTTTCCTTTTGTTTCGTAGGAAACCAACACCATTAAGGTGTTGGTGATTTTTCATTTTTGTTGAATCCATAGATCTTGTAAGTTTTTAATCTTTCATTTTATTTGTTTAACCTTAATCATTCAATATCATCTTTCATTTAATCTCGTTCTTTCTTTTCTTGGTGATTCAAAGTTTTAAGTTTTTATTTTGTTGAGTTTGATCTTCAAAAGTAAGTGGGTTTTGTGTTTTTGTTGATTTGGTTTGATGTTTGTCATTAGTATATGATTAGTGGTTAGTTTGGTTTAATCTTTGGTGAAAACTTTGTTGATTTTGGTTCAAATTCGTCCTGTTGTATTGTTACTGTTCTTCGTGTTCTTCAAATCCCCAGATTCCGAACGAAGCATTATATTCCGAATCAAGGATTTCACTTAGTATTCCAAACGAAGTTTTATTCATGATTATTCCGAATAAAGTTTTTATTCCGAACGAGTGTTTTAATCTTTTTATTCCGAATGAGTCACTTTTTCCGAATGAAGGATTAATATTCCGAGTCAGCTAATTATTCCGGATCAAGGGTTTATTGCGGATGAACATTATATTCCGAATGAGCCGTTTTTTCCGAATGAGTCTTTTGTCTTAATTATTCCAGATCAACGTTTATTCCGGATAAGCAAGATTATTCTGAGTCAAGGTTTTTCTTTTGATTATTCCACATAGAGCATTTATTCCGGATGAAGGAAATATTCCGAACCAAGTGATTATTCCGCATGAGTGTATCATTCTGAACCAAGGTATTCCGAGTGAGCAATTTTATTCCGAATAAACAAACATTCCGAACCAAGGTTTTCCAATTTATTCCGGATGAGCTAATTATTCCAGATAAGCACTTTTATTCCGAATCAAAAGATTTATTCCGAATCAAGAGATTTATTCCGAATTAATGATTTCTGTTTTTTATTAAGTTTTTGAAATTAAGATTTTAAGTTAAGTTTTTAAAGTTTGTTTTCATTTATTGTTTAATTTTAATTTCCACTTTATTGTTTTTAATTTGATTTTAATTTGATTGAGTTACTTTTTAGATAATTGTTTCTAGAGTATTTTTATCCTTTTGCTCGTTTAACCCTTTTTAGTAGAATAGAAAACCAATCCCCCTTCTTTGTCACCAAGAACGATAGTTCCACTTTGAGCCGTGATCAATTCGAGAAGATACCGAGAACTTAATTGAACCTGAACCTATACAAAATCTTTGTATCAAATGGCGCCGCTGCCGGCTCTTTTCGTAGAGATTAACGGTTTTTTGTGAGAAAATTGGATTTTGGGATCCGTTCTCCGTGAACGTTACTTTTTCATCATTAAAAATTTTCAAAAATCCTAAAAAATATAAAATTTTCAAAAATACAAAAAAATTAAAAAACATAAAAAACCAAAAATATTTCTGCTTTGTTATTTCTTTTGCAGGTGTATGCGCACTCGATCAACGTCTTATCCCGAGCCCGAGACTCTCGATAACTTAGACATGGCCGGTGTACATAACAATAATAATAATCCACCTCAAAACAACATGAATAATAACAACAATGAACCTCTACCGGACAATTGTCCAATGATCGAACTTTTGCAAGCACATGTAGAGGGCAACAATGATGCTATTGTCATACCCGCGATTGCAGCCAACAACTTTGAGCTCAAATCCGGCTTCATTCAAATGGTCTCTGCTCAACCATTCTTGGGGCGTACAATTGATGATCCTCATGACCTCAAAAGATTCTTTCAACTCACGAATACGGTCAAATTCAATGGGGTCCCACAAGAGGTAATCCGCTTACAACTTTTTCCTTTCTCCTTAGAGGGACAAGCCCGTCATTGGCTTGCAAAGGAACCGCCACAAAGTATTCTTACATGGACGGACTTAGAGACCAAATTCATAAACTACTTTTTCCCACCCTCTCGTACTACCGCTTTGCGGAATGAAATCATTAATTTTGAACAAAAGTACGATGAGACTTTTAGTGAATCGTGGGACCATTTTAAAGAACTTTTAAGAAAGTGCCCACAACATGGTTTTACCAAAGTGCACCAAATTAATACTTTTTACAATGGTTTAAGCATGAATGACCAAGATTCACTAAATAGTGCCTCGAGGGGGGGGGGGGGTAATATTTTGGTTAAGACTTCTAACGCAGCTTGGGATATTATTGAGAATAAATCTAGAGTGCAAACCAAAAGTGTTCGAACCAATGCCGCTAGTGCTAGCACTAGTGACAACGACAAGAGAATTGATAAGCTTACTTCGCTTATTGAATCACTTGCTGTCCAAACTGCTAACAATACCAAAAGCATCAACGCTCAAAACGCTCAAGTCAATGTTGTAAGCCAACCATGTGAAATATGCGGGGGTCCTCACTCTTACACATCTTGTACCTCCACCCAAGACTATCTTTGTGAGAATGTTAACGTAGCTTACGGGACCTATCCTCCGGGAGGCTATCCAGCCCGCCCTCAAGGAGACCGTAACTTGCTAAGTTATCGTTCCACCAACTTTCTTTCCCCACCCGGTTTTCCTCCAACCAATCAAAACCAACAACAAAACCTTAACCAAACCAATCAAACCCAACCTCGAGCACCATACCAACCACCTCAAAGACAACCATATCCTCCTCAAAATCCTACTCAAGTTTACCAACCCGCTCCTTACCAACCACCTGCTTATCAAGCACCTCCTCCTACGCAACCCACCGTTTTCAACCACGAGGTCGAAACGTACATGCGAACGAATGATGTGTTGGTGAAGAATCTGCAGACCCAGATTATTAATTTGAAGGGCGATATGGTGAAACAAGGGAATGATCTTAGAGCCGATATGCGAAACTCTTTGAGTAGTCAAACGAATGACCTAAGGGACATGATGGCTGGTTTCTTCCAAGGTAATCAACCCTCTTCTTCGGGTACTCTTCCGAGTAACACCGTTGCTAATCCAAGATGGGAAATGAAAGCAATCACCACTCGCAGTGGAAAAGGTACCAATGAACCCGAGCTTCCTACACCTATACCGGTGATTGTGACAAAGGAAAACGAGTCACCTACTCCTATTCCTCAACCTTCTACTTCCCCAATTCCTACACCTCTTACTTCTACCCCTCCACCACCCAAGGATGTGAGTGATCCTACTATTCCAAAGCTTTCATCTTCATCCGATATACCTTATCCCTCAAGGTTGAGGAAAGAGAAGCTTAAAAGCAAGGATGATATTCAAGTTTCAAACTTTCTCAAAATGTTTAAACAATTGAATTTCAACATCTCCTTCACTGAGGCTCTCGCTCACATGCCTAAATATGCGAAGATGTTTAAAGATCTTCTAAGTGACAAGGAGAAGCTTCTTGAAATTGCTCAAACCCAACTTAATGAGAATTGCTCTGCGGTTCTCTTAAGGAAATTGCCAACCAAACTTGGTGATCCGGGTCGCTTCTTAATTCCTTGCAACTTCCTGGGAGTAGAGAATTGCATGGCCCTAGCCGATCTAGGCGCTAGTATAAACTTAATGCCTTTAAGTGTTTGGAAGCAATTATCTCTCCCCGAGCTAGTCCCCACCAAAATGACTTTAGAATTAGCTACCGTACGGTTGCTTATCCGGTGAGGATAGCCGAAGACGTTTTCGGCGGTGTCAAAAAATTCACCTTTCCGGCGGATTTTGTTGTCGTTGACTACGAGATGGATCCTCTTGTTCCATTAATCGTTGGACGTCCATTCTTGAGGACCGGTCGCACTCTAATCGATGTAGACGCGGGTGAGCTTATCATGAGAGTTGGTGACGATCAAATTGTCTTCAACATGGGTAAGATTTCTAAACAACCTTATTCATATGAGACTGTTAATTGTATCGACGTTCTTGATGAGGCTTGTGAAGAACACTTTAATGATGCTTGCAAAAGTAGTCTTACCTCTCTTCCCAATGTTGAGAACGTTGCCTCTATTGCTCCATCACTAACTCCATTTGGAGAAAGTGATTTCATCTTGAAAGAATTTGAAGCTACTTTGGGAGATGTGGACTTGCAATATGACGATTCTCCCTCCAATTGGGATGAGGACATTCGTACCATTGAGAAACTTCTCAATGAGGAACATATTTCTCCACCATCTCCTAAGGACATCTCTATCAATGAACCGAATTTGACTACGCCTTCCATCGAAAATCCTCCGAATTTAGCGCTTAAGGACCTACCGTCTCATCTCGAGTACGTTTTCCTTGAGGACAACAAGAAGTCACCCGTCATCATCGCTAAGGACTTGAAAGAAGAAGAAAAATCTCGCCTTATCGCCGTTCTTAAAGATCATAAGAAGGCAATTGCTTGGAAAATTTTCGATATCCGCGGAATTGATCCAACCTTTTGTACTCACAAAATTCTCATGGAAGATGACTTTAAACCCGCAATCCAAAACCAAAGAAGGGTTAATCCTCGAATTCACGACGTCATCAAACAAGAGGTTATCAAACTTCTAGATGCCGGCATGATCTACCCTATTTTGGATTCACCATGGGTAAGTCCCGTCCATTGTGTGCCAAAGAAAGGCGGAATAACCGTTGTTCCCAATGAACACAACGAGTTGATTCCTACTCGTCTCGTTACTGGGTGGAGAGTTTGTATAGACTATCGCAGACTCAATGATGCCACGAGAAAAGATCATTTTCCTCTTCCTTTCATGGATCAAATGCTCGAGCGTCTAGCGGGTAATGATTACTATTGCTTCTTAGATGGTTTCTCCGGGTATTTTCAAATTCCCATTGATCCCAAAGACCAAGAGAAAACCACATTCACTTGTCCTTATGGAACATTTGCCTACAAAAGAATGCCTTTCGGCTTATGCAATGCTCCCAGGACTTTCCAAAGGTGTATGATGGCTATCTTCCATGACATGGTTGAAGAAACTATGGAAGTCTTCATGGATGATTTCTCGGTTTATGGCGATTCTTTCTCTGCTTGTCTTGCCAATTTAGAACGTATGCTTAAGCGGTGTGAAGACACTCGCCTTGTCCTTAACTGGGAAAAATACCATTTCATGGTAAAAGAGGGCATCGTGCTAGGTCATAAAATCTCAAAAGCCGGTCTCGAAGTGGACCGCGCTAAAGTGGATGTCATAGCCAAATTACCCCCGCCTTCAACCGTGAAGGGTGTGAGAAGTTTCCTCGGTCATGCGGGCTTTTATCGACGATTTATCAAAGATTTTTCTAAAATCGCTCGCCCGATGACCCACCTATTGGAAAAAGATACTCCTTTTATCTTTTCCAAAGAGTGTATTGAAGCCTTCAACCTTCTTAAGGATAAGCTAACTAAGGCACCGGTCTTGGTTACCCCTAATTGGGAGCTACCTTTTGAGTTGATGTGCGATGCTAGCGACTTTGCTATTGTAGCGATTTTGGGCCAAAGAGTGAATAAACACTTCCAACCAATCCATTACGCTAGCAAGACAATGACGGGGGCTCAATTGCATTATACGACAACCAAAAAAGAGCTTTTAGCTATTGTCTATGCTTTTGAAAAATTTCGCCCCTATCTTGTCCTTTCCACCACCATCGTGTACACCGACCATTCCGCGTTGAAGTACTTGTTAACCAAACAAGATTCTAAACCAAGACTTCTTCGTTGGGTTTTGCTACTTCAAGAATTTAAAATCGAAATTCGTGATAAGAAGGGAGCCGAAAACCTAGTCGCGGATCATCTCAGTAGACTTGAGGATCCTTATCAAGGGGATCATCCGAACAAAGAGATCAATGAATCTTTTCCCCTTGAGACCTTAATGTCTATCAATTCGAATCTTGATGAGACCCCGTGGTTTGCAGACATTGCAAACTACTTGGCGGGTGGCATTCTCATTGACGGGTTAACATCCCAACAAAAGAAACAGTTCTTTAAAGATATTAAGACTTACTTTTGGGATGACCCGTATCTCTTCAAACAATGCGCTGATTTGATTATTCGCCGATGTGTTGATGGACCGGCAGCTTTAGACATTCTCGAAGCTTGCCACAAAGGACCCACCGATGGTCACTTTGGTCCCAACTTCACTGCAAAGAAAGTGTTTGACTCGGGATTTATTGGCCCACCATTTATCGTGACGCTCACAAAATGGTTAAACATTGTGATGCTTGCCAAAGACAAGGCAAGATCACGCATAAAGATGAGATGCCTCAAAATTTCATACAAGAATGTGAAATCTTTCATGTATGGGGCATCGACTTTATGGGGCCATTCCCTTCATCTAAAGGAAACAAATACATCCTTGTAGCTGTTGACTACGTTTCTAAATGGGTTGAAGCGAAAGCTTTACCCACTAACTATGCAAGGGTGGTTTGTAACTTTTGAAGCAGCTATTCGCTAGATTCGGTGTGCCTCGTGCCATTATTAGTGATCGCGGGACTCATTTTTACAATGATCAATTTGCAAGAGTCATGGCTAAGTATGGTGTCAATCATCGTCTTTCCACCGCATACCACCCACAAACTAATGGGCAGGCTGAAATCTCTAACCGAGGGTTAAAGCGAATTCTTGAACGAACCGTGGGAGAGCATCGTGCCTCATGGGCCGATAAACTTGATGATGCTCTGTGGGCTTTCCGTACTGCTTATAAGACCCCGATTGGTTGTACACCATATCGTCTCGTGTACGGGAAAGCATGCCACCTCCCCATTGAGTTGGATCACAAGGCTTACTGGGCCTTGAAGTGGGCTAACTTCGACATCACCAAAGCCGGTGACCTACGCAAAATCCAACTCAATGAGCTTAATGAACTCAGGAATGAAGCTTATGAAAATTCCTTGATCTATAAGGAAAGAACTAAGCTCATTCACGACTCTAAGATTAAAAACCAAGAGTTCCAAGTTGGAGACAAAGTTTTACTCTTCAACTCTCGGTTAAAAATCTTTTCGGGCAAACTCAAATCTCGTTGGTCCGGCCCATTCACCATTGCCCAAATTTTTCCATATGGTACTCTTGAGCTCACTCAACCAAATGGACCGAATTTTAAGGTGAATGGACAACGAGTGAAGTTGTACCTTGGAGAGGACATCTCTCATGAGATGATTCCATCCCTCTCCACCTTTCCTTTGAATTAGTTCGGGACCTAGTCAGGCTCGTGACTCGGTTAACAAAAACAAGCGCTCCTCGGGAGGCAACCCGAGTATCTATCCCTTTCCGTTTTACCTCCTAAGTGTAGAGGGACCTATATAGGTTGTTGGTGTTTGTGTGGTGATGTGATTACAGGGATAAGTGCCCTTTTGGAATCTTTGAAGAACCGTGCTCCCATGTTATCCGCAAATCCGGTTCTATCTCTCAACTATCGTGATTCAATTTTCTTCATACTCACATTTGAAATTGATCACTTTAGTTGTCTCCTACTTAACTTGATTTAACCAACGTGCACAATGCCATAAGTGTAGGGGAGACTTTTCCCACATGCTTAAACATTGGGGACAATGTTTATATTAAGTGTAGGGGAGACTTCTATCAAAGTTTTAAGTGGACTTTTCCATTAAAATGCCTTCTTTTAACCGGAAAATCATCTTTTTCAGCATTTTTCAAATTTTTAATTAACTTTGGCCATATAGTCGTAATTTTTAAATTTTTATCGTTGCTCTCATATGTATATATCCCACAATAAAGTCAAAAATATTAATAAAGTGGTGTAGCTAGTTTAGAAGTCTTTGATATATTAGGCCCGTTGTGATTATTTTGACTCAACCCGAATAGACTTATCCAAGTTTATTCTAGCAAGTATCCTTAACCATGTAGACCTTAATTGGATTATTAGGCTAAGCATCCACGAGTCTCATTACTTGAGATTTTAAATTGTGGAGAACGAGAAATGATAGAGTCAATTATAAGTCGGTATTCTTGCACAAGCACACTTGGTGTAATTATAAGCTTTTCCTCCCATCGCCTTAAATGAATAAATGCAATAAGTAAGGTCGTACGATTTTATTGAATAACTTAGCTTCTAGCCAAAGATCGTTTAAAAGTTACTCGGTAATGATAAGAGTTCATAGCCAAGGCATAACTATTGAAGCGGGGCGCGAAGATTGGCGGATCCGAAAAGGCCCTAACAAGGCATGAGGATTCCATTTTATTGCTAAAGATCCAAGATGATGTGAAAAGCATTATTCCCAAAATCAATATTAATGATCAAGACGCACGACGAAAAGCAATCAACTCCCATAAAGATCATGGAGAAGTCTATCCGAAAAGACCCTAACAAGGTATGAGGATAAAAAGATCCAAGTCCGAAAAGGAGGCGGATCGTTGTATCTCAAAATCCCAATTAATGATTGAAGAAATAATGATGAAGTGGTGGTCAACAAAGTTAGAGTAACCCTCAAAATACTCCAAGTGAAGAAACTCTATAAACGAATAGAAGACCATTATCTCAAGAACGTCTCTCAAGATATGAAGTATGAAGTACATGCCAAATATCGGCCCGAGAAAGGTCTCAAATCGTGAAGCGAGTTATGCCAAGATATGAACTTTTTGAGGTCTCTAGAAGCAGTTTTAAGAGATTTTGTCCTTTAGCTAAATATTAATCAAATCATCCTACTTTGCTTTCAGCCTAAATAAACTATCGCAATAAGTCCAAAAATGCATCTTCATGATCATTCTTAAGACAAAAATAAAATATAAGAGATACACCTAGGAATAAGGGAGTTTAAGCATATAATTAAGCCATGTGTGTAAGTGTTTGTTTTGCTAACTTATAATAACAATGATCTCGTTTTTAAGCTTAGTTTGGGGAACGTGAAACTTGAGGGTGATAAATCTTCGCAGCACCAAAGACCTAACGTAAGTCTTAGATCTCTTTACGAGTTATTTCCATATAGCTATTTTCAAGTGAAAATAGTTTTCTATCCCTTTTGTTTCCTTTAAAGCTTTTATTTCTTTATAATAGTTTAATTTTTGTTTTAGTAGTATATTAATAACGCCAAGGTTGATTGATTATGAGAAAAGTGTAAATTTGCTTTGTCACTAAGCATTGCATGAGGGCATGGCAATGGTTAAGTGATAGGTGTGTAAACACCCATCTTTTCTACCACTTAATTACAATAATAACCGGACCAAAACGTGTATTTTATGTCTTTTATGTCGGAATTATGCGTGGTTTGTGTTTTTGTTGTAATTTAGGACGAAATTGTGAAAAGTGGAGAAAACACGGGAATTCACGGGCATTCACGGCTTTTATTGAAGAAAAAGATGAAAGACGGAGTCGAGAAGTCAAAAGTGGAAAAAGAACGGAAGTCCAAGACCAATTCTGAAGATTTATCGAAGAAAAAGTCAAAAGACGGAAGTTTATCAAAAGTCGAGAAACTCAAGTTTATTTTACTGAAGAAATTAAAGACGAGTTCAAAAGATATCCCGAGCCACAAGTCCTTAAAGTCCAAATTTAAAAGAAAGATTAGAAGAAAAGGACTAATGGTGCAATTAAAAGAAGATTAAAGAAGGAGGGACTAAGCATGCAATTAAGGAAGCTTCCTAAGCAAGCCTTAATCTCCCCTATATATAGATTAGATCTTTTTCATTTTCCTCTTGTTGGCTAACTTGACAAATTAGCTCTTCCACATTTATTTTATGCACATTTAAATACTTATCATTTAATTACCTTGTCTTGCACCTTAATTACCATTTAATTCAAGTAAGTTTTTCTTTTTAATTCTTGTCAAGCTTTATCTTTATCTTGTTAATCTCATTCTACCTTTCTTTAATCTTGGTGTTGATTTGTTTATGTTCAAGTTCTTTATTTTTGTTGATTTGATTGAAGTGGGTTTTGATTATTTTGATCTTTATTGTTTGATTAGTTGTTTTGGATTGATTGTTTATGCTTATTAGATGTTTTGTTATTAGTTTGGTTTAATCTTTTTGTTGATTTGATTAAGTTTTTGTTTAAATTCGTGCTATCTTCTTTCCCTTGTTCTTCGGTATATAGTTACTGTTCTTCCCAGATTCGAGCCCAGTATTATTCCGAATAAAGAATTATCAGGTCTGTCTATTCGGAATATTGGTTATTCCGAATAGAGGGTTTATTCCGATTAGGAGGTTTATTCCGCATAGGGTTACACATTCCGAATAGAGCAATATTCCGAATAGGTGACAATATTCCGAGTAGAGCAACATTCCGAATAGGAATCTTATTCCGAATAAAACAAACTTTCCGAATAGGAATTTATTCCGAATAGAGTACTTATTCCGAATAGGGTGACAATATTCCGAATAGGGAAACATTCCGAGTAGGCTTGATATTCCGAATAGGGGACACATTCCGAATAGACCAGCTTTCCGAATAGGGTAATTATTCCGAATAGGTGACATATTCCGAATAGGCCTAATATTCCGAATAGGGGATTTATTCCGGATAGGGAATTTCAGTTTTTAGTTTTCTGCCTTTTTATTTTAAGCTTTATTTTTCCCGCCTTTTTCCTTTCTCGCACTTTAAGTTTATTTGCCTTAGTTTAAGATTTAGTTTTAGTTGCGTTTTAAGTTTGCCTTAGTTAGATTTAAGTTTGCGTTATTTACTTTATTGCCCTTTAACTTTAGTCTAGCTTTTAAATACCTGCACCTTTATTTTAATTAGATTTAGATTTACTTTTGCTGCACTTTTACTTTAATTGTTTTGCACCTTTTATTTTCAAAACTACAACGACACATCTTTATTTCACCAAAGTTCAACTGAGTCACACATTAAACAACAAGTTTTTCAATTCGAAGAGACATACTTAAAACGAATCTTTTTACCTGGCCAAAAGCCGAGTTATCATTAAGTGTAGGGGATTTGATAGGTGTGAAAACACCCATCCTTTTACCACTTATTTCTTGCTAAAACGAGACCAAAACGCGTATTTAATATCATTTGTTTGGAATTATGCGTGGTTTGTGTGTTTGTTGTGTTTTCAGAGCCAACCGGATAAATATTGAAGAAAACATGGGATTGCACGGGTTTTATCAAAGAAAAAGATGAAAAGACGAAGTCTATAATCCAAGAGATGCAAAAGATTTGAAGTTAATGAGCCTATTTGAAGATTTATCGAAGAAAAGGACCAAAGATGGAAGATTTATATATGTCGAAGAACTCAAGTCTATTAAACGAAGAAATTTAAAGACGAGTTGAATTTATTCATCTACAAATCCCGAATCAGAATCGAAAACGTCAACTGTACTGAAAAGACGAGAAGACAAAAAGAAAGGAAGAAAGCCCACTCACCAACCAAGCCCAAGGCCTATAAATAGAAGATCCCTTCACAACTTGGAGACTAGTTTTTCATTTTTCCTGTTTTCTTTCCTTTTGTTTCGTAGGAAACCAACACCATTAAGGTGTTGGTGATTTTTTATTTTTGTTGAATCCATAGATCTTGTAAGTTTTTAATCTTTCATTTTGTTTGTTTAACCTTAATCATTCAATATCATCTTTCATTTAATCTTGTTCTTTCTTTCTTGGTGATTTAAAGTTTTAAGTTTTTATTTTGTTGAGTGTGATCTTCAAAAGTAAGTGGGTTTTATGTTTTTGTTGATTTGGTTTGATGTTTGTCATTAGTAGATGATTAGTGGTTAGTTTAGTTTAATCTTTGGTGAAAACTTTGTTGATTTTGGTTCAAATTCGTCCTGTTGTATTGTTACTGTTCTTCGTGTTCTTCAAATCCCCAGATTCCGAACGAAGCATTATATTCCGAATCAAGGATTTCACTTAGTATTCCAAACGAAGTTTTATTCATAATTATTCCGCAAAAAAAGTTTTTATTCCGAACGAGTGTTTTAATCTTTTTATTCCGAATGAGTCACTTTTTCCGAATGAAGGATTAATATTCCGAGTCAGCTAACTATTCCGGATCAAGGGTTTATTCCGGATGAACATTATATTCCGAATGAGCCGTTTTTTCCGAATGAGTCTTTTGTCTTAATTATTCCGGATCAACGTTTATTCCGGATAAGCAAGATTATTCCGAGTCAATGTTTTTCTTTTGATTATTCCGCATAGAGCATTTATTCTGGATGAAGGAAATATTCCGAACCAAGTGATTATTCCGCATGAGTGTATCATTCTGAACCAAGGTATTCCGAGTGAGCAATTTTATTCCGAATAAACAAACATTCCGAACCAATGTTTTCCAATTTATTCTGGATGAGCTAATTATTCCAGATAAGCACTTTTATTCCGAATCAAAAGATTTATTCCGAATCAAGAGATTTATTCCGAATGAATGATTTCTGTTTTTATTAAGTTTTTGAAATTAAGATTTTAAGTTAAGTTTTTAAAGTTTGTTTTCATTTATTGTTTAAATTTAATTTCCACTTTATTGTTTTTAATTTGATTTTAATTTGATTGAGTTACTTTTTAGATAATTGTTTCTAGAGTATTTTTATCCTTTTGCTCGTTTAACCCTTTTTAGTAGAATAGAAAACCAATCCCCCTTCTTTGTCACCAAGAACGATAGTTCCACTTTGAGCCATGATCAATTCGAGAAGATACCGAGAACTTAATTGAACCTGAACCTATACAAAATCTTTGTATCAGCATCCGTCAGTATCGCGATCACTATGAATTCTCGTTGTACATTGATTTTTGATAAACTCGTTGTAAAACGCACGCGGGTGATTTTAAATCAAAAACTTTGATTTAAATAAATATAGAAAAATAAAATAAGAATTTTATAATTCCATGCAAAGTATTTATCGATGATCAGAAAAATACTTAAAAAGTATAGTTTAAAAATCTCAGGATTTACATATAGAAATACAAGAAAACGTAATACGTTGGAAAATTCAAGAAGCACGAATAAAAAGAATAAAATAATGCTGAGAACGTACGGGTTCCTACAGTCTTCCCCCCTAAAGGAACTCTGGTCCCCAGAGTTCTCCTGAAAACAGTTGAAGATGCAAACAAGAGGAGGTACAAAGTGTAGAACAAAATCATTGCTTCCTAGGTAATGTCCGTACCAAGACGAATCTTAACGGTTAGAATTCGCTATGCTTCAGTTTCTTAACTCCTTTTCGTATAACTTTTCATTCTTAGATTAGGATAACGATCTTTCAATACGGAGATACATCGAGAGATAGAGTTGTTGGAAATACATGCGATAAACCAACGTGAATGAACACAAGAATCGCTTAAACAGGCAAAGTGCGATAAAATGAATCAAGATTGTAAATCAACAAGGGATCGTAAATCGTGCAACTGTAAAACGTGACAATCTTAAAATGTAAGAATCTAGTCACAAGCGAAATAGAAGGGAAAAATGAATAATATATGATCATTTAAAATATAGGCTGTCCAAATCAGTTGTCTAGTATTTTGGGTATTTCTTCAAACTCAGTTTAAATATTTTCTTGATTAAAAGAAAATTTTACAAGGTGTAGTGATTTAAAAATCAAACTCTATATAAAATGAGTGGGTAAACAGTTGTCAAATCTTTTTCTTGATCAGGACTTCAAGGAAAAAGTAACTCAGTTCAAATAGTTATTTTAATCAGCTTAAGAGCTTTTCGGGTGACTATATGAAATTATAATTAAATTTAATAATTTCATTAGGTTGACAGTAAAGTACGATAGAATCAAATACTTTAAAAGATACAGCTTGATATCCCTTATAAATACTAGTTATAAATTTACCAAAGAGGATGTATAGGTCCGGTACTTAACTTGAAACAGTTATTTTGGTAATTTAAACATTTGATAAAATGTATAAAATGTTCTTAAAAATTAATAATAATTTTTAGAAATTCAAGAAGGCGATTAAGGTATCAAACGATAAACACGTAACATTTTTCTGGTTTTAAAAAGATGACAAGACAACAATGAATGTGAATCATATAAAGGTCAACAATATGTATGCGAGCAATACACAAAGGAATAAGACGAAAGTCGTATCAATTCTTAACAAACGTGATAGAATAGATGCGTCGATGATGAAGGTAATAAGAACAAAGGACTATAGCAAGTCATCACTTCTTGAGTGCAGTTGGTGATACCAATAATAGCTTATTAAGTTCTCACTGGTCGATACACGATCGAATGAGAAAATCCACATAGCGAATTTTCGAATCAAAGAAAATTCTTAAGAAGTCACTTGAGAGTAGATTCAGTAAAATGAAAACATTAGCAATGAAAGGCGAAATCAACACATGATTCACACGAATGAATTTCAAGACGACAAAGTCTAACACACATCATGACAATTACACGAAATCATCGTTCTCGTCCAGTTGTAAATCATTAATCGCGTCCAGAGACGTTTCATAGGTCTACCAAGATAGATAAAGAAGAGCGATCGATGAAGACGCATAATAACGTTGAAACTTTCAGGTCTGGTATCAATGGTAAGAATTTAGACAAGCAGTAACAAGAATGGTATCATGAGGATGATGAGGTAACAAGTAAAGCAAAGATTGTTGAGTAAGGGAATCTGTGCTTGAAGCATGTACTTTGTTCAATAAAATATAAGGGTTCATATGTGTATGTTGCGAACTGTTGATACTCGCATAAGAAGTAAACGTTTTCTAAACTTTATTTATCTAACTTTTTAAGGAACATATTAAAAAGTTGATTGTTGGTCAAATATTTAGGGCGACTACTATTTGGCCTTGCATGGCTCCTTCTAAATTAGGCATAGTTGATCAGGCCATGCATAATTTAGGACTAGCAATGTGATGCTCATGAAAGTTTTAACTATGGCCCTGTCTAGATTTGTTTAATTAGACTAAGTATTTGCTGATCGCTGAGAGGACCAGCGACAGAGACTAGACCAGTAGAAGGCAAAGCCTCAGCTGGCACACCAGGAACATTCAAGTCAAAGACAACGTCAGAGAAGTCGAAGACAATCTGAAGTCAGACTCACCAGCGATTATGGATAGCTGGGATGTTGAAGGAATGTACTGGTGTTCAAGGATCTCTGAGTTGACAACACTCAGAGATCACTTAAGAACCCTAGAAGTCTGGGATAAGCAAAGCTTATCCAATCCTTTAGAGTTTAGGCGGGAGAATCTACCAAGTGTTTTGAGCGAGACAAAACAAGAGATTCAAGATAAAGCCTAGTACGACCTAGTGGGACAAAAGGTGAACAGTTGGCAGAACCGTTCACCTAAAGTTGGTTAAAGGTATGTCTCGATTTAGACATGCATTTAATACGTTGTACTCTTCCATTCAGAAGGTGACACGTATCAACTACTCCCACTAAGGAAGCAACCTCGTACACTATAAATAGGAGTGAGAAGGAAGAATTAACTCAACCCTTGTGCTTGGATAATTTATCTAAGTTAATTCTCACCTTGGAACCGCTGAGCCCTCAGCTGTCTACCAGCGTCTCATTGGTTCCCTTGTAAACTTGCATCTCGAATCTAGTTTACTTGTTTCTAGGGTTCATACCTTGTTGTCATTCAGCGAGTGTATTCATATCACTTTCTAATACTTTGTTTATAATACTTAATAAAGCATTACGCGTTTGAAAAGTATTTCATTGTGTTTCGTGGTTACAAGAGTTATAGTTTATCAACAATTGTCATATTAAGGGACTTGCAATTGGTATCAGAGCTGTTTGATTTATAAAACTTTTCATAAACCGTTCTTGTTTTTAAAATCAAGATCTTAATATGGCTGATACTATACCTCCTCCACCGTTTGGTTAAACCAGTTTAGGTACCACCTCGACCACCATGCCGGCCACCACATCTACTACCATGCTTACACCAGTTGTAAGCACTAGTAATAATGATGATGACCTTCCCCAACTACTTGATGTTCGAGGGGGGTCACATGTGTCCAATGTACCAGCATTCGATGAAGAAGATTTCTCAAGTTGGAAAAGTGAATTTCTTATATATTTAGATGGTTTAGAACCCTTCTTGATAGAAATCTTAGAAAATGGTCCCTATGTACCACTGGCCGTTTCCTCTACCCCTGAGAGACCCATTAAGAAACCTGTTAAGCAATGGTCTCCAGCGGATAGACGTCTAGTTAACCAGGACAAGAGACTCAAAAGTATCAGAGTCTCTTGCCTACCCAAGAACATTATGAAGTCCATCATTAAATGCAACTCTGCTAAGGAGATATAGACTGAATTAGTTCTAGGGTATGAAGGTCCAGAGGAAACAAAAGAAACCAAAATACAAGCCCTTAGACTTAAGTTTAATGCTTTTAAAGCTTTGGAAACAGAAACTGTTGCACAAACTTATACTAGGCTTAAGATTTTGTTGAATGATTTAGGAAACAATGGAGTTGTTCTACCTAAGGCTGAGGTTAATGCTACTTTTGTCAATAGCTTACCTAGAAAATGGCTTAGCCTAAATCAGACCTTAAGAGCTAACAATGCTATAAAGAATGATACTTTAGCCCAATTCTTTGGTAGATATAACTATGAAGAAGGGCTAATTGACTCCATTTATAAATCAGAGACTGACAGATTTACCACCAGTATCACTGGTTCAAAAGCTCTTGTTGCTAACCATTCTTTTCAGGACAGCGACTCTGACATTAAAGAGGACACCAGAAGTAGTCAAGAATTTCTTTATGAACTACATACTGAGTTCCATGACAGAGCTCTTTTAGCTGATCAAAAGAGGTACTACAAGAGATCTGGTAGAGTTGGAGCTGCAAAGGTTGATAAATCTAAGGTGTCATGCTACACTTGTGGAAAGAGTAGTCACTATCAAAAGGATTGTTGGTCAAACAAAACCTCCTCTCCAAGCTTCCCTTCATCCAACAACAACAACAACGTGAAGAAGTTTTCCACCTCACCTTTCAAGCAAACCTCTCTCTCTGACTCAGAAGGCAAGAAGGACTACAAAGTCAAATACAAAGCCTTGAAAGCTGAGCTGCTAAAACTCAATCAGAAAGCCGATGATGCAACAAAGAAAAAGGATGTTAAGAAGAGTGAAAAAGGTCTGATCGCTGCCTCATTCGACTAGGATGATGAACCTCTCACTTCTGAGGATGAAGGTACCACCACCGTCAAAGCCTTTATGGCTGTCTCTGATGAAGAACCCGCTGTGGGTAAAAGTGAAGCAAGATCTGGTCAGTGGATGGATATCACCATGAAAAAGGTACAAAGAATGTTATCTATGGCTGAAGGTCCTGACAGAGACCATGTCAGTGATTATACCTTGGTTGACCTCCACTTTGTGGAAGAGCAAATAAAAAACATGTTAAACAAATTTCATAGTCTTAAAACAGAGTTAAATCTTTGCCAATCTGAATTAACAAATCTAAAACCATTTGTGAATCTTGCTAATCAACTTCAAAATGAAGTGAGCAAATTATCCATTGAAAATGAGTCTTTGTCTGATGAAAATTCTGAACTTAGAAAAACCATTGAGAAATGGAATTTGGCTCAATCCACAGTGGAAGAAATAGTCGCTGAATCCATACCTGGTGATGTGGTTCAGGCTATTGGGGGAAAGGGTAGATTCAAAAAACATATCCCTGTTCCCAATGTCAAATTTGTCCTTTCAGATGTTACTTCTCCTTCTTCCACCTCTGTGGATAAGAAGAACTCTGACAAAGAATCAGAGGTAACAGCCCCACCTAGACTCGCTGGTGCTAACCCATCTGATTCCTTGCTTGGCCCAAAACCTCTAGCCAAAACCCCTGGGAATTCAATTCTCAAAGTCGCTGATAAAGCGAATAAAAAGGTTTTTGTGGCTAAGGACTCCAACAAACCCACTCCTCCCCCTGAAGAGCTATCTCCACCAAGCAACTTCTCCTCACCTTGATGGAAGAGGTAAAAGGGTTGAAAGAACAAATCAACCCCAGAGTTAATAGTCCATCTGTTAACTCTCTTGGTGAAGGTTCTAGTAGCTCCAAGGGGAGAGCTTTGTTCAGACCTTGCAAGCATTGCGGTTTCAAGAATCACTCATCCGAGGATTGTACTAAGAAACCAAAATGTATCACATGCGAGTCCACTGAACACACATCCAGAGAGCATGAGGAGGTCATTGCGGTTCAAAGAACCAGAACTCAAATGAGATCTAAAACTCCTCATCGACCCTCAAGAAAGGCTGAGCCTAAACCCAGAGATAACTCTCAGGGTTACAGACCTAACCCCCCTGTAAGTACTGTGGTTTCTTCGACCATCACTCTGATGAGTGCGAGCATTATCCTGGATGTGACATCTGTGGAAGCATGCGTCATGAACCCAGGGATTGCAACCAAAGAGGGTGAGGTAACCAGAGAAGGACCAATGTCACTGGTCAGCGACAACATGGACCCACTGGAAAGTGGGTTCATCATAGAAACTAATCTGTATTTGTTATATCTATGCAGGAATATCTGAAGAAATCTGTTTGGTATCTGGATAGCGGGCGCTCTAGACACATGAAAGGGGTTAAACAATATCTGCATAGATATAAAAAGGAGTCTGGTCCTAAAGTATGCTTTGGAGATGATTCCTCAGGGGCTACTGAGGGTTATGGCTCAGTGGATTGTAATGGAATAACCTTCACAAGGGTCGCTTATGTCAATGGACTAAAGCACAACCTAATCAGCATTAGTCAACTCTGTGATGCTGGCTTCAAAGTTCTGTTCACCAAGACCCAAGGAACAATCTTCAATCAAAATGATGATGTTGTTCTTATTGCACCCAAGAGAAGGGATGTGTATGTCATCGACATGACATCTTGTCCAGAAGGGACAAACACTTGTCTCTATGCCAAAGCATCTGATAGTGAAAATTGGCTATGGCATAAGAGACTCTCCCATCTCAACTTCAAAAACATTAATAAACTAGCCAAGAATGATTTAGTAGCTGGGCTTCCCTCTCTGACCTTCACCAAAGACAGACCCTGCTCAGCGTGCAAGAAAGGGAAGCACCACAGAGCCTCATTCAAGACTAAACAATCATTCTCCATAAATAAGTGCCTCCATCTCCTTCACATGGACTTATTTGGACCAGTAAAACCTCAATCCCTAAATCACAACAAATATACACTAGTCATTGTAGATGAATTCTCCAGATACACTTGGGTATTCTTTCTCAAAAGATAGAGTGATGCTGCTAAAAGAATAATGTTCTTCATTAGAGAAATTGAGAATCTCAATGACTGCAGAGTTAAGGCGATCAGAAGTGACAATGGCACTGAATTCAAGAATCATGCCATGGAAGCCTTTTGTGATGAAAAGGGAATATCACAGAACTTTTCTAACCCAGGCACCCCTGAGCAAAATGGTGTCTATAGAAACTAGAACGGGGGTTGAATAGTTTCTAGTTAGTTTTCAAAACATTTCGGCTTAATCCACTGTGTGCGGTTCCTTATGTGTACCCGCGGTTCTTTATCAATAAAGAACCGCCGATCCATTTAGAGAACCGCCGATAGTGAACTTAACCTTTTGTTACATGTTAAACTTTGACAATCCTTTGTATCAAATTCTCGATCAAGCTTGACTAGATATGAGATGTGTTTGATTGAAAGATAAATACTACAAGTAAGTAAACACACAAACACATCAACTCAAAAGTACATCAAGCAATAGTCTAAACACTAAGCACACACGTACTAAGCATAAGCTTTTCCGCAACTAGGATGTTTAGACTAAGTGATGTACACTTGACCATAATCTAAACACGAAGCACACACGTACTAAGCCTAAGCTTTTCCGCAACTTAGATGTTTAGATTATGAGATGCACACAACACACAACGTATAAATACATCTATAATAGTAAAGACATAAATGTAAAGGAAAGTACCGACACGATGATTTATAGTGGTTCGGTCACGAAGCTCCTCTTCGCCCTACTCCACTCCTCGAGTACACCTTACTCGAGAGTTACTTCACTAGTCAACAAAACTCATTTCAAGGCGGATAAAACCATACACGTCGCTTACACATTTACGACACTAAGCTAGATGTCGAGTCCAAATCTTAGGTAGGACCAATCTACACAACGTTCCCTACTTCACCATATAACGACACAAGGCTAGATGTCGAGTTCTAATCGAAAGCTAAAACCAATCTTCACGACTCTTCACTTTGAAGCTAAGTGAGAACTTCACACAACACAACTACTAATCACTTTAAAGTTTAGTGAGAACTCACAAGACACAACCACATCACTTTATAGTTTAGTGAGAACTACCTAGACACAACCACATCACTTTAAAGTTTAGTGAGAACTACCAAGACACAACCTAATCTACCCACTAGTTATGTTTTATGGCCCAACATAACAAACCTTGTGTTTTATGGCCTAAACACATAAACCATATAGATCTAAGCACACAACACTTAGATCTATAACTCTAACATTATATCCAAGTACTAACAAGACTTGGATCTACACAACTAACACCTAATCCAAGGATACCCATCACTTGGATATTCTACCCTTACAAACACATCCAAGTGTACCCACAACTTGGATCTTCTACATGTACATAGTAGGAAGACAATAATCATGACTTGATCTAGAGAGATCTTCATCATGTTATGACTCTAGACACTAACACTTCACAAGGGTGAAAGTGTTCTTCTCATTGCTCTTGATGAGGCAAATGAGGAATGGGATATTGGAAGGTTTTTGTGTGTTTTTATGCAAGTGAAATGGAAGAGAATAGTCTTCTATTTATAGCAAACTCTTGCCTTGGAGAGCACCTTTTTACCCAATGGATAAAAGAGTGGACTACCCATTAGATAAAAGAGTGGACTACCCATTGGATAAAAGGATGCACCTTATATTCTTGGAGTCCAAATTCAAAATTCAAAATTTGAATTCATTAGTTTCCCTCCATCTTCTAGAAGCTTCCAGAAATCTTGAGTAAGCCTAAACTGGCTTGACTGCCTGCGGTTCTATATCTTCCCGCGGTTCGATATCACTAAGGAACCGCGTGTTCTATAAGAGAACCGCGCGTCCTTCTTGTCTTTCATGACGAATGTAATCTTCAAGGTGTCGAGAGAAGTATACATAAGTATGCTTGAGTGATTACGAGTACCTTACACAT
This sequence comes from Glebionis coronaria, assembly GCA_025667525.1. Lineage (NCBI taxonomy): Eukaryota > Viridiplantae > Streptophyta > Magnoliopsida > Asterales > Asteraceae > Glebionis > Glebionis coronaria. Next base: position 543,356,497 of record CM046878.1, read on the forward strand.
TTTACATTATGTATTGCGAGTTATACGTTTGTCATCACCAAAACATGAAGGGATCATCTTGATTAAACATCGTAATGTTTGCACTAACAATCTCCCCCTTTTTGATGATGACAAACAAGTAAACCGTAACGCATAGTAAAATGTGAAACGTACTCGTTTACACTTCCTTCTCCCCCTTTTGTCGAATCAAAAAGGTAGTCGTCATTTGAGGAAGAGTAGAATCCATATCATTTGAGGAAGATCAGCATCCAAAGGTAGTCGTCGTTTGTAGAAGAGAAGAATCAACTTTGAGATAGCTTGCATCCAAAAGATATTCGGTTGAGAGGCGAGAATCCGAACCGTAATCCCATCATCCAAAGATATTGAGCTTGCGTCATCCTAGTGAAGTCTTCAATCACCATAGGTTAACCACCTCCATGTCTTCGAGATCCCATAATTCATTACTTGCAAGATATTCAATGAATGCAATTTAAGTGAGTGAACGATCGCAAATGTAATGAGTTGAACTCTTGAAAATGCTCCCCCTTGATATGAGCTCTCCCTTGCTTGAGGTACCAATAAAGCAAGAATAGTGACGAGCTACAAAAATGGGTTAGAAGAATCCTACAAAACAAGGTTAGTAGACAAGAGCATATATAAAAAGAGCATATATTGTCGAGAGGACATACTCCGCTTTAATATCTTGGCAAAAATACCAAACTAAAGAGAGTATGACATGGACAATAAAAAACAATTCCACATAGTCGAAAAGAGAAAAAGAAGGACTATGATGAAAAGAAAAAATAGGATGTCGTTTGCACAAACAATGACAAGCATTGGAGAAAGAAGTGTGCACGCGATGCTATCAATCCAAAAACAAGTCAAAGGAGAGGATCTTGACAAGATCAATTCACAATTGTTGGAATAGAGGTAGAGAAGAAACATCCATACTAATTGTAATGATAATATGCCAAAGGACTAAAAGCTTAGAATTTATGGAATCACCCAAGAAAATTCAAGATTTAACCAAAATCCTCTCAAAAGGTTAAAAACTAGAATTGTTGGAATCACCCAATCCAATTGTAAATTTTAACCTCAATCGACTCTCAAAAACGAGAAGAACGAAAAATATAGAACCAAAGACATTATAGGCAAGGATGCTTATGAATGTTGACACCAAAAAGAAGACTCAATGATATAGATAAAGAGATCAAATAAGCCAAAGAATAGAAAGACCAAGATGGATGGTGTTTAGCATACGATAAACTATATGCTCAAAGTTTCGTAGCTCTTCTCAATCATTGTGAATGTTCAAAGAACAATTACATGATGAGGAAAGGGTGAGGCTCGAGTCAACTTAGTTTAGAAAGATAGAAGAGAGAGACACGACTTAGAGAGGCATGATTAAAATAAGCCAAGAGCAACTCAATCAAAGAAGTTAAGGATAACTTCACAAATTGATTCATGAATACTATACCTTAGAAGGTGATAGTGAAATCTCGAAAGAAAATGAGAGAAGAAACTCAAAAGAAGCTCAAGAAGACATGAAGAGTTAGTACAAAATCTAACACATAATCAAGTAAGCACATAGGATAATTCATGCAATGTCTAATGAAGTCTACAACAAACCAATGTAGAGAAGGTGCGCAATTAACACATATGGCATGCAAGAAACATGATTACTTAAAAAGAGAAGACTAAGTAAAACATGTTAGCACGTAGCATTTAAGGACATGCATGAGTTAGACACATCTAAGAGATATTATATCGGAATTGCTTGACAAAGACAAAACCTTTATAATAAGTATGCATTCATTAACTAATCAATTAAGCATATAGCATACGGATAAGCAAGAAGATATATAAGTAGCATACAAGCAAGTCATCTATCTAGATATCACAAAACAAGCTACATGTAATGTAAATCTCCAAGAAGATTCGTAATTCTTATTAGTTTAAGAAAAGGACTCACAATAAGAGAAAATAAAGAAACATAAAAACAACAAGATCCAAGACTCAAAGAAAAATCATGTTGAAAAACATGAAAGGAAATACAAGAGAATAAAGATCATGCAAAGATGTATAAAAAAACCTAAAACTTAAGCATAATTCTAATCTTAGTTACACTAGAATCCTAAGATTTGCTTAAATTAGATGCCTTAGCAATAAGCAGTCCACATGCTTAAATGAAAGACAAGAGTGGTGGCAGAATTTGGTGGGGTGAAAGGTGAAGTCACCAAGGGTTCAACAAAGTCATTCACAATGGGAATGATTTGGATGGGTGATGTGGGTGAGTTTGAAGGGGTAAAAGGTGAAGTCACCAAGGTATCAACAAAGTCATTCACAATGGGAATGCTTTAGATGGGTTGAGGTTGGGTAGTCACATCCAAGAGAGTACTTGGAGTGAAGGGTGAGGTTAGCTCATTCATTATAGATTGGAATGAAGAGAAGGTAGAACCATGTGAATGGTTGGTACCATGGGTTGAGGTAGTCTTGCATGGAGCAAGAGGTGGTGAGGGTGATGAAGAGATGAGAATTGGAACAATCTCATTTTTGGGTGTGTGAAAGGGTGAAGAGTTAAGTTTGGGTAACTTAATCTTAATTTTGAGGTACCTCTTTGAAGAGGAGGTTTTGGATGAATTGGAGGTTCTTGTAGAACATGGTAGTAATGGGTGGTTTAAAGGGTAAGGATGAATGGTTTGAGGTGTGAAGAACATGGCTAACAAGGTGGGTTTAAAAGGGTGAGGGGATGATCCAAACTAGCAAAGGGTTAAAAAGGGAAAGCCCAAGATATTTTGGGAGTGATCAAAGGTTTGAAACAAAGATTCCAAAGGGTGTTGGAACAATTGGGAAGTTTCAGAAAACCCGAATTTGAGAGCTTCTGCCCGCGGTTCTTTTTCTCCACCGGCGGTTCCATATTGATATGGAGCCGCGGTATATTAAAGAACCACCTACAGCGGCTAGGTTTAGGTGGTGAAGGAGGATTTTCCAATTCAGAAAATCCTAATGTTCTAGTCCAACTTATCATAAAGTCATGCTTAAGAGCAATAAAAACTAGAACACACACAAAGGAAAGACACATAGGTTCAATTAGCACGTAAGAGGAAAGCTAAGAAAAACCTAATGGATACAAAAGAAAAATACTCCTAATGACATACAAAGTTCATCAAAGTAAACTATCATTAGTTATATATAGGAAGAGCCATTTAGCCAATTTAGAGAATGAGTATGAGACTATCACTAGAGGTGCTCAATTAAGGCTAAACACGACCATTTTTACGAGTTATACACCAACTCAACTTCCCACATGGAAGTAATTCAACCGTTAGGTCAAATTAAGATCCTAGTGCATAAATTCTCTAGTAGTCATTCTCAAGTTAGACAAAATGTAATTCCAACATTTGCCTAATAAAGTTTAGCAAGGATGAAACTTGCATGGCGACACAATGCATGACCTAATGAGGGTTAAGAATGCACCATTGCATATCTTGTCAAACAAGTCTAGTTAAGGTTATTTACCTTAATAGAACTTGAGGCCAATAACTTTGAAGTGTATAAACAAAGTTTACACAAACCAAAGGAACACTCTTGATTGGTCTTTCGGAAATGACACATTTATAAATTGCATAGCAATGTAAATTACTTGAGTATTTCGGATGAAACATCCAAGTTATCAAACCGACTCTATTGTGCATTATAAGTAATTATTAAATAAAATATGTCTAACAATTTGAACAAGTAGATTCAATATAACACCATCAACACAAGTGTGAGTTATGATTCGATGTATATTATTAATAAACCACATTCATGTCTACACTAAAAAACATGTCAATTAGATTCGATAATGATACCAATCATAGTTTGAATAATGCATTGATATTTAATCGAAATCTTTCTTGATTCCCACAAACACTCTTTTAAGAGAAAATAGCTAAGATTTTCAAAGGGTGTTTCATGTTTTATAGTGAGACATTTATCTACTTGAACTAATAACACAATGATCGAGTAAGACGACCCAAATCAATAGATTTGACAAGCTCCCAAAGCTTTCAAACCTAAAAGTGTTAAAGAACACGCCGAGGTGTACAAGATGTTTATGTAACATTTGTAAACCAAGAGATGTTAATCCTAAATGCAATGCACACATAATGTTGCAACTAAAATGCAAGAAATCTAGCATACATTCTAATTAGGAAAAACTAGATACTAACAAATACCAAGCAAGGCATAAGAGACTAGACATATAACCAATACTACTAAAAATAGCAAGGAACACTTAATAATGTCTACATATAATAATAACACACAAGGAAACACACACAAACAATTAGCTTAACACATAAAAGCATTCGTCCATGTTTTGAGTGTTAGATACAACAAAGTATTCATAGCTTGATTTTATTTGAAAATAGTCTTTGACCCATTTAAAATTTAATTAAGTTTAACACTTTGTAAATATATCAATTTTCAAAGATATATCACCAAGAGATGTCCAACTTAATAGAAAAGAGTAAAACACAAGTTTTACGACAAACCGAGACACAATACTTTGGACAAAGTATATAACTTATAAAACATTCAAATTTTAAAGTTTGAATAAAGGTTTGGAAGCATTTTTAATTGAGAGAAAATTCAATTACGTTCGAAATGACGGGTGGCACGACTTCTACGGACTTACGGTTGATTTTATATGATTTTTCAAAGTTTGCAAAAATCTGAGTCAGACTGGCCGCGGTTCCTTATTGATAAGGAACCTCGGGGAAGAGATAAAGAACCGCGTCCAGAGGGAAAAAATGGGGTTTTTGGCCAAAATCATTTGGTAACTTTTTGGAAGGACTTAGGACTCTAAAAAATCATTTTAGACACATAGAACTCGTATTTTAGAGTTAATTATGTCATAAAAGATTTCTATACTTCCAAACATGAAAAGATTTAATTCAAGCTATTATACAAAGTTTATTTAACACCAAAACTTGTAAGAATGAAACAACAAAACACATTTCATAAGTAATCACTCTTCATGAACAATTTGATACAAAGATCGTCTCTATTTTTAAAAACCGTTTTCATTTTGAAAACCATTTGTTTTGAAAAACTAGAGCAAGGATCGATCCAAGCTGTAAAGTACAATATACTTCAAAGATCTTGTGTGACCATTGCTCTGATATCTATTGTAGAAACTAGAAGGGGGGGGGGGGGGGTTGAATAGTTTCTAGTTAGTTTTCAAAACATTTCGGCTTAATCCACTGTGTGCGGTTCCTTATATGTACCCGCGGTTCTTTATCAATAAAGAACCACCGGTCCATTTAGAGAACCGCCGACAGTGAACTTAACCTTTTGTTACATGTTAAACTTTGACAATCCTTTGTATCAAATTCTCGATCAAGCTTGACTAGATATGAGATGTGTTTGATTGAAAGATAAATACTACAAGTAAGTAAACACACAAACACATCAAATCAAAAGTACATCAAGCAATAGTCTAAACACTAAGCACACACGTACTAAGCATAAGCTTTTCCGCAACTAGGATGTTTAGACTAAGTGATGTACACTTGACCATAATCTAAACACGAAGCACACACGTACTAAGCCTTAGCTTTTCCGCAACTTAGATGTTTAGATTATGAGATGCACACAACACACAATATATAAATACATCTATAATAGTAAAGACATAAATGTAAAAGGAAAGTACCGACACGATGATTTATAGTGGTTCGGTCATGAAGCTCCTCTTCGCCCTACTCCACTCCTCGAGTACACCTTACTCGAGAGTTACTTCACTAGTCAACAAAACTCCTTTCAAGGCGGAGAAAACCATACACGTCGCTTACACATTTCCGACACTAAGCTAGATGTCGAGTCCAAATCTTAGGTAGGACCAATCTACACAACGTTGCCCACTTCACCATTTAACGCCACAAGGCTAGATGTCGAGTTCTAATCGAAAGCTAGAACCAATCTTCATGACTCTTCACTTTGAAGCTAAGTGAGAACTTCACACAACACAACTACTAATCACTTTAAAGTTTAGTGAGAACTCACAAGACACAACCACATCACTTTATAGTTTAGTGAGAACTACCTAGACACAACCACATCACTTTAGAGTTTAGTGAGAACTACCAAGACACAACCTAATCTACCTACTAGTTATGTTTTATGGCCCAACATAACAAACCTTGTGTTTTATGGCCTAAACACATAAACCATATAGATCTAAGCACACAACACTAAGATCTATAACTCTAACACTATATCCAAGTACTAACAAGACTTGGATCTACACAACTAACACCTAATCCAAGGATACCCATCACTTGGATATTCTACCCTTACAAACACATCCAAGTTTACCCACAACTTGGATCTTCTACATGTACATAGTAGGAAGACAATAATCATGACTTGATCTAGAGAGATCTTCATCATGTTATGACTCTAGACACTAACACTTCACAAGGGTGAAAGTGTTCTTCTCATTGCTCTTGATGAGGCAAATGAGGAATGGGATATTGGAAGGTTTTTGTGTGTTTTTGTGCAAGTGAAATGGAAGAGAATAGTCTTCTATTTATAGCAAACTCTTGCCTTGGAGAGCACCTTTTTACCCAATGGATAAAAGAGTGGACTACCCATTGGATAAAAGAGTGGACTACCCATTGGATAAAAGGATGCACCTTATATTCTTGGAGCCCAAATTCAAAATTCAAAATTTGAATTTATTAGTTTCCCTCCATCTTCTAGAAGCTTCCAGAAATCTTGAGTAAGCCTAAACCGGCTTGACTGTCCGCGGTTCTATATCTTCCCGCGGTTCGATATCACTAAGGAACCGCGTGTTCTATAAGAGAACCGCACGTCCTTCTTGTCTTTCATGACGAATGTAATCTTCAAGGTGTCGAGAGAAGTATACATAAGTATGCTTGAGTGATTACGAGTACCTTACACATTTTACATTATGTATTGCGAGTTATACGTTTGTCGTCACCAAAACATGAAGGGATCATCTTGATTAAACATCGTAATGATTGCACTAACAGTGTCGCTGAAAGAAGAAACAAAACCCTTATAGAGGCTGCTAGAACAATGCTCAGCGAATCAAGACTTCCTAAACAATTTTGGGGTGAAGCTGTGAACACATCTTGTCATACACAAAACAGATCCATTATTGTGAAGAGACATGGCAAGACCTCTTATGAAGTATATAGGAAGAGAGCCCCTGATGTAAGCTACTTCCATGTCTTTGGTTGCCCTGTTTTCATTCACAACTACAGAGATCACCTGGGAAAATTTGATGAAAAGTCTGATGATGGATTCTTTGTTGGTTACTCTCTCACCTCTAGAGCTTACAGAGTATTCAACATCCGCAGACAAGAATTAGAAGAATCCATCCATGTCACCTTCAATGAAGCAGATGCTGTCATCAACCACACCAACTCAGAAGAATGTGACATTGACTTCAATGAAGTTAAATCATATCCAGAGGATGATTTCTCACATCCCAAGGAATCATCCAAGGGCTGTCACAAGGACTTCCCTTATGTTCATGCATTTGATCCTCATTCAATCTCTGACATCACTCCAGAAGTTGAAAATGCTGAACATATCACTCCACCCACTACTGTGAATGCTGATCTCATCGAACCAATCTCTCCTCTTGATGAAGAGATTATGGATGATGAAATAATTTGTGAAGAACCCTCAGCATTCATTGAACCTGCTGTGACTCCTGAACCCACAGAGACTCCTGCTCCTCTATCCAAATGGAGTAGGAACCAAGATATTCTTCTGGTGAATATTCTTGGTGAACCCTCTGAGGGAGTCACCACCAGAGGCAAATTGAGATCTCTAGAAACTGCCTCAGTGAATGAATGCCTTTTCGCTGATTTTCTCTCTGAGGATGAACCTAAGAATGTGGTTGTTGCGCTTCTAGATGAAGGGTGGGTTGTTGCCATGCAAGATGAGTTGAATCAGATCAAGAGGAACAAGGTGTGGACTCTGGTAAAAGCTCCAACTAGGAAGCAAGTGGTTGGAACTAAATGGGTCTATAGAAACAAGAGGGATGAAGCTGGCATGATTGTCAAAAACAAGGCTAGGCTTGTGGTGCTAGGATATAATCAATCTGAGGGGATTGACTATGATGAAATGTTTGCACCAGTAGCCAGATTGGAAGCTATCAGAATCTTCCTAGCCTTTGCAACTTATATGGGGTTTACTATGTACCAGATGGATGTGAAGAGTGCTTTCCTAAATGGGAAGCTTGCAGAGGAAGTATATGCCTATCAACCCCCAGGGTTTGAACGCAGTGAGTATCCTGATCACGTCTGCAGACTTCACAAAGCACTCTATGGGCTGAAACAAGCGCCTAGAGCCTGGTATGAAACCCTATCAAAATTCTTACTTGAAAATAAATTTGTCAGAGGTACCATTGATCAAACCCTGTTCACTTATAGGTCCAAGGGTGATGTCATTTTAGTACAGATTTATGTGGATGATATAATTTTTGGTTCAACCAATATTACATTGAGCAAACAGTTTGCCAAATTAATGACCAAAAAATATGAAATGAGCATGATGGGGGAATTAATTTTTTTCTTGGGTTTTCAAATTAAACAAAATTCAAAAGGAATTTCCATTTGTCAAGAAAAATATGTTAAGGATTTGCTCAAGAAGTATGATCTATCTGATTGTGCATCAGTGAAATGCCCCATGCTTCCTCCCAACAACTTGGGAGCTGATGACTCAGGGTCTCTGTTAATGAGACCTTATATAGAGGCATGATTGGGTCACTGATGTACCTCACAGCAAGCAGACCAGACATACAATTAGCCACATGTCTCTGTGCTAGGTACCAAGCTAACCCAAAAGAATCCCACCTTGTAGCTGTCAAAAGAATTTTCAGGTACTTAAAAGGATCTCCCATATTGGGTCTCTGGTATCCTAATGGATCAGGATTCGACCTCAAAGCCTACTCAGACTCTGACTACGCTGGGTGCTGTCTTGATAGAAAGAGCACCTCTGGGAGTTGTCAAATCCTTGGAGGAAAGTTAGTATGCTGGAGCGCCAAGAAACAAAACTCTGTGGCCATGTCATCAGCTGAAGCTGAATATGTAGCGGCCACTGGTTGTTGTGCTCAAGTTCTCTGGATGAAAAGTCAACTGGCTGATTATGGGATCATTTATGAAAAGGTTCCCATATTTTGTGACAACACAAGTGCCATAGCCATCTCAAATAATCCGATACTTCATTCCAGAACTAAGCATATTGACATCAGGTATCACTTTATCAGAGACCATATTTTAAAAGGTGATATTGAGCTTCATTTTATACCCACTGAATACCAGCTCGCTGATATATTCACCAAACCTCTGGCTGAGCCAAGTTTTACTAGGTTGGTTGCTGAGCTGGGTATGCTCAATATTGGTAAACAAATCTGATAAATGATCTCTGATCTCTGTCTCTGGGCATTAAAGGGAATTGAATGTAACGAGGTAGTTACATTCTTATGGGACTTAATATATTCCCATATTTAATTCAAATGATTAACCTTTATTGTCAACAACTTTCCCGCTTTCCAAGAGACAGAAATATCACATGAAGAGTCAAGGGGTCCCACTTTTCCTAAAAGGTAATTTTTAGCATTAAATGCTTTAGTTGTAAAACGGCTAACCCTTTTATCAAAACCCTTGACTCACTTTTCAAAACTCACATTACTCATTATTTTCACACACACATCTATTCATCTTCTCAAAACCTTCATTTCCTCCTCACTTCAACAATGGGGTCTTCATCATCTAACACCGCTTTCACCGTCCTGGCCGCCTCGAACGTTGACTTTGGGATACACGATGGCAAAATTGCCTTGAACAATTGTGTAGCTCTCCTGGAACACACCAATTCACTCTACCAACCATTGTTCTCTTTCCTCAAAAACTCCACCATTTTTGAAGCCATAAACAGAGTACCTTCCACATGCTACCACCAATATTTGAAGGAGTTCTGGTATAGCACCGAAGTTGATCCAACCTCTTCACACATCACTTTCAACCTTTCCACTCATCCCCAACCTCTCACCTTTGATCTTAATACCTTTGCCAAAGCCATTGTACTTCCAGTCAATGAAGGTATGTCCGCTGTGCCTGCCAGCGCCACGGTGAAGAAGGATCTGGCTACCCTTCGTCCTCATGACGACAATGATAAACCCTTCACCACACAAGGTTTCCAGACCAAATCCCTGATCAAAGTGAACTACTTCTCACCTATTTGGAGGACGCTGATGTTATACATTGTAAAATGTCTGGGTGGAAACCAGGGGTCTCATGATCAACTTAATGGAGTCCAGCAAGCAATTGCTTACAGCTTAATTTGGGGGCAATATATAGGGATCCCTCATATACTTTACTCTGACCTCATTGCTAAGCTAGAAAACAAAGGGAAGAAAAACAGATTGACCACCATCTGCTACACAAGATATCTCTCTCTTCTCTTAGACGATATGCTGGGGTGAAGGCTACACAAATGATGAACTTCTCTCCTTCTCCCCTTATCACATCACTGTTGCATCACTTAAGACTCCTTTGGAAGACGAAGTGCCTCTCAGCAGGCACATGATGCAGGTCGCTGGGCTACTGGCTGCTGATGGAGAGCCCTTGATCCCTCACAATGAGGTGAATGCTGAAAGAACATCTAACAAGTCTCTGTTAAAGACCTCTGTGCAGTCCTCTTCTCAGCCCAAGGTGCCCAAGGAAAATAAGAAGAAGAGGAAAGACATCCCCCTTTCCTCTGAAACCCCTTTTGTTAATCCTTCCAAACCCAAGAAGACTAAGAAGAACCCATCCCCTTCTCTGGAGGATGTGGTTAAAGAGCCTACCGCTGACAAACAACCTGAGTCTAGTGTCTCCCAGTCAGCAGAGATGACTAAGAACCTACTCAACACTGATATCTCTCAGGTATTAGTTTGCCATTTTGTTCTATTGGAGGTTCACATACAATCACTCTCAACATTCTGTAGGAGAGAGTGATGAAGTTTTAGGGTTTGCCTCAACCCATAGAGTGTCTGTGTCAGCACCTAGAACTCTTAGGATTATCTGTACACTTTGTCTTAACACAAGGATATGATTCATTTGTGCTCATAACGCACCCTGATGATCCTTCACCATCTGGACTGTGCTCTTGTCCATACCAACTTGAGCATGCTATAGGTCCCGACCCAGAGTCTCTGCACTTCACGCAGTCTCTGGGTCCCCTCATTTGAAAAGAGTCCCAAAGAATTCATTCTTTTGGGGGGACTGAATAATCACCCTTAGTCTTCCTAGGGGCAGCGATAAAAGGCAACCATTACCTTCAAATAATTTACAACTAAAAGAGTCCCAAATAATTTATTCTTTTGGGGGGACTGAATAATCACCCTCAGTCTTCCTAGGGGCAGCGAACGGCGACCATTCACCACATAATTTTCATAATTCAAAAGAGTCCCAAGGAGTAATCCTTCTGGGGGAGCTGGATAATCACACCCAGCTATCCTAGGGGCAGCGAATGGTGACCCTTCACCATAACTATTTCACACTTAAAAGAGTCCCAAGGAGAAATCCTTAGGGGGGGGGGGGCTGGATAATCACACCCAGCTTTCCTAGGGGCAGCGAATGGCGATCTATACATTCATATTTTTCACAATTGGTTACTAACAAATGTCATAACAGGCTCATAATCTTCATGAAGAACAACAGAATGATGATGCCTATTCCATAGCTGGTGATGAAAATGCTGAAGCCCCCCATATAGATCTTGATGCCATGTCAGATATTGATTCCATACCAGAGGATGAGGTCTTCATAATTGAAGAGGACTTGACCATTTCAGATTATGCTGATATGGATGCTGATGATGACCAAGTTACATCAGAGTTGAAACCCATCTCCTTCCCATCAATGCCCAATGTGCAAGAACTGGCTGCTAAGCGGCTATTGGACCAGAGGCTCTGTGCACCAACCCTAGTTCCCTTCCCAACCTTACCAAATGTCATGGAACTAGGGGCCAACCAACACTTAGAAACTTTACAAAAGCTCAAGCCTGTCCATGTTCCTAGAATGAAAGATGTTCAGGAACTCGCTGCTGAGGCTCTCTGGATTAAGAGGGGTGACATCAGTAAAACCAAGCCCAAAGTCACAAATGATGTCATCCTCTCTGAATTACAAACACTAACCCAAGCTGCTGAGGAGCTCACCACAACACTAGAGACTTCACTAACTTCATCTGTAGAGTCCTCTATGACTGCCTTACTTCCGCAACTACTGGGAAGTGCCTTGCAAGCTCACCTCCCAGCTGTTCTAGACCAGAGCCTCCAACAATACATACCATCTATCCTCACATCAACTGTCAAAGCCAATGTTGCAGCTATTGCTAAGGCGTATGAGCCTTCAAGAAAACTTCTTCAAGAGCTGTTACAAGAGGAACTTAAAGAGATCTGCCTATTTGTTCATCAAGAATTCATTAAGTTCCTTAAGCCTGGTTCAGGCACAACTACTACCGGCGCTATGCTTGAGGGGGAGAATTCAACAACCTCCACCTCTGAAAAAGAAGAAGACACTGCCTCACCTAAGGGGGAGCAGTCACTCAAACAACCAAAACCTTCAACAGTGATTCCTACACCACAACCTCTTAGATCCTTCAACCCCAGCACTGATGCAATAAAGGATAAGGGAAAAGGAATTGCTATTGAACAGCCTGAAATAACCCTACACTCCCTCTAAGAAGAAGGTGGATCTACAGCCAGGCTCTCCAAAGACTCTGATCTAAACAAATTCAAGAGCGCTGATGAACCACCATTCACCCCAGAGCAGGCAAAAGCTCAAATCTTGGAACACCAAAGGCTAGCAAACATCAGAGCGGCTGAACTCAAAAGCAAAGAAGCTCTGAACAAACTCTCTCCTGCTGTAAAGGAAGTTCAGCTGGTTAAGCTCAAAGAATTGGAGGTTAAAAGGAGCAACCTTCTAAAGGAATATGAAAGACTTGTAAACCAGAGAGCTGAACCTGGTCAAATCACCAAGTATGCATGTTACACTGACAAGAACAAAAAGGTGGTGATGACCCTTTACAGAGAGAACCAACTAACCAACTACAAAGTATCCAGTGACTTTAAACTCGGAGATCTGGGCCTCTCTGAATGGTTAGAAATGCTGGCTCTTGCCCAAAAGAAGACTGGGCCTGGTGCTGCCCAAATGATGAAGAACATTCAAGAAAAGCTGAATTGGGTAAGAGACACAGCAAAGAAGCTGAAGGTACCCCTGCCTCCTCAACTTTTACAACAACAACCTTCACAAGGACAAAAGGAAAAGGAAATCCCAAATGGGGCCTTTGGTGGAGAAGTTGGTTACTGAAAACATTGTTGTTGATGGGATGCACAGAAACTTGGTTCTGCCCAAAGAGATCACCAAACCAGTAGGGGGACAAGTATACTCAGAACCAGAGACAGGTATGGTCTTTATGAATGGTAATTATGAGTATTGCTTTCAGCGGATGAATGAACTACATCTAGCATCAACCATCCAGCTTATCAGACTCAAACAGGGCATCCTAAGGAAATGCAAAGAAGCTGAGGATTTTGAGTTTGAAGTTGAACTTGTCATCAACTCTAGGAATGACAAAGTTGAAGCCCAGAGAATTTGTGATCAAGGCCTCGATCGCTGAAGAACCTTTTACTTTTGTTTATGTTTACACCTCTGGGTGTTTTTTGTAATAGACTAGGTTCTTTATGTTTAATAAAACTCTGAGGTATGTTTGTTAAATTATGTGTAAGAAGAAGTTGTGTACTCACTTACAATAATTTTAGACTTAATATAATTTATAAACAAATAGGGGGAGATTGTTGGGCCAATGAAAGTTTTAACTATAGCCCTGTCTAGATTTGTTTAATTAGACTAAGTGTTTGCTGATCGCTGAGAGGACCAGCGACAGAGACTAGACCAGTGGAAGGCAAAGCCTCAGCTGGCACACCAGGAACATTCAAGTCAAAGACAACGTCAGAGAAGTCGAAGACAATCTGAAGTCAGACTCACCAGCGATTATGAATAACTGGGATGTTGAAGGAATGTACTGGTGTTCAAGGATCTCTGAGTTGACAACACTCAGAGATCACTTAAGAACCCTAGAAGTCTGGGATAAGCAAAGCTTATCCAATCCTTTATAGTTTAGGCGGGAGAATCTACCAAGTGTTTTGAGCGGGACAAAACAAGAGATTCAAGATAAAGCCTAGTACGACCTAGTGGGACAAAAGATGAACATTTGGCAGAACTGTTCACCTAAAGTTGGTTAAAGGTATGTCTCGATTTAGACATGCATTTAATACGTTGTACTCTTCCATTCAGAACGTATCAACTACTCTCACTAAGGAAGCAACCTCGTACACTATAAATAGGAGTGAGAAGGAAGAATTAACTCAACCCTTGTGCTTTGATAATTTATCTAAGTTAATTCTCACCTTGGAACCGCTGAGCCCTCAGCTGTCTACCAGCGTCTCATTGGTTCCCTTGTAAACTTGCATCTCGAATCTAGTTTACTTGTTTCTAGGGTTTGTTGGAAATACGTTTTCCCAAAGAAAGTCTCGGTCACATCATTATTAGCATAGATCACGAGCTATAGACTATTTAGGACATTTAACTTGGAGTGACCTCCCTTAGGGGGAGATTGTTGGAAATACGTTTTTACGTATTTAGAAAGGATCGGTCACTCCAAAGATATATTCTAGTATTGGGCTCGTGATCCATTTGTAAACAATATAGCCCATATAGCCCACATGTAGGATGTGCTATATATACCCCCTCCTAGCATGTTAGGGGGGGTGGTTCTTTCATTTCATATTTTTTCATTTAATAAAACACACTTTCTCTCTCTACCTTATTTTCCTCTCTTCTTTCTCTCTCTTCACCCTCATCTTCTTCCTCCTTCTCCATTCCATTTCAATAGATTAATCTTAGATTGCCAAATCCTAAGATAACGTAGACCTTCAATTGGTATCAGAGTCATGGTTAAATCTTAGGATTTGCGTTTTTTATCTATTAATTTTCTTGTCAAATCTTTTTATTTTTTTATAAAATCTTTTCGTCTCATTTTTCTATAAATCTGTCCAATCAATTTTTTTTTGATTTAACTAGTCCTGGATATGCAGTTTTAATCAGTTTTTATCAAACTTTAAATTAATCAGTTTTTTTTTAATCTATCAATTTTATCAATTTCTAAATCATCTATTTTTATTAAATTTTTTTAATAATCAATTTTTCTCAAATTTTCGTATCAAATCTCTCAATCAGGTTTCTATAATCACCAGCTTTTAAATCTTTTTTATATTTTTTATTATTTTATTTTTATTTTTATTTTTATTTTTATTTTTATCAGTTTTTTTTTTAATTATTGTTTCTATCTCTTATGTCCAAAACCCTGTTTCTGGGCATAATCTTCTTCCTCGAAGTCATTCATCACCTTTCACTTCGATCTGTCCATCATTTGTTTTTTTTCAGAATCAAAGTATATTCCGAGTGAACAGTTATTCCGGATAGACCGTTATTCCGGATAGACCGTTATTCCGGATAGACCGTTATTCCGGATAGGCTTTTATTCCGTATAGACGTTTTATTCCGGATAGACGTTTATTCCGGATAGGCGTTTATTCCGTATAGGCGTTTTATTTTGTATAGACGTTTTATTCCGGATAGACGTTTATTCCGTATAGGATTTTATTCCGGATAGACCGTTTATTCCGGATAAAGAAACTCAAAAAAGGATTCAAACATAACGGGACTGGACTCGATCACAACTCTCAACGTAAACCAAAAACAGACTCAAATCTAGACCCTCACCCTCTCGACTGCCACAACATCAACAAACCATAAAACATACTTGACTTCAAATACCTTATTTACTCAATCCCTCGACTCACCTCTCGTCCAACAACTCTCGTCAGTAACTCCCCCTACAACCGCAAACAAACTAAACTCAAAACAAACCTTCACACTTGACTCCCTCTCTCACAACTCTCGGACTCAACACTCGGACACACTCGATTATCACTCTTACACGACACCAAACAGACTCCCTCAATCTTTAACAAACACCCTCGTTTAACGAACACCCCCGAAATATTTCAAAACATAGATTCCAAAACCCACAACACCACTCGAACCCTCTTTCCCTCGACTTCCTCACGTCTCGAACACAAACAACCTCTCGTCTAAAACACCCACCCACCTAACTCGAATCTCTGTGAACACTCAACTCGACTGACAAACTCAGACTCAACAATCCAACAACCTCACACAAACACACCCTCTCGAACACCCACCTTCGAACCCGACACCCACTCTCAACTCTCTCGACTGACACCAAAAGAACCAACAAGGACTCACTTTCTCACAGACTCGATCGTTACGTCAACACAAACACTCTTTCCCATAGACTCGACCCAAGACTCACACTCTTTCTCACAGACTCAATCTAGACACTAGACAGAAAGACTCGACAGATGATAGAAAGACTCAATCAAAACTCTTGTCAAAATCAAAGAAAGAAAATACCTACCCGAGACCTATAAAAGATCTTGAAGCCTTCTTCAAATCAAGGTGTAATTTTGTGATTGGGTTTGATTGTGGATCGGGACTTCTTTATTTTGGGATGATCCTTGATGATGAGATGAGAGGGTACAGATTAGGTTTTGAGTTTTTAGGTGTTTGGTGATTGAGAGTAGGGGCGGAGGAATCAACAAAGAAGTTGATTTGTGAGATTTGGAGCTTTCAAGGAGAGAGACGAAGGGCTTGTATTGAATAAGGAGACGGCGGAGTTGAGAGAGATGAGAGATGTTTAGATAGGTAAGTTTAGGTGTGTGGAAGATTTATGTGTTGGAGAAGAACAGGCGGAGGTAACTAGGTTTTTCTGTTTGAGGAGAGAGACGGTGAGAGTCATTAAATATTGGGAGGTGAGAGTATTGAGAGTAAACAAAAGGGGCGGATTAAATTATGGCTTGGGAACAGATTAAATAGTGGACGGAGAAACCAAGATACAAACTTGCCACGTTTTTCTTTGGGACACGTTTCAAAGATATCAGATTTTTTTTAAGTTTATTTTTTAGTTAAATTGATTTTTTAAATTTTATAGTTAGCTTTTTAATTAAGTTAATTTAGTATTTTTGTCGATTAATATTTGTCACTTTTGAATTTTAGTTAAGTAAATTTTGTTTATTAATTTTTGGTACATCGTTTTAAGGCGGGTAGTCCGAAAGAACAAAAGTGGTAAAATATTTGACGGCCCGATCATTATATTTACCGTAGCTTGGATTTATTCGTTTACGGGCTTTATTTTTAGAGTGAGCTGTGTTTGAATTGGTCTCCGGTTTATTTTATCAACATTTGAGCCAATAAAAATTTTTGAGCCGTGAAAAGAGATACATCATCAATCGAGGATTATTTTTTAGATTTACTACGGATCTTTTGTTGATGTTGTCATATCCACAATCATTTGTCATCAAACTTTCAATGGATTCTTTGAATTCGACTTTTCAAGAGGGAAAACTGCATATATTGCAAGACGATACAAGAAGCAGCCACAAGAGAATAGAATCAGGAGGAAAACAGGAACCAAGTAGCATGTCAGGTACAGATAATATTCTTCATATGTTGTCTGAAATGAATGCGCTAATTAACAATCCTGCTAATAGTTTTACGACTGCTTCTTTAACCAATTATGTGTCTAGGACTGAAGAGCTTGAAACCATTTTAGCTCAGCAATCCAAAGAGCTTGAGGATGCCAAAATTAAATTTTCAAAGAAAACGGAGAAATATGAAACATATTTTGAAAAACTTGAAAAGTCAAACGTTGTTCTTGAACGAAAATTTGATCAAACTGTTCTAGATTCCAAAGCTGAAAAGGACAATCTTTTGAAACAAATTAAGTTGCTTGAATCTAAGTTGGCATCCCAAGATGAATTGCTCAAAGAGAATGAGACCTTAAAAGCTCAAGTACGAGAAAAGGTTTTTGCTATAGCTGCGTTGAAAAACGAGTTAAGGAAAACTAGAGGACCTAGTGTGGACACTAAGCTTGAAAAACCATCAATCTTAGGGAAACCGCCTACAAATCATTCGTCAGACAACCGACTGTCAGACAACCTACTGCATTTAGATCCGAGCGATCACAATCCTCGAGACCGCGGTTTGCCTCCCAAGTTGATACAGTTCATATTTCTAGAACAGTCACTCCACCAACTAGGCCTAATATGACTAAATCAGCTTTAGCTAGACCTAATCACATGATTGCCTCTAGTTTCTCTAAGAATAGTTCAAAGAACACGTCTAGAACTAGTTCAAATGATGTGCGCCATGATTTTGGTCACAGGGAAGCTATTCAAAAGACACAAGTAAGAGATAGGAACTTCAAACCTAGTCAGATGCCTTCTATTTTACCCAACACTGCTAACCGTAGCATGTCCAATCCTAGGAGCATCAATCAATCATCTAGGGATTCTAGATCTTACTCGGACATTAAATATGCTACTTGTAAAACATGTAGAAAATGTGTCTTTACGGCAAATCATGATTCTTGTATCAAGAAACTACTTAATGAGGTGAAATCCCGTGCTAGACTTAAATCCCAGTGGATAGCTAAAATCAAACCCTTTGGTAAAGTTTGGCGCCCCACTGGTAGAACTTTCACTCTTGTAGGAAACGAGTGCCCTTTAACTAGGATAGTCTCCGATTCTACTAAGACTACTAGGGAGGAAATTGATAAATATGATACTTCACTTAAGCCTAAACTTAAGGTTTTCTATAAAAGGAAACGTTTGCCAGCTAAGATAAGTGAATCATCTACTCAGGTCGCCTCTGACACAAGTAAAGCCAACTGTGAACCCCCATGTGCTTCTATAATTGATATCGCTAACCCATGTCAAAGCATGCAAATTCCTAATGAGAATGCAGGTACCAAAGTTGATGTTCCAAAAGAACGAAGCGGTTCAATCATTGTATACCGTTCAACTAAGGAAACTCTTAGAGTTTGGTTGCTGAAGAAGCAGATATCGGAGAAACAAGTGTCTCAGGGGATTCATGGTTAAGCTTACCATCATGGCTCACATTCAAATCACAGTCTGTGACCCGAACTTCAGAGAAAGGGAAGCTTATCTCGTCAACGATAACTTACCCTCACAACGAGAAATTAATTTTTCTCGGACACGAGCTTACACTAAAACCATTCAACGGTTTTAAGCTCGTGTATAAGGCTTATAGATAAATGACAGTCTATAACCCGCTCTTCAAAGGCAGGAAAGTTTATCGCCGATGATAAACTTATCCTTACAACGAGAAATTAAGTTTTCTCGGGCATGAGCTAATATTAAAAACATTCGAAGTTTTTAAGCTCATGCACAATGGTTTATCATTAAATATCAGATGGTAACCCGTGCTTCAAAGAAAGGAAAGTTTATCGCCGATGATAAACTTATCCTAACAACGAGAAATTAAGTTTTCCCGGGCATGAGCTAATATTAAAAACATTCGAAGTTTTTAAGCTCATGCACTATGACTTACAGTTAAATGTCAGACTGTAACTCGAACTTAAAATAAAGGAAAGTTTATCTTTTATGATAACCTATCCTCTTAACGAGAAATTCACCTTTCTCGGTCATGAGCTTGTATTAAAACATTCGAAGTTTTAAGCTCAGAAAGGAAAGTGTATCTTTTAAATAAGAGAAATTTTCCTCATAACGATAAATTAACCTTTCTCGGTCATGAGCTTTCCGTTAAAACAATCAAAGTTTTCAAGCTCATGAAAACGACTTCTAAGTAAATGTCAGCTTAGAACTCGTCCTTCAGATAAAAGGAAAGTTTATCGTCGGTGGTAACTTATCCTTAACAACGAGAAGTTTACAACTTCTCGGACTTGAGCTTTCCTAAGATATTCCAAATCTTAAGCTCAAGTAATTGGTTTTCAAAACTTGGAACACAATTTTTCAAGAATTTCTCAAAAGATTTTTCTAAATCTTTCAAAATGGTGTGTTCAAAATGTTTTGATAAAAAGAGCATGTCTTCTGGAATCGATAATATTTACGAACCTAGAAATGTCATTCAATAATGACACGGGGTTGTAAATAAAGTTCGAGCAGAAGTTTAAAAGATTTAAAACATGCTCAAAATGGTTTGCTATTATTTCCGATAGTAACCCGCTTTTCACATTGAAGTCAAGCATTTCACCGGAAAGCTTTGACTCTAAAATCCGAAGTTATCAACTCCACAATCCGAAGTTTGTTGCAATTGATATCTACATACTAGATGATGCGACTACTCAAACGACGACTACAGCTCTTTAAGTAGAACACGGGTCAACAATTGAGGGGGAGCAATTGTCAAGCGTTCAGACTCTTCGATGTCGAAAGTGCCATAGTTTACAAGTTGGTGTTAAGACAACGATATCAATTGTCCATGTCGTGTAAAAGGGAAGATAATTTCAGAAGTTACGAGGAAGACCAACATTCGTGAACAAGAACCATGTGCTTCTTTCATATGATGTTCTTCATCATTCAGGTCCAACATCGTAAATTGCTAATATTGTGAATTCATCATCATATATGATCTTTGCACGTGATAAATACCTTACACTTGTGTTTAAAAGGTATTTAATTTACGTTTCAAGTAGTCCCTCATTAATTTGAGGGGGAGCTTGTGTAACTCCTGAAGATACTTGGCTTTGCATTTTTCTTCCCAAATTTTCTTAAAATGCTATTAAATCAATTGATATTAAAAACATCGATTGGGTTAATATTTTTAATATGGGGGAGAAAATGTGATTTAATATGGGAAATGATTAATCACAAATGGTTTGACTTAACGTGTTAGCTCATCCCGACATGTGCGAAATGTTTTCGGATATCGTGGCATATGTTAAGGGGGAGCAAAATGGATTTGCACTTCAAAATGGATTTCATGGTGACATACACTTACCCAAAACATCTCTATTCACGACGGTGAAGATTGTGGTGACATAAGGATGGTAGGATAGGTTAAAGTCCAATGATTTCTCTAGAACCGGAGGAATCTTCCCAAGGACATTCCATAGCTAGAAATAGTAGTCCTTAGGAAAGATGGAGAAAGATTGTGAATGTAGCTGAATGCCGACCAAGTACTTAAGTTAGCACTGGAACAATCACAACAAGGTGCTAGTTATGACGTATTGGTAAGCATTGAAGGGGTTGAAGAATGAAAAAGAATTGTAAAGATAAAGGGTGTAAAGAAAGAAGCCCTCCTTACAACTTAGGAAGAAACCGGGTCAACTCATATGCTATTGAGATCATTTTAATGATGCTCGATATTCAAGATAGACATCATGGACCCAGTGATGCAAGGCACAACCCATCCCAGCTAACTCAAATATCTCTCAAAAGATATTTGTTTTAATCACACGGAGACAACACATTATCTATTGATTTATTCACTCCGAATAAATTGGTATTGAAAAGGTGGCACTCCTCTCCAGCCTCCGATCACTAAAATCCAAAATGCACGATCGAGTCTAGAGCCATTTGAGATCATCATATATCTCATTAGGACACACTTTCATAATTCCTTGCTTCTTCACACACTGTGAAAAGTAAGAAAGTTCTTAAGAGTCCTACGCAAAATCTTCATGATCTTGCCTGAACATCCGAGTAATACGAAAGTATTTACAATGAAGATGGAAATCCTTCTTGAGCGAACGTCAAAAAGCTCATGGTAGGTGCTTGTGCGATTCTTTATGAATCAAACTTGTGATAACTGGAAAGCAACAGTGGTTTAAACTCTTGAATGAATTTAAACACGTTCCAGGCCTCTACGCAAAATCTTAGTGATCTTGCCAGAACATTCAGAGTAATACTATTAAGTATTTACAGTGACGAATGGAAATCCTTCTAGTGTTAACATCAAACAGCACTTGGTAGGTAACTTGCAAGATTCTATGTGAATCAAGCTCGTGACAACTGGAAAGCAACGATGGTGCGGTTCTTAATTGAACTTCACTTATTCCAGGAACATGAATTGACGGCTTCAAATCATGCGGATAATATTATCTAAATGATTCACTCTTTATGTTCGCAGTCAGCTTTGGACGGTCGAATAAAGAGAACGGGTTTACCCGCGAAATCTTGTCAAGGAGGTTCTTAATTGAAACTACCTGTCACAAGTACGATATTCAATATTGTCCAACGGTCTTCACCGACCGGAGGTAAAATGCTACCGAATTAGAATGAAATGTTCAAGGCCATTTCATCTGTGTATATGGTTTGTTGCTAACTGTTTTATGCAGCATAACAAGAAGGTGGCATTGCGGTGTATATCAGAAGAAGTCGTCACCACATGCTTATACTACATACATTTAGTACTTCAACAAATTCAAGAAAGTCTGAAGGTCAAGTCTTCCGCTGTATCAAACTCTAAAGCTTTCAAGAGTTTAAAGGTATAAGTATGTGGAACATGAAGTCACGAAGAGGCAAATTTCACAAGTGATGAATGCACAAGGTCAAGGCAAGGAAACATGCTCAAGACTAAAGTCAAAGATCACATCAAGCATATTCATAAGAACAAGATCGAAGACTCAAGCATAGATGCTAGGTTTAAGATTTTGTAAAATGGTGTGACCTCCCTTAGGGGGAGATTGTTGGAAATACGTTTTCCCAAAGAAAGTCTCGGTCACATCATTATTAGCATAGATCACGAGCTATAGACTATTTAGGACATTGTAACTTGGAGTGACCTCCCTTAGGGGGAGATTGTTGGAAATACGTTTTTACGTATTTAGAAAGGATCGGTCGCTCCAAAGATATATTCTAGTATTGGGCTCGTGATCCATTTGTAAACAATATAGCCCATATAGCCCACATGTAGGGTGGGCTATATATACCCCCTCCTAGCATGTTAGGAGGGGTGGTTCTTTCATTTCATATTTTTTCATTTAATAAAACACACTTTCTCTCTCTACCTTCTTTTCCTCTCTTCTTTCTCTCTCTTCACCCTCATCTTCTTCCTCCTTCTCCATTCCATTTCAATAGATTAATCTTAGATTGCCAAATCCTAAGATAACGTAGACCTTCAGGGTTCATACCTTGTTGTCATTCAACGAGTGTATTCATAGCACTTTGTAATACTTTGTTTATAATACTTAATAAAGCATTACGCGTTTGAAAAGTATTTCATTGTGTTTCGTGGTTACAAAAGTTATAATTTATCAATAATTGTCATATTAAGGGACTTTCAGCCTTGCATGGCTCCTTCTAAATTAGGCATAGTTGATCAGGCCATGCATAATTTAGGACTAGCAATGCGATGCTCATCTTCGTCAAACCAGTATTACAGGTCATATTATTTAAATATGTATATAATGTTATTTGTAAAAACAGAAATCAAAATAGTTTATGAAATTATTCGCCAATAAGTTACTGGCTAGATATTTAATTCAACAACAGTAATGTTACAAGATTCTTTACAAGACCCAAGGTAGAACAATTTGTGAGAATACATTGTAAAATTAATGTAAATTAATTTTATAAGATAGCATTCAATTATTTAAGAAAGACCAAATGAAACCTTTTGTAAAAATGATTTGCAAACAAGACCAGTTTGAGTTTATATGGTAACATGACAATAGTTTATAAAGTAGCGAGTGGGTTACAAGAAGGAAATAAGGAGTAGTTCAAGACAGTCTATGAAATGGTTACAACGTGCTAATGTTTCAAGAGGTTTAGCAGGAATCGTCAAGAGACACGTGTCAAGATGGCAACGAACGATACGAAAGCAAGAACTTCAACCCCGGTCCAAATCAGTGGTACGATAGAAGCAAAGAAAGACAGTAGAATGACAAATAAGTCATAAACAAAAGAAAGGAATAAGGAATCCGTATGTGCACATCGTAATTTATTTGACAAAAATACACTTTTAAGAAAGTAAGGTATCAGTTAACAAATAGTACAATCACACTAAAAAGTTTCTATATTAGGAAGTTACCGAATTTCAAAAGTTCAAGATTTATGTACATGTATGACCGAACTGAAAGTTACTATTTTATACTTGTTCAAACGCAATCCTTGTTTTTAGTTTGCAAAATATCATTAGTTAAAGTTTTACGAGCTCAACGAACTCAAAACGCTTGAAATCATATTCTTAAAGTCTATCAGTTTTGACTTTTGGGTTTGACTAGACCAATTAACTCATTAAACAATATTCTAAGACTCAAAGTCTAATGCATTTCGATGTAAAACCATGTTTTGAACAACTTTCTAGTTTTACCCGAGACTTGAAACGGAATAAAAATGGACGAAAATGCCCTTGCATTAAATCTGTCAACAAAATGATATTTTAGCATTATTCAGAAAATAACTTTCTAGATTTTACAAATCTCAAATGAGCGTAACTTGCTCGATTTTAAAGTTACTGGTCAAATTTTATGTCCTAAACGGACGTCTCAACAAGTAGAAGCATATTTTTATGTCTAAAGTTACAAAAATATATTCTCGACACTGTAAAATTTCTTGTAAAGTTTCTGTACAAAATAATATTCTTTGACACATCTTGAAATTAAATCTAAATTTCATGATAACTCAGAATTAATGTACACACAAGACTTATGGATTCCATAAAGACGAAAGAAGATAAACTGTATAATTAATCATGTAAAGGAAACCCAGTATGGAAATGGTTCAAGAATGCCAACGGTAATCTGAGAGATAAAAAACGACGCATATCATCCGTGTCTTCGGCTGCAAGATTCAATGTAGGAAGGTCTCCTGGCGGCGTGATTTTCCAAAATCATAAGACATAACGAGAAAGAAACGAAATATTAACAAATCACACTCCTGAGGCGAGGAGGTTTAATGAAAAGGGGAGGATACAAGTAGGATCGTATTCCAAACATTCGTCACATAATAAATGACGATCATGTGTTCAAGGTACAACGGATGTTGTAAGTCAAAGTCGAAACGTAGAATGGTCAATGAAATAAGATGTAATCCATGTACAAGTGTCGTGTAAAACGGTGACGTAAAGGTAAATCAAGATTATAAAAACCCACAATATTTTTCAGGTACTGATTCAACGAATACTTCGAGATGTGTGAATCACACGATGTCTTTTAGTCTTTTCTGGAGACACATTGAGCTAAGCAATGGTCTATAGACTAGACATTCAATTACGAATGGACGGAAAGAAAATCTGCGTATCTAAATAGATATTTTAAAGGAAATAAACAATGAAAGCAACATGCACGGTAGTAAGAATGAAAATTAGGAGTTTTATCGAAAACAACACTTCTTAATCCTGAACAATGGTATCACGAGAGTATGCACAACATGTAGTAGCGAGTCGAGAAAAACAGATAATTCAAAATGAATGAATATATGAAGTCAGTCGTATCATGCATAAATGAAATAGCAATAGTACATCAGAAAAATGAGTATGAAAAGTCAGCAGCATACGCGCTCTGAATACAAGTATGTAACGTCATAACGATATAAAATCATTGCAATAAGATCAATTCACAAGAACAAGAATTCAAGAAATATAGTATAGGCAGATGTAATCACAGTAACATTCAATGATAATTCATGAAGCACATGGGCTTTGAAAAGACATAGTAATTATCGTCATTAGCGTAAAGTAATATTTCAAAATGAAATCAAGAGATGAAATACTACAACGATAATTAAAAGTAAATAATAAGGATTAGAGAGTTACCCGCGAAGATATCGAACAGCAATGGCAGATTCTGTGTTTGACACTTAGAAACAATAAAATATTTGAACTTTCGGTTATAGACTAAATTTTTGAAAACGACTCAGTTCCTTATAACCATCGCTCTGATACCAATCTGTGAGACCCCTAAAATCTGACATGGATCAACTAGGCAACGAGGGGGTAACACGTCATAGTACAAGAAACAATCAATTACAGTTCATACAAAGCCGACGAAATAAAAACATGTACATTACATCATAAAAAGGTCAGAGTTTTTAAACATAGGTCCCAAAGTTTTAAAAACGGAAAATTATATTATTTCCTCTCGATTTATAACAATAAGTTGCCCAAAAGATTGAATAAACTTCTGATAGTTTATATAAAACAAATCTTTCAAAAGCATCACAGAAATCTCCAAGCTGCGACAATATCCTGCGGGCTCCCATACAAGCAAAGCTAAGTAATAATACCTGAGATTAAACATGTAAAATCGTCAATACAAAGTTGAGTGAAATTCATAGGTTTAGCAATAAGGATGTGGAACACAAGCATTCATTTGTAAAACAAGTAGTATGGAGTATGGTTATGATCATTAACCATAGTCCGAAACATTATTATTGCTGTTTAGTTCATGAACCGAAGCTTAACTCAGTGTAAGTTCCTCTAGTCAGTATTCAGCCTAAATACTCAAGTGAATAAACAAATATTAGTGCGTCAAGGTAATCGGGACGGGGATAGTCAATCCCGATGGATCCACCCACAACATTCGCGCTTGGTAGCAGGATTAATTAACGGTTCATGATCAATGAGAGGTAACTTAAGGCTAGACTAAAAAGCAATAATATCAATGAAAATCAGTTGGAAATCCTCAAGTTCTGGAAAGCATACAATTTCTGGATAGCATACAAGTTGAGGATAACACACAGTTGTTAAATGGTTGTGTTCCACCATGTAAAATCTCACCCCGCGCTTAGAAACCATGTACAAGTAAAAAGGGGCTATGAACTCACCTTAGCCACGAGGTAAGTCAATCACGGTACTCAGTAACTGAGTAGAAACAATGTAGTGAGACGATTACCGACGATATGGATGCCCGGGGAAACATGAAAACCGCAACCTATCACAATAAGGCGCGCGTTAAGACTCGAACTCAATATCGATATATATATCAAATACAATATGACTCAAATGTTTTCAAAGTATTCATGTTTCAAGACCATTGATACAAACCAAATGAATCCATACTAACCATTTATTCCAACACTACACGTTAAAACACTTGAACACTTGAAAATGACCCGTCATGCGACGCCAAGTCAACGCAAGTCAAACTATCCTTTACCCTTATTTGGACCAGTAGATAAGTCATTTATATAATGACTAAGCACTTGAGTAAGTCACCATGTCCGATGGTGAACACTCAAACTCACGCAACACAAACATTGAACTAAGTGTCCAAAATAAAAATCAGCAAGTACACCCCGAATGTACACACCGATCTACCGTATCTAGACTTGTCCGTTTTACATAACAATTGGTGTCAAGGTCACTTATAACCTGTATAAGACCTCACCAAAATTTGAGCCAATGTTCACACTTTAAAACCCATCAGCTCGACACTTTACTCGACTCCAAATTTTAGGACAGATTTGTACACTTGTTTTGTAACACCGTTTGGACCACTTTAAAAATACTAATTCGACAATCCATCTTTTGAAACCACTACTAGACTCATCAAAATCAGTTTGTAAACTTTGAAAACCAGTAGTATCAACAATCTAACCAAGCCTAAAGTCCCCGAGAGTCGACCCAAAATCAGCCACAATTTCGGATTGTGCCGACTTGCGTCTCCCGGTACACGAAAACTAAAACTAGCATAACTTTTGAATCGTAATGACTTAGAAGCTCTATCTTATACCAAAACGACCGTCTCGGAAAAATCTACAACAATTTCAAATAATCTCAGTCTTTCACAGACCTTAAACCCAAGAAACAATCTGTTTAAAGCTGCTGTCCCAAATTAGCCTTTTAGAAAACATGACAAATCAAATTTTCAACCAAAACCACTCATTCCTATACCTATAGAATCATCATAAAATCATACCCATCATCCAAACACTCCTGAAAACACTTGTATGTAAAATCTAACAAAATCAAAGATTAAAAACAAGACTTTTAAGGATTAAAATGTGATGATCATACCAAAAACAATGCATGCAAGATGGTTTAAACATCAATCCACCATAGATTTATAAAACCTTCATAACCTGATGCATGTAAGAGATTTATGTATCATTAGAATCACCATTGGATTATAAGGTTGGGTCTTAAATTAGTTTTGATTAGATCGTTGTAAAAGTTGATGATCAAGGGTGTGTTTTGTGTGGTGAGGGTGACGGAAAACAAAAGGGGGGGAGGGAGGAGAGAAAAATGTTTTGTGTGTGTGTTTTTATGAGATAAAAATGAGGTGATTTTGGTGGAAAAATAATATATAGTGGGTGGAGGGACCAATCTTGCCAATTTTGAAACTTGTGGACCTAAAAACAATTAAAAGTTTTAAAAGGTAGAAAATGGTTATTGGTAAATATTGAAAATATTTACGGGGCTCGGGTTTCGTAAAAATACTTTTCAAAAGTTGCAATGCATCATAAAAATGATTATATGACTTCCCGACACGACTTAATACGTAATTAAAACGAAATCGTCGAAAATATTAATTATCGAAACAATCGATAAATAAACGTAAACTTTTGGGCATCCGTCGGTATCGCGATCACTATGAATTCTCGTTGTACATTGATTTTTGAATAAACTCGTTGTAAACCGCACGCGGGTGATTTTAAATCAAAAACTTTGATTTAAATAAATATATAAAAATAAAATAATAATTTTATAATTCCAAGCAAAGTATTTATCGATGATCAGAAAAATACTTAAAAAGTATAGTTTAAAAATCTCAGGATTTACATATAGAAATACAAGAAAACGTAATACGTTGGAAAATTCAAGAAGCACGAATAAAAAGAATAAAAGAATGCTGAGAACGTACGGGTTCTCACATGTTATGCTCCACCATATTGACAACTGATGAACCAGCAACATTGTTGCTCTTTGGCTTGTCACTTTCATGCATCCTGAGGGATTCCTCAATACGCAAATGACTGCCCAACTCAACAAGAGTTAATTCCTCCTTCTTATGTTTCAAGGTATGCTTGAAATCTTTCCAAGAAGGAGGTAATTTCTCAATGACACAAGAGACCTAAATGGTCTCATCCATGTTCATTTTATGTTGTGTAAATCTACCAAGTATTCCAAGAATTTCATTGTATTGTTCCATGACTAGTCTTGAATCAGTCATTTTGTAATTTGTGAAATCACTCACAAGGAACTTCTTACTTGATGCATCCTCAGCCATATATTTGGCTTCCAAGGAATCCCATAGTTCTTTACCAGATTCAGAATTTTGGTAAATATCAAATAAGGAATCAGACATACCATTGAGAATAATACCACGACACACATAGTCATCATTCTCCCATTTGCTCCTTTTCCTCAGTTCCTCCAAAGTAGCATCATCACCACCATCAGGAATAGGAGTTGTCAGCACATACACCACACTCATGGTTGAAAGAAGAAAGTGCATCTTCTTTTGTCATCTCCTAAAATCCACCCCTTCAAACTTGTCCAGTTTGGAGAAGTTAGCCACCATATGCTTCATTGCAGTCGCCATTGATTATCACAAGATATTTTACTTTGATTGTTGGATTCTATTCGTCCCAACCAGGGTAAGATAATCAATAGCCTAACTACGTACCAATGAAGGTTACCGGATATCACTTGGAATCGTGTGATCACTTTCCAAAGTAAACTATTCGACCCTATTGCCTGGGTATCACGAATACTTACTTGGGATAAGACCAAATGTATGTTATAAAATTAGGCACAAATCTATAACCCTTTGCTGTAAAGTGTTTCTTGTTTTCTGTGTATCTTCCATGCAAACAATACGAGCCCTTTTATAGGTGATCAACTCAACATGGTCAATGGAAATAATGAGGATTTAACGGCCAATTAACTCCCCATTATATGCTTCCATAAGACCAGGAATAGTGGTTACATGACCCATTAAACGTGTTCATTAAATACAGTCAAACAGTCAAAGACTGTTACATGTTTCTCGCCAGTACTTACATAACACTAGCAGTACTTGCAAGTACCGCTAGTGTAAAACCAAGTACCTTTAGTGTAATCCTAAGTACCGCTGAAACATAACTTTACCACTATCTGAGCCAGGGTGTTTAGGGACCAATGGGTGTATACTCCATACCTCCAAGCCCATTAACAGGTGTAAACATAACCCACAGTTGAACTATATTTCCAACATATGCTTCATATTTTTTATAAATGAAAATGTAATAATGTAACAACTACATATTCAAGAAAATTAAATATATCAAATTATATAAAGTTGTAACGAGTTGTAACGGTCTACTAATTCATAATAACCTCAATTTCAACTTTATGAAAATTAAATATATAGTTGTAACAACCCAAATATTAAAATTAGACACCAACCATATACAGTATTTAATACCCTAAAAACAAAAAAAAAGTTAAAGAAGACAAAACTTAGAACATATTTATTTCTTTATTCTCCGACGACTTACAACGACCTATTTACTACAACAATGCAACCAAATTTAATTTTTAATACATTTTTTATTAAAATAATTATTTAAATAAAATAAAAAACATTTAAAATAATATTTATACTTAAATATTATAAAAAAATGATCAAAAAATACTTAAATAGAAATAAAGAGGATATATTTATTAATTAAAACTAATTATAAAAATGATTAAATTAATATATGTTGTGAGGAATTAAGCAAAGCCTAATATATTAAAATTTAAATTTTTTTACAAGCTTTTTATAATTAAAATTAATATAATTTTGACAAAAAAATATAAAAAAAGGAGAAGATCGAATGGTCAATTAGATCGTGGGGACGAACGAGTTGGAGATTCAATAGGTCGCACAATATCACCACAACAGAGAAGACCTGCAATGAAATCGATCGATCGATTCGATGATTGAACCGTCACATGCAGCCTCATTCTTTTACTTTCTTAAAACACAAAGTAAAACATAATTGCAATTGCCTTCAAACGTTAGGTCATTTGAATCAGTGATAGTCTCACCTGTTTAGGTGGTTGCAAAAAGGTACAAACATAAATGTCAAAAACTTTAAAAGTGAATAGACTTTCAAAATTTGGTCAAAGATGTGAATTTAAACTTGATTCGTTCACGAGAAAGAAATTGACTTGTATACTGCAAGATTTCTATAAATATACAAAGCTTATGGAACTTTTAAAAGTTTTATGTTAATCGTGGTGTGATATATAAAGCAAACATAGTTATATCCTAATTCAAGATCGTCATTTAATCGCTTGCAAATGGCCATCACATCAATGATAAACATCAACCCTTGACTTAAATTGTACTTGTTCATACTCCATATTTGGTTTAACATGAAGCACATGTGTCTCGAGGTTGCATCGACATGATTAGAGAACGTTTACGAGCTTTGTCTCGATTGTTGTGTTCACTTTTGTTTTGTCACGTGTGCTTTTTTTTCAAGAGAGAAAAATACGTACAAAGCCTTTTGTGACTTCGTATGTTCAACAGTGACTCACTTTTTGAGCCCATTTCCATATTAGCCTTTTTGTTCGCATTTACTTTCAAGCGTACACTAAAGTTATCACATGTCAAAGTAATATGCTTTTAAAGAAAAAAAAAATTTTAAAAAAGAATTAAAGGGGTTGGTCACTTTTAATTTCAAGCTTAACCAAAAAACATTCATTAAACCAACTTCTTTTTTTCCAAAAATGTGTTTTTTTGGAATGACTTCATTCTTATATTTACAAAAACAACCATGTACCTTTTAATATTTATAACCTTATTATGTAAAAGACTTTATATGATAAATATTTAGTAAATATATAGTGAATTTATTAATAAAAAAATACAGCTGCGAAGGACTTTAAATTACGAACAAAACGAGCCTAAAATCGATACATTTTTTACACAATACTCAAACATACTTAAAAATCATTGTACATTATGCATTCAATATTTGCACTTTAGATATATATGAAATTGATTTGAAAAATAAAATGATATATGAAATTAATCCTAAAAAAATATGAAACTTTGATATATATAAATATATTTTTTTCTATAAAACTAAAACGACAACTTTTTATAAAACGCTAACATTTCTCTATCAAACTAAAACAATAACTTTTTATAAAACGGCAACATTTCTTTATGAAATTAAAACAATAACTTTTTATGTTTGTGCACATTCACTTGTGTATTTTTTTTTTGGGTAAAAGGGTAATCACCCTAGTAAAATAAATTCACTTCACTTGTGTATGTAAACATTAACAAACTAAAAATGATATTATTTTACGAACAAATGTTAGCGTTTCTATTTTCTTAATAAAAAAAATCACGTGAAATTAGAAATGTCAACTTTTGTTTGTAAAAAGGTACCATTTTGTTTTTTTTTTTGGTAAAACCATTTTGTTTATTAATGTTTGACATACATTGATACATATGCAAACTTATGAAAATATACAAAGTTGTTGTTTTAGTTTCATAAATAAATGTTGGCGTTTTACAAAATTATTGAGTTCAGTTTATTTGGGTTTAGATTGCTTTGATCTTTTCCAACTGTTCGTAATCTTTACGATGTTTAACTAAAAGTTATTGGCATTAGTATTTTTTATTAATAAATTCGTTAAACATTTTTTTAAATATTTACGTATAAATTTTTTTACATAAAAAGGTTGTAAAAATTAGAAGGTATAGGATTGTTTTTGTAAATATAAGAATGAAATCATTTAAAAAAAAAAAAATTTGGAAAAAAAAAAAGTTGGTTTAATGATTTTTTTTTTGTACGTTTGAAATCATAAGTGACCAACCTCCTTTAATTGAAATAAAACCCAAATTTATGACCTCCTTTTGTCTTCTTCAATGGGATAAACGAATCCACTACATGTCTGAATGTTTTGCATACAACAACAACAACAACAACATATCCAATCCCGTCGAAGTAGGGTAAGGGGAGGTAAAGTGTAGACAGATCCTACCCCTACGTCCAGGGTAACCCAAAAGTAGAGAGACTGCTTTCGAAGGACCTCCGGCCAGTGTACGTGTGCAAAAATGAGAGATGAACAATGAAAAGAGCGACAAGGAAAGAACACAAAAGAAGGCCATAAAACACGCATACAATCCACACAGTACAAACAAATAAACATGGGCAGACGAACATGCAAGACGTAGCAGAAGAGACAACGAAAGAAAACAGTAAAATACGATAAAAGACACATAAGCAAGCAAACAATAGCAAAGACTAAATAAACCTACAAGGGGGGGGGGGGGGGGTTCTAGCCTAGGGGCGAAGCAACACGAACAAAAACGGCAAGATGCAAAGCAACTAAAAGGCACCACTAAGACCAAGAAGAAAGAAACAACACGAAGACCTAGGAGCACTACTCGTTAGTCCTAATTCTATCTCTCCACAGACGCCTATCAGATGTCATGTCCTGCTTAAGTCTACCTTCCCATCTAAGTTTAGGTCTACCTCTTCTCCTCGCGCCATCTACTAGAAATACTTCGACCCTCCTACCCGGAGCTGATTGTGGTCTCCTCTTGACATGACCAAACCATCTCAACCTTCCTTCCCTCATCTTGTCGCTAATCGTACCGACTTTGAGTTATGCTCTAAAAACTTCGTTTGGTATCATGTCCCAGATGGTCTTACCACAAGTCCACGTCAGCATTCTCAATTCTACCACTTCAACCCTGTTCGCTAGTGCTTTTGTAATTGGCCAACACTCTGGTCCATACATCATAGTTGGTCTAATCGCGGCTCGATAAAATTTACCCTTTAGCTTTAAGGGTACTCTCTTATCACAATAAACTCCCGATGCCGCTCTCCATTTCACCCAACCTGCTCTAATACGGTGGGTCACGTCATCATCTATTCTTCCTGATCTATGGATGATCGAACCTAGATATCTAAAAGACTCCTCTGGCTGGAGGATTTGGTCTCCGATACGAACATCCGCCTCTTTGTGGTAAACCTCGTACCTACCGAAATCACATCTAAGGTATTCAGTCTTTTCCCTACTTACCCTGAGTGGAACAAAGTTTTGCATGAGTGGAACAAATCCTTAGCAGAATAGAAATCAGGGAAATTCGTGACAAATACTAACAAAGAGACCTTGGATACGTCATCATCATTCAATCGAAACTACCTATGATAAGATAAAAAATAAAGCAAAACCCTAAAAAATAGGAAACGCTAGACGCACCAGATCCAAAAACCAGCCTGAATAACCTCGTCGATCCTTGATAAAACATATTAGAAGACAAAATCACAAGATGTAAAGATAGAGATCCAGCACAATTGATGAATATTGAACTAGATGTCGGATTGGATCAATTGATCAAACCTTAGTCTCTTCAACTACGTCGAATCAATCACACCAGACCCACAATCCCCAATCTAAGATTAATCCTCAATAATCAGCTGTTATAAAGTGAATGGAGATTATTCTCTCAGTCCCAATTTACATGTTCACTGTTGATTTTTCAAGTCTTTTTTCATCAATTTGATGTTAAATTATTATTTTTGAGTTATATAATACTTAATGAAAATTATGACAATAAAAATATTATTTAAAACCCAATTCATTTATATACTATAATTTATATCAAATATTATATAACATAAATGATTAAATTTAAAACTAAAGTTGAAAAAAAAATCAAAAGTAAATAAGTAAATTAAAACGAAAAAAATATTTTTTTCACACTCTCGTTTTATTAAACCCCTCACCTTAGTTTTACTTTAATCCACCAAGTTTGATTAAATGTGCATTAAGCCATTTGGTAATGATGATATAGTTATTGATATGATTATGAAAATATAATCTCATGAGTTTGTCCGAAGGATCGAACTCGTGTATTGTGTCTAAAAGCCCTTGGTCTCCCACTTTTACAGCCCCTTTTTTGATAGGACATGGGGTGCGTCTTCATGAATTATTAACAATATTTTTAAGAACTACAAATATGGGCTTAAGGCACGATAGCTACAAATGATTATTTCATACAGTTTATAACTTTTTCTTTTTAGCAGGTATATTATTATACCTTGTTATTTTCAGCAAGTTTATTAGGCTACCCGCAACGCACCGATTTTCTCTCGGTCGAGTCTCGGTCGCGACCGAGTCGCTGCGTTGCGGCGATTCGGTCGCCGGTCTTGGTCGGGGGCAAATCGACCCTCGTCACGATCTAGTTTTTATGTGCGTTTGTGTTTGTGTAAAAAAAAACGGGTTTGTTTGTGTTTTAAAAAAATAAAAATTTAATATAAAATTTATACTATATACTGTAAAAAGAAATGTAAAAATCTTGTATTCGAAAGTTAAAAATTTATTCGATACTAATAAAACTTGAAAATACTGAAATACAATAGGAAATGCAATGCGATACTAAAAATAAAATTACATAATACGATTAGTCAGTTCTCGGATCCGAATCCGATAACAGACCACAAGGAAACTCCCAACGCAATGTTTCTTCTTCATCTTCTTCCGCCATAATTTGCGCCTCCAGCTCCCTTCTTTCCCTTTCTTCTTCTTCCTGAGTTTGTCTCAACACTTTTTGATCTAGGTATTCTTGATACACCTCATTGTCAGTCATTCTGCCATCTGTGAGGTTTGGAATTGGAAAGGGTAGATCGGGCGACTCATTTCTTCTTCGGTGTTGTTGCGACGAATGACCGATATGAGTTGTTTGATATCGGGACGAAGAACCAAAGTTATTCAACCATTTGGTATTTTCTTCAATTCTAGCCTCCAATTTTGTCGACTTTCTACACAAAGATCTCCGGAGGCTGAAATCCAATTCAGCTTGCTTACTAAGATACGTGTCGATAAACTGACGCTCCTGTGGGGAGAGATCACGGCATTTCTTACATGCCGAGCTCAATTCCGTATTCTCTTCGGACGCAGCATCGAAATCATCACCTAACTTCGTAAGCTCCTCGTAACGGCGTTGTTGAATTATTTGTCTCTTAATTATAGCCTTAATCTCGGCTTCGGTATGTGGGAATGAGCATGCCATTTTTGATTTCTGAATGTGTGTGTGAAAAAACAGGTTGTGTGTTGAGTTGTGTGTGAAAAAACTGTGTGTGAAAATGTGGTATTTATAAAGAGAAAATAATGATTTAAATTTTTTTTTTTTTTTACTAGGTCGCACTAGGTCGCCGGGTTGTGGCAAATAGGTCGCACTAGGTCGCCGACCGAAAAACTAGGTCGCGACCTTCATGCGTTGTGCGTAGCCTTATTATACCATTTTTGTTTATAATTTGACCTGTCTTCATATTTATATGTTTATATGCAGATGCATGGCCAAACTGATGGTGGCTTGGCCTCCACAGATCTGTCTATTGAAATATATTTCTTTTTCATAATTGCCTTGGTGAGCCTTTGTTTAAATTTTATTTTACGTTTGTAGCTACTAGGCGAGTACCCGCGCATAGCGGCGGAATTGCCTGGCGGCTGATAATTAACGAAACGCTATCAATATTCTAGAACGTTATTAATCTCCCTATGTTCCATAACCTTATGATCCATGACACTATAACAAACTCAAAAGTAAGCTAGAAAAAAACCAATAAACGCTTCAATGGTATCTGGAAATCATCAAAATAATGTAAGCAACCTTCTATTTAATTTCCCTGTCAATAAATCATTCTGCTGCAACATGCCTAACAATTAAGAAGCAGCTCTGACTTTGACTTAACTAACCCTTACTAATCAGCAAAGCATATAGACATAAATTGAGAGTACAAATTACACTAAGATTCAAACAGGTGCAGTAAACTAAGCCAAAAGGGACTTTGTACATGATAAAGGGCTCTAAGAGTTAGATATTCAAACTTGGGTGAACCGTGAAACTGTTTAACCGGAACCAATGATTTAGGTTCAGCAAGGGGTTGAGCATCATCTCCTCTTCTTGCTTGAGCTTTATCACGACTGATCCTCTCGCTCTGTTTCTGAAAGGAGAAAAAAATGAAGGATGTAAGATGATAGATGTGGCGAGTTTTAATTGTTTACTTATGAAATTTTGATGCTATAAATAAGTCAACATGCGTTATGATTTTCTGTAAGAAGTCAAATGAGTGGAAGTAAAAAAGATTAGCTTTAGAGTCAAAGGGTCGAAAGTTTCCCAAAAGGCACTAAAAATGCATATAACCTTCCAAACCATTTTAGTAGTTTAAGCTACTAATAATTATATAACTATTGGAATCATGAGCATTATTTTTTAACCATCTAATAAAAAAATATTCAATAAAACATCTTCTGTAATCATATTTGAAAAAAAAGGTTTTTTATTAGCACTATATTTCCAGGTCAGGCAAGTGCAAACCTAATTAAACCCGTAACAAAAGCTATTGGTTTTGACCAACTTACCCTACCTGCCCATTATCACATACTTGTGAAAGATATATAGTCAAAGGTGACAGTTTTTACCTGATGCACTCGAGCTCTTTTATGGAATATAGTATCTTCATATGATCCCACTGCCTGAATAAAGTGCTCTACTTTGCTAAGATCTGGCTATGTGACAAGAAAAAAAAGAGCCGCTAAGTCGAAGCAATAACAAGAGCAGTTCATATGTCAAAGTTACTATAACCAATAAAAACAATAGCTAAATCATTCACCTTGCTTGAATTGGTTAAATAACCACCCATAGCCCTGAACTCCTTCTTGTATACCGCAAACAGTAAATTTATGGCACCCTGATGATGCAAATGACAAATTTTCAATTAAACAAATAAAATCACAAGTTTTAGAAATCATAACTACTTATGGCACCCTGATAATGCCAACGATTATTATTATTATTGTGAACATACCTCGCGAATTTCTAATGTAGGCATGTGTGGAAGAAAATCATTTCCAACAAAAAAACATAGAAAAACAAAATCATCAACTACTCGCTCTAAATCAACCTCACAGCCAGGAACTCTCATCTCATGTTCTAGGTACTCTCTGAG
This sequence comes from Glebionis coronaria, assembly GCA_025667525.1. NCBI lineage: Eukaryota > Viridiplantae > Streptophyta > Magnoliopsida > Asterales > Asteraceae > Glebionis > Glebionis coronaria. The sequence continues at coordinate 543,394,346 of CM046878.1, forward strand.
AGTCCAAATATTGAGGAACTGTAAAACCATCAAAAATCGCAGAGTTACTATAGATTTAGGTCACTAATTTATTGAAGATATGAGTTTAAAGTGTACCTGATATTGCTTTTTAGGGACCGCACTGTCGCCTTCTTTCTCATCAAACTCTCCTGCCTTTCTCTTAGCCTTTCCTTCACATTTTGCTGCCATATGACCCACTTGACCACAAACGAAACACTTATCTTGTTGTCCTGGAGTAAATACAACCTAAATCATGAACCAGAGATGTTATAAAATGAATTGGTTTTAGTAATACTTTGTGGTCATGACAAAAATATGAGGAACGCTTACTTCTCTAAGTATTGAAAAATGAACTTCGTGGGTAGCCAAAGCCAACATTATCAAATCTGCATCCTGTAATTAGTCAGCAATAACAGTTTATGTGAGCTTAAAATTCAAGAAATAACTAACACCAAATAAAAACAGGTGACCCATTAACAAAATTACTTATGAATGGTCAATTCGGGATATGTTATATCTCTATTTATGAAAAAATGTCACTTTAGTTTTACTGGTAGCTATTTTGTCAGATAAACCATGGACTAAAGCTATTTTGTTGAAAAGTCTGTCAGCTACAGCAATTTTTTGTACTAATAATACACTACAAAGGTTTTAGACATCTATTTGAGTTTTGACCCGATCTGCCACCACCAAAGTACAATTATACAAATGAGTTGGAAAGAAGACAATACCAAACCATATAAGCAATGTCGAGTATTTGATGATGTTGTGGATGAACCCGTGTCCTGGCTCTCAGCAATGCAAGACGCTACAAGTCCAATTTCAGCTAATGCATTTAATACGGATCTCCAAAGGGTCGTGTTGTTGAAATCGAGGCTGATAACTGAAATAAATTCTGACAAGATATTCTCGAAAGTGGATTTTGATACAGGCAAGAAATTTCCCGGAAATGAAGCCAAAATCTGTAAACCCTTAACTGCAGCAAAATTAAAAGAATAAAGGTCATTTTGTGACATATAAAAAATTGTATAGAAGCTATAAGTCCAAGTGACAGTCATCTACACGGAATTTCAGCAAGTATCAACCAAGTATTCATGGTAAAATCTTATCTTTTCGGTTGTATATAAAAATACATTTGCGATACTTACTTCATTCCAAGATTTTCCGATAGCGAGACGCGGATAAAGGGGTGCTTTGGGATTTTTAAACGATATGAAGTTTGAATATGCCACTAATCTGGAACTTTAAGGTAGTTTTGCCCGTTTGTGCATACCCCGCATTCGAGTAATTTGCAAATGTGTACTGTGTAAGAATAACAGTCAGATAAAAGTCAATACATTTATACAAATTGACGTAACTGAAGACGTGCTCACCTTTATGGGAGCAGAGCAAATGTATGGACTTTGTTGCTTAGTATCGTTCTCGACGAAACAAGTTGATGCACTGCATTATTAAAACATGTTATTCAGCACGAAATTCCACAATTATACTGTTACTTGAAATATGTCACTGAACCGAAACATACTTGAACTGAGCAGGGGAAAACACTCCACTCCAATCGTCATTTGATGATTTGGTGTGGTTAAGCTCCACGGTTACCCATTCAACGTCCTCACCCTTCATCAAGAGAACAATTAATCGACATTAGTCATAAACAGAATACACATTATATTGACCTATATACTACTGCTGCTTATGCTTTTTGAAATAAAAAAGGGGTGTTTGGGATTGCTTATTACAACTGGCTTATGACTATCAACTTTGGAGTGATTGGATGGAGACTTGAAGCTTATGACTATCAACTTATTTAAGCAGTTTTCAAAAAGTTGTTTCACATCAGCTAACATAATAAAGCAAAAAGCTGTTTCTAGTGAACCGTTCCACATCAGCACCGTTAACGTCCTACAATCAGCATTTACCACACACACAAAAATACACTGGATTTTCAATTTTCATACTAAGTTCGTAAGCGTAAACACTATCTTCTACATTGTGCTTTGACAGAACCCTAAAGTTAATACGTACTGTACTTATTTGGCATAAGACAATTCCAAACACCCCTAAACAACCAGTTAAACCAGTTTTACGATCAAAACTGCTTAGCCGTATCCGGTAACATCAAAAAAACACACTATGCACAAAAAAACAACACGCAAAACACGCTAACTAAACTATACACTAAAACGCTTTACAAAAAAATCTTTACATTAATGCCAAGAACCGAAGGGTTAGCTCGAACGGATGCACCATCATGGGATCAATGACAGCACTATGAATATCGATCTTCGACAAGGGTTGTTCCGTAATCTCAACAACACCTTTCACTGACACAAAACCAACAACAAAAGACAATAGAACTATGACAAGTTTAAACAACATCTTCATTGACACAATCTCATGAAACACCACCATACAAAGCTTTTTTTTATAAGTTTTTTTTTTTTTTTTTAATTTATAAAAACCCAAATTTATAAGAGAAGCTGACAATAAAAATAAAAGCTTAAGCTTTACCCGGTAAGGATGATAAGGAGAATGAGTAGTGCGCTTGCTGATGAAGAAACTGGAAAAAAGAAAACAAAAAACCCCCAAATTTCGGTCAAGAACAATGATGTAAAAATTAAAAACAAAAAAAAAGTAGTAAAGATTGAAAAAAAAAAAAGACAAACCTATATAATCTTCTAAAGAGATCGAGTATAAATCTTGATCTGCAAATCAATTAGTTAGTTAGATTAAATTAGATAAAAATAAATGAAATAGGATTATAGATTATCAATTTAATTCAATTTACCTGGAGAATTAATTCAATCTTTGAGTAAAAAAAAGGTTATAATTTGGGGCTATATAAGAAGAGTGTGCAACGGTTACTTTAGGGCTTTGGATATTTGGGCTTTTGGGTATTTTGGTAAAAAAACACTTTCAACAATCAAGAATCAAGAATCATGGTTGTTTTGTGTTTTCGTTTTTGCTTTTTTTTTTCTTTAAATTTGGGTTTTTCTGGCCTTCGGTTGCGAACCATTTGTTGGAAACAATGAATCATCCTATTTTGTGGTGGGTTTCAATGGTGGTGTAAGGTGTTGCGGCGGGTTTCAATGGTGGGTTTCAATTGTGGTGGGTTTCAATGGATTAACAAAAATAAGATTGATGATGGTGGTATGGTTCGATGGTGGTGGTATGGTGGAAAGTTTTGGTGGCGGCTGCAAATGGGGTAGGGTTTCTGTTTAGAGAGAGAGAGAGGGGAGTGAGAGAGAGAGAGAGAGAGAGAGAGAGAGAGAGGGTTTCTGTTTGTGATATTAGCTTTGCAAATGGGGACGCCAGATATTGGGTGGTTTAATATTTTCTAAATTACTATATTTTCAACCATCATATATTTCAACATTTCCAAAATTAGAAATTTTCAACCATCTCTATTTTTCCTTTATAAAGGAGTAGAGATATGTCACAATTGGTATCACGTTTGCTTTTTGGAGATATATATGTAATGTAGTGTTTGATAAAAACTTATAAAGTTTTAATTGAAAAATAAGGATATAGATTAAGTCATCAATAATTTATTTATTTTATGATTAAAATTAACTAATGACTTTCTAGAATAAGCTAGGAGGAATACGACTTTCTATATTAAGTCATGAATTATTATCTTTATTTTACATATCTACTTTCTAACTTTTTCATTTATTTAATTTAAAAGGATATAATAGTAATTTTTTTTATTCAAACACTATATTCAGCACATAAAACAAACAGTTATATATCCGTCTACAAATATACAACATATATTTTTACAGACACTTTCCGTCTACAAATATACAACATATATTTTTATAGACACTTTAATTTTACAGAACTTAATATAAAAATTTAAACTAATAAGCCCTAAGTTGTAGAATTAGCAAGTTTGAGTTTTATCCACAAGCTTTTTGTCAAATTAAATTTAGATTTGGCATGATGATCTTGATGTTATCTTTTGGAGAGTATTTATCAACCACCATTAGAGTAGGAATTGAAGATTAGTAGGATGTCTTTTTTTTTTTTTAGAACGGCAAATGTTAGTGGTTAGTGAGTCGAGTCGTGTAATAACATTTAAGCGAAAGAATATTTTCCTCGAGCCCTCGCCTAGTTATGTTAGACTCATATCCGTTTCGCTTGAAAGACCTTTGACAGGCCTTGAACCCAAGACCTCTAAGAAACCTCCCTCAAAAAATCCATTTATTAGAACCTTGATAGTCAAGTGTGCTAAGCCGGTTGGTTATTAGTAGGATGTCTTTGTGTGTAATTTATTAGTAGGATGTCATTTTATATGTCGCTTACTTTTTTTTTTTGACAACATTAAAGTGATTGGTTTTGGTATTTGTATCGGTTTAAATTTAACTACATTATTGTAGTAGTTTTGTAGGTATTGTTTAGGACATGAAATTACTTGCTCCGAATGAAAGCGATTTTAGCAGTTCAATGGTTAACTTTTTTGAGCCTCGTGTTGTATATCAATTTTTTCTTCTTTAGTTCTTTTTCTTATCTCTCATATCAAAATTGTTTATGTAATTTTTTTCTAATATAATCTATTTTAATACTCGCAATTAAAGTCTTCATACTAATTTTTTTCAATTTAGCTTTAAATTTTTACTTGATATTGCTAGTGTTGAACATGAGTTATGAGCTAGTTAAACAGGATACTAACAAACTTTTAAGATGCTAACAAAAAATGTAAAAGTTAAAGGTTTGTTTTTTTAGCTTATGTAACGTAAGTTTATTTCGACTTATATAACATAAGTCTCAATTTTTGTGTCTTATTTGAAGACTTATGGGCTTATATAATTATATATATATTTATTATGATATAATAAACTAATATCATAATAAATTTAAATATGTCCATAACTCTCCAAATAAGCTTAAAATTTGAGGTTTTTATTTTCGGTATTTTGTGACTTATTTTTTATATTTACATATAGGGGTGTCGAAAAAATTGACCCGACCCGAACCCGGACCCGAATAAACTTATTCGGGTCGGATCACTCGGGTCCAAAAACGTATTCGGGTTGACCCGAATTCTAATTAGGCTCGGGTTTGGGTTTATATTTTTTAGCCTTGACCCGAGTTTTTTAACACATTTTACATTGTAAATACACTTAAACAAGTCAATTTTTAATTTTTAACTTATACTCGGATTGACTCGAACCCGAGTTGACCCGACCCGAATTAACCTGAACTCGACTGACCCGAGTTTTAATTAAGCTCGAGTTCGGGTATGTTTTTTGGTCTTGACCCGACCCGGTTTGACTCGAACCCGACCCACCCGACCCTATTCTCACCCCTACTTACATAAGTCTCGCGTATGTTATACCAAACACCCCCTAAAATCTCTATTTGTGTGATTTACATAAATTATAACATCGATTAAACTTCAACAGCATACCATTAAACGCCAATTCATAACCTGAGTGTATTCATATAGAACCCTAAGCCATTCCTAATTCTCTAGGAAGCAGCAGCCGAAAGTTTAACATAGCAATAAACATAAGCTACAATCTATAAAAACAGATCCCATGACTATTAAAGACCTAATACGATAATTAACATAAGCTATCAAGAGCTTACATTTCATTTATGTCATAGTAATTGAACTAAGAAAGTATATGAAATCTAAACAAAAATAATAAAAAAAAGACGAATAAATGAAGTTTTGCTTGGTCTTTCACTGGAAAGTGGTAGATCTTTTTCTTTGACCTACTTGAGCCGGAGGAGGAAGGGGTGGTAAAGGGAGGCAAACACCCTGCCGGTGGTCGCCTGGGGAGCTGCCGTTAAACCGAGAGCCAACTTTGCAGATGATGATGATAAAGACACGAATGAAGAAGAAAAGATCAAGTCGTGAATCTTTTATTCATCATCTGAAGTTAGCTCTTTACTAATATATCTTATGATTTAAAGAGAGAAATCGTGGTCTAAAAACATCATCATACGAAACCACGAATGATGCCATCTCTAAGCAGCATTCGAACCCCATATGATGATAATTCAAGAGATTCATCATAGATCAACATTATCAACAGCAAATGGAACAAAAATTGACAAAATATGTGAAAAGTGGATAAAAAAGATTGACGGCTGCTAAACCTAACCTAAAATGAGTTGATATGGTGCAACATTGGGGCTGCTATGTGTTTTATAGAAGTGATATGAAGTGTTTGGCTAGGTTAAACGAATTTACCATTTTAGCCTTTGGAGGAATAGTAAATGGCAACCTTTGATAATGCGTAAACCGTAACATGAAATTTTTTTTTTTTTGAAAGGCAATAGATAGATTAAGAACAAACAAAATTTGGAACATTATCTTCACTTCATCGATGTACAAGAATTCGTTGGGCCAAAAGCTATTTTCAAAGAAAAAAATGATATTACGTAGGTAAAATTTGTTTTACGTTTTTCAATTTGGCCGGGTTAACCGGTTGATCCAGTTTTAATCGAAAAAACAGATCATATTGATTCGAGTTTCTCTTTTCGAAAGCCAGTTAAACCTGTCAGGTTTAGGGTGATCCTGTTGGGTCAAAAAGTTGATGTGGCAGAAATTCAAAAACGAAGAAAACATGAAGGCATTTGTCTAAGCGTTGACAAGTGTAAATCAGGCGTTGTCAAGAGTAAATTAGGCGTTGACAGAAGTCAACAAAAGTCAAACGCTGTTGGAATGTCTATTTAGGATAAATATTCAGAATATTATTTGATAATATTCTGTATTAGTTATTTAAATAGAAGATATTCATGTTTATTCATAGTTATCTTTTGTAAACCCTAATCCTTAGTCTATAAAAGGAACAAGGGTATTAGGTTTTATATAACTTTCACTCACAATGTAAACCTAAAGCGTGTGTTGCACTAGACGTGGGATTAATGTATACACGTCTAGTGGTTGTTGATTATTAATATAACTAGCAACCCAATTGTTTAAATATTGTGCCCAAACACCTTGTTAATGGTTATTGTTCTAATTCCGCTTTGATTATGTTAATCATATGAACAATTATCATTCCTAGTAGCTAAAAGATCGAGGAAACCAAGGTTTCCACAGTTGGTATCAGAGCCTCGTGGCTCGTGATGCTAGGACCAACAAGGTGTTCGTGTTTTGAGAAGAAAAGAAAAATCCGTCTAGGGTTTTTCTGGGTGATTTTGTGTGCGCAGCAGTATTCAGAAGGTCATAACTTTTTATTGAACCGTTGGATCGCCACGAAATTTTGTGTGTGTGTTATACACACATATATCTAGGTGTCTACCGGATGGATTGTCGAGATCTATTCCCAAGAAAAAGTTATTAAGCGTCGAAGTCAGCATTGATCATATGCTGTTTTCTGTGAAAAGTAATAGTAAAAACGTGATTTCTCCTTCGTTAACCGTTGGATCATCGTGAAATCCGCGCTGTAGGTTCTTGGCACTTGTGTCTAGGATCTCACCAAAGGAATCTTCGATCTAAGCTCTCATGAAGAAGATATTCGATGTCGAAGTTCACTGCAGTTTATGGTTTTTCACATAAAGTCATGATTTAGGGTTTATAAAACCCTAGATCAATTAGCCGCTGATGTATGTTATTTAGACACTGATAGATGTTGGTGTGACGCTAATAGATATTGGTGTAACGCTGACAAGGCATGGATGAGACGTTGATGGCCAGGCGCTGACAGGTTTAAAGTTGGCGCTGACAGGAATAAAGTTGACGCTGACGGGAGGCGTTGACACTTGTTGTCCGATATATACATTTTCAAACGCTGACAAGTGTTGTCCGATATTAGACAACACACAGTGTTGATATCTTGGACAAAGGAAAATATTGGACAACAAAAGGAAATGCTGCTGTTTGGAAAATTGATACGATTTTGGCACACAAAAAGAGGTATTTACACACGAAGGTACATGGGATCTCCGTTTTTATTCAAAATATCAATTTGATATTTATGGCTCGGATATTTTTCATAAAGAAGTATATGATTAAGAGGAAGAATTCTTATAGTAAGTTTGATGTTGAAGTTAGTTTTCACAAATTTGTTTTTCTTATTTAGGTGAGCAATACACCTTGTCTTTGGACTAAATATATTGTTACAACTTACAATTGGCTAATAGTTGTGAAGGTTATCAGTTCCCATGTACCAAAAACTGTAGGTGAGCAATACACCTTGTGATTTTGACTAAATATATTGTTATAGCTAACAGCTGGCTCATAGTTGTGGAGGTTACCAGTATCCATGTACCAAAAACTGTTAGGTGAGAAATACACATTTTCATTGGATTAAATATATTGTTATAGCTAACAACTGGCTTATAGTTGTACGGTTTTTGTTGGTTTCAGTTCCCGTTCGTACCAATAAACCGAGCCCCCTTTTGCAATGAAAGAGTTGCATTTTTCTCTAGTCGTTTCGCGACTAGGGGAAGAGTTTATCAACTATTGAGCAATTGGGTGAAAGAAATACAAAGATTGGGTTATTCTGCTTCTAAACCAAAATTATTGTATTTATTTTTCTTTAAAATCATTACATAGAGCCTACATATGGAGAATCTTCGATTGCATACATTATTTACTTCCCTATTGATTTACAAAAAGGGGAAGACATACATGCTACAGTTGAGGGGAAGCAATTTGAAGATGATGTACAACTTACAAGAGATACACAAAGAGTTTTGCCGACATCAACTAGGGGAAGATTGTTGGGTCAAAAAGTTGATGTGGCAGAAACTCAAAAACGAAGAAAACATGAAGGCATTTGTCTAAGCGTTCAATAGTGTAAATCAGGCGTTGTCAAGAGTAAATTAGGCGTTGACAAAAGTCAACAAAAGTCAAACGCTGTTGGAATGTCTATTTAGGATAAGTATTCAGAATATTATTTGATAATATTCTTTATTAGTTATTTAAATAGAAGATATTCATGTTTATTCATAGTTATCTTTTATAAACCTTAATCCTTAGTCTATAAAAGGAACAAGAGTCTTAGGTTTTATATAACTTTCACTCACAATGTAAACCTAAAGCATGTGTTGCACTAGACGTGGGATTAATATATACACGTCTAGTGGTTGTTGATTATTAATATAATTAGCAACCCAATTGTTTAAATCTTGTGTTATTGTGCCCAAACACCTTTTTAATGGTTATTGTTCTAATTCCGCTTTGATTATGTTAATCATATGAACAATGATCATTCCTAGTAGCTAAAAGATTGAGGAAACCAAGGTTTCCACAGATCCGGGTTAACCCGGTTTTCGAATCTGATTGGGTTTCGATTATTCGGGTTTTTTTGAAAAGAAATATGTAAATTTTACGTATTTGCGACGGAATTTTATTTTTAAATATAATATTGGTTGCTAAATAATTTATACCGTTAATATACGAAATTTTTTTATAGTTTATAATTCTTTATATATAATTTTTGTTGATCATTAAAAATATAATTTTTTTTTTTTTAGAAAACCGCTTTAACCCGGATCCGGTGATTCGATCGAGTCGATTAAAAAACCGGGTTTCGAAACATTGCCAAAAAGCCGTTAACACCAATGACATCTTAAAAGATAAAAAAGTAGATGCCCACATGCATTTCCCTTTATTAAAAAAATCACAAATTTCGTTTGACGTGGCTGGTGAGTTTGGTACTATAAAGTTTAGCACCACTTTTGATGAGGTGCGCCGATGGAAGAACTGGGGTTGTAGCTTTCCCGCTAAGCCAACAACAATGGTCCCTCCAATCTTAGTGCCATCATTTTACCATCACCTTTAAAGATATAGTGTTCGACACAAAAAAATACTTCAATTTTCATAAAATATACTCCTTAATATATCCACACATGTGTATGTGACCATGTGCATTGTGTTTTTTTTAAGTTTTGTAGACCGTATGTGTAGACCGAGTGTTTTACGAAATGCTTGATCGACTCATAAATGATTTTGCGTTGTTAATTTTATGAAATGTTGTTGTGGATATGAACTGTGAATAGGTTTCAAATTTAAATTCCGCGGTACTTTAGTGACTTTGTGCTGTTAATTTGGCACCTTTATCACGCATTTTTTTATTTGAACTGAAAAGACTGCTGATTCAACTCGTCAAGTGAAGCATATGTGCAGCTTTGCTTATTCGGATAATTTTGGAATTTTGTTCTCGCTACTTTTATCTATTTTTGGTTTGAAAGTATGCAGGTTTCAACATCTAGGGGATCTAATCTATATCTATACTACATTATAAAGGGTATATCCCTTTGGTTGAAAGTTGAAAATGTTGAATGGTTGAAAAATATGGGTCCCACTAATTTATATCTATACTACATTATAAAGGGTGTATCCCTTTGGTTGAAAGTTGAAAATGTTGAATGGTTGAAAAATATGGGTCCCACTAATCTATATCTATATATCTATATACTACATTATAAAGGGTGTATCATTTGGTTGAAAGTTGAAAATGTTGAATGCTGGAAAAATGTAGGTCCCACTAATGTATATTTATATTACATTATAAAGGGTGTATCCCTTTGGTTGAAAGTTGAAAATGTTGAATGCTTGAAAAATGTGGGTCCCACTAAAAACTACTACATGCAAATCTTATTCATTAAAAAATGGTTAATTAAACAAATGGCACCCTTTCATCCAATGGAAACATACTTATAAGATATTTTGAATTATAACATGTTACAACGCTTTGCAATAAAAGTTTAATCTTTTGACGTTATATTTTGAACGTCACTGAAACACTTACCACAATATTGCATCGTGTTAATTATCTGTTGCTAGACAATTTTCGCCGCTATGCGCGGGTACTCGTCTAGTACCATATAAAGGGTGTATCTCAATTGTTGAAAGTTGAAAAGTTGAAAGTTAAAAAACTTTAAATGGAAATGTTAAAAGATGTGTTTTCATTTTACAAAATATACGGAAATATTAATTATTGAATATTAAATGTTTTAAGTTGAATTTTGCAACAAAAAAGGCAATATTATAAATACGCATTAACCTCTTTATTATCTTGTTCACCTCAACCAGTTGTAACCGACTACAAAACATAAAACTTCTGATGAAATCTCCATAATAATCGAATATCTCTACTACATATTAAAGCAAACACGCACTTTACAACTCACACAAAAAAACTCGCCACACATAAACCCTTCTGCCACCGCGCTTCGATGCCTCAAGTCCCTCGATGCCGCCATTTATCCTTTATTGTTGGTGAATGGCGTGTGACGACGGTGATGGGTGTGTGATGACGATGATGTGTGTGTGATGACGGTGATGGATGTGTGATGACGATGATGAGTACGTGACAATGATGATACGGTTAATTCATTTGCAGATAATAGGGTTAATTCATTCGTAATCATAAATAGAAGAGAAAAAGGTATGCCAAAGCATTCTTTGAAATATTTGCTTTGCTATTCCACGCATCAGCTTCGAAGAAAAGGTATCCATGCCAAAGCATCAAAGTGGAGTAGCTGGAGTCGAAGAACCTGGAAGATGGACATTGATCCGAGCCATGATGACGAAGACGATAAGAAAGATGTGCTTATGCATGAGGGTCTTCGGGTACTTGTGATACTCATGGAGTTCTTGTCTTTGTTTGTTCGAGTCATAGAGTCTTCTTGTGGTAGTCATGAAATTCTTGGAAATGATTTTCTTTTGGGAGAGGGTTTTTATATACATGTGATGTTCATAGAGTTCTTGTCTGTGTTGGTTCGAGGGTACGTGCGAGAGACTATAGATCCAAAGTTTGATATTATTACTATGCTACATACTCGCTTAACGTGGTTATATGATATGCACGACTTGTGTTCTAGCCTTTTAATTAATACATTTGTATCAGTTTGTATGAAAGTAACGTGGATAGAGAAACTTTTGATTCAAACACATTCATTCCATGTTACTATATATGATGAAGTTGTGAGATCTATTATAATTGCTATATAAATTTTAAGTAACTTTTACCTTTTTTATTTGTATAGTGAGCGAGATTAAACCTATAAATATGTATACCACACTGGAGATTTTTGTTCTAACAGCCTTTTAGGCTTATTTACTTTTTTAGCTCTATTATGAGGAGTTCTCACCGTCTTTGGCTATATAAAACGGAAAAAATGTAGACGATGATCTAGAAAGGTTGGTTTTCTTTATATTCATTTTTATTTTAAACCATTAGAGTTAGATGGCAAACATTTTGCATTGCTATTGTGTCTAATTAGATGTTTTGTTGATGCAGATTAATTGAGTATTTACTTGTGAAGTTTATTGAGTATAACTAAATGTATCGCGATTAGGAACATATTTTCTTCGACTAGAAAACTCAATGCCGCCGATTAACATAGTTGTGACGTTGTGTAATAAGTATGTCTTTATAAAAAAAATGTAAATCAACATGTCTTAACTAACGATTTTTTGTCTGCATGCAATTAGTCAACAAGCATTCATGTTAAAGGCGCAAGATCTTGAGCAAAAGGAACGATCATAAGTCCAAAAGGCGGTTGGAAATGAGCAATGGGCAAATGTGGCCTAGATTGCTCTAATAGTTGTTGTAATTAAAAAAAGTATGAAATTTTGGGTGCGAACCACAAGAAAAGCGCATCAAACTTTTTGTTATTGTTATAGGGAATTGATATGCACATGTAGCATTTTGATGCATACACATAAAATTATTATGCTTAGACTATTATGCCCTTGATTAATTTACGACTTTAACGTGATTTACTCGACGTCTTCGCCCTCACTTTCTTTAATTCCTTTTTCATTTCAATAATTGTTGATCACTACCACTTTCATCATTTTTTTTAATCCATCACCGGTAGATATGTGATTTATTAGCTTTTTCAGATTTGCATTTTTTTTCATGGAGATTTATTCCTTAATGATCGAGTTAGTGACACAATAATAGTTCACATTCTGATCTTTTTTAAATATTGTAACATGTTTGAGTGGTTCTACATCACTAGATATCATTCACCCAGTAATTACTTATAGTAAAGAGGGTCTTAAATTTTCAAAATATTACGGTGAAAATTCATGAGAATTGAAGATGTGATATTGGGAAACAAAGATAAATAGATCATGAGATGTAGTAATAAAATTCTTATTTGTTGCAAACTGGTTCACGAGCATTTCATGTACTTCACGGTTCGAATATCCACTTGCTAAGTGCAAGTCAGATACCTATGATTAGGCCACTTCCAAGAGATTTATTAATAGAACAAAAGCATGGCAATGACATTAATTGGTGACTTGAGATTCGAGAATGACACTGAAATAGATGTCTTGGATCGTTGAGAACTAAAGATGTGAAACAAAAAACATCTAAAAAAATTGGGTGAAAAAATAGCAGGGAAGGGGAGAGATACTGTAATTTGTTGTATTCTTCAAAGAATGGTAATTATTGAGGGCATAATAGTATCATAATAATTTTATGTGTATGTATCAAAATGCTATGTGTACATATCAATTCCTATTGTTATATTTAGTGTTGATACGGTAGGTTTTTTTTTTTTTTTTTTTTGAACAGATTATAGCTTATATTAAAGTTACGAACGGTACATATCACACCTCGCTAGCGAGGTAAGTTCATAAGGAAAATATACATCCCAACTAAAAGGAAAAGTGGACGAAGACGCAATACTAGCCGCACAATGAGCTACTTGGTTGTTATCCCGACTAGTCCACGAGAAGGACAAATTCATGTTCTTCGACCACAAACGGATATCAGCAACAAGAGCAGCAATACTCCATGGTGGGACACTTTCAGAGGATGAAAGAGAAATAGCTACTTTGGAGTCGGATTCTATAATTGCATGGTACCAACCGCGACATGATGCAAGATGGCACGCCGAATGAATTGCTGAGACTTCGGCGTGTAGAGGAGATGTTGCATGACAAGGCGTACCGTATACGTGTAAGATGGAACCAGAAGAATCACGTCCTACAATAGCAGTAGCAGCCATAGAAAATTTATAGGCAGCGTCACAGTTTATCTTCACCAAATAGCCATGGGGGGGAATCCATCGCGGAGAAGGTTGTGAGGTTGACCTATTACAGACCACATTAGAGGCCACATACCTTTCAAACTCGAGAATCTGAGCATTAACAGACGCTAAGGTGATATGAGGAGAAACGACGACCTGTTCGTAAACAAAGGAATTTCGTGCTTTCCAGATTGACCAACAAATAGTCGCTATATTATGGTATAATGGTAACAATAAAGAAAGGGTGATTTCTATAACAATATACAGTTGGCAAGATGAATCAAATATGTAAAAAGTGGACTTTTCAAAGCATGAGAACTTAAATCAAAACTTAAATGAATTAATATATTTAAATGATAACACCGATGAAAGGTGATTTGTATACCAATATACCTTTGGCAACATTAATCAAATATGTAAAGTACACTTGAAAAACATGGGAACTGAAATCAAAACTTAAATGAAGATCAATACAAGCGTTTTCTACAACTTATTTTGTGGTAATGTTTTGTTTGTTAATTTAGTACACACGCTAACTTAATACTACGTACACATTTAATTTGTTTTGTCAACTTAAATTCATAATTACTAAACACATTCATCTTATGGTTAATTTATTTAGTCCTACAAATTGGGTTTTTCTAACATGTGCCCTCAAGCACATGTTAAGATATGTTTATTAAACACCAACTTTTCTTTTATATCATAAAATACATTTAATTCACATTAAATACACTCAAAATTCACCATAAATAAATAACAATTTGCATTTAATACATTCAAACTTTACTTTTATATAAACTCAAACATGTATCTTGGGGCACATGTTAGAAATTCCCTTTTTGATATCAACTGTTATCTATTCCACAAGGAATAGTTTTGACAACTCTCGTACCCAAAGGAGGAGCACCATGAGACGAGCTAATCTTTTAAATAATTTGGAGTTTTTTTGTTTCAGATCTTGTAAACATTCAGATTTTTGTAAGTACCAAGCTTTTTTGCAGATCTGAAATGTCATGTCGATGCCGCACATGGAAACTATTGATGTTTCTCTTGTAACATTGTCTTTATTTATGATGTATTTTTGTAACATGGTTTTAATAATTGATTGATATATTTTCTTATAATTTGTTTGTTTTGTTAGTATATTCGATAATATGTATTTTTATAAATTTGTCTATTTGAGATTTGAACTTGAAGAGACTTGTGAAATCCTAAAACACGAATCAACACTATTAATAAATATTGAATGCAACCTAAAAACCTCATAAAAATAATTTTTCAAAAACAGATTGGGAACGCTTCATATATGATGACAAACAGTTATTCGCAGCTAAAATATTGTCTAAAATAGAAAGCCGGGCCGCCAGGAGGGGAAGGGGACATGTTCCCTTTCAAACTAAATAGAGTATAATTTCATGTTGGTTTTAGTTTTGTGGGCACTATCAATAAAGCTAAGAGGCAAACAATTCTGAATATGGTCTATTTGTCCGACATTGTTTATGGCATGACCAGCTTTATGATACGTTATCTAGAATGATGTCATATACAACTACCAATATATTAGTGAAACCAGTCAAAGAATCTGCTCAAGGAGGATTCTACACTTCAAACGTCGTGTAACAAGAAGTTTCATGCGACGAGTAATATGTGTTGTTAGATTTTATCTTATAATTAACTAGGCGAGTACCCGCGCATAGCGGCGGAATTGCCTAGCGGCAGATAATTAACGAAACATTACATCGTGGTAAGATTCAAGTATAACTGCAAAATGTGGTAGCTTGTGATAATTCAGTTTTAAATAAAATATATAATACAAAACAACATATTAAAAAGCAGTTATTAAAATTAAACGTCAAACAACAAATGATCAAATGTAACGACCGTTAATCATCGCGCAAAACTTCTTGGTATACAACATTTGAGGTGTACACTCCTTCGGCAAACTGCTTAACTGGCTTCACTAAAACTTTAGTTGTTGATCGTGATATCCCTCTAGACAATGCTACATAAAGTTGGTCATGGGAGAAAACAGAGTCAGGCAAATAGACACCCACATTTGAAATTGTTTGCCCCTGAGCTTTATTGATTGTCATCGCAAAGGAAAGGCGGACAGGAAATTGTGTCCTCTTTAGATTGAAAGGGAACATATCTTCTTCTGATGGAGCTAGAGGAATTCTTGGCAAGAGCACTCTAACTCCAGCATGCTGCCCGACAGCAATTTCAGCATCGATAACATTAGGATCAAAGCGTTTGCATATCAACCTCGTACCATTACATAATCCATTTGCCAGATCGAGATTCCTTAAAAGGATAACCGGGCATCCAATAAACTAATTTTAAAGGTAGGTTTGTATAGGCTATTTTGTATATATGGAGCAGTCTCTTATATTCATGTTTGTTATTAGCATGTTCGATTGGTATAGTCTATTAACATGGGCCACTAATAAAATATAACGGTTTAGCTTGGCAAAAATGTATTATACAAAATTACCGTTAGATGACATTATACAAGATAAGTGGATATGCATATTAAAATATGTTTAGTATCTTCGTCAGATATGCACCCAAAGACTCCTTAAAGTATGAAAAACCAAACTTTTTCTTATGTCTTTCGAAGTTTTAAACCACATAATGCTATGCACAGATTTGTGGGGAGTCTTGATAAACACAAAAACAAGTACCTTGTTAAGCAATTTAAGCAGATAATAAGCTTAATCCAAAACTGAGTCACAGACACTTTTTTAGTGTTTTCGTGATAATAAATAACCGAGCATTATTTCATATTACCTATGTACTAATTAATTGCCATTATTCCATTTTTATATTGTTTTTAAAAAAATTGTCAATTTAAAAAAATATATTAAAAAATTTGGTTCAAGTTTACTATATTATTTTTAATTTATGCTATTTACAAATATTTAAAAGAAAAATTAACTATTCAAAAATTAATTATCATTTTGTAAAACGTAAAATTGACAAAACTGTAATAATAATATTTTGTCCGTAAATAATAATTTTAAAACATTGAAATCATTTAAATACGTGCACTCAGTGATGACTTTCAACAAATTCTAATTACATCATTTTTTTTAAATATATTGCGACAATCAAGCAATTGTGGTTACTGGGTAGATGCTTTGTGGACAATGGAGCAATTTCGAGTTGATGTTTTGTGCTTCAACTGCAGCTTTGAATTAACGAATAGCGTGTCATTATTATTGTACTCGTATTTTTGTTTTTATGACAAAAGCTACGATCTAAATTTTATCTTATTAAGAAAAGACAATTATAAGACAAACATAAAATAACACGGTAAATGTAAAATGTTGAAAGGGTGACTTTCTTTTTACTTCTTTTGGTTGCCTTTTACGTCTCGAACACAGGTTTAAAATATTACTGATTTGAGTACAGGTTTATAGTTTCAAAATTCATAAAGTCAATATGACTTTTGAAAACAAAAGACAAATAAAGATGGATTTTTAAATGTTTGATGGGCTCAAAAAGTCAAGATTGTAGACTTGTGAGTGTGTCAGTACCTTTTGACTTGACCAAACAAATGAACCCAAACTTTAATTGGAAATGCTAAAAAAAAATAAAATTCCGGCAACGGCTATACATTTTAACGACATGTTTGAACTAACCATATCACATATTCAACCTTAAACCAAGTCCGATTAATGTTGCCTAATATGGCCACGTAAGTTTCTATGCTACCCTTCCTGATCTTTTTGTTAACTCTCCTAAAAACAACTTTATAATACTCAAACAATAAAAGCCAAAAGTATTAGCTGTGATCTATCCCTTCAACAAAAAGGTCCCCTTTTAATAAATAAATGTTTCAAATCCAACTTTTAAAACTTTTGAAACTTTCAAAAATCAAATTATTAAAACTTAAAAAAATCAAATTTAAACGTGATAATGTTTTCTTTATTTACTTTTTCACAAAAGTTAAAAAAAATACTACTGTATGTTTTAAAAAGTAATCTGTACCATTTTAGATTTGAAATTATAAAATTTTCAACTTTTTAGGCATTCGAGATTTTAAACTTTTCAAAAGTAGACACCAACAGTTGATAATTTCAAAAAGTTGAACTTTTTCAAAAATTTCAAAAATCAAAAGTAAAATTCATACAAAAAGTTTTCAAAATTATACAGTGACTTTCGAAATAATCGTACTTTCAAGAAAATTAAATTTTCATATTTCAAAACTTTGGCTCAGATTTTTTCATGGCTGCAATAAACCTATTGGAAATTGCCTCGCCAATTTAGGATCCGTCAAATCATCATAGCCGTAATAGTCACGTCCAAACACTACATCACGGGGAGACCCAAAAGAGCACATTTCAAAACAATCAATCATAGCGTTGCTACGGCCAAACACGCACCACAGAACAGATTCCAGCTAAACTCAAAAAGACAAATTATGGATTTTTATTACACGTATGAAACCAGAGGCCTAAACCTTCAC
Organism: Glebionis coronaria; assembly: GCA_025667525.1. Taxonomy (NCBI): domain Eukaryota; kingdom Viridiplantae; phylum Streptophyta; class Magnoliopsida; order Asterales; family Asteraceae; genus Glebionis; species Glebionis coronaria. The sequence continues at coordinate 543,412,776 of CM046878.1, forward strand.
AACAAAAAAAAATGCAATATAATGACCATTAAACAACCAGTGTCCAAAGAACATTTTTACTAACATTAAAGCTCAAAAGCCACAAAGCAATTTCAAAGTTTTATGTAATGACTGCAGTAATGGAGGTTGCAAAGTGGAGATGTCTCACGCTTTGCCATCCTTCCATTTTACCAAGCCAATCCACATGGAGTATTTTTTTTTATAACTGACAAATTCAAAGAGCAAAAAGTGGAACAAAAGTTTTTAACAATTAAAGCCTCAGTTAGTATCGAATCTTACATGGTTTTTTTATAGATCTAACTTTTTATAGATCTAACTTTTTTTAATAAACAAAACTGAAACTGGTGGCAGATTTAGACAAACCAGAACCACCCGAACCGGAAACCAACACTTACACACCCACCAAAACGCCGCCTAAACCAAACATCACCAAGAACCACTAAAATACAACGAATCTACCAAAACTCAAACACCATCAATTTTAGAAAAATCTGGTGGTTTTGGTGGCTGATTCAGATGGATAGCGGTAGGGGAGTATGGCGGCAACGATAGCATATAAGTATGTAGTTTAGAGAAAAAGGGAGGCTAGTGTGTGAGTTTTTGTTTGATGAGAGAATATTGTGTTTATGTGTTTGGTTGTTTGTGGTGGTCATTATATAATATGTGAGGTTCGAGAGTTTGAATTTTAATTTCGGGTTCGGATTGAGGTTTGGTTTTAGGATGCGCCTTTATATTATTTGAGATGAGATTCGGGAGTCTGAATCTTAATTTTAGGTTCGGAGTGAGGTTTAGTTTTAGGCTGCGCAAGTATAGAAGATATTTTAGATAGGGCCCACAAAATAAAAGTTTTTCAACCATTCTAGTTTTTTCAACATTCAACCATCTTTGTTTTTGCTTTATAAAGTAGTAAAGATGTAATGTTTCACTTTAAGATTCACTAAATGATTTTATATTATATTTGATACATTTTAAAATTTTGTCCTATATTACGAGCTTTGGCAATTTAATTTTTATCTTTTTCGCATTTTATTTTGAACGTTACACAAAATACTTATCACAATATAGCATATCGTTAATCACCTGCCACTAAACACTTATCATGTCATCAATTATGTGTTATTGTGCATTTCCGCCGCTATGCGCAGGTATTCGCCTAGTTTCTCAAAATGATCAGAAAACGGACAGAGCTTCATTTTGCATTGTTAATTCCTTTAAACTTAGGGCATCCACTATAATGGTTTATATATAGGTTTATAAATTTATGAAGAGGTCTAAAAACTTGTAAACCATAGTGGAGATGCATTTCAAGCTTATGTGGCATGAAGAGGTTTAAGATGTTGAACCTCTTCATAATTTAATGCATGTGAGTTATTAAGAGGTTTATAAATTTAGAAGAGGTTTATACATAGTAGAAGTAGGTTTATAAAACAAAATTTTGTGTAAATTAATGTTATAAACCTCTAGAAAAGTTCATCATAGGAGATGCTCTTAGTATTCATTTTACGCTTTAACTCTTTGACTTTTTTTGGCAATGGGTTTTTCCATCCTAAACTTTGTTTTATGTTACAGTGTCCCAAAAGGCGGGGTGACGACCTTTTATATACCTTGGTGAGCCTTGTCATGTTTTTCAACTTCTCTTCACAGTTTCTCATGTTCCAGATATCCATCAACAGTTGATGTGCGAACACGACGTGGTCTACATGTGCTAAAACTCGTTGTGGAGGTTTGACTTATCGCTTGACCTAGGCATGTTATGTTCTAATCCACATTCTAATTTTATATAATCTGCACAAATTTGGTGTAATAGATACAACTTTAAGGGTATTGCAATCATTTTAGCACGAATTTGGTGTAAAAGATACCAACTTTTTTTGCAGGGAGTCTCTATTCCCCGGTGTCCTAATGGTACAAACATGGTAATACCGATACCAGGGCCTATGAGTGACTAGGATATAACTTTAAAAGGACGCAGGGCAAGCGTACCTGCCGCCCAAACCAACCTTCTGTTCCTATATGACTTCAAAGGACAGGAGAACAAATTGGAATTTTTTACTCGTGTAGTTGTACTCACATTCTAGTTTACCAACTCCCTAGTTACTCTTGGTGAGGTACATTAGGCTAGGCACAACGCATGGGGGTCGCGACCTAGTTTTTTCGGTCGGCGACCTAGTGCGACCTATTTGCCACAACCCGGCGACCTAGTGCGACCTAGTAAAATTTTTTTTTTTTTTTTTTTTTTTTTTAAAATCAATAATTTTTCTTTATAAATACCATATTTTCACACACAGTTATTTCACACACAACTCAACACACAACTCTGTTTTTTCACACACACATTCAGAAATCAAAAATGGCATGCTCATTCCCACATACCGAAGCCGAGATTAAGGCTATAGTTAACAGACAAATACTTCAACAACAACGCCGTTTCGAGCAGCTTACGAAGTTAGGTGATGATTTCGATGCTGCGTCCGAAGAGAATAGGGAATTGAGCTCGGCATGTAAGAAATGCCGTGATCTCTCCCCACAGGAGCGTCAGTTTATCGACACATATCTTAGTAAGCAAGCTGAATTGGATTTCAGCCTCCGGAGATCTTGCGCAAGAAAGGCGACAAAATTTGAGGCCAGAATTGAAGAAAATACTAAATGGTTGAATAACTTTGGTTCTTCGTCCCGATATCAAACAACACATATCGGTCCTTCGTCGCAACAACACCGAATAAGAAATGAGTCGCCCGATCTACCCTTTCCAATTCCAAACCTCACAGATGGCAGAATGACTGACATTGAGGTGTATCAAGAATACCTAGATCAAAAAGTGTTGAGACAAATGCAGGAAGAAGAAGAAAGGGAAAGAAGGGAGCGGGAGGCGCAAATTATGGCGGAAGAAGATGAAGAAGAAACATTGCGTTGGGAGTTTCCTTGTGGTCTGTTATCAGATTCGGATCCGGGAACTGATTAATCGTATTATGTAATTTTATTTTTAGTATCGTATTGCATTTCTTATTGTATTTCAGTATTTTCAAGTTTTATTAGTATTGAATAAAATTTTAACTTTCGAATACAAGATTTTTACATTTCTTTTTACAGTATATAGTATTAATTATATAATAAATATATATATATATTTTTTTTTAGGCTGGGCACAACATGAAACAAACCCATTTTAATTTTTTTACACAAACACAAACACACACATGAAACCAGTCGTGACTAAGGTCGATTAGCCCACAATTTGCACCGGCGACCGAATCGCCGCAACGCGATGATTCAGTCGCGACCGACGATCGACCGAAAAATTTCCGGGGCGTTGTGCCCAGCCTTAAACATCAACTAAATAATTTTACACGTTGTGCATTATAGCGGGTGGATGTGGCCTAGGAAGCACGGAAACTCCGCCGGAATGCCGTATGACGTATCAGAAACACGGAGAAACGGGAAACGCGGGGAAACTCAGGGAAACGCCTTCGGGAGAAGTGGAAACGTTTCTAAAACTGTGGTACTCGTAATAGTATAGGGAAATGTTTTGAGAAACGTTTCTGGCCAAAAAAATGGCGTTTCTTTTGGTCAATTAACTAAAAACCCTTTTATTTTTAATTAACCTATATAATTAGTAAATAAATCGTTTCATAACTGACGACTCATCTTTCTAAACCTTCGAGAAACCGATTCTTCATCTTCATTTTCTTCATCAGTTGAGAAATGACAATAAGTGATGTATCTTAGGTTAGTAAAAATCTGTAATTGATTGATTCTATAATACATAAACTCGCAATTGTATGATGTACAATTCTAATTCTATGACAATTTCATGTTTAAGAATTTTTAATTTATAATTATGAGAAACATTTCTTGGGTTTTTTGAATATTTTTTATAACAATTTCCCATACACTAAAGTATATAAGACAAATAAACGTTTCTCTGCCGTACCCGTATCTTGAATTTTAAGATGTTGTCGTTTCCCGGTACCCGTATCCGTCCCCGTCCCCGTTTCCGTACCCGTGCAACTTAGATGCTATATAAGTAAGATGCCCCAATATTTGTATTCACTTATCTGTACACATCATTGATACTTACAATATGACATTATAGATCACTGCTAATAGAGTAATAGAACACTACTTCTACTTTTACAAAATATGTGAAAGGAAGCCAAAACCTAAAATGAGAATGTGGTGTAAGATGTAAGGTGCTTTATACGAGTGTTATAAAAGTTTGAGATATTTCGGGGACTATAGATTTACCTTGCTAGTCATTTCCTTGTGACCTATTTCCCGCTTTTAGAAAATCAGAACCATTATAGGTTTATGACTAGTTGATTGTTATGACTTTAATGTGCAGTATTTTGAAAACCCTTTAGCCTTGTATATTAAATGTTCTAGTTAGCGTGTTAAACTTAGTAACTTCAGGATGCAGCTCTTAACTCTTTAGTGTTACGAACATGCCATTTCAGATCTCATAAGTAACAGTCTTAACTATTTATGCCTAGTAGACGTGTTTGAAGGTGCAAATATATATAAATCACAAAATGAGGACAAAGTTATAGGACAACACGCAGATATTCCCTGTGCATTGCCTACAACCTCAACAACTATAAACAAGCTATACTAGACATTAATGGCATCCTCCTCTATTCAATTCTGCATATAGTTGGTTTTATATACCGAACACTGCAGACTATTTCTTCTCGACATTTTTCACAGCAACAGCATGGTTAGTTTAAATATCACAGCTCTAAGGTATCTGTGATGTTACTTATAAGCTCAGCTTCATCTCTCTTTGTCTTCCCAAACACTCCTAGCCCTTACATTTCGTTCCTGCTCAGAAGACCATTTAGCACTTGATAGAAGGCATTTGTAAGAATTCCAAGATAATTATTCGCCAATCAGTGGGAAACTTCTTATTCAGTAGCACTTGCATTGCATCCCATATTATTTTTGCATACGGGCACTTGAAAAATAAATGGTCATGTGAATCAGCAGATCCCATACAGAGTACAGATCATAACTTCATTCGGTTGCAAATCTTTGCCATCCAAATCTTTGGTGTACATTGAGTAAACCATAGACTTCCATCCTACATTTTGTCCCCCATCTCTGTTTATCCATGCAACTTTATCTTCTGATACATTGCACAAGTTTGGTACCTAGATATTGTTGATGACATGGTATTAAACCAACCAATTCACATGCCACTTCTAAACACCATTCTCGATCATCTAGCAATACATGTTACTCTCTTTGTTATCAACTGACACAAAGAGAAATCCTTTTACCATCACCAATACAAGTTTGGTACCTAGATGTTGTTGAGAACCAAAACTATTTCATTTGTCATACCATACATAAATCCTTTTACCATCACCAATCTTATACAAATGCCGTTCTTAACTTTTTCATCTTAGTACTTGCATTTGATTCATATAAGATTTTTTTTTGTCAGTCATATTACATATATAGTGTAGAGGTACAAATGTTGACCTATTCACTTACAAACGAGTCAAATGGGTAAAACTAATTTAACTATTTGGAAGCCATTTTAGTATATATGTAAATACATGAAACCTCTAAATTGCTTTATTCAGAAAAGGGTTAAAAGTTATTGTAGAAGTCGGTTTTGGGTCAAATGCGTTATATTGAGATTGTGCAATGTCTTCGTTTTTTAGGTTAAATGAGTCTACAAACATCCAACTGGTTTTCCACCCAATCTGTGGAGAGATTGTTGCATAGTTCGTGCACTTGGTGCAGATGTTTGCCCTGGAAGAGATGTTGAGGCCGCATCTGCTGGAAACAACATGGATTCAGGATTTTGCACATGGGACTTTTACACCAGAGAGATAAAATCATTTCACTTCGAGAGCGGAGTCACTAATACACGATATCACTCGCTCCCTTATCCAACAATGCTTTAAACAGAGGGCATGATTTAGTAATTGGACGCTAGAAAACTGACAATGGTGTATAAACCTTGTGGGCCTCTTATCGTCACAACAACCAGTAATCAGAAAGTTGTTAAAGTGTTTGATATTCGTGATGGATAACATATCATGAGGTGGGACGTGCAAAGTAATGTTGTACTATGGATAACTCGAGCCCCTTGTAATGGAGGAATAGAGGGAATGTGGTTTTGGCAGACACATAAGATGTTGGTTCAAGTTTCTCATCGTGGGGAAGGGAATGTGGATCAAGCGAAAGAGGTGGTCGGGGAGCTTGTGGTCGCGGTGGTTCGAACTGGAAACGTGATGCTATGTAACAATCAGAAAACAAGGGATACGAAGCATATAAAGTGTTTCAATTGTGACCAATACGGTCACTATGCATCCGAGTGTCAAGCACCAAATAAGAAAGAGGATGAGGCAAACTTGACTCAGATAGAAGAAGAGGAGGTTGCGTTGATGTTAACAGTTTGTGGTGAGCAAACTGAAACTTTGGTGCTGCTAAACGAAGATAATGTATTCTCGGGGAAACCGAAGTCAAGAGTAAAATTGGGAGCTAGCAATCATATAACTCGGATTCGTATACAACGGAGATAGCTATCATATAACTGGGATTCGTACTTTGTTTGCTGATCTTAACACTAATATCACCAGGCAGGTGCGTTTCGGTGATGGTTCGAGAGTACAGATTGCTAGAAATGGAACGATCTTGTTCGAGTGCAAGAACGGCGGGCAACAAGTTATATTGGAAGTTTGCTACATATCGGCACTCCACCGAAACATACTTAACCTTGGTCAATTAACTGAGATCGGTTACAAGGTTGAAATGGACGAATATATCAGACTTCATGATGACTTTGGCCGCCTTGCTATGAAGGTACAGCGCTCCAAAAACTGATTATTCAAAATTTCCCTTCAAACAACTCAGCCTATATGCTTGCTAACTAATATACACGATGAGGCGCATGCTATGTTGGGACACGTAAACTTTCATATCATTGAATGAATGGTTCATAAGGATTTAGTACGGGGTGTAACTACTATAAAGCATCTATCACAAGTATGTGAATGATGCATGGTTTCGAAGCAAACGAGACAAGCGTTTCCCAAAGGATCTCCTTGGCGAGCAAGTAAGCCCCTTGATCTCGTTCACACAGATTTGTGTGGCCCTATCACACCGTCTACTGTCGCAGTAATGGTTATTCCATGCTATTTGTTGATGATTGTAGCTGATACATGTGGGTTTTCATGATCAAATTGAAGGATGAAGCCTTCACTACTTTCAAACGGTTTAAGGTTCAACTAGAAAAGGAAAACTCACTTAAGTTAAAGGGGTTACAGACAGATCGGGATAGGGGTTACAGTACAGAAGGCATAAAGAGGCAAATGACAGCCCTATCTCCCCACAAATAATGTAAGTCCACCTCAAACTACAGAACCTTTATTACAACTCACAAATAATTATACAACTGAGTCATCGAATGGAAATCCCTTTGTGACTATCGGGTCGAATACTACAACACAGTCTGAACAAGGTGAAAGTCCCTCGATGTATGATAACACACAAGTCCATGGTTTCCGAAGTCAGGCTGAAATCTATGCCGAAACCGAACCTGTTGATTTGGAACCGGACGAATTATTGCTGGTAGGAGACGAGCCTGCAACTTATAAAGAGGCAACATGTGTACAGTCGTGGTGTGAAGCAATGAAAGCGCATGTCGGGTCAATTGAAAAGAACCAAACATGCCAACTTACGACCCTCCCTTCTGGCCACAAACCAATCGGTCTCAAATATGTTTGTTGAAAGTTTATGGGCTTATATTTAATAATCGTGTGTTAGGATCGAACTCGAGATTACGAGATTGCACTCAATACGTAAAGAGTTAATTTATTTAATAAATATATATTTATATATTTATTAAATTAAACTAAGCTTTAACTTTAACGACCGTTAAATATTAAGAGTTAAGTTAAACGATCGCTGTGGACTAAAAGAGAAGGAAATAGAAGATTTCGGAACACCCCACCAAGGGGGTGTCGAATGTCGGTCACAAGGGGGGGAGTATGGGAACTTTTATCTTGCCTTATTTTTATCTTTCCTTGAGCTACAAGATTTGTAGGCTATATAAGGACCCCCTATAATTCTTCACCCATAATCTTTCTTTCTTTCTCTTCCTGCGATCAACAAACCAAACGCACCATAGGGTTTGTTTTTTTGGTTTTTCTATATAATCTAGTGCTAGCCCCTCTCTAGGGTTGTTGGGTAGATTTTCCACTAGACGTTGAAGCTCGGTTTACACGTACTAGACTTACAGTTAGCTCGTTGTATTACGTGTGTACAAGAACGTAATATAGTCTTACTTTAGACTATATCTTGGTGATACAGTTTTATCGATATTTTGGTGCTTCGTTCTTATCGTGTGGAATCGTCATAGCTTAAAGGTACGTAACCCTAATTCGATTAATTATAAGTGTGTTATTATAATCTTGTTAAATCGCTTCCGCTATGCGTGCTTTGATCTTTGTTAGGGTTTTAATAATTTTTATGTATATAATAAACCTTCAGTGGTATCGAAGAGCCGTTTTAACATGTTATAATTATCAAAAATCTAAAGTTTTTAACTAATAATTGTTTTGAGTTAAACTACACGTTTTTTAGGTTTTTTTAAAAATTAGGTTTTTGTTTTTTAAAATCTTGGTTTTGCCGAAATTTTTTTTTTTTTTTTAAACCCTAAATTACATGTTGTATAATTTTAGATTAAATTGCATGATTAATTGTTATATCATGTAGACTAATGGTTACGATCCGTAAAGATTTAATTGTTAAGAGATTTTGGTGGATCCATGATGAACGTGCATGTCTTTCATGGATCATAAAATTATATGATTATATGATTTTATGTGCTACTTGTTTTATTTGATTCAATAAATATAGAATTAGGGAAGAATTTTATATGAATATAAAAACCTAGTTTTGATAATTATTGAATAAATCGTTTGCATGTGGCTATTCGATTTATTTATTGCACATATAAATTGTTATTATGTGTTTATGATTTAGTTTTTTTTACTTGTTTATGAAAAAATGTATGAATTGTTGTAAACAAGGTTTTTTAAAGAAAAATAATATGGACTAAATCATATTAAAATTAAGATTTGTTTTGAGATCTAAATTACATAGAATTTGTGTTGATTGGTATTCGCAATAATAATTTAACGGCCTACTCCTTTTGACAAACTATAAAGTGGGTATAACGCACCGCTGGTCATGTATCCGGTTAAGGAAGGAGGTGTTATGCCATTAGTCGCTGACCAAATTCCCGGCTTGCCTGTGCGTCAAATTGAAATTACCTACAACTATTATTTGCATTATACCTTAAGGTTGATATACCACAAATTCACATTCGAACCACAATGAATAAGGTTATTGCTTTGTGCTTTAGCCGAGTTTTAGAAAAGTACGTTGTGAATAGTTGTGCGTAAATTCTTTAAACTGACCAATACCTCAACAAAATATATGTAGAAATTTAGTCTCGTGGAAACGTACTAAATGTTTTATTGAACTTATGTTGTTGTATGCATGCTCCTCCATACATCAATTTTGACATCAAAATTTATACCCTTAAAATTTAAGTCGAATGCTATCTATTTGACGAACACTTGAAATTACTATGTCGTCATATGAGATTTTTGGACGATGTTGTAATGGAAAAAAAAACTTCCATATAATGAGAATTCGCATGATAGTTTTACGTTCTTTAGATTAGACGACTAATTAAGTTACTCAGTGAGATCTGGAAACCTAAGGCATTCAGAAGGGATGAAACATGTTTACAATGCAAAAGATTTTGGCAATGTAAATCTCTTAAACATCTAGAAATTGCAAATTTTTTGTCAATTGAATTGTTCGACAAGTCACTATGTTGAATGCATTCATTACTAGCAGATCAACTGATGTAATGGATCTATGTCAATATATGTTCTAAGATTCAAGGAAAATACTATGGTTAATTTATTTACCGAGGTAATTTTATTTTCTTGAAAGTATTTTATTATCGAAAATAATAATATTTTAAACTTATTTCTGTAGAAATGGCTCAACCCGATAACAACGTTTTAAGTTCGGCGTTCAAAACTTTCTTTGATCGTCCGGAACTTACTGACCAAAACTTCAATGATTGGCATCGCTCCTTAAGAATTGTTCTGAGAGTAGCGGGTACTATTGATTACTTGTCCAAGCCGTATACGACTGACCTTGCTGAAGGAGCTTCTGAAGCAGAGACTTGCACACGCTGCTGAAGTTAAGAAGCACTCTGATGTGGCTTGTATAATGCTTGGGAAAATGTCACCTCAACTTCAAAAGAAGTATGAGCTATTTTCTCCAAAACGTATGCTTGATGAACTCAAGGCAAAGTTTGAGAAGCCTCAAGCTGTGGAGATCTACGACTTAGTAGATGCTTTGCATAGCTGTAAGCAAACCCCTGGGAAATCTGTAAGTGCACATTACATGGAAATGAGAGGTTACATGGAACAACTCATTGCACTAGGACACTCATATGATCATAATATGGCGATTAACTTGATCAATAGGTCCTTTAACAAGGACTTTAATGATTTTGTTAGGAACTATAATATGCATTGCACTGGGAAGACAGTTAATGATTTGCATGCAATGCTCATTGACTTTGAAAAAGGTTTAAAAGACAAGGCGTCTACCTCTACTCCTCAAGTACTAACCATACAAAAGGGTAGAGTGACTAAGCCAAAACCGCAAGCGAACAAAAAGATGAAAGGCAAAGGCAAAGTTGATAAGGGCAAGCAAGTTGCGACATATCAGAAACCTAAGCAGAACTTTGTCAAGAAGAATCAATCTCAAAAGGATGAGACTTGTCACCATTGCGGATCAAGTGGTCACTAGAAGAGGAACTGCTCTCTTTGCCTCGATGAGTTGCGAGAAAGTAAGAAGAATAAGTCTGAGCTAAGTGCTGCAGCTTCAGGTAACTTATTTAGGATTGAATTATTTAATTTGACATACAAGTTAAATTCCTGGGTATATGATACGGGATGCGGTATTAACATTTGTAATACGCTGCATGGATTTAAGCTGGAAAGGAAGCTATCCTATGGGGGACAACATCTGCAATTGGGCAATAGAGCACAAGCAGTTGTTGAAGCCATAGGAACATTTAATTTAGTTTTACCTTCGGGTTTAGTACTGATTTTGAACGATTGTCATTATGCACCTTCAATTGTTAGGGGTGTTATTTCTTTTTCTTGTTTGTTGAATCTTGGATTTATTTACACTATTGATAATAATGGAATTCTGTTTTCAAAGATGGTATTTTCTATTTTAATGCAATTTCTGTGAATGGTGTGTTTGAAATAGACATGCATGCTAATTCCGAATATACTAATAATTATGTCTTTAGCATGAGTAAGCAGAGAAAGTTTGACAAGAACTCTTCTTATCTTTGGCATTGTAGACTTGCCCATATTAGGAAGACACGCATACAAAAGCTTCAACATGAAGGGCTTTTGGAAAATATCAATGATGAATCATTTGATAAATGTGAGTCTTGTATCTCTTGAAAGATGACCAAGAAACCTTTTATTATCAATACTGAAAAGGCTACTGATCTACTTGGTTTAATACACACTGATGTGTGTGGACCACTTAGACATGTGTCAAGGAAAGGTGCTAGCTACTTCTTAACATTTACGGATGATTAATATTACCGTTATGATTATGTTTATTTACTTAAGCATAAACATGAGGTATTTAAAACATTCAAAGTGTTTAAAACAGAAGTAGAATTGCAACTAGGAAAGAAGATTAAAGCTCTTCTTTCTGATAGAGGTGGTGAATATTTAAGTCAAGAGTTTAAAGATTATCTAACTGAGAACGGAATTATTTAGCATCTTACTTCTCCCTATACTCCATAACAAAATGGAGTATCTGAAAGGAGAATCCGTACACTATTAGATATTGTGCGATCTATGTTTAATCTTACAACTTTACCAGTATCCTTTTGGGACTATGCCTTAGAATCTGAGGTTCGTATTTTAAATATGGTTCCCACGAAAAGGTTAATAAGACACCATATGAACTACGGCATGGCAAAACGCCATATTTGTCTTACTTAAAGGTCTGGGTTGTGAGGCGTATGTGAAACGTGACTCGGGTGACAAACTCCAACAACAATCTGTAAAATGTATCTTTGTAGGATACCTTAAGGAAAATATGGGTTGCTACTTCAATTATCCACCTAAGAACAAAGTTATTGTTGCTAGGTATGGAGACTTCCTTGAAAGTGATCTTGTAAATCAAGAATTCAATGGGAGAAATTATGATCTTGAAGAGAGTCATATAGATACATTACCTTCTAAAAACACTAGCGAAATAATTCCTGCAGAACTAGAAAGTCTGGCGGTTCCACCAGAGTTAGTTCCTTTGTGTAGATCTGAAAGGATTAAAAATGAAAATAGCAATATATGTCTTAACATAGAGGATGATGATGAAGTAGGGGATCTCAGAGAACCTGCTAATTATAAATCCGCCATGCCTGATCCTGAGAAGGATAAGTGGATGGTTGCTATGGATGAGGAAATGAAATCCATGAAATTAAATGATGTTTGGATCCTTGTAGATCCACCACCAAATGCTAAAGTAGTGAGACATAAGTGGATATACAAGAAGAAAACTGACATGGATGGCAAAATACAATCCTATAAAGCTCGTTTAGTAGCTAAAGGTTTTACTCAAACTTTTGGCGTAGACTACGAGGAGACATTTTCTCTTGTAGCAGACTTAAGGGCTATAAGGATTCTCATAGCTATAGCAGCATACTATGACTATGAGGTATGGCAAATGGATGTTAAAACTGCCTTCTTGAACGGTCGCCTAGATGAAGACATCTATATGCAACAACCGGAAGGGCATGTTGATCCTAAGAATCCAAAACGCGTGTGTAAACTTCAAAGATCTATTTATGGTTTGAAGCAAGCTTCACGTCAATGGAATAAACGATTTGATGAAGAAATCAAAAAGTTTGGATTTATTCAAAATCGTGATGAGCCATGTGTATATCGCAAAGCTAGTAGGAGTGATGTAGTATTTCTAGTCCTATATGTTGATGACATATTAATCATGGGAAGTAACATACCAAGACTTAAAGCTGTTAAGGATTATCTTGGTAAATGTTTTTTCTATGAATGATTTAGGATAAGTTGTATACATTCTGGGAATTAAGATCTATCGAGATAGGAGTAGACAGTTAATTGGTCTTAGTCAAGATGCTTATATTGACAAAATATTGAAGAAGTATAATATGTATAATTCTAAGAAAGGTTTTTAACCTATGGAAGTTAAGCATAATTTAAGTCATGAGATGGATGCATCAACTCCTGAAGAGGAGGCATACATGTAGAAGGTGCCTTATGCTTTGGCTATAGGATCTATTATGCATGTTGTAAGATGCACAAGGCCTGATGTGGGGTTTGCTCAGAACTTGGTCAGTCGTTACCACAGATCCTAGGGAAGCTCCATTGAACTGTTGTTAAACATATTCTAAAGTATTTGAGGAGTACGAAAGAAATGTTTTTAGTATTCGGAGGAAAACCAAACACATTACTGAATGTGACAGGATTCTGTGATGCGTCCTGGTAATGTGATAAAGACGATACGAAGTCCTACACGGGTTACGTGTTTGTCATCAACTAAGGAGCAGTTGACTGGAAGAGCAAGAAGCAAACAATGATTGCAATGCATGCTACTCAATTTGAGTACATGGCTGCTTCAGAAGCTGCAATGGAAACTGTTTGAATTAGGAAGTTTATTGGAGATCTTGGAGTGATGACTTCAATTAAAGAACCTATTGATGTATATTGTGACAATTCTGCTGCAATAATATTCGCAAATGATTCTGGAGTCAAGAAAGGCGCTAGACACTTTAAGCGTAGACATCACTACGTCCGAGAACAAGTGGAAGCTCGTGAAATCAAATTAATAAAAATTCACACAGATGATAACGTAGCTTATCCTTTTATTAAGGCTTTGCCTAGACCAAAGGTCGTTAAGCGTGCCAAAGCAATTGGGCTGCAATTAACTAGTGATTTCATGCAAGTTTGTGATTAGTATTTGGATAAAGGATGTTTAGACATTACTATTATTTAATGAAATAAAGATTGGATTTCGTTTATTCTTGTTATTTAATTTTGTATCCTATTTTACATGTTTTAGTCCATGAATAATTTAGTTATGCTAAATGTCCGTTGTCGATTAATAATATGGGAGTATTATTAAATTAAGACAATTCGAAATTGCGATAGAGTATACTTGAAAGTATATTGATCGATTTTGGATGATATTCGATGAATCGAATATTAGACTTATCCAAACTATATGTTTTTACTTTGTGGATCTTTGTCATCAAGTAAATCATAAATAGTTATCCTCAAACCTGAGATACCAGGAAACTTTCGTGAATCTAGTGCTTTTTGTGGGATAATCTAACGCTAAAGTAACTGGTAGCTATAAGGGTTATTTTCAGAAGTGTTGCAAAATTCATAGGTTTTTCTTGTAGTCAATATGGAATTTATTTCCTCCAATTTTGTTTTGGAGTTATAATACAGTTGGGCCCCTCGTGGGATTAGTAAGATGTTTGTGTGGCCGCACCCAAATTTGTTTTGGTAATCTTGCTGAATATGTGAACGAGAAACAAAATGGTTAATTAAAGGCATGACTGAGATCCATATCCTTATTAACGTTGTATTAGAAATAAAAGGATCATAATAATGATGAATCATTAAAATGTTTTATCCAGGAGACCTTACTCGAGTTGTACTAGAGACATTGCTAGTGTAACTAGACGTTAGTCAATATAATCACGATATTCGAAATATGTCCAAGTGGGAGCTGAAAGTTTATGGACTTATATTTAATAGTCGTGTGTTAGGATCGAACTCGAGATTACGGGATTGCACTCAATACGTAAAGAGTTAATTTATTTAACAAATATATATTTATATATTTATTAAGTTAAACTAAGTTCTCACTTTAACGACCGTTAAATATTAAGAGTTAAGTTAAACGACCGTTGTGGACTAAAAAAGAAGGAAATAGAAGATTCCGGAGCACCCCATCAAGTGGGTGTCGAATGTCGGTCACAAAGAAGGGGGAGGGGGGAAGTATGGGAACTTTTTTCATGCCTTATATTTATCTTTCCTTGAGCTACAAGATTTGTAGGCTATATAAGGACCCCTTGGCTTTCATAATTCTTCACCCCATAATCTTTCTTTCTCTCTTCCTGCGATCAGCAAACCAAACGCACCTCAGGGTCTAGTCCTAGCCCCTCTCTAGGGTTGTTGGGTAGATTTTCCACTAGACGTTGAAGCTCGGTTTACACGTACTAGACTTACGGTTAGCTCGTTGTATTACGTGTGTACAAGAACATAATATAGTCTTACTTTAGACTATATCTTGGTGATACGGTTTTATCGTTATTTTGGTGCTTCGTTCTTATCTTGTGGAATCGTCATAGTTTAAAGGTACGTAACCCTAATTCGATTAATTATAATTGTGTTATTATTATCTTGTTAAATTGCTTCCGCTATTAGTGATTTCATCTTTGTTAAGGTTTTAATAATTTTTATGTATATAATAAACCTGCATTTGTTTCTATTGTGATGTGTGCGCCCTTTGTCAAGAACACACTAAGCTCAAGCACCGTGGCCTTGACCCATCCAAAGGTTGGATTGGGCCACCAAATGCTCCTCCACAGTCCACACATTCCACCTTCAATGCAAAGATGAGTTTGAACTCATAGTAACTTGGGCAAAGTGTTATATTTATCGATTTGCATCTTTTTAGTTTCTGATATTTAACTTATGGTTAAACTATAGTTGCTCTATATTTTTGTTAAACATACCTTATGGTTAAACTATGGTAATCGCCACCATGAAACATGAAACAAAAACAGACCATTGAGTGGTGGTGTGTCACAGGTCATGTGCTAATAATGGTATTGCTATAATCTCTGTACCAGATATTAATAAAAGAAACAAAACTATAATCTACTATAGGTGCTTATTGAAATTTGTACCGGATATTAATAAAAGAAACAAAACTATAATCTACTATAGGTGCTTATTGAAATCAAACATAACATGTGTAAATGAATCTCATAACAACAAAAAAAACAATGATAATTCAGTTTATTCACGACAAATTTAATACGACCTTCATTTTTTCTTGTCACATTAACTTTCTTTCTCCGACGACTTACAGCGACCTATTTACTACAATAATGCGACAAAGTTTAATTTTTTAATATATTTTTTATTCAAATAGTTATTTAAATAAAATAAAAGCATTAAAATAATATTTATACTTAAATATTGTTAAAAAATGATTAAAAAGACTTAATTAGAAATAAAAAGGGTAAAATGTATTAACTAAAACTAAGAAAAAATTTCAAGATTCGTCCCTATCGTTTACATAGAATATCAAGTTTCATCCCTATCTCAAAATAACTCCATGAATCGTCCCTATCGTTTACAAATATGATCAAAAGTCGTCCCTATTTTGGTTAACTTTTGTTGTTAAATCGTGTGAGTAGAGGGGCATTATGGTCCTTTCCTTACAAACATCATGAATATGCAACTATATTGTTACTGCTTGTGTTGTCTTGTGAATAAGATATGATGAACATCATTATCACATCCAACCACGCTGGTATGACATACATACACATCATCTCAACCACAAAATAAAACCTATCAATAATTAAACCACCAAATTCAGAAACCCAAATCAATTGTAAAACCCGTATTTAAAAATCCTCGAATATTAAATACACAGCCTCAGTTTCATGTAAATAACTTTAATTAAACGTTAACAGAAAATATGCAGCCTCAGTTCAGTTAAATATTACAAAAAAATATTCATTCAGAAAATAATTTTGAGTTTCAGAAATTAAGTTCAGAAAATATTACGTGTGCATTATTATGATACGGAAAAGAGTTATTACGTTCACGAATTAAAACACTGGAAATAATTACGAGCAAACGTAGATAAAACGTTAAACCGAAAAACAAACGGAAAACCAAAATTATTAAAGGGGGTGGCAGTTTCATGTGTGAACAAGGAATTATATGGGCTTTTTGGCCCAACTCATCACACTACTACACTACAGCCAAACAAACACAACCTCCTCATTTTCTTTCATACGAAAAAAAGAAAAGAAAAAACGAGGGTTTCTTGTGCCTTGTGGTGACCGACGACTGAAGACAGGAAAACAAGGGGAAACGAATTTTGGTCTTATCAATTGATTGGTTACGTGTTCATAGTCAACCCTTATTCACGATTAAGGTAATCAACCCTCTTTTCTTCTTATAAACCACGAATCTTGGGATTTATATATATCAGAAATTAAACATAAGATAAATACAGATTGGTCGGGTTATGGGGTCTTGATCACGAAAACCGAGAGTTATTAAACTCTCGGTGGTGTTTTGTTGGTGTAAAGCCGAGAATTCAATGTCTCTGTGGTCCCTTTTGTTGCCCAGCCTTGAACCACAAACCCAACAGGGGGTGTTTGGGATTAAATCACAGCAGGGGGTGTTTGGGATTAAATTGCAGAAAGGGGGTGTTTGGGATTACGAGCAGTGGGAACCACTGCACCAGCAGTGGGAACGAACAACAGGCCAGTGGGTTGAAACAGCCTAGCAGTGGGAACCGGCTGAGCCGGTTGGGACTTAACCTAAACGGTGGGAACAGAAGTGACTACAGCGGCAACTGACACTAGGCCGGTGGCTGCTGAATGAGTGATGGCAACAAGGGCCACAACCATGGGCTGTTGGGCCTCGGTTTTGACTAGACCGAGACATGGGTGTCTCGGGTAAGTTGGTTGTGACTCAGGTTCGGGGGACACTAAAACTTTACAAGAAGTAAACGTTTTAACGTTTTAAATGTATGTTTTAATTAAATCATTTAAAATAGAATAATTAAGTTATAAATTGTCTATTTTAATTCAATTAACGTTTATGAAGTTAATGACGTTATATGATATTACTTATTTAAAGACTTGTTATTATAAAACGATTTAATTATTTATGAAACCATTTGGAAACCTTCTATTTTAAGAAAACTTTCTAAATTCAGGAAACTTGCTAATTTTAACAGGTTATTAATGATAGTATTATAATATTAGAATCAGTATATTATACAAGTAATCAGAGGTACAGGATATACACTAATCAACAAACATTAAGGTACAGTCAGATTAATCAGTTTATATGCAAACAGTAACACAAGAATAAAATAAATTAAATTAAGAACAGATAAAAATCAGTAACAGTAAACAGATCAGACAACTCATCTCAGCGTCCTTTATCTATGTAGTATCCGTGAAGTCAGGGTAGATCCTTCAGCTTTCGCTTTTATTCTATTATTGGACACGAGGTACGGATTTCCCGTCTTTCATTAAGGACTTTCTTTTTATGCATGATTAGGATTCTCCGTCTGCAGCCAAATGTTTTCCCCAGTATATGTTATAAATTATCAGAAATTATTTTAATAACTAAGATATTGCTTGAGCCTTATATACAAGCATGAACAGTTAGTTGTACTAGTTGCGGAGGTACCGTAACCATGAAACTTGAGGCACCAGTGTCATGACTCACCTGTAGGAGAGTGATACCCTGCAGCATCCCATTCAACTCAGCTTGGCCATTTTATCAGTATTATTAGTGGGGCGTATGGATGCATCCTAGCCTTATCAGTTTACAGTTATCAGGTGAATGTGGTGTGTGCTATACATCCTTCACATTGGAGCTGATCCCTCCACTCAACACATTATTTTGAGGTCACCCCTATGCAACAGTTGTTTTAGCACATGACCTATATAAGCTCTTGGCAATTAAAATACAGTAAATGCATGTTTTCAGATTTAACAGATAACAGTTCAACTTTATTATTTATGAATCAGACTTTTCAGATATTACACAGGTTTCCGCTACAACTTTACTTATCAGTCTTACAGCTTCAGTATTTTATCATCAGCTTTGTTAGTGCAAACATTACGATGTTTTGACAATATAATCTCTTTGTGTTTTGCTGATGACAAACATATAATTCACAATACATTATATAAAATGTTAAGGTACTCGTAATCACTCAAGAATACATTTGTATACTTCTCTCGACATCTCCAAGATCGCATTCGGAATGAATCACTCAAGGTATGAATAAACATGGCATTAACCTAACTAAATGATCAATGATTAATATTTCTTAAAACTCACATTTAATCAAATGTGACAAAATATTTTAATAAACTTTATTTTTAAGAAAATGTTTTAATAAAAAGAAAATGGAAATTTGAATTTGGAATATTCCAAAGAATATTCCCTAAGGCATATTCTAAAAAAAAAGTTTTAATTTGAATTTGGCATATTCCATATGCCAAAGGAATATCCTTTGAGGGTATAAACTACCCCAAATGACATATCACTACTAAAGGACAAAAATGCACGGTTTCTACGTTGGAGGTCCCTTATTGATAAGGAACCGCGGGAGGCGGTTCCTTATTGATAAGGAACCGCGGGTGTTTTTGACCGTTTCACTCTTGCCCTATAAATAGTGGATCATTTCTAGCTTTTCTTTCAACCCTTTTTGCACAGTTTCTTCAAAAACATCTTTAAACTCCTTGATTAGTTAGTTTAGATTAATCTTGTTTAAGATGTGATTCTCTCCTTCAATCCTCTCATCCTCTCAAGTGCAAAGATAAGAACACTTTCATTACCATGAAGTGTTGGGTTCATAACATGATGAGGAACTCTCCTTCTAGATCAAGTCATTATTTTCCTATTATGTATATTTAGAAGATCCAAGTGTTGGGTTCACTTGGATGTGTTTGTAAGGGTAGAAGATCCAAGTGATGGGTATCCTTGGATTAGGTGTTAGTTGTGTAGATCCAAGTTTGTTAATACTTGGATATAGTGTTAGAGTCATAGATCTAAGTGTTGTGTGCTTAGATCTATATGGTTTGTGTGTTTAGGCCATAAAACACAAGGTTTGTTATGTTGGGCCATAAAACATAACTAGTGTGAAAATTGGTGTAGATGGGTATAGATTGGTCCCACCTAAGATTAGGACTCGACATCTAGCCTTGTGTCAGAAAATGGTGAAGTAGGCGACGTTGTGTATATTGGTCATACCTAAGATTAGGACTCGACTTTTAGCTTAGAGTCGTAAATTGAATAAGCGACGTTGTGTATGGTTTCTCCACCTTAAGGAGTTTGTTAACTAGTGAAGTAACTCTCGAGTAAGGTGTACTCGAGGAGTGGAGTAGGGCGAAGAGGAGCTTCGTGACCGAACCACTATAAATCATCGTGTCGGTACTTTCCTTTACATTTATGTCCTTACTCTTATTGATGCATTTATTTGTTGTTATGTGTTGTGTGCATCTCATAATATAAACATCTAAGTTGCGGAAAAGTTAAGGCTTAGTACGTGTGTGCTTCATGTTTAGATTATGGTCAAGTGTACATCACTTAGTCTAAACATCCTAGTTGCAGAAAAGCTTATGCTTAGTACGTGTGTGCTTAGTGTTTAGACTATTGCTTGATGTACTCTTGATTTGATGTGTTTGTGTGTTTCCTTACTTATAGTTGTTATCTATTACAAACACATCTCATACTTAGTCAAGCTTGATCAAGAATTTGATACAAAGGATTGTTAAAGTTTAACATGTAAAAAATGGCATCATCCACTGTAGGCGGTTCCTTAAAGGGACACGTGGTTCGTTAGTGATAAGGAACCGCGAGTATGTTTAAAGAACCGCGCACAGTGGGTTTATGCAAAATGTTTTGAAAAGTAACTAGAAACTATTCAACCCCCCTTTCTAGTTTCTACAATTGGTATGAGAGCTTAGTTATTCAAGATCTTTGAAGTATATTGTACTTTAAAGATTGGATCGACCTTTGCTCTCTTTTTCAAAACAAATGGTTTTTAAAAAATGCAAACGGTTTTCAGAAATAGAGACGATCTTTGTATCAAATTGTTCATGAAGAGTGATTACTTATAAAATGTGTTTTGTTGTTTCATTCGTACAAGTTTTGGTGTTAAATAAACGTTGTATAATAGCTTCAATTAAATCTCTTCATGTTTGGAAGTATAAAAAATATTTGTGTCATAATTAACTCTAAAATACTAGTTATTTGTGTCTAAAATGATTTTTTAGAGTCCTAAGTCCTTCCAAAATATTACCAAATGATTTTGGCCAACACAAAAATAGAATTTCAAAATAATATACGAGAATAAATTTACTTGTAAAACCCGCATGCTTTTACCATGAATAGTGCCCTTAAGATCGTACATCCTAGATTAAAACTTACCCTATTTAGTATTGATCACATTCATGTGCTAATAATCAAGCAAGTGCATACGTGTATGACATGATAGGTATCGATTACGTACAAACTCATGATAAACAGTTAATAGATATTTCACGTGAACATAATTAAATCATGATCACCATTTTAAAACACGAACTAAAATAATTACGTAAGTACTTAATTACGAGTGTAAATAATACGATAAAGTACATGATAAAATAAACAGAAACACTTTAAACACAAACACGTTTAACCACGAACGAACACGAAACATCGGGACACGAGAAAAGGTACGGGTACCCCATGTGGGGCCCCATACCCACGACACACATAACAAGGTGGGCTAAGCCCATGGACTTTTACAAGAAAAGGGGGGGGGGGTTATGGTAACTTTTCATTTCATTTTTACATTTCAAGCAAAATAAACATTTAACCTAAAAAGGTTTTCTCTCCTTCCTTTTTGTCCTCTTTGTGCCGCCACCCTAAGACCACCATAGGTGGTTGATTGGTTGATTTTGATCTTGAAAACCATTGCTATAAACCGTGTTTGTTCATCCTCTTCCAAGCTACGTATTGGTATATCATTCTAAACCTTTCTTTTTAATTCTTTTTAAATCTTTGATTATTTTCATGAACATGTTATTGTTATTCTTATTAAAACATGATAATTAAACATAGATCTAACATGTTTTGGGGTTAATTACAATCAAAGGTTGTTATATGAGGGTGTTTGTTTTTGGCCGCCTAGTATAACCAACCCGAGGGGGGTTCGGTTTGCTTTTAGCCGCCACCACCAAGACCATTTTGGTCTTGGTTGGTGCATGTGGGACCCACGGCAGCAAGGGGACACAAGTACCCCGAGTTGGCTCGGGGTACGGTGTCGAGTTCATGCCCGATTCATGGTTCGTTGGTTAAATCATGATTTATGCTACATGTTAATATTATGAATTATAAACTTAGGATATAAATTAATTAATAACATGAGATATTAATTAAACCATGACTTAGGTTATTTCTTAATTATTAATTTAGCATGATATTAATTTAACCTAAGTATTTTTATGTTATAAGTTATAATTAATTAATTATTTAAAACATGCTTATAATTAATTAATTTAGACATGACTTAGGTTATATTATTAATACATATTAATATACATTTTAACCTAAGTAATTTATTCCATTTTAATTAAAACATGTTATACTTTAATTAAAATGCTTAACCAATAGTTTAACTAAAATGCATGAAATAATAATTAAACTATACACTATATCATATGACTTAAGAAATAAGCTTATAAACACTTAGACTTATATTTTAGCTTATGCAACCAGCTTAATTCTAATTATGGAAACTTCTATTTATAGAAACTTAATTAAATAAGGCAACTAATCTAATCATGGAAACCTTCTATATATGGAAACTTATTTAATTAAGGCAGCTGATCTATTTTTGGAAACTTTCTATTTTTAGAAACTGATCTATTTTAAGCAGTGAATTCTATTTTTGGAAACTTTCTATTTTTGGAAACTTTCTATTTTTGGTAACTTTCTATTTTTGGAAACTTTCTATTTTTGGAAACTTTCTATTTTTGGAAACTTTCTATTTTTGGAAACCTACTATTTTTGGAAAGTTACTTATTATTACACAGTAAGTATAATAATACATGAATTACCAGTAATACTTTATCAGATTAATCAGAGTACAAGGTAAACACAGATAGGGCTTTAAACAGTAAACCATGACCTAAAACATACAAAGTAAGCTAAGATGGGACATAAAACCCAGTACGTAATCAGTGATTCGATACTTATACACGTGTGTATTCATGTAGCGCTAGTGATCCAGAAGTAGGAGTCTTTCTTCCGTTCATTCACTGGACTTGAGGTACGGATTCCCGTCCTTTCAGTATAGACATTCTTTCCTTATTAGGATTTCCCCGTATGCAGCCAACTGTTTTCCCCAGTATTTGTTTTATTGTTTTGAACTACTTATGTTTAATTAGCATAATCTATAGCCATATACAAGCATGACCAGTTTCACCTAGTTATGGAGGTACCATAACCATAACATTGGAGGCACCAATGTTATGACTTCCCCACGGCGGAGTGATTGCTCGTGGCGTCCCTTCCAGTTTTGGCCATATTATTATATCATGTGGGGCGTATGGGTGCATCCTAGTTACATGTTTTATTCAGTATTTCATGGTGAATGTGGTGTGTGCCTTGCATCCTTCACAAGGAGTTGATCCCTCCTACCCAGACCAGTATATTAATTAGAGGCATCCCCTCTAATCAGCATGATGAGGTCACCCCTCTAAGTATTCATGCACGTGACCTTTTCATGATCTATATGGGCTATGGTATATATATGTTAAAACAGTTTTCATAAGATAAACATAAGGCTTTTCAAACTATAAAACCAGTTTTCTCAATACTTAACCAGTCTACTCAGAACTTAGTCTTCCGCTGTTATATGTTACATGCTTATCCTATTTCATGCTATATTGTACATCCGTGCACTGAGCGTCTTGCTCAGCCGTTTTCCTTTTCATGTTCCCAAAACGGCAGGTACTCAGGGACGCTCGTAGATCTCAAACGTACGTGCATATGGACTGGAAGCTTTACTGTCTTTCTTTACTTTATGCATTTCATTTACTTTGATACAGCTTGCAATGGACATTGTTTCGTCCTTTCCTTTTACAGTATTTATGTTTGTGTGTGATGAGCTCTACTTTGGGGTTACCGATGTTTGATTCCGGTATTTCCCTTTTATGGTCAAATAATGCTTAGACATTTATCCTTGTATGCTTTGATGACACGCCATGATTATGCGTAAGATTCCATTTCCAAAATGGGGTGTTACAATTATGGTATCAGAGCCAAGGTTTCGACCTGTAGGCTCTCAAATATGACCTGTGATTAGTGGGTAGTCACTACGGTCTTCCTAGAACTGACAGTTGTTTTCATGCATTCATCATTTTTAAGCATACATATACATGTCATTGTTACAGGGTTTTTGACTAAGTAATGGTTGGTACAGGACTGGCCCTATTTAGTCGCATGTGTTTTATCGAAACTTTTAGATTTGGGACCGACCCATAGGCGTCCCCTCGATATGTCTTTTGTTTTGAGTGAACTGACCAGAGGCGTTCACTCTCGAGCATCAAAAGTTTTCATAAAACTGCATCATGCATTCATACAAAAATTTTCTTGCATAAAATTTTTCTCGTGAAATTTTTGGTATAATTTTTTTTTTCATGTATATATATAATTTATATTTTATGTTTTGAACTGTTAATCATATGTTTTATGTTATACTGTCAGATGGTTCTCACACGCGAGCAAGAGCAGCTCAATGCTGCAATTCAGGCTGCCATGCAAGCCTTGCTTCCTCAACTGAGGAATGACATCCGTGCTGAAGTCCAAGCTTCCAACAATCAGCATCAGCAGAATCAGGCACCTCCTCCTCCTCCTCCAGTGACACTAGCAGTGTGGCTGGAAAGATTCAACAATCTCCGTCCTAGAGCTTTTGAAAAGACTGATAGCCCCAGCGATGCTGAAAGCTGGTTGACTCATATCGAGAAGATTTTCAATGCTATGGGCTGTGACCCCGCATACAAGGCGAGATTGGCATGCTACCGGTTTGAAGGCGATGTACTCAGCTGGTGGCTAGCCTTGACGCAGTCGGAAGGAGGTGATGATTGGGTCGCTGGTTTGACATGGGCCCAATTCAAGGAGAGAGTGATGGAGCAGTTCTTTCCCAAGGCAGAGCAGGACAAGCTCAAGCGAGAGTACCATGGGATACGACAGAGAGCGGGCGAGAATAGCAACGAATTCATGCAGCGCTTTCTTCGCTTAGCTAGTTTCCTGGGAGCAACAGCTGGTACTCCTGAGGACCAGGCACACCACTTTAGGTGGGCACTTCGCACCTCAGTCGCGAACAATCTGGTGTGTGCTACGTTCAATACAGTAGCACAAGTGGCCGGCGCAGCAAGGAAGCTAGAGATGCTGCAGGAACGAGATGAGTTCGGGGAAGCTGAAAGACCCGACAAGAGGTAAACATTTCGTATTCAAACGGTAACCAAACCGCATCCTATCATTATATGTTCAATAATCATCTCTTAAACTGTATCTTCCAGGCAGAAAACTGGGGACCGGTCTCAGCCGGCTACTCAGCAGCAGCCTCATCAGCCCAAAGGAAACGGTCACACTAACGACCGTTCTGTTGTGGAAAGGCGTAGCGGTAATGATAATTACCGTAACAACGCTGGACACTCCAACAACAGCATGTCCTACTATTTACGCATCTTCTTATGATTTTATGTTATATCTCTCATGCTGACACTATATTAACCTCTACCAGGAACCACGGTAACGGGAAGGACCAGAACCACAGGGGTTCGCAGCCTAACCGTTCAGCTATCACTGGTGAACATCTTATGATGCATATGTCTTATACTCGTGCATATACTTTATCTTAACACATTTTGTCATCAGCAGGCCCTCAGCAAGCAAGGACTCCTGCTGGAGGATTCACTCATCCTCTTTGCAATACTTGCCATCGCAGACACCCTGGCCCATGTCGTTGTGATTCCGACGCGTGCTTCAAGTGCGGTCTCCCTGGCCATCGTATGAGAGATTGCCGTAAGGGTGAGATGGAGGGTACCTCGGGTCATGCTGATAATAAGCCGCCTCCTACCACTGGGCGTGTCTACACGACATCTCGCGATCAGGCAAACAAATCTACAGGTACCATTACTGGAATTTTGTATATGTACGGCCAAGCTGCATGTGTTCTTTTCGACACGGGTGCCACTCACTCAGTTATTTCCACTACATATGCTAAGAACATCAGGACACTTCCCTTGCCATTAGAAAATAGGCTTACCATTTCCACGCCTTTGAGGGACTCTGTATTAATAACTCATGTATACAAGAGTCTTCCTCTAGAGTTTGACGATAAAGTTCGTGCAGTAGATGCACTTCCCCTAGACATGATTGAGTTCGATATGATTCTCGGCATGGACTGGCTATCCAAGCACCATGCTACCTTAGACTGCCACTCATATCGGGTGATCTTCGGCGACATTAATGCACCAGAGTACATTCATAACGGGTTCATACCCGGACGGTCTGTACAAGTCATATCTACCTTGCAAGCACGTGCATTACTGTCACATGGCTGTGAGGGTTATCTAGCTACGGTTCACGACATGGATGCTGAATCCCCGTCGATTCAGGATCAACCAGTAGTTTCAGAATTTCAAGACGTCTTCCCAGCTGAACTCCCCGGCATACCACCTTCACGAGAAGTGGAGTTCAACATCGACCTTGTTTCAGGAGCTGAACCAATCTCTAAGGCTCCGTATCGTATGGCTCCCATAGAGCTAAAAGAACTGAAGGACCAACTGCATGAACTTCTTGAGCGAGGGTTCATTAGACCAAGCGCATCTCCATGGGGCGCACCGGTCTTGTTCGTTAAGAAGAAGGACGGCAGCATGCGACTTTGCATAGACTACCGTGAACTTAATAAGATTACCATCCGCAATAGATATCCACTGCCACGTATATATGATCTGTTTGACCAACTTCAAGGAGCCAAACACTTCTCAAAGATCGATCTAAGGTCAGGCTACCATCAGCTAAGGGTTAAAGAGCAGGATATTGCCAAGACTACTTTTCGTTCCCGCTATGGCCATTATGAGTTTGTAGTCATGCCATTCGGCCTGACTAATGCTCCAGTAGTATTCATGGATCTGATGAACAGAATCTTCCATGAATTCCTTGATAAGTTTGTCATTGTATTCATCGATGACATCCTGATTTTCTCAAAGTCCACGGAGGAACACGAAGACCATCTCCGTACGGTACTACAGATTCTTCGTCAGAAGCAGCTGTATGCGAAATTCTCCAAGTGTGAGTTCTGGTTAAACAAAGTGGCATTCTTAGGTCACATTGTATCAGCAGAAGGGATCACTATGGACCCAGCGAAGGTTGAGGCTATCACTAAATAGCCAAGACCAACGTCAGCGACAGAAGTCCGCAGTTTCTTGGGCTTAGCTGGATATTATCGCAGATTCGTGGAGAACTTTTCCCGTTTGGCACTACCTCTCACCAAACTGATGCGAAAAGGAGAGAAATTCGTCTGGACGGAAGAACGAGAGAAGAGCTTCGAAGACCTAAAGCAGAAGTTAGTATCTGCACCTATTCTTACTCTCCCATCTGGTACAGGTGGATTTCAAATCTACAGCGATGCATCGGGGAAGGGACTGGGCTGTGTTCTCATGCAACATGGGAAAGTGATCGCGTATGCTTCACGGCAGCTTAAGCCCTATGAAGAAAACTACCCTACGCATGACCTGGAACTTGCTGCAGTGGTGTTCGCATTGAAAATATGGAGGCACTACTTATACGGAGAATCATGCGACATTTTCACGGATCACAAGAGCTTGAAGTATATCTTCACTCAACGTGAATTTAACATGAGACAAAGGAGATGGTTGGAACTGTTGAAGGATTATGATATTAACCTACAGTATCATCCCGGAAAGGCTAATGTAGTAGCAGATGCACTCAGCAGAAAGTCCGGAATGATCAACGGCATTGAAATCAAGGAACAAAACATAAGAGACTTGGAGCGGCTAGACATCGAAATCATGGTACGTGGGCAGCACGGATACTGGGCGAATCTTAGAGTAGAACCCGAGTTACTGTCTAGGATCAAGGAAGCTCAGAAGGATGATGGAGAAATATGGGCGATAATTCAGAATTTGGAGAAGCAGACAGAATTCAGAATGGACGCAGACGGTATCGTTTGGCAGGGCATGAGACTTTGTTTTCCTAACAATCACGAACTCCGGGAAGCATTGTTAGCTGAAGCTCACAGCTCCCCATTTTCTATACATCCTGGGTCGACAAAAATGTACCATGACATCAGACAGTACTTTTGGTGGAGTGGTATGAAACAGGATGTAGCCACTTATGTCTCCAAATGTCTTACCTGCCAGCAGGTTAAGATTGAGCATCAGCGATCGGGCGGTCTCCTTCAACCGTTGGATATTCCAGAGTGGAAGTGGGACAAAATCACCATGGATTTTGTTACCGGTCTTCCGCCTACCAAGAAGAAGCACGATGCCATTTGGGTCATCGTCGATCGACTCACCAAATCAGCTCATTTCTTACCGATACGCAAGGAAGATCCGGTAA
Source organism: Glebionis coronaria (assembly GCA_025667525.1). Taxonomy (NCBI): domain Eukaryota; kingdom Viridiplantae; phylum Streptophyta; class Magnoliopsida; order Asterales; family Asteraceae; genus Glebionis; species Glebionis coronaria. The sequence continues at coordinate 543,441,317 of CM046878.1, forward strand.
GTAAACTCGCAGATACTTACAGAAGGGAGATCATGAGACTCCACGGTGCTCCCTCCAGCATCGTCTCAGACAGAGATCCTCGTTTCACGTCGCGATTCTGGAAAGGTCTGCAAAACGCTTGGGGTACACAACTTAAGCTGAGTACGGCCTTTCATCCTCAAACGGACGGACAGTCGGAGCGAACAATTCAGACATTGGAAGATATGTTAAGGTCGTGTACGTTGGAATGGACAGGTGATTGGGACGATTACATCTGTTTGGTCGAGTTTGCATACAACAACAGCTGGCACGCAAGTATCAAATGTGCTCCTTTCGAAATGTTGTATGGCAGGAAGTGTCGCGCTCCAATCTGCTGGGATCAAGTGGGAGAGCGAACACTCGAAGGACCAGAAATTATAGAAATGACCAATGAGAAGATCGAAGTAGATAAGCAGAAGCTGCAGGAAGCACGGTCACGTCAGAAGAGTTACGCTGATAAGCATCGTAGGGACATACATTTTAATGTGGGAGACCATGTCTTCCTCAAGGTTTCGCCGGTGCGTGGTGTTAAACGCTTCGGGATCAAAGGGAAACTCAGTCCTCGTTTCATCGGACCGTTTGATATCATTGAACGAATCGGTGAAGTATCTTACCGATTGGCGTTACCTCCTCAGCTTTCGCACGTGCATAACGTGTTTCATGTGTCCTTACTCAGAGGGTACAAGTATCATCCCCTTCACATGGTTCAGTATCCACTGGAACAGATACGTGAAGATCTCACTTTTATAGAGGAACCCGAACGAGTTCTTGACAGGCAAGAACGAGTCATGAGAAGGAAGACGATTCCATTCGTCAAAATTCTTTGGAGGGACCATACCGAGCGGGAAGCCACTTGGGAAACGGAGGAGTCTATCCGGGCTTCTTACCCTCACTTCATATTTTGAGTTCGGGTATGTTACTTCTTTCCAGTTTACTTTATCTATAATTCGGGGACGAATTATTATTTTTAGGGGGGAAGAATTGTAAAACCCGCATGCTTTTACCATGAGTAGTGCCCTTAAGATCGTACGTCCTAGATCAAAACTTACCCTATTTAGTATTGATCACATTCATGTGCTAATAATCAAGCAAGTGCATACGTGTATGACATGATAGGTATCGATTACGTACAAACTCATGATAAACAGTTAATAGATATTTCACGTGAACATAATTAAATCATGATCACCATTTTAAAACACGAACTAAAATAATTACGTAAGTACTTAATTACGAGTGTAAATAATACGATAAACTACATGATAAAATAAACAGAAACACTTTAAACACGAACACGTTTAACCACGAACGAACACGAAACATCGGGACACGAGAAAAGGTACGGGTACCCCATGTGGGGCCCCATACCCACGACATACATAACAAGGTGGGCTAAGCCCATGGACTTTTACAAGAAAAGGGGGGGGGGGGGTTATGGTAACTTTTCATTTCATTTTTACAATTCAAGCAAAATAAACATTTAACCTAAAAAGGTTTTCTCTCCTTCTTTTTTGTCCTCTTTGTGCCGCCACCCTAAGACCACCATAGGTGGTTGATTGGTTGATTTTGATCTTGAAAACCATTGCTATAAACCGTGTTTGTTCATCCTCTTCCAAGCTACGTATTGGTATATCATTCTAAACCTTTCTTTTTAATTCTTTTTAAATCTTTGATTATTTTCATGAACATGTTATTGTTATTCTTATTAAAGCATGATAATTAAACATAGATCTAACATGTTTTGGGGTTAATTAAAATCAAAGGTTGTTATATGAGGGTGTTTGTTTTTGGCCGCCTAGTATAACCAACCCGAGGGGGGTTCGGTTTGCTTTTAGCCGCCACTACCAAGACCATTTTGGTCTTGGTTGGTGCATGTGGGACCCACGGCAGCAAGGGGACACAAGTACCCCGAGTTGGCTCGGGTACGGTGTCGAGTTCATGCCCGATTCATGGTTCGTTGGTTAAATCATGATTTATGCTACATGTTAATATTATGAATTATGAACTTAGGATATAAATTAATTAATAACATGAGATATTAATTAAACCATGACTTAGGTTATTTCTTAATTATTAATTTAGCATGATATTAATTTAACCTAAGTATTTTTATGTTATAAGTTATAATTAATTAATTATTTAAAACATGCTTATAATTATATAATTTAGACATGACTTAGGTTATATTATTAATACATATTAATATACATTTTAACCTAAGTAATTTATTCCATTTTAATTAAAACATGTTATACTTTAATGCAAATGCTTAACCTATAGTTTAATTAAAATGCATGAAATAATAATTAAACTATACACTATATCATATGACTTAAGAAATAAGCTTATAAACACTTAGACTTATATTTTAGCTTATGCAACCAACTTAATTCTAATTATGGAAACTTCTATTTATAGAAACTTAATTAAATAAGGCAACTAATCTAATCATGGAAACCTTCTATATATGGAAACTTATTTAATTAAGGCAGCTGATCTATTTTTGGAAACTTTCTATTTTTAGAAACTGATCTATTTTAAGCAGTGAATTCTATTTTTGGAAACTTTCTATTTTTGAAAACTTTCTATTTTTGGTAACTTTCTATTTTTGGAAACTTTCTATTTTTGGAAACTTTCTATTTTTGGAAACTTTCTTATTTTGGAAACCTGCTATTTTTGGAAAGTTACTTATTATTACACAGTAAGTATAATAATACATGAATTACCAGTAATACTTTATCAGATTAATGAGAGTACAAGGTAAACACAGATAGGGCTTTAAACAGTAAACCATGACCTAAAACATACAAAGTAAGCTAAGATGGGACATAAAACCCAGTACGTAATCAGTGATTCGATACTTATACACGTGTGTATTCATGTAGCGTTAGTGATCCAGAAGTAGGAGTCTTTCTTCCGTTCATTCACTGGACTTGAGGTACGGATTCCCGTCCTTTCAGTATGGACATTCTTTCCTTATTAGGATTTCCCCGTATGCAGCCAATTGTTTTCCCCAGTATTTGTTTTATTGTTTTGAACTGCTTATGTTTAATTAGCATAATCTATAGCCATATACAAGCATGACCAGTTTCACCTAGTTATGGAGGTACCATAACCATAACATTGGAGGCACCAATGTTATGACTTCCCCACGGCGGAGTGATTGCTCGTGGCGTCCCTTTCAGTTTTGGCCATATTATTATATCATGTGGGGCGTATGGGTGCATCCTAGTTACATGTTTTATTCAGTATTTCATGGTGAATGTGGTGTGTGCCTTGCATCCTTCACAAGGAGTTGATCCCTCCTACCCAGACCAGTATATTAATTAGAGGCATCCCCTCTAATCAGCATGATGAGGTCACCCCTCTAAGTATTCATGCACGTGACCTTTTCATGATCTATATGGGCTATGGTATATATATGTTAAAACAGTTTTCATAAGATAAACATAAGACTTTTCAAACTATTAAACCAGTTTTCTCAATATTTAACCAGTCTACTCAGAACTTAGTCTTCCGCTGTTATATGTTACATGCTTATCCTATTTCATGCTATATTGTACATCCGTGCACTGAGCGTCTTGCTCAGCCGTTTTCCTTTTCATGTTCCCAAAACGGCAGGTACTCAGGGACGCTCGTAGATCTCAAACGTACGTGCATATGGACTGGAAGCTTTATTGTCTTTCTTTACTTTATGCATTTCCTTTACTTTGATACAGCTTGCAATGGACATTGTTTCGTCCTTTCCTTTTACAGTATTTATGTTTTTGTGTGATGAGCTCTACTTTGGGGTTACCGATGTTTGATTCCGGTATTTCCCTTTTATGGTCAAATAATGCTTAGACATTTATCCTTGTATGCTTTGATGACACGCCATGATTATGCGTAAGATTCCATTTCCAAAATGGGGTGTTACATTACTACCTGAAAATGTCAGACTGTCACAACATTTCCTCCTAAAAAGGGATCTACGCCCTCGTAGATCCATTTTATTTCGATGTCCGTTTCTTATTGAAGTCGAAGAGGTGTGGGTATTTCTTCCACATTTCATCCTCTCGCTCTCAAGTAAATTATGGCCCACGCTTAGAGTTTCACCGAACCTTAACGATAGGTATTCGACTTTGCTTAAGTTGCTTTACTTCACGATCCATAACCTCTATGGGTTCTTCTATAAAATGCAACTTCTCGTCAATTCTGACCTCATCCAATGAAATTTTCTCATCACACTTAGCTAAGCACTTCCTCAGATTAGATACATGGAATGTATTGTGGACACCATGAAGTTCTTGGGGTAACTCTATTTTATAAGCCACTACACCAACTCTAGATAAAATCTTGAATGGTCCGATATAGCGGGGATTGAATATACCACGCATTCCAAATCTTATTACGCCTTTCCATGACGACACTTTCAACATCACACGGTCCCCGACTTTAAACTCCATCGGTTTCCGCCACACATCCGCGTAACTTTTCTGTCAACTTCGGGCTGTCAACAACCGTTTCTTAATCTGAACTATCATCTCCGTAGTCTCCCGAACCAATTCCGGTCCGGTGAGCTAGGTATCTCCAACTTCACTCCAACATACAGGAGATCTACACTTTCTACCATATAGAGCTTCGAACGGTGTAGCCTTAATACTAGCATGATAACTGTTATTATATGAAAATTCTGCCAGTGGCAAATGTTTATCCCAATCTTTACCAAAATCAATCACACATGCCCTTAACATATCCTCCAGTGTCTGTATCGTCCTTTCACTCTGCCCATCAGTTTGGGGGTGATAAGCAGTGCTCATATCAAGATTCGTTCCCAAAGATCTTTGGATGGATCTCCAAAAATTCGATGCGAATCGAGGGTCTCGATCGGAAATAATCTATACAGGCACTCCATGCTTACATACAACCTCCTTAAGATAAAGACGAGTCAGTTTCTCCAATGAGAACTGCTCTTTAATAGGAACTAAATGAGCCGATTTGGTCAGTCTGTCAACAATGACCCAAATCGAGTTATTTCCAGAAGATGTTCTAGGGAGCTTAGTGATGAAATCCATCGTGATTCGTTCCCACTTCCATTCAGGAATTTCGGGTTGCTGAAGTAGTCCTGATGGCTTTTGATGTTCAGCTTTGACTTTTGCACATGTCAAACATTGACGAACATACATTGCAATATCGACTTTCATATTTGGCCACCAGTATAACTCCTTCAGGTCAAGATAGATTTTGTCAGAACCAGGATGAATGGAATATTTAGATTTATGGGATTCGAACATGATTAAGTCTCTTAAACCTTCATACTTAGGTAACCACATACAACCTCTTAAGCAGTTCAGTCCGTCTGCTCTAACCTCTAAAGGATCTCCTTCACCTCGAAACCGTTCATTATCAAAAATATCTTTCTTGCAAGCTTCTATTTGTGCATTTCTGACTTGACCAGGCAAATTATTGTGCACAGTCATGACTAAAGAACGCACCCTGATCGGCTCTCTATCCTTTCTACTTAGTTCATCGGCAACAACATTTGCTTTTCCTGGGTGATACTTTATCTCACAATCATAATCACTTAACAGTTCTATCCATCTACGTTGCCTCATGTTTAGTTCTTTTTGGTCGAGGATATATTGTAGGCTTTTATGATCGGTGAATTCCGTACATTTGGTGCCATACAAGTAATGTCTCCACAACCTAAGAGCAAAGACTACAACTCCTAACTCTAGATCATGAGTAGTATAATATTCCTCACTTTTCCTTAATTGCCTTGAAGCATAGGCTATCACCTTCTCTCGCTACATTAATACAGCTCCAAAACCTCTAAGAGACGCATCACAAAATACCACAAAATCTTCACTACCTTCGGGTAATGAAAAAATAGGAGCACTACATAATTTTTGCTTCAATACCTGAAATGCTCCATCTTCTTCAATTCCCCATACAAAAGGTTTATTCTTCTGAGTAAGCTTGGTTGGGGTTTTAGCTATTAAAGAAAATTATTTAATGAATCGCCTATAATAGCCAGCCAATCCTAAGAACTGTCGCACCTTCGTTGGCATTGTCGGTGCAGACCAACTCTTAATGGCTTCAATCTTTACCGGATCAACATGAATTCCATCTTTATCAATCACATGACCAAGAAATTGAACAAAGTCCAACCAAAAATCACATTTCGAAAACTTTGCGTACAACTTTTCATCCTTTAACAAATTCAATATAGTCCTTAAGTGTCCTCCATGCTCTTCTTTATTCTTGGAGTAGATTAAAATGTCGTTAATGAACACGATTACAAATTTATCCAAATAGGGTTTGCACACTTGATTCATTAGATCCATGAATAACGTCGGTACATTAGTTAACCTAAATGGCATTACTTGAAATTCGTAGTGTCCATAACGAGTTCTAAATGCAGTGATAGGAATATCTTCTTCGTGGATGCGAAGTTGATGATATCCAGACCGCAAATCAATCTTAGAATATACACTAGAGCCTTGTAGTTGATCAAATAGATCATCAATCCTTGGTAAAGGATATTGATTTTTAATCGTCAACTTGTTTAGCTCACGGTAATCGATGCACATACGGAAAGATCTATCTTTCTTTTTAACGAACAAGACCGGAGCTCCCCAGTGTGACGAGCTTGGTCGAATAAAACCCTTATCAGACAACTCCTTGAGTTGTTCGGATAATTCTTTCATTTTGGATGGTGCTAGTCGGTAAGGCGCACGCGCCACCGGTGCAGCAACAAGAACTAGATATATTCGAAAGTCAACTTGCCTTATTGGCGGAAGTCCGGGTAAATCATTGGGAATTACCTCAGGGAAATCACAGATAATAGAAACGTCTTCTAATCGTTTCTCCTTAGACTCATTCCCGATCACTTGAGCTAAGAATAGCTCGCAACCGTTCCTGATGTACTTTTGGACTTTAATACATGAAATGATTTTTAGAAGGGATTCACCTTGATTACCATCAATTACTAACGTCTTATTCTTAAGAGGAATTTTAACCTTCTTTTCGCCACATAAAATTGCAGCATCATTCAAGGATAACCAATCCATCCCACTGATAATGTCAAAATTACCTAGTTCGATTAACATCAAATCAATCGGGAAGGAACTGTTCAAGAGATTTAGAGAGCACCCTTGCAATATCTTATTAGTTCTTACCAATTTACCATCAGCCAATTCTACTTCGTAACTGGTATCTATCTCAACAGGTTCAATATCAATAAGGGCACTAAATTTGGTAGATACAAAGCCCCTATCAGCACCCGAATCAAATAGAGCAACATCATAATGATTGTTGAGTAAAAACGTACCAGTAACGACATTCGGATCCTTCTTAACATCAACCGTCCCAAGTTGATAAGCACCACCCTGGTTGTTTCTTCCTTGACCATTCTTCTTCAACTTTGGACAATCTGGCTTCTTATGGCCCTCTTCTCCATAATTGTAACAAACGACTCCCCTCTTACACTTTTCCACTTTGTGACCTAGCTTTCCATAATTTCTGCACTTCCAGCAATCACCAGCATGCCTCTTATTACCACACTTTGGACACTTTTCATCATTACGCGGTGCGTTGTTGGTCAGAGCATTTGCATTTCCCCTTCTTTGATTTTGACGACGATTGAAACTTTGCCTATTGTCACCTCGACCTCCATGATCGCCTTCACCCTTTCTCTTCTCACCAACGGACGCTTCATCCTCCTTATCCTGAATGATTTGTCCAATGAGCTGATAAGCCATTCGTACCGCATCATCAATGGTCAATGTCTTTGACGTCGTCACATCCCCTCAGATATTTTTGGTCAACCCTTTAATGTATTGCTCAATTCTTATCTCCTCAGGTTCAACCAACCGAGGACACAACAAAGCCAACTCATGGAATCGATTTGTATATCCATCAATGTCCACTCCTTTCATTTTCAAATGAGTCAACTCTTGTTCCAACCTTATAATCACACTACGAGGACAGAACTCCTGAGTCATCCACTTTTTAATTTCAGCCTATGGAGTAGCATTAGCAGCATCAATTCTCATAGAAGCAATCCTCCCATTACACCTAGTCAATGCACGGCCTCTAAGAGTAGCCATAGCAAAAGTTACCTTATCTTCCTCCTTAGACTTACTGATGCGAAACACAGACTCAATCTTTTCAATCTATTAACTTAATCATACCGCACCTTCAGTTCTATTAAAAGGGAGTGGGTTACATTTCATGAATGTCACATAAGTACAACCACCGACTTCGGGTGCATTAAGTCCAGGTCCTCCAACATTTCCTCCACCATTCATACCATTATCATTCGCACCATTTCCATTCACACCATTACCGGAAGCTCCACTACCGCCAGCTCTACTATCGCCAGCTCCAAGTCTAGCATTTGCCATAAACTAAGCCATGGATGTGGCAACTTGTTCCGCAATGATCTTGTGCATTTCTTCCTCAGTCATGGTTTTCTTGGGCGGCATGGTTCTATTATCACACAATTCAAAGTATGATAAGCATTCACTCAATGATGGATTTAAATAAAAGGATTGAATTGATAATCAAGGAAGCGAAATATAAATAAGGCACGACATGTAATTTAAGACAAAAGATACATATTTCATTAGATCGTAAACAACTACATCGTCTTAGTTAACTTTTCACATCATAATCCTAGCACTATACAAGCCCAAAATTTGTGCTAGCTCTACTAACCGACATACCGGTTTAGTTAAGGTTTTACAAAAGATACTAAAGGTACTACTAAGGATAAACTATTCTACTGAGAACTGCTAGAGGGTCCATCATCCTTCTTCTTTGGTATCTTCCTCGGACGATCACAAGACTCATCATCATCAGTTGGGCGCCTAGGAACCACTCCTCTCTCAACCATCTCAACATAAAACCTACTATTCCAACCAACAGACACATGTAACTCTCTTTCCGCCTTCTCTCGCATTGCGCGAGCCACATTCAACCGAATCTCCGTCGAGTTCACCTTTTTCTTCATCTCAGCATATTTCCCACTCTCCAACACAGACAATCTTCTAAACACTTCATTCAAACTACGCTCCACATCACTCAAACCCAAATCAAGCAACTCTCGCTCTTTCTCACCAATTTTTGTTTTCGACTCCAATAAAGCAACATGAGTCTGACAAACACCTAAACCAATCTCTTTCATACTACCTTGTACTCGGGAAGCATCTAAATCACGTCTTAAAGCCCAAGGTGCAAGTTCATCAACATGAGTCGCCTCTCGGACCCTCGACGACTCTCCCATCACATGCACACTCCTCTGAAAGTCATCCATATCAATCGGCCTTCGGGTAGCAGTCCCATTATTGCCATCAGGTGCATCATCATCCTCATCATCCTCTGACTCAGACTCAGAAGATTCATCACTAGGTAACTCAGAATCAGAATCAGACCACTCAACTGGAGGGGGTAAAAGCTCACCATCCTCTACATCATAAGGAAAAATAAGCTCCGCCTCATCATCATCAATCCTATCACCTATATCGACCTCCTCCTCGACATCCTCATCGTCACCCTCATTACCTACAACATCTATATCAGCCTCTTCATCTTCCTCGACACCAACATTACCATCCTCTACTATACAACATGTGGGGCAATCTGATCTCCTAGTCCTATTTGGGGCTCAGGATCCTCGAATGGTTCCTCCTCTTCTTCCTCCATATCTTCTTCTTCATTATAATCCACTAAGTCTAGTTAAGGGTTATCATCTAGGTTAGGTTCAGGAATAACGGGGTTCTCTACGGGAAGGTTAGGGTCTGCCATGACAAATCTTCATTATATAATATATTTCGTATTAGCGTAAAAATAATTATTAAATAATTATGTACTGAAATCACGACATATAAAAATTAGATTATAAATCCAAAAATATATCTTCTCAATAAGGCTTGTTGGTAAAATCGGAGATCTTCAGCACCGTTATAGTCAAAAGATTTTTAAACATTTTACTCAAAATATTTATTTAAAAATATTTATAGTTAAAAGATTTTTGAAATGTTTTATTCAAAACCTTGATTTTAAAATCTTCTCTATAACGAGAGCTTTGGTACCAAACTGTAACACTCTCAAATTTCGTATCGGTACAGGGAAGGATCAATAGAGTGTTACGGGTTAGCACAATAACTCAAATCATAGACAACGCATAAAAAGGATTGTACAAAGCCAAACATACATTCATCCGAATAAGAGTTTAAAGTTTACACAAGGTCATAAAGTTACAAAACATCTTTCAAATGAATATTATTAATAATTGGGCCATCAGAGTCGATCTCCGTCCAAGTTACCTTCAAGCACCTGAGATAAAATATGCGAAAAATAAATCAGCGAATGCCGAGTGAATTCATAAAGTTTAGTAAAAACCGTTATATAAGAACAATTATGAAAAGCAGAACACAAGAATAATATCAGTAATAAGACCCTATATTGCTAGCAGACAATATAATATAATTCAAATCATATATCATACACTATTCCTGAGAGCCTCAGTATTACCATTATCAGTATTATTATCGGATTATTATAAGCCGCATGACATTGTTGCCTTTCTATAATATACAACGGGTCGCGAACCCGACAAATATTTGCCCATTTAAATCAGCGTGTCGTCACAAAAATCACGCCATATAAACCTTCTCATACATAAATTCGCTTGCCAATCAATGTGACATACAGGGATCAACCGTCAAGACGCGAACTGGGGTGATCTTCCCAAAATAGTACTATCATATGCATAAGCATCTACCAACTCCAAGTAGTTCACAATTCATGCTAATGGGACTTATAGTGACATAACCTAACTAATAATAATCAATTTCAATCGTTCATTGGGTCATATAATCAATCGGGTCCATATCAATAAGCATACAATCGGGACCGCTTGTGTTTTATTTCTATTAAAACTAGCATGTTATTTCCCTCGCGGGTTTATAAAACATTTCATAAAACATTTAAAAGAGTGCGAGGCTATGAACTCAAGTTGGTTTGGAAGGCGGGTTATCGACAACTAAAGTGTACGGTGTGCGTCGCGATCACGGGATACCTTACAAATAATACTCGATCTTAGACTATGTCGAATAATATTTATAAAAAGTTATTATGTATATGTAATCAAGTCATAAACATGATGATCAAGTGAGATTTTATCACTTTACACAATATTATTAGTTGTTAAGCATCTAGTTAACTTAATGTAATTACACTAATTTTAGCCCATTTAAGCGTTAAGGCCCAATAGGCCCAATAAGAGTCCAATATGTTCTATTAGTCCATTTATCCATTTAGGACCAGGCCTCTACTCATATGTTAGGCCCAAGTGGGGTGGAGCCCATGAGAGGGTCCAATATTGCTAAGTCAAACTTGTTGGGCCTAGTGGTCCAACAAGGCTAATTTGGTCCATTACGGGTCCATAAGTTACATAGCTCGGGTTTATCGATTTTTGCTTGTTAATAGTGTTTTTATATCAGTAGGTGTCTTATAAAAATCTTACATTAGATGGGTGCGACCATCTAAGTTTTATTTGGCGAAAACGCCAACTTTTCGGTTTTAGCCGAAAAGACGTAAAAGTCATGTATATAGTTTGTAGTTATAAAACTATTTGAGTTTTATTTTAATAAAATATGATATTTATTTATTATAGTATATAAACATATTTTTATAATAGTTATTATTAATTATTCACTTTTACATATTTATTTATATATCATTTTACCTCATGTTGTCTTTTAAATTAAATGTCTTATATGAAATCTGATCCAAAAACTCATGTTCACCATTTTTAGCATAACTTGAGTCCTATAATGACTTAGAACCCTAAATGTTTGCTATAGAAACAACATATTATGCTCTACAATTTATTCTTCTATGGCTCCTTCTCAAACAGCTTCTAAATATGACTTTTAATCCGTCCAAGACAGACCAGTCAAATTTGCACATCAAAAGTATTTTGGTCATATCTTGCTCATTTTTAACATTCTATTGTGTGGCCAATTAACCACCTGTTTAAAAATCATTTATCTATCATTATATCAAATAATATAATCTATTTAATCAACTAAAAATGTTGAGACTTACTGTTTTTCACAACCTACTTATCTAGTTATATTTTTATTATCTTTTACTTGTAGATTTAGCCTCATCAACCTATTCAAATGACACAAAATCCCCATACAATACTTTGATCATCATTTATAGCTCTCTTACATATACATTGGAAAGAAAATAAACAATTACTTTTACAGAAATAAGATGATGATAGAAAAAAAACAATTTTTATAGCAACAAATGATGGAAAATGATGAAATATGGATGAACAAGGCTTGATCTTTGACCCAAGTCTTTAACCCTTTTAAATCAACTTTTTATGATCTTCAAACATATAAACTTTTCTTTAGAAATCAGCCCCAAAACTCCATAGAAACCTTCTTTCACAACTTGAAATCACCTCAAATCATCCTTCTTTTATGTAGGTTTCATCATATCTTGAATATAGCTTAGGTTTTAGGTTGAAAATTTATGAAATTGCTATGGTGGTGGTGATGGTGGACGGCTACAAGAGAGAGAGGATGAGAGTTTTATGTAAGTTTTTTGTTAACACATGCAAGAATGAAGTGTGTGTTGGAAGTTTTGAGTTTATGTATCTAGCTAACTCATGAGACAAGTGTCTCATGGGTTATGTAGATTTTTGACACCAAAGAGGCAACCCCTCTTGGTGTATCCGCCCATATTCGGGGTGGGACAAGTGTAATACTTGTATTACACTAATATTTTACGGGTACTCCTCGATTCTAGTTTCCTCGATTTACGTGCCCTCGGGTAGATTTACAAAAAACGTTTTTGTAAATTATGAAACTACGGCACAAAACGATTCTAATAAAATTTGTCTCATAAAAAGCGGAGCACAAAAGCATAAATACGTAAGCTAGGGTTTCCGGTTTAAACGTAAAAGACATTAAATTATGCACATAAACCCTAATTTCTTCCCGTAGTTATGTGAGTTCATGAACCAACACAAAAATAAATTTTCAAAATAATATACGAGAATAAATTTACTACTTGAAAATGTCAGACTGTCACAAAATACATGTCTTCAAACTTCACTTCAAAACTGGGTAGGTCTTGGTAATCTTAATCTTCTCTACCAACTGAATGCATTCAAACACTTCTTTAGATCTTCTTCTGATATGATGATCTTCAATTCTTTATGAATTCCATCTCCGTCTTCAAAATTTAATCTTCTGTGTCTTGAAATTTGAACATTCTTTTGTCTTTGCAGCAACAGTATTTGTCTTCATATAGCAGATCTTGACATTCTGAGTTAGAACCAACGTTCTTCCCCTATTTAATGATGATAAAACCTTCAATATAATAATCATGAATCTTTTTGAACATGTTATCAATCATAGTTTATGAATCATACTCCTTGCTTGCATCTTCTTAACCTGAAATCTATCAACGGATTTGATTTATTCTTTACCAGTTAGCCGTACACTCTGGAATAGCCAATACTTTGTTCCTCATAACAAGGTGTACTGATAACTCTACAATTTTTGGTAAACTGTCAACCATCAACGGATTTGATAATGTCTTTACCTAGTACCGTTTGCCCTAGGACTAGCCAATTCTTATGTGGGTTCATTTTCAGCTTCCTCTTCTCTCTTTAAATACTTGATTTACTGTCTGTTCATCCTAATCAACTCCAAAGCTCCTGTGGATTCTTCTGAAATTTCCAATTGAGTATCCAACATTCTCTCTAGCATTTTTCTTCCAAAAGGATATATTTTCTCTTGAAGCATGTAGTAAGTGGCATCATCTACATCAATTATGTGTACTTTACAAGATCTATAGTATCTCAAGTATGTAGGAATCTTATTATCTAATTCCCTCGATATTTCTTGATTACTAGTACGTGGCTCATACATAAATCTCAATTCATGGAGTATCAATGAAACTTGTTCTTTTCCTTCACATCCACCTTAGACATACCTATTCAGATTCTGGATATCTTGTCTATCAACTATATGAAGTACTTCTTCCAATAACCTAAAAATTGTAAATGTTCCATCTGATCTTGTTATTCCATGAGCTTCAAGTCCTTGGTTAGTTACACATGTCCATCTCACAATTGATGATTTCTTTCCTAAAATCTTTGTATCCATGTACTGATCTACAAACTTAACTATCTTCAAGTACTTTCTGCAGCTCTCATCACTGTCACTATCTTCATCACTTTCAAATTTTCCCTTTTTCCTTGCTAGTAGCTTCTTTCTAGTTGATTTCTTTCTTTTAGTACCTATGGAGATCTCTTCTTCATGTACTGTCTGCACATTATCTTCCTCCGGTACTTGATCTGTATGTATTGTTTCTGTATTTACCATTGACTGAGTATGTACCGCCTGTATATTTTCAGTTCCTTCAACATTTTGTGATTGATTACCCTCGTCCAGTTCTTGTGCTTTTCCTTCTGTTGGAGTCTCCTTGACTTTCTTATTCTTTCTCACATAAGTTGTCTTGATAGGTGGAGAACTTCCTTCAGGTCTAGCAATACTACTTCATCAAGTCTGGGGTACTTCCAAATTATCTTTGTTGTTGCATGCGTTTCTTGGCTTCTTCAATGGCTCTTCTGTCTTCTTCAGAACCAACAACAACAACAAATTCTAAGACACCTCTTTTATGTTTTTCATAGAGAGCCTTTATTTCATCAAAATTCTTCCTTACTAGTTGAGCATGAGTGAAGTTATTAACCTTCTTCAGATAGGCCATCATCTGATTTCTGAGTTGATTTGTGGTTGGAGGCTTGATTCTTTCCACTCTTCTATTTTCTACAAAGAACCTAGCTTGTTCTCTGACTAGATCATCAATCAACTTTGATTTAGTTTCCTCATCATAAGCATCTCTTTCCTCAGCTATTAATGAATCAACTATAATCTCAGTTGCTCTTATTTTAGCTTGAATCCTGTCATATTTTTCAATATTCCATTCTTGCTACAATCATTGAGCTTCAAGTAATTCTTGTTGTGCTGCAAGTGATTCTTGTTCCAACTCATCTTGAATTTGAGCTTGTAGCCTTAAAGCTACTTCCTCACCATGTTCTAATTGATGAAATTTATTTAAAGCATCATCTACACTATCTGAATCATTATCTTCTTCTTCAGATTCAGATTCCAACTTCTTCTTGCCTTTGTCCCTTGGGTCAATCTTAGGTTGTTTTCTTATAAACTTGTGAGACCTTTCTTCACTCTCCTTTGGTTGTTGACCTGGTATGACAATGCCTTTAGTTGCATGCTGTGAAGTCTGAATCTTCTTTCCTTTATCTTTGGCTTCACTGGAAATCAGTTCTTTTTGTGGCTCTATTGTTGAAGTTGTTTGAGCTACAACATCTTCTTGTGCCTTTTTCTCAACCTCTGCTTGTTTAGCTTTCTCAACTGAACTTTTCTCCCTTAGACTTAGCAATAGATTAGCCAAAGTCTCATCTTCTCCAAAATATGGAGTATGACTATCCTTAGAAGTTGCTAGTAAAGGTTCTTGACCAGCAGTACCTGCACATAAAACGGTACTTGCACTAGGCTTAACGGTACTTGGATCAACAGTGCTTACTTCACCATCTTTAGACACATCTTCATCATCTCCTACCTCCTTTTTGGTAGAAACTGTCTTCTCAATCTACAAATCTTCATTCTGATCTTTTGAAGATAACTTTGTCTTCTGTTGTGGAGATGTTACTGGAAAAGCTTGATCAATCTCTTCAAGTTTCTCATAGAACCTTTCCCAATTAGTTTCTTGGTGTGATGGAGATTGATGTTGCTGTGGTTGGTCAGTTGTGAGCACCACTTGATCAGTATTAACAGCATTTGATAGATTCGGTGGTTGATTCTCCATAGCCACAAAGTTTTTAAATCCATCAATCATATCATCATCATTCATTTCCTCCATATTTTCTTCTTTCCCAAGATTAGTCTGAACACCAGAAGAAGATCTTGCTTCCTCTATTTCCTCCCATGTTTGGATGCTTTTAGTTTCTTTTTCTTAAGAGCTATGAGTTTCTGCTTTTGCTCCTTCAACTAAGCCTTTTTCTTGGATTTCTGATGTTTGATCCATGGAGCAGTCTTTGCTTTTAGCTTCTTGAATATGGTAGTCAGCTTATCAATCCTTCCATCTTGCAGAATCTTAGCATCTTACAATTCTTTGACCTGTTTTGACAAATCTCTACACAAAATAGTCAAAGTAGCAATATCCAACACCTCCAGTACCCTAGCTTGTGGAGAACCACTAGCTTCAACTAAGGTAGCACGTGTATGAATCATCTTGTCAGAGATTGGTTGGTCATGATGAGAAGAAGAAGTGTGAACTTCTTCAGAGGGTTGAGGACTCTAATTAGAGGGAGTTTGTTGATGTTCACTAGCTTAACTAGGATCCTCACCCTCTGTGTTAGCCTCATATGCTAACATATGAGCAAATAATGGTGTTATAGTCCTAGTAAAATTAGTACCTTGCTTTTTTAAGAAAGAAAAAGTCCTTTTAGTAAAAGTAGGGACATCCTAGATGTTTGATGATGTAGGTAGGCCAGGGACTTGGTCATTAACTATTGCTTGAATAAACCTAGGGTACATTAAGAATTTCTTAGAGGCATCTAAGTTCCTAGTCATCCCATCAAAAATTAATTTTGAAAAGTTGAAAAGTTGATTATTTTCCAAAAAAATACCAGCTGATGCCAAAGCAGCAGGAATTTGATCAAAAGAAGTACTCATAGAACTTAAACAGTGAAAAATTGTATTAAAAAGCAATCTTCACTGTGGTGAAAATAAACCTTTAAAGAAAGTAAGTATATCCCTACTATGCTAATATCCCATGGTTGCAAGGCCATCATGGCTGTCTGAATCTGGCACCATACTAATACCATCATCATCATTCAGTCTCAATGATGCTCTTAAAAGAACTTCTATGACATAAACATTCCTATCATTAACCATATCTCTAATGCAAGGTTGATCATGACGAGTAATAGCAGTAGCAATACTCTAAAATTGCTCAATTATAGGAATAGACACAGTAGGACTTACAATAAGTGCATATTGAATGTGACTTCTGAAAAGAAAACCAAGTATCTCATGAAAACCTTGTGAATCAACATTCTGAATCAGCTGTGCAACTTGATTAGATTTAGAAATCACTTGTAGAGCAGCCATTGTTGTTTTTGATGATCGTTGATGAGAATTGGAGATATAGAATCGAGTTAAATAAATAATAGATTAGGTAAATCAATTATGTAATTGGGGTGAGTTTATATATGGGAAGAAAACCCATGTACACGGAAACCGCAAAATTTACAAAATAGACCCTCTAACAGTACAACGGTCAAATAGCGGTACATAGTGTATACGCGATACTTGAAATATGCCTAGCGGTACTTGAAATGAAGATAGTACTTCAAAGAAAACTACCGGTACATGCAGTCCACTATAGTTGTGTCCTATTTTACCTTGATCTATCTTACTTGTAATCACAACAAAAACAAATGCAAACACTATACAATATAATAAATATAATTATTGTACAAATATATCCTCCCCTTAACATATGCAACATTATTGGTTAAGCATACCAATGTGTGTGACGAATAACTGAAACCTTTTAGTTTCAAATGCTCTGGTCAACAAATCAGCCACATTGTTATCTGTATGGATCTTCAAAACCAGAATCAGGTTTTTGTCATAGGCATCTCTGATGAAGTGATGTATAATTTCAATATGCTTGGTTTTGGAGTGAAACACTAGAATTTTGACAATACAAATAGTGCTTTCATTAACAATGTAGATTTTAGTGTTAATGAAGTTGAAACCATAGTATAACATTTGATTTTGACCAAAGCACTTGTCTACATCAATGAGCAGCAGCTAAATTGTAACACCCTATTTTGATAATGGAATGTCACGCGTAATTATGGCGTGTCATCAAAGCATACAAGGATAAATGTCTAAAACATTACATGACCATAAAAGGAAATACCGGAATCTAACATCGGTAGTCCAAAAGTAAAGCTCATCACACACAAACATAAGTACTGTAAATGAAAGGGCTAAACAATGTCCATGGAAAGAGTATCAAAGTATAGATAAGGCATAAAGTAAAGAAAGGCTAGAAAGCTTCTAGTCCATATGCACGTACGCTTAAAGTCTACGAGCGTCCCTGAGTACCTGCCGTTTTGGGAACATGAAAAGGAAAACGGCTGAGCAATACGCTCAGTGCACAGATGTATAATAAAGCATGAATAATATAAGCATATAAACATATAACAGCGGAAGAAACTAAGTCTCGAATAACCCGGTTAAGTCTTAGTAAAACTGGTTTTATAGTTTGAAAAGCCTTATGTTTATCTTATAAAAACTGTTTAACATATTCTACCATTAGCCAATATAGGTCATGAAAATCCACCGTACATGAATACTTGGAGGGGTGACCTCATCATGCAAATTAGAGGGGCTGCTTCTAATTTAATATACTAGTTTGGGTAGGAGGGATCAGCTCCTTGTGAAGGATGCAAGACATACACCACATTCACACTGAGTAATATGCTGAAAACATGTAACTAGGATGCACCCATACGCCCCACATGATAAATATAATAATATGGCCAAAAGCTTAAGGGACGCCACGAGCAATCACTCCGCCGTGGGGAAGTCATAACACAAGTGCCTCTAGTGTTATGGTTATGGTACCTCCATAACTAGGTGAAACTGGTCATGCATGTATATGGCTATAGGTATTCTAAATTAAACATAAGCAAATCAAACATATAAACTTATACTACGGGAAAACAGTTGGCTGCATACGGGGAATCCTAATAAGGAAAGAATGTCCATACTGAAAGGACGGGAATCCGTACCTTATGTCCAGTGGACGAAGAAGACGAACGGAAGAGAGTCCTACTTCGGTATCACTAATGCTATATAAATACATACGCGTATAAGTATCTGCTTACTAAATACGTAACTGGTTTTACGTCATGTCTTAGCTTATTTTATACGTTCATGTCATGTTTTACTGCTTTAAGCTTTAAATTGTGTTTATCTTATATTCTGTCTATTCTGATTAAGTATTACTTGTATTTCATGTATTATTATGCTTATTGCGTAACAATAAGTAACTTTTTAAAAATAGCAGGTTTCCTAAAATAGAAAGTTACCAAAAATAGAAAGGTACCAAAAATAGAAAGTTTTCAAAAATAGAAAGTTTTCAAAAATAGAAAGTTTCCATAAATAGAAAGTTTCCAAAAATAAAAAGTTTCCAAAAATAGAATTACTGCTTAAAATAGATAAGTTTCTAAAAATAGAAAGTTTCCATAAATACATTAGCTGCCTTAATTAAATAAGTTTCTAAAAATAGAAAGTTTCCATGATTAGATATAAGCTGGTTAAATAAGCTAATTATATAAGCTTAAGTATTTTCTGATTATGCTCTAAGTCATATAGATATAAGGTATAGTTTATTAATTATTACATGTAATTTAAATAAACTATAAGTTAAACGTATTTAATTAAATATATCGTGTTTTAATTAAATAAAGTTAAATACTTCGGTTAAAACATGTATTATTAATTACTAATAATATAACCTAAGTCATGTTGATTAATTAATTATAGTCATGGTTTTTAATAATTAATTAATTATAAAGTCTAGAAAATATAAATACTTAGGTTAAAAATTCATGATCTAATAATTAAATTATAACCTAAGTCATGTTTATTAAATTAATTATGTCATGTTTTATTAATTTAATTTTTAACATAACTATTAAAATCATAAACCTTAACATAAACAATGAACCAGACCGTGACTAGAAACCATGAACCGGACCCGTAATCAACACCATACCCCGAACCAATGTCGGGGTTCCCTTTGTTTGCTGTTTCCGTGGGACCCACACCACCAAACCGAGACCATGAGGTCTCGGTGGTGGTTCATAAGCCAAGTTGAGACCCCTTGGGGGTTCGGTTTAGGCGTCGGCTAGAACAAACACCCCTAAAAACCTTTATTTTGATTTACCCCATAATCATAGACATGTTTAATAAATGTTTTTAATTAGTTTTTAAAAACATCATTATTTTATGTGACTTATTCAATCAAAACATAAAAGAAAATGATTAAAAAGGTTATACCGAATGCGTTGATCAATCAAGGATGAACACACACGAATGCTTGCACAAAATTCAAGATCAAAAATCAACCGAACACCCCCTTTTTGTGTTGTATATCCGGCGGCCAAGGGAGAGAAGGAAGAACAAGATTAGGTTTTTTGTTATTTTTCCTATAATGTGAAAAATGACTAAAATATTTCCTAATTCCCTTATTTTAGAAAAATTAAAATGGGCTTGGCCCATCCTCTTGGTGTAGCCGCGGGTAGGGGGCCCCACATGGGGTAACCCGTACCTTTTCTGATTCTAATTATTTTAGTGTGCGTTCGTGTTTTATCGTGTTCATGTTTTATGTGTTCTAGTTAATTATTGATCGTGACCTAATATATTTATTCGTGTTCGTAATAAATATATATACGTAATTAATATTAGCTCGTGATTAATTTACGTTCATGATTTCATGATCGCATGTTCGTGATTAATTATTGTTTGAATAATTATCGTGTGTTCATACGTAATAAATACTTATCGTGTTCTAACACGTACGTAATACTTAAAATTCTTATACGTGAACGTAAACATACTATAACAGGAAAGTTTTAATCTAGTACGTACGATCTTAAGGGTACTATTCATGGTAAAAGCATGCGGGTTTTACAACTCTTCCCCCCTAAAAAGAATAATTCTTCCCCGAATTATAGATAAAGTAAACTGAAAAAGAAGAATATACCCGAATTCAAAATATGAAATGAGGGTAAGAAGCCCGGATAGACTCCTCTGTTTCCCAAGTGGCTTCCCGCTCGGTATGATCCCTCCAAAGGATTTTGACGAATGGAATCGTCTTCCTTCTCATGACTCGTTCTTGTCTGTCAAGAACTCGTTCGGGTTCTTCTATGAAAGTGAGATCTTCACGTATCTGTTCCAGTGGATACTGAACCATGTGAAGGGGGTGATACTGGTACCCTTTGAGTAAGGACACATGAAACACATTGTGTACATGCGAAAGCTGCGGAGGTAACGCTAACCGGTAAGATACTTCACCGACTCGTTCAATGATATCAAACGGTCCGATGAAACGAGGACTGAGCTTCCCTTTAATCCCGAAGCGTCTAACACCACGTGCCGGCGAAACCTTAAGAAAGACGTGATCTCCTATGTTAAAATGTATGTCCCTACGATGCTTATCGGCGTAACTCTTCTAACGTGACCGTGCTTCCTGAAGTTTCTGCTTAGCTACTGCGACCCTTTCATTAGTCATCTCTATGATTTCTGGTCCTTCAAGTGTTCGCTCGCCAACCTGATCCCAGCAGATTGGGGTGCGACACTTTATGCCATACAACATCTCGAAAGGAGCACACTTGATACTTGCGTGCCAACTGTTGTTGTATGCAAACTCTACCAAACAGATATAATCGTCCCAATCACCCGTCCATTCCAACGCACATGACCTCAACATGTCCTCCAATGTCTGAATCGTTCACTCCGACTGACCGTCTGTTTGAGGATGAAAAGCCGTGCTAAGCTTAAGTTGTGTACCCCAAGCTTTCTGCAGACTCTTCCAAAATCGCGAAGTGAATCGAGGATCTCTGTCTGAGACGATGCTGGATGGAGCACCGTGGAGTCTCATGATCTCTCTTCTATATGTATCGGCGAGTTTACTTACCAAATCTTCCTTGCGGATCGGTAAGAAATGAGCTGATTTGGTAAGTCGATCTACGATAACCCAAATTGCATCGTGCTTCCTCTTAGTAGGCGGAAGACCAGTAACAAAATCCATGGTGATTTTGTCCCACTTCCACTCTGGAATATCTAACGGTTGAAGGAGACCGCCAGATCGCTGATGCTCGATCTTAACCTGCTGGCAGGTAAGACATTTGGAGACGTAAGTGGCAACATCTTGTTTCATACCACTCCACCAAAAGTACTGCTTGATGTCATGGTACATCTTAGTCGAACCACGATTTATAGAGAATGGGGAACTATGAGCTTCAGCTAACAAGGGTTCACGAAGTTCTTGATCATCAAGAACACAAAGTCTCGTGCCCTGCCATACGATACCATCTGCATCTACTCGGAATTCCGTCTGTTTCTCCAAATTCTGAACTATCGCCCATATTTCTCCATCATCTTTCTGAGCTTCCTTGATCTTAGAGAGTAACTCAGGTTCTACTCTAAGATTAGCCCAGTAACCATGCTGTCCACGTACCATGATCTCGATGTCTAGTCGCTCCAAGTATCTTATGATTTCCTCCTCAATTTTAATGCCGTTGATCATTCCGGACTTCCTGCTAAGTGCATCTGCTACTACATTCGCCTTTCCGGGATGATATTGTATATTAATGTCATAATCCTTCAACAGCTCTAACCATCTCCTCTGCCTCATGTTCAATTCACGTTGAGTGAAGATATACTTCAAGCTCTTGTGGTCCGTGAAAATGTCACATGATACTCGATATAAGTAGTGCCTCCATATCTTCAATGCAAACACGACTGCAGCAAGTTCCAAGTCATGCGTAGGATAATTTTCTTCATAAGGCTTAAGCTGTGATGAAGCGTACGCGATCACTTTCCCATGTTGCATGGGAACAAAGCCAAGTCCTTCCCCGATGCATCACTGTAGATTTGAAATCCACCCGTACCAGATGGGAGAGTAAGAATAGGTGCAGATACCAGCTTCTGCTTCAGATCTTCAAAGCTCTTCTCTCGTTCTTCAGTCCAGACGAATTTATCCTCTTTCCGCATCAGTTTGGTCAATGGTAGTGCTAATCGGGAAAAGTTCTCCACGGACCTACGGTAATAGCCAGCTAAGCCTAAGAAACTGCCGACTTCCGTCGCTGATGTCGGCCTCGGCCACTTAGTAATAGCCTCAACCTTCGCTGGATCCATAGTGATTCCTTCTGCTAATACAACGTGACCTAAGAATGCCACCTTGTCTAACCAGAACTCACATTTGGAGAATTTAGCATACATCTGCTTCTGGCGAAGAATCTGTAGTACTGTACGAAGATGGTCTTCGTGTTCTTCCTTGGAATTTGAGAAAATCAGGATGTCATCGATGAAGACAATGACGAACTTGTCCAGAAATTCATTGAATATTCTGTTCATCAAATCCATGAACACTGCTGGAGCATTGGTCAGGTCGAATGACATGACTACAAATTCGTAGTAGCCATAGCGGGTACGAAAGGCAGTCTTGGCGATGTCCTGCTCCTTCACCCGTAGCTGATGATAACCTGACCTAAGATCAATCTTGGAGAAGTGTTTGGCCCCTTGGAGTTGGTCAAACAGATCGTCTATACGCGACAGTGGATACCTATTCCGGATAGTAATCTTGTTGAGCTCGTGATAGTCTATACAAAGACGCATACTGCCGTCCTTCTTCTTAACAAATAAGACCGGTGCGCCCCATGGAGATGCGCTCGGTCGAATGAATCCTCGTTCAAGCAGTTCTTGCAGTTGATCCTTCAGCTCCTTTAACTCTATGGGAGCCATGCGATAAGGAGCTTTGGAGATCGGCTCAGCTCCTGGAATAAGCTCAATATTGAATTCCACTTCTCGTGCAGGTGGTATGCCCGGAAGTTCTTCTGGAAATACATCTTGGAATTCCGACACTATTGGCTGATCCTGAATTGATGGAGATTCAGCCTCCATGTCGTGAACCGTAGCTAGATAACCCTCGCAACCGTGTGCCAATAGTGCACGTGCTTGTAGGGTAGATATGATTTGTACAGACCTTCCGGGTACGAACCCGTTGTGAATGTACTCTGGTGCATTAACATCACCGAAGATGACTCAATATGAATGGCAGTCTATGGTAGCATGATGCTTGGATAGCCAATCCATGCCTAAAATCATGTCAAAGTCATTCATGTCCAGCGGAAGTGCGTCAACAGGACGAACCTTATCGTCAAATTCTAGGGGAAGACTCTTGTATACATGGGTTATGTGTACAGAGTCTCTCAAAGGCGTGGATATACTCAGTATATTATCTAGTGGCATGGGGAGCATCCTAATGTTCTTAGCATAAGCAGTAGAAATGACCGAGTGAGTAGCACCCGTATCAAAAAGTACACACGCAACCTGACCATACATATACAAGATTCCAGTGATGGTACCTGTAGACTTGTTGGCCTGATCTCGAGATGTCGTGTAGACACGTCCAGTGGTAGGAGGCGGCTTGGTATCAGCATGTCCCGATGTTCCCTCCATCTCGCCCTTACGGCAGTCCATCATGATATGGCCAGGAATGTTGGGAATAAAATATGGGTCAGTTCACTAGACGCTGATAAGAAGTATGTCAACGCTGATAGGAAGACATTGGACGCTGACAGCCAAGCGTTGACATTGAAGAAGTCAACGCTGACAGCCTTGAAGATTGACACTGATGGAATATCTTTTGTTTATTTGTTTCTTTATTTATGAATGGTAAAGATAAGCACAACATTGTATCTATTATTATCTTTACCTAGAATAGTTGATTCGTAGCTTATTGTACAAGACTTCTTGTTCTATAAAAGAAGGTCTTTTAGGTTAAAGTCATATATCAGTTTTCATAAGTATTCGCAAGTTAAACCCTTTCATTGTAATCAACAAGAATCATTCTAATACAAGTGAAAGTTTGTTTAACATCTTTGTGTTTTAGATCAAGTGTTAATTCCGCATAACACTTTGTTACTTTATTCATAAGCAAAGGTTTCTCTACGTGTAGTACTTGATCTAATCTCGTATACACAAAGCTTAATCGATCTAAGTTTGGGATCAACAAGTGGTATCAGAGCTTGTTGAGAAACTTTTGATCTTTAAGTAACGCAAGAACCCTAAAACACCAAAAACCCTAAAAACCCTAAAAACACCATGTCTGGCACAGATCAACCTGCTTCTTTGCTACAAAACAACTTCTCAAACCCTAGTATCAAAATTCCCATGTTTGATGCCAGGAACTTTGAGCTTTGGAAGTCCAATTTTGAGCAATACATAGCTATTCATGACTACACTCTTTGGGAGATTATCGAATATGGGAACACATTCGACAAAGCAGCAAAGATTACTGCTGCAATTGCCACAAGGACAGCTGTTCCTAATTGTCCAGAAGCTGATAAGGTGGAAAAGCCTGGAGATGGGAGAGCTGTAGCTGTTGAAGATATAGCCAAGAAGAGGGTGGACATGAAAATCTTGAACATCTTGAAACATGCCCTAGGTCATGAGAATCAGCACAAGTACAAACGCTTTGAGTCTGCAAAAGAGCTTTGGGAAGCTCTTGAAGTAGCACATGGTGGCAATGCTGACACAAAAGAAGAGAAGAAGAAGCAACTCTTGCATGAGTATGCTGTCTTTAAAGCTCAACCTAATGAGAATCTCAGCAGTGTGAGAAGTAGACTTCTTGACATCACAAGTCAACTTTCCTTCATGGGAAAACAGATTGATGATCCTGAATTGAATGCTACTTTTCTCAAAAGCCTTGGAGATGTATGGAAGATTGAGACAAAATCTATTCTTGTCAATAATACCCACAAGACCTCAAGGTTTGATGACATCTTCAACAAACTAAGACTGTTGGAGAATGAATGGCAATTGGAAAGTGATAATAAATCTTCCAGCAGCAACATGGCCTTCTTCTCACAAAGTGAAGGCCAATTTGATTCCATGAACTTCTATGGACATTCAGCCCCTGGATCTCAATGTGTCAACGCTGGATCTCAGTCTGTCAGCGCTGGATCATATCCTGTCAACGCTTTGTACTCAAGCGCTGACACACACAATTATGGCACTGATAGAATAAAGCCTGCTGGTTTTGATCTAGATACTGTGTGTGCATTCATTGCTTCTTTGCCCAGTGATTCAAGGATTACATATGAAGATCTTGAGCAGATAAGTGATGAACAATTGGAAGAGATGGACATCAAGTGGACTATGGCTCTTGTAAGTTTAAGAGCAAACAGGTTTAATAAAAGGTTCAAGAAGAAGATGACCTTTAATGCTAAGGATGTTGCTGGGTTTGACAAGTCCAAGGTTGAGTGCTACAACTGTCATAGGATGGGGCACTTTATGAGGGAATGTAGATCTCCGAGAAGATCTGATGCTGGGAAGCCTTCAAGCCAAATGATTAAGAGCCCAGATCCCAAGGCCATGGTTGCTGTTCAACAAATTGATGGTGTTGGAGAATGGGATTGGAGCTGGATGGCTAAGAATGAGGAAGAGGACAGAGCTTTGGTTGCTGAAGTTAAAGAAGAGCATGCTGAATATGCTCTCATGGCACACTCCTCCTCTTCATCAGATAATGAGGTATATGATGATGCTTTCTATTCTAAGGGTTGTCGTTTAAATACTGAAAAATTAAAACAAGAGATAGTTAAATTATTAGATGAGGCAAGTACTGAAAGATGCAAAGTATCTAATTATCAAATTGCTCTTACCCAAACAGAAAAGACAGTAGCTGAGTATAAGAAAATGGAGTTTGATTTAAAGGATCAAATAAATATCTTAAAACATGAGTTACATCAGAGTAAAGATGTTCAAGATATAGTAAATAGGGTTAATCTTGATTTGATAGCTCAGTTAGAGGAGGCTAACAAAAATAAAGATAATGTGAGTCTTAAAATCCAGAGATTTGATAAGGCCACACAATCCCTAGGAGAGTGTGTTAGTAAACAAAGAGACTCTAAGGATATGAGTGGGATTGGGATGAATATTTATACTGGTGTTCCACCACCAGCTGGGGATTTCTATGGTGTCCAATCAAAGGACTTATCTTGGACTGGCTTGCCAGAATGCCAAGAGGAGGAATTCATTCCTCCACCTAGAGTGACTTCCCCAGTTGAGGAATACAAGCAAAAACTGACTGACCTAGATGAGTGGAAGAAAGCTAACCACACCTTGTTTGTTAAGGGAGGGTTGTTGTGTGAAAGTCCAAATGAGCCCACACCAAACATGATACCAATTGTGGAGTCCTATGATCCTAAACCTATTAAGATCACACACCCTACCACTGGCAAAGCTGTTGACCTTGGCCCACAAACTGTTAGAAAACCTAGTGTTAAGTATGCAGAGATGTATAGGAATACTAGGTCACCAAAAAGCCAAGTTAGTAACCATGGAACAGGCTTCTTTGCTTCTAGACCTAAGACTATGTCTAGAAAAGCTTGTTACACATGTGGTAGCTTCTCACATTTGGCATACAAATGTGTCAACGCTTCCAATGTCAACGCTGATAGGAACCATTTCAGCGCTGACAAAAGTCAACATAGGTCAAACACTGTCAGACCCAATACCTTTGTGAACAAAAGTTCACAAGTTGTTAGACCAGCCCCATTCTTTTCTAGAGGGTCTAACACACAAGGCCTAAGACCTTTTCAAAAGTCAAATACTTGGTCAAATAGGCAATGGGTTCCTGTAGCAAACCCTAGGTTCAACGCTGATAAGGGCAATCGGGGCGCTGACAAAAGAAATTTTAGCGCTGACAGACACACTGCTAAACCTAGGTATTTGCAACCACAGGGAAATAGGTCTAAAGCTTCTACTAGCTTAACATGGAGACCAAAACAAGACCAAAACCCTAATTTTACTGGTGTTTCTATGACATGCAACAGGTTTCATTATATTTCAAAGGCATTGTCAACACCAATTGGGGTTAACTGGGAATTTCATTCAAACAGGGATGAAAATGGGGTTGTTATGAGAACCAAGTCTGTTCTTGTTGAACAACCAAATGAATCCAAGTCTTCCAAGGCTTGGGTTCCCAAAGAAAACTAATGTGTTTTCTTTATGTGCAGGGCATTCAGAAGAAGATCAATGATTATGGATACTGGGATAGTGGATGCTCAAGGCACATGACAGGAAAGGAAGACAATCTGACCAATTTTTCTCCTATTCAAGATGGTGATAAGGTATACTTTGGAGGGGGCTACGGCACCATCACTGGAAAAGGAACCCTTGTCACCAACAATCTACGGTTTGAGAATGTCTTCTTGGTAAAAGAACTGGATTATAATTTGTTTAGTGTATCACAAGTGTGTGATAACAAAAATAAGGTTCTTTTCACAGATACTGAGTGCTTGGTGTTAAGCAAAGATTATAAGCTCCCTGAGGAGAAATCCATAGATTTTAGAACACCAAGGCATAAAGACATATATAATGTGAATCTTAATGGAATTAAGGTAAATAATAAAATGTCATGTCTGTATGCTAAAGCCTCAGTAGATGAAAGTAATCTTTGGCACAGGAGATTAGGGCACATAAACTTTAAGAATATCAATAGACTTGTGAGGCTTGGTTTAGTTGATGGTTTGCCTGAAAAGGCTTTCCACAATGACCACTCTTGTGTTGCATGTCTTAAGGGCAAGCAGCACAAGGTCTCATTCAGGTCTAAACAGGTGCACTCTAGTTCTAAACCACTTCACTTATTGCATATGGATCTCTTTGGTCCAACTAATATAGAAAGTTTGAAGGGTAAATCATATTGTTTTGTTATCACTGATGATTATTCCAGGTTTACATGGACTTTCTTTTTAGCCAAGAAAAGTGAAACTGCCCAAAGTCTGATTAATTTCATTACCCAAATTGAAAAGAAGAATGGTAATGAGGTCAAAATTATTAGAAGTAACAATGGGGGTGAGTTTAGAAATCAGTTGTTAGATGATTTTTGTGCCAAGAAAGGGATTACTAGGCAGTTTAGCATAGCTAGAACCCCACAGCAAAATGGGGTTGCTGAAAGGAAGAATAGGACCCTTATTGAAGCAGCTAGAACCATGTTGGCTGATGCCCACTTTCCTATAGCCTTTTGGGCTGAAGCTGTTAACACAGCTTGTTATGTTCAAAATAGGGCATTGGTCAACAAGATACATAATAAGACACCTTATGAATTACTTTGGGGAAGGAAGCCAAATATTGGTTTTCTAAAGCCTTTTGGTTGTCATGTAGTTGTTTTAGAAACTAGTGAGGCCCTAGGTAAATTTGATTCAAAAGGTGATGAAGGCTACTTCATGGGTTATTCAGTGCAGAGTAAAGGATATAGGGTTTACATTAAAAAGGAAAAACGTATACTTGAAAAAGTACATGTTAGGTTTTTAGAAAGTAAACCTAGTGATCCTGAAAGTGGTCCAAATTGGTTGTTTGACTTAGAACCTTTATCTAGAGCTTTAAATTATATGCCTGTTACTGATCCAGACATTGTGAAGGTAACTTCAAGTGTTTTGGAAAAGAGAATTGGTAATGTTTCAGGTATACAGGTTGCTAAGGAGGATGGACCACCAGCAGTTGAATCATCTCCCACACAAGAATATGTTACACTTCCTATATGGACAGATGAGTATTATGCTGCTGCTGCTGCTGCTAGAAAAGATAATGGTGGTTTTCAGATACCACCAAATACAAACATACATACTTCTTCAGGCGCTGACAAAGGGAAATCAAGCGCTGACAAGAGCAATTCAGACGCTGATGGTTCAGACACTGACAACAATAGTTCAAGCACTGTTAGCCCAAACGCTGACAAGCAAGGTTCAGAGTTTGATGACACCTTTGCACATCTTTTCTCTTCCCATTTTGAACAGGGTGGACCTTCTAATGTCCATGAAGAGATTTCTGTTGATCAAGAAGAATCTGAAGAAGATATTGGCAACATGGAGCGTGAAGTTGAGGACACCAGACTTTTTGAAGGAGGAGTTCTCACTTCCACAGCAAAGGATCACCCCACATCTCAGATCATTGGTGATGTTATGGCTCCAGTTCAGACAAGAAGATCTCATCAAGGTCTTGGTGGATTTATTGCTAATATACACAAGAAGGTTGATACCCCTCTTGTACAAGCATGTTTGTTTGCCTGTTTTCTGTCACAGGAAGAACCCAAGAAGATTTTTGATGCTCTAAAAGAACCAAGTTGGGTGGAAGCAATGCAGGATGAGCTTCACCAATTTGCTATACAGGATGTTTGGGAGCTGGTTGATTGTCCTAGATATGTGAGACCAATTGGGACAAGATGGGTTCTAAGGAACAAGAAAGATGAAAGAGGCATTGTGGTCAGAAACAAGGCACGTTTGGTAGCTCAGGGATATACACAAGAGGAAGGAATTGATTATGAAGAAGTTTTTGCACCAGTTGCCAGAATTGAAGCTATAAGAATTTTTCTAGCTTATGCCTCTTGTATGAATTTTACTGTTTACCAAATGGATGTGAAGAGTGCTTTCCTCTATGGGACAATTGTTGAGGAAGTATATGTCATGCAACCTCCTGGTTTTGAAGATCCTGAGAATCCAGACAAGGTCTATAGAGTGAAGAAAGCAATGTATGGACTTCATCAGGCCCCTAGAGCATGGTATGGTACATTGTCCACCTACTTGGTGGAAAATGGTTTCAAAAGGGGCACCATAGATCAGACATTGTTTACAAAGAAGAAAGGAAAACATGTGTTACTTGTGCAGGTCTATGTTGATGACATCATTTTTGGGTCTACTGATCCAAAAATGAGTGAGGACTTTTCCAAGTTCATGACAGATAAATTCAAGATGAGTGCAATGGGTGAGATAAACTTCTTTCTAGGTTTACAAGTTCAGCAGAAAGAAGATGGTATCTTCATCTCCCAAGACAAGTATGTAGCTGAAATCTTGAAGAAATATGGTTTTTCTCCACATGAGAAGGAGGCTTCCACTCCTATGGATAGGCAACACCCTTGGGGAAAAATTGGAGCTGGAAAGGATGTGGATGTTAGGCACTATAGATCAATGATTGGATCATTGATGTATCTTACAGCCTCAAGACCTGACATCATGTTTGCTGTGTGTGCATGTGCACGTCATCAAGTGACTCCCAAAGAATGTCACCTTTTTGCTGTGAAGAGAATTTTTAGGTACCTAAGGTGTTATCCAGATCTTGGATTATGGTATCCAAAAGATTCTCCATTGGATCTTATTGCATATTCAGACAGTGACTATGGTGGTGACAAGTTTGATAGGAAATCCACAACTGGTGGATGCCAATTTCTTGGGAGTAGATTGATATCTTGGCAATGCAAGAAACAAACAGTGGTGGCAAACTCTACAACTGAAGCAGAATATGTTGCAGCAGCTGCTTGTTGTGGACAAGTCTTATGGATTCAGAACCAGCTGTTGGATTATGGGTATAATTTTATGCATACCAAGATTTTTGTAGACAATAACAGTACTTTATGCATTATTAAAAATCCTGTACATCATTCTAAAACCAAACACATAGAAATTAGACATCATTTTATAAGAGATTGCTTTGAGAAAGGTTTAATACAACCAGATAGGGTAGACACAGAAGATAATGTGGCTGATTTATTAACTAAACCTTTTGATGCTGGAAGATTTCAATATTTGGTAACAAATATTGGAATGGTTAATCTCACTTAATATGTGTTTTGGAACCTTTTTGTAAAAGTATGTACAGGATAATGCATTGTTATTGGTCTTTGTGATGATTTAGATTTTCCACATTATTTTTCTAACACTGACAAAGGTAAATGTAACGCTGTTAAGTGTTATTTTGCCGTTGTTAGAGATATTATTGTCTAACGCTGACAAGAGTTTCTTCAACGCTGATAAGTGTTGTCGGGACGCTGTAAGCAACAAATGTTAGTTTTGTGGTTTTCATCTAAATGTGCAGGTGATGGTAGCTTTATGCCATTGGATACAGAGTTGCTTATGGATCTTTGAAGAGCTATTTGGACATGTTTTGTTTATGGATGATGGTTGGAATATTTATATTCCTATCTTGACATAAATTTTTAATGTTCATCTATATATTTTGAGAACTCATGTATCATAGTTTAAGGGGAGGTTTAAGGAACCTTTAGGACTCTTGGGTATTCTTAGAATACTCTCATCACAATTCTAGATTGTGTTCACAGGTGAGTATGGGTTAGTTTTACTAAACCATGAGGCACTGTAGCATGCAAAGGTGACAATCTATGCATGCTGCCAAGACATTTTTGGCCTAGAATTGGTTGTGGTCTGATGGGAGACTTGGGAATACTTTGGATATGGGTTTACCTGGGAGTTACAAAGAATTTTATGAAATAACTTTGTTGGTAAGTATTTTGGTTAGCAAGGGACTCTAGAGGACATTTGTGTCTATCTTGCTTATGCAAGTGTGCATAAATGGACAGTGCTTGCCGCCCAGTAATTATTATCAACTTGTAAGATATTTCCCTTAGGATAAATTACTTTGTTAAGGTCTTTTTCTTTTTAAATATTTTTATTTTTAGACGCTGACAAGTTTTTCTCCAAACGCTGTTACGTCTAATCGTGGCGCTGACAAGGCTTTAGGCAAACGCTGACAAGAAAATATAGCCGTTGGGCGCTGATGGGCTATTTTTGACCGTTGACACCTAGTGGGCCCTACCCAGTTGTTATTTTTGACTAATCTTTGGCCGTAATTTTGGGGAGAAGTTACTTTTAATTAGTGCATGAGATAAGTTATATTTGATTCAATATTTTCATGATTGCTCTTTGAATATAACCGCCTCATTTTTGACCAATCAAAATCATGTATCTCTCCTATAAATTTGGCTAATCTTTTTATTCTGGGTATTCATATTTTCTTGTCTAACATTTTTCTCCTAGATTTTTCCCATCTCACATAACCTAAACAGCTTTCAAACATGGCACCCAAATTCAACTCAAAGAATTTAACATTGGAGTTCAAGAGCCAACACAATATGGTAGCTTACTTGACTGCTGATGATGATTTGTTTCCTCAGTATTCACAGATGGTGGCATTTTTAAATGCATCTTCATTGAGGTATGCACTTTCTCATACACCATTAGTCCCTGTCGCACACATTAGACAGTTTTGGAACAATGTAAGTTCCACAACAACTAATGGAGTGACCACATTAACATCTACTGTTCATGGAAGAACATGGGTGGTCACTGAAGCCTTGGTTCGCCAAGCTTTGCGTCTTGACGACGCTGATGGTGTGACTACCCTTGCCATTGCAACAATAGAACAAGGTCTTCGGGAATTGGGTTATCCTATTCCTGCTGATGTCACTTTAAATAAATATCATAAGCAGGAATTTCTCTCTGACTGGAAATATTTGATACATGTCCTTTTACAATGCTTAAGTCCAAAATGTACTTCTTTTAATGAAATAAACAGGTCAATTGCAAGTGCTTTGGTTTGTATAACACGTGGGCTTAAGTATAATTTTTCAAAAATGATTTTTGAAGGGATGTGTAAAAACAAGGGAAGTAAAATGACTTTGGCTTACCCTAGATTTTTGCAAATGGTCTTTGATTTACAAGAATATTGTTCTAGGGATCATGACACTTTTTATGAGATCCCTAAACAACAGAAAACCATTTTTGCTAAAATGAGCTCCACAAACGACCCCATACCTCTTACCCAACCCATGCTTGAAGTAGTTCAGGCTGCACAACCACAACCACAACCACAACCAGAACCTGAACCCCAACTTGAGCCTGTTGATGAACCATTAACTTCCCCAGACCACATGGACATTGACCAACCCAGCGCTGACACTCACAATGTGGGCGCTGACACAGCCAATCCCAACACTGATACAATCCCTGA
This sequence comes from Glebionis coronaria, assembly GCA_025667525.1. Taxonomy (NCBI): domain Eukaryota; kingdom Viridiplantae; phylum Streptophyta; class Magnoliopsida; order Asterales; family Asteraceae; genus Glebionis; species Glebionis coronaria. The sequence goes on from CM046878.1 coordinate 543,475,039, forward strand.
ACAATCCCAAACACCCCTTAACCAACCAACACCCACACAATCTACTTCATCTTCCACCCCATTACAATCTAGGTTGACTAAACGCCAAAGGGTTACTGGAGTGTTCTCCTCTAGTGATCCTAGCCTTGTAGCAGAGAGAACCACCTCCACAAGTGTGGCTGGTGACATGGGTGAGGCTGGGGCTATTGACACAGGCTTAGATGCTGGTCAAGACAGTCCCAACATCATTAAGACCTCATCCATGCCCGATGATTCTATTTTGGGAGGTCAAATCCCCATTCTAGCTGAGGGCAGATTGGAACCTATGACAATAATTGAATTGACGGCTGCTGTCATTAGCTTGCAAAAGCAAAATGTCAGCCTTGTACAAATTGTCAACAAACAGGGACGTGAACTCCAAGTTTTGAGGGAGCGTGTAACTGTTTTGGAGAATCCAAGTAGCAGGAGTCTAATGGAGGAATCTTCCAAAGGGGAGGATGAGGGGGATGAGGAGGATGAGCTGATTCATACAGCTAGTGAGAAGAGTTCAGAAAAGAGTTCACAATTTAGTGAATCTTTACAGGTTGCTGAAGCTCTCACAAACTTGAAGAAGTACCCAGTTATTGATACATCCAAGGTGACACCATTAAACTTGGAAGGATCTTTCAAAGAAACAATGGGCGCTGATACAGGTTTGAACGCTGACACATCCAGCGCTGACAAAGGTAATCGTGGCGCTGATAGGAGTAACTTGAACGCTGATAAAGTTGCAGGTGGTGTTGATGTATTCCAGCCATCAACAATCATCAAAGATGTGTCCACACAGGTTTCTTCTTCTACTTTACCTATTATTGACCCAAAAGACAAAGGTAAAGGTATTTTGATTGAAGAAGATGTTCCAAAGAAAGATGCAGCACAAATTGCATTTGATGAACAGTTGGCTGCACAACTTGTGGAAAGAGATTTGAAGAGGAGTAGAAGATCACCATTTGTTGTTTCTGAGAGTGAGGAAGAAAGTGGTGATGATAAAGAAGGTGATAGCTCAGATTCAAGTATTCAAATTATTGAAGATCCAGAAAGGCTTGAATATGGGGATGAGCTAGCAAAGGAAAGGTTGAGTGAGTTGAAGAATCAGATTGATTGGGACCTACCAGAAATCACCAGAATGTACCATGCTTGGGAAGACAAGGTCATGGACAACCCAGGTATGAGTTTATCAGATCAAATTTGGGGGTTGGAAGTTCTTCTTAGGGTACAAGAAGACATAAAGGTGATTATGAGGTTTAATGCACAAGAGGTCAAGACCTGGCTCAAAAGAGATAGAAGGCAGTTGTACTATAAGTTGCTTAGATGTCATCAGCCTAATTGGACATCAAAGAAGTTGCTGGCCTTATCTTTTGAGGAGCTAGAGTATAGGGCACATCCTATTTGGAGGAAGGTGCAAGAACAGAATGTCTACAAGTTTCTTTCAGAAGAAAGGAAACAAGAGCTTGCTGAGGAAATGCAGATTCAAAAGGAAATGAGGATTGCTCAAAGACCAGTGAAGAAAGGAGATCCTTTCCAATTTCCTAAAGACATGGATGTGTATTTTCCAACTGAAGGTGTTATAAGGAAGCATCTCAAGCTTTCTCCATTGGAAGCTTCAGATTTGGTAAATGTAGTACCTCTAGATGACAGAAATCCAATCATCAGTTTTGATGAAGATGAGTGTGGATTTTGGAAGATTGGCAGATTTGGAAAGGAGGTACATACTTTCACTTCAGTTATTTCTATATTTGCAAGCATAGACAGGGAAGACTTGGTGCATCTATGGAGATTAATAGAGGCCAAGTATACAGCTGAAGCACCTACTTCAGCAAATGGAATAAGACTTTGGAACACATTTATGACTTTGTGTGGTCCAAAAGAAGCAGATCCTGCCATATGGAAGGATCTTGAAGATGATCTCAGTAATCTTCATTGGAGGCTATATTCTACTTGTGGTGTATTTCATATGAGCTCTACAAAGTTTTCAGAATATTTACTTGTGGATGCTGACTATTTCTTGTCCAAAGAAGTGTTGGAGAAGATGCTAGAGACACCCTTGGAGATTGACTATACTAGTGACGTGGCCAAGGACTTGATCAGATATGTTTATCACCAACATAAGAAGTTTTTGCAAGATTCCTCCTAAGTCTTAAGTATTTATTCAGAAACTTGATCATTGGAATGGATATCAAGTTTAGGGGAGGATTGTTGGGAATAAAATATGGGTCAGTTCACTAGACGCTGATAAGAAGTATGTCAACGCTGATAGGAAGACATTGGACGCTGACAGCCAAGCGTTGACATTGAAGAAGTCAACGCTGACAGCCTTGAAGATTGACACTGATGGAATATCTTTTGTTTATTTGTTTCTTTATTTATGAATGGTAAAGATAAGCACAACATTGTATTTTCTATTATTATCTTTACCTAGAATAGTTGATTCGTAGCTTATTGTACAAGACTTCTTGTTCTATAAAAGAAGGTCTTTTAGGTTAAAGTCATATATCAGTTTTCATAAGTATTCGCAAGTTAAACCCTTTCATTGTAATCAACAAGAATCATTCTAATACAAGTGAAAGTTTGTTTAACATCTTTGTGTTTCAGATCAAGTGTTAATTCCGCATAACACTTTGTTACTTTATTCATAAGCAAAGGTTTCTCTACGTGTAGTACTTGATCTAATCTCGTATACACAAAGCTTAATCGATCTAAGTTTGGGATCAACAAGGAAGACCACACTTGAAGCATGCGTTAGTGTTACGACGACATGGCCCTGGGTGCCTACGGTGGCAAGTAGAGCAAAGAGGATGAGTATATCCTCCAACAGGTGCTCTGGCTGGCTGAGGACATGATAAAACATTTTTCATGAGACATGATAATAGGGTACAAAGGACAATGCTAATAATCGTAAGATTGAATACCAGTGATAGCTGGACGGCTAGGCTGTGAACCTCTCTGGTTCTGGTCCCTACCGTTTCCATGGTTCATGGTGGAAGATTTGATAAAGTGTCAAAATTATGAGTTATAACATGAAATCATAAGAAATTGTGTAAGTATTAGGACCTGCTGCCGTTGGAGTGTCCAGCGTTGTTACGGTAATTATCATTACCGCCACGCCTATCCATAGCAGAACGGTCGTTAGTCTGACCGTTTCCCTTGGGCTGATGAGGCTGCTGCTGAGTAGCCGGCTGAGACCGGTCCCAGTTTTCTGCCTGGAAGATACAATTTAAAGAGATGAATAATTGACATATATAGAAGAATACAGATTGATCACCGCTTGAATACGAATGTTTACCTCTTCTCGGGTCTCTCAGCTTCCCCGAACTCATCTCTCTCATGCAGCATCTCCAGCTTACGTGTTGCATCGGCCACTTGTGCTACAGTGTTGAACGTAGCACACACCAGATTGTTTGCGACCGATGTGCGAAGAGCCCACCTAAAGTGGTGTGCCTGCTCTTCTGGAGTACCTGCTGCCGCACCAAGGAAACCAACTAAGCGAAGAAAGCGCTGCATGAACTCGTTGCTATTCTCCCCAGCTCTCTGTCGGATCCCATGGTACTCCCTCTTAAGCTTGTCTTGCTCAGCCTTGGGAAAGAACTGCTCCATCACCCTATCTCTGAACTGAGCCAATGTCAAACCAGCCACCCAATCGTCACCTCCCTTAGACTGCTTCAATGCTAACCACCAATATAACACATCGCCTTCGAACCGGTAGCATGCCAACCTTGCCTTGAATACGGGGCCACAACCCATAGCATTGAAGATCTTCTCGATGTGAGCCAACCAGCTTTCAGCTTCACTGGGGCTATCTATTTTCTCAAAAGCTCGAGGACGGAGCTTGTTGAATCTCTCCAGCCATATTGCCAATGTCACTGGAGGTGGAGGAGGAGGTGCTTGGTTATGCTGCTGATTGTTGGCAGCTTGAACCTCAGCCCTGATGTCATTCCTCAGTTGAGGAAGCAAAACTTGCATTGCAGCTTGGATTGCTGCATTGAGTTGTTCTTGCTCGCGTGTGAGAACCATCTGACAGTATAACATAAAACATATGATTAAACATATCAAACATAAAATATATATACATGAAAAAATTTATACCAATAAATCATGAGAAAAATTTTATGCAAGAAAATTTGTGTATGAATGCATGATGCAGTTTTATGAAAACTTTGTATGCTCGAGAGTGAACGCCTATGGTCAGTTCACCCAAAATAAAAGATATGGCGAGGGGACGCCTATGGGACGGTCCCAAATTTAAAAGTTTCGATAAAACACATACGACTAAATAGGGCCAGTCCTGTACCAACCATTACTTAGTCATAAACCTGCGACAATGACATATATATGTATGCGTAAAAATGATGAATGCATGAAAAATGACTATCAGTTCTAGGAAGACCATAGTGACTACCCACTAATCACAGGTCATATTTTGAGAGCCTACAGGTCGAAGCCTTGGCTCTGATACCATAATTGTAACACCCCATTTTGATAATGGAATGTCACGCGTAATTATGTCGTGTCATCAAAGCATACAAGGATAAATGTCTAAAACATTACATGACCATAAAAGGAAATACCGGAATCAAACATCGATAGTCCAAAAGTAAAGCTCATCACACACAAACATAAGTACTGTAAATGAAAGGACTATACAATGTCCATGGAAAGAGTATCAAAGTATAGATAAGGCATAAAGTAAAGAAAGGCTAGAAAGCTTCCAGTCCATATGCACGTACGCTTAAAGTCTACGAGCGTCCCTAAGTACCTGCCGTTTTGGGAACATGAAAAGGAAAACGGCTGAGCAATACGCTTAGTGCACGGATGTACAATAAAGCATGAATAATATAAGCATATAAACATATAACAGCGGAAGAAACTAAGTCCCGAATAACCCGGTTAAGTCTTAGTAAAACTGGTTTTATAGTTTGAAAAGCCTTATGTTTATCTTATAAAAACTGTTTAACATATTCTACCATTAGCCAATATAGGTCATGAGAATCCACCGTGCATGAATACTTGGAGGGGTGACCTCATCATGCAAATTAGAGGGGCTGCCTCTAATTTAATATACTGGTTTAGGTAGGAGGGATCAACTCCTTGTGAAGGATGCAAGGCACACACCACATTCACACTGAGTAATCTGCTGAAAACATGTAACTAGGATGCACCCATACGCCCCACATGATAAATATAATAATATGGCCAAAAGCTGAAGGGACGCCACGAGCAATCACTCTGCCGTGGGGAAGTCATAACACCAGTGCCTCTAGTGTTATGGTTATGGTACCTCCAAAACAAGGTGAAACTGGTCATGCATGTATATGGATATAGGTATTCTAAATTAAACATAAGCAAATCAAACATATAAACTTATACTACGGGAAAACAGTTGGCTGCATACGGGGAATCCTAATAAGGAACGAATGTCCATACTGAAAGGACGGGAATCCGTACCTTATGTCCAGTGAACGAAGAAGACGAACGGAAGAGAGCCTACTTCGGTATCACTAATGCTACATAAATACATACGTGTATAAGTATATGCTTACTAAATACGTAACTGGTTTTACGTCATGTCTTAGCTTATTTTATACGTTCATGTCATGTTTTACTGCTTTAAGCTTTAAACTGTGTTTATCTTATATTCTTATTAAGTATTACTTGTATTTCATGTCTTATTATGCTTACTGTGTAATAATAAGTAACTTTCTAAAAATAGCAGGTTTCCTAAAATAGAAAGTTTCCAAAAATAGAAAGTTACCAAAAATAGAAAGTTTCCAAAAATAGAAAGTTTCCATAAATAGAAAGTTTCCAAAAATAGAAAGCTTCCAAAAATAGAATTACTGCTTAAAATAGATAAGTTTCTAAAAATAAAAAGTTTCCATAAATAGATTAGCTACCTTAATAAATAAGTTTCTAAAAATAGAAAGTTTCCATAATTAGATATAAGCTGGTTAAATAAGCTAATTATATAAGCTTAAGTGTTTTCTGATTATTTTCTAAGTCATATAGATATAAGGTATAGTTTATTAATTATTACATGTAATTTAATTAAACTATAAGTTAAAAGTATTTAATTAAATATATCATGTTTTAATTAAATAAAGTTAAATACTTCGGTTAAAACATGTATTATTAATTACTAATAATATAACCTAAGTCATGTTAATTAATTAATTATAGTCATGGTTTTTAATAATTAATTAATTATAAAGTCTAGAAAATATAAATACTTAGGTTAAAAATTCTTGATCTAATAATTAAATTATAACCTAAGTCATGTTTATTAAATTAATTATGTCATGTTTTATTAATTTAATTTTTAACATAACTATTAAAATCATAAACCTTAACATAAACAATGAACCGAACCGTGACTAGAAACCATGAACCTGGCCCGTAATCAACACCATACCCCGAACCAATGTCGGGGTTCCCTTTGTTTGCTGCTGCCGTGGGACCCACACCACCAAACCGAGACCATGAGGTCTCGGTGGTGGTTCATAAGCCAAGCCGAGACCCCTTGGGGGTTAGGTTTAGGCGTCGGCTAGAACAAACACCCCTAAAAACCTTTATTTTGATTTACCCCATAATCATATAAATGTTCAATAAATGTTTTTAATTAGTTTTTAAAAACATCATGATTTTATGTGACTTATTCAATCAAAACATAAAAGAAAAGGATTAAAAAGGTTATACCGAATGCGTGGATCAATCAAGGATGAACACACATGAATGCTTGCACAAAATTCAAGATCAAAAATCAACCGAACACCCCCTTTTTGTGTTGTATATCCGGCGGCCAAGGGAGAGAAGGAAGAACAAGATTAGGGTTTTTGTTATTTTTCCTGTAATGTGAAAAATGACTAAAATCTGTCCTAATTCCCTTATTTTAGAAAAATTAAAATGGGCTTGGCCCATCCTCTTGGTGTAGCCGCGGGTAGGGGGCCCCACATGGGGTAACCCGTACCTTTTCCGAGTCTAATTATTTTAGTGTGCGTTCGTGTTTTATCGTGTTCGTGTTTTATGTGTTCTAGTTAATTATTGATCGTGACCTAATATATTTATTCGTGTTCGTAATAAATATATATACGTAATTAATATTAGCTCGTGATTAATTTACGTTCATGATTTCATGATCGCATGTTCGTGATTAATTATTGTTTGAATAATTATCGTGTGTTCATACGTAATAAATACTTATCGTGTTCTAACACGTACGTAATACTTAAAATTCTTATACGTTACCGTAAACATACTATAACAGGAAAGTTTTAATCTAGTACGTACGATCTTAAGGGTACTATTCATGGTGAAAGCATGCGGGTTTTACATACATATTCAACTTCAATTGTGGAAGTAGCAACTAGGTTTGCTTCTTACATTGCCAATATATGAGCCTTCTTCCTAGGAATTGACAACCTCCTGTTGTGGATTTCTTATCATGGTTAGCTTCAACATAATCACTATTTGAGTAAGGTTCCAAGTCAAAGTTGGACTCTCTTGGATACCGTAGTTCTAGATTGGGTTGACCTTTGAGATATTTAAAGATCCTTTTCACAGCTTGTAAATGTGAAATCTTTTGATTGACTTGATATCTTGAACAGACACACACAACTAACATAATATCTGGCCTAGAAGCAATAAGGAACATAAGTGTCCCAATTATGGATCTGTATAAGTGTAGATCCACGTCAGCACCATGTTCATCCTTAGACAAAGACTTCTTGACTTTAAAAGGTGTGCTTGTACACCTTACATCCATACTTGAAAATTTCTTCAAAGATTTCAATAACATATTTATCTTTACTAATAAATATTCCATCTTTCCTTTGTTTGACTTGAAGTCCTAAAAAGAAAGTAAGTTATCCCATATAACTCATCTGAAATCTGTCGTTCATCAAAGCTTCAAACTCTTCACACCTTGTTTTTCTTGTTGAGCCAAAGATGATATCATCTACATATACTTGAACTAAGATAATATCTTTGGCGTTCTTCTTGATGAAAAGTATCTTGTCAATGGCCCCTCTTCTGTATCCATGATCCAAAAGGAAGTTGGGCAAAGTTGCATACCAAGCTCTAGGAGCTTGATGAAGACCATAAAGAGCTTTGATAACTTTGTAGACTCTGTTGGGGAATTTAGGATCTACAAAACCTGGAGGTTGTGAAACATATACCTCCTCAGTAATAGTGCCATAGAGAAAAGCACTCGTAACATCCATTTGATCGACTATGAATCCCATATTTGAGGCAAAGGCAAAAAATAACCTAATGGCTTGAATTCTTGCTACTAGTGCAATGACCTCATCATAGTCTATACCTTCTTCCTATCTATAGCCTTGGGAAACAAGTCTAGCATTGTTCCTAACTACAATACCTCTTCCATCTTTCTTGTTTCTAAAAACCCACCTTGTACCAGTTATCCTTTTTCCAGGTGGTAGGTTAACAAGAATCCAAACCTTCAGCAATTCAAATAAGATCTTCTTGCACAGCACCCACCCAACTTGCATCTCCAAGAGCTTGAGAAATATTCTTAGGCTCTACTTATGATAGAAAACAAGCAAACAAACAATGTTGAGTGTCTTTATGATTTATTCTCTGTTGTTGCTTGACATAGCTCACAAGTGCATGCATTTCTGTGCTAGTTTTAACTTGTCTTCTGGTTTGCACAACAGACTTTGGATCTCCAATGATCTGAGCTATAGGATGGTTGGTGTTAACTCTATGACTGGGAATAGGACTGAATGGTTACAAAGTTTCAATATTGTTGAAAGCATCCATCGCACCCTGCTCATCATAGGAAGAATTTGAGAAGATACCTTTCGTAGGACTAGCATAAACATCTTCATCATCCAAAGACTGAAGAATATCTTCTAGTGAATCAGTAGTACTTGCAAAATTTAGAGAATTAATACTTGGATGTAAAGTACTGCTAGTACTTGTAGGATGTGCTGCTGAGCTTTCTGTTTCCAAGAGGTCTTCCCTAACATGCCTAGTCTGAGTTGTAGCATGTTTTTTTATCCATAAGCCTCTAGAGTTCTGTATGTGAGGCTGGATCATCACTTTGTCTAGCTGGTTACTTCTAAGTAGGAGTGGGTACTAAAGGTGAGGTGGTAGGTAAAATTGGTACATATATATGAGCAGCATCATCCTTAGTATCTGAGGTAGAAGTATCATTTTATGGAGTACCTACTTTAGTGCTAGTATTCTCTTCACCTGCATTGTTAGTTGGACAGTCTTGTTGCATAGAAAAATAGTGCATAAAGTTTGTCAGATAATCCAAATCAAACATCCAAGCATACCCTATACTTGGATCATTTGGCTTATTCTCTAAAAAAATTACATGGGCATTCTCCTCTACTTTTCCTGATGCTAGATTGTAAACCTTATATGCTCTACATTACAAAGAATACCCCACCAGATATCCTGAATCCGACTTTCCATCAAACTTGCCCAATTGATCAAGAGTGTTCAAAATAGTGACATGATACCCAAATGGTCTTAAATGAGTTATGGTTGGCCTAGTGTCAGTAAGAGGTTCATAAGGTGTTTTATTATGAGGCTTGGTTACTAAGACCCTATTAAGTACATAGCAAGCAGTGTTGATTGCTTCTGCCAAAAAAGTATTAGGTAAAAGTGAATCAGCTAACAATGTCCTAACAGCCTCAATTGATGTCCTATTCTTTCTTTCAGCAACTCCATTTTGTTGTGGAGTTCTGGGATTACTAAATTTTCTCTTGATTCCCTTAGACCTATAGAACTCATCAAACTCATAATCCTTAAATTATGTCCCTATATTTGATCTAATAATTAAAACTTGTTTAGTGAACTATTTTTTAACTAAGACAATAACGTCTTTAAGCAATTCATTGGTTTCATTCTTATGTACCATGAAGAAAACCCAACTAAACCTGCTAAAATCATCAGTGATAACTAAGAAAAAGGTCTTGTGACTTATACTCCTAACAGATACAGGACCAAAGAGATCCATATGTAAAAGTTGTAAGGGTTTAGTCACTATATTGATAGTCTTTGTAACACCCTATTTTGATAATGGAATGTCACGCGTAATTATGGCGTGTCATCAAAGCATACAAGGATAAATGTCTAAAACATTACATGACCATAAAAAGGAAATACCGGAATCTAACATCGGTAGTCCAAAAGTAAAGCTCATCACACACAAACATAAGTACTGTAAATGAAAGGACTAAACAATGTCCATGGAAAGAGTATCAAAGTATAGATAATGCATAGAGTAAAGAAAGGCTAGAAAGCTTCCAGTCCATATGCACGTACGCTTAAAGTCTACGAGCGTCCCTGAGTACCTGCCGTTTTGGGAACATGAAAAGGAAAACGGCTGAGCAATACGATCAGTGCACGGATGTACAATAAAGCATAAATAATATAAGCATATAAGCATATAACAGCGGAAGAAACTAAGTCCCGAATAACCTGGTTAAGTCTTAGTAAAACTGGTTTTATAGTTTGAAAAGCCTTATGTTTATCTCGTAAAAACTATTTAACATATTTTACCATTAGCCAATATAGGTCATGAAAATCCACCATGCATGAATACTTGGAGGGGTGACCTCATCATGCAAATTAGAGGGGTTGCCTCTAATTTAATATACTGGTTTTTGGGTAAGAGGGATCAGCTCCTTGTGAATGATGCAAGGCACACACCACATTCACACTGAGTAATCTGCTGAAAAACATGTAACTAGGATGCACCCATACGCCCCACATGATAAATATAATAATATGGCCAAAAGCTGAAGGGACGCCACGAGCAATCACTCCGCCGTGGGGAAGTCATACACTAGTGCCTCTAGTGTTATGGTTATGGTACCTCCATAACTAGGTGAAACTGGTCATGCATGTATATGGCTTTAGGTATTCTAATTAAACATAAGCAATCAAACATATAAACTTATAATATGGGAAAACAGTTGGCTGCGTACGGGGAATCCTAATAAGGAAAGAATGTCCATACTGAAAGGACGGGAATCCGTACCTTATGTCCAGTGAACGAAGAAGACGAACGGAAGAGAGTCCTACTTCGGTATCACTAATGCTACATAAATACATACGTGTATAAGTATCTGATTACTACATACGTAACTGGTTTTATGTCATGTCTTAGCTTATTTTATACGTTGATATCATGTTTTACTGTTTTAAGCCTTATACTGTGTTTACCTTATATTCTGTCTATTCTGTTTAAGTATTTCTTGTATTTCATGTATTATTATATTTGTTGTGTAATAATAAGTAACTTTCTAAAAATAGCAGGTTTCCTAAAATAGAAAGTTTCCAAAAATAGAAAGTTACCAAAAATAGAAAGTTTCCAAAAATAGAAAGTTTCCAAAAATAGAATTACTGCCTAAAATAGATAAGTTTCTAAAAATAGAAAGTTTCCATAAATAGATTAGCTGCCTTAATTAAATAAGTTTCTAAAAATAGAAAGTTTCCATAATTAGTTATAAGCTGGTTAAATAAGCTAATTATATAAGCTTAAGTGTGTTTTCTGATTATTATTCTAAGTCATGTATTTATAAAGTATACTTAATTATTACATGTAAATTAAATAAACTATAGGTTAAAAGTATTTAATTAAATATATCATGTTTTTAATTAAATAAAGTTAAAATACTTAGGTTAAAACATGTATTATTAATTACTAATAATATAACCTAAGTCATGTTAATTAATTGATTATAGTCATGTTTTTTAATAATTAATTAATTATAAAGTCTAGTTAAATATAAATACTTAGGTTAAAATTCATGATCTAATAATTAGATTCATAACCTAAGTCATGTTAATTAAATTAATCATGTCATGTTTTATTAATTTAATTTTTAACAGATAACTATTAAAATCATAAACCTTAACATAATCAATGAACCGGACCGTGACTAGAAACCATGAACCGGACCCGTAATCAACACCATACCCCAAACCAATGTCGGGGTTCCCCCTTGTTTGCTGCTGCCATGGGACCACCACCACCATACCGAGACCATGAGGTCTCGGTGGTGGTTAATAAGCCAAGCCGAGACCCCTTAGGGGTTCGGTTAGGCGTCGGCTAGAACAAACACCCCTAAAAACCCTTGTTTTGATTTACCCCATAATCATAGACATGTTTTAATAAATGTTTTTAATTAGTTTTTAAAAACATCATGATTTCATGTGATTTATTAAATCAAAACATAAAAGAAAAGGGTTAAAAAGGTTATACCGAATGCGTGGATCAATTAAGGATGAACACACACGAATGCTTGCACGATTTCCAAGATCAAAAATCAACCGAACACCCCCTTGTGATGATGTATAACCGGCAGCCAAAAGAGAACAAAGGAGAAGGAGAAAAACTTTTAGGGTTTTGTTATTTTCTTGATTTTATGAAAAGTGAAACAAGTTTTTACCTTAACCCCCTTGTTATTAAAAATTAAAATGGGCTTGGCCCATTCTCTTGTTGTAGCCGCGGGTAGGGGCCCCACATGGGGTAACCCGTACCTTTTCCGAGTCTAATTATTATAGTGTGTTCGTTTTTTTATCGTGTTCGTGTTTTATGTGTTCTAATTAATTATTGACCGTGACTTAATATATTTATTCGTGTTCGTAATAAATATATATACATAAATAATATTAACTCGTGATTAAATTACGTTCATGATTTCATGATCGCATGTTCGTGATTATAATTATTATTTGAATAATTATCGTGTGTTCATACGTAATAAATACTTATCGTGTTCTAACACGTACGTAATACTTAAAATTCTTATACATGAACGTAAACATGCTATAAAAGGAAAGTTTTAATCTTGTACGTACGATCTAAAGGGTACTATTCATGGTAAAAGCATGCGGGTTTTACAACTCTTCCCCCCTAAAAAGAATAATTCGTCCCCGAATTATAGATAAGGTAAACTGGAAAAGAAGAACATACCCGAATTCAAAATATGAAATGAGGGTAAGAAGCCCGGATAGACTCCTTTGTTTCCCAAGTGGTTTCCCGCTCGGTATGATCCCTCCAAAGGATTTTGACGAATGGAATCGTCTTCCTTCTCATGACTCGTTCTTGTCTGTCAAGAACTCGTTCGGGCTCTTCTATGAAAGTGAGATCTTCACGTATCTGTTCCAGTGGATACTGAACCATGTGAAGGGGATGATATTGGTACCCTCTGAGTAAGGACACATGGAACACATTGTGCACATGCGAAAGCTGCGGGGGTAACGCTAACCGGTAAGATACTTCACCGACTCGTTCAATGATATCAAACGGTCCGAAGAAATGAGGACTGAGCTTCCCTTTAATCCCGAAGCGTCTAAGACCACGTGCCGGCGAAACCTTAAGAAAGACGTGATCTCCTACGTTAAAATGTATGTCCCTACGATGCTTATCGGCGTAACTCTTCTGACGTGACCGTGCTTCCTGAAGTTTCTGCTTAGCTACTGCGACTCTCTCATTAGTCATCTCTATGATCTCTGGTCCTTCAAGTGTTCGCTCGCTAATAATTGTGTAAACACTTATCCTTTCGCCAGTAAAATCAAGGAAAAACAAGACCTAATCATGTGTTTAGTATCGTAAAAGTTGGAATTACGCGTGGTTTTGTGTTTTTGTGTGAAATAGGTACAAATGATCAAAAGGAAAGAAAACACGGGGTTTCACGGTCAAATGTTGAAGAAAAGTCCAAGAAAGAGACGAAGACAAAGTCAAAGAACCAAAAGTGTGCCAAAGATCACGAAAACCGGCAAATTCGACAACGAGTTCAAAGAAAAGATCATCAAAGCCAAATCGAGCTCGTTTTTAGTGGATTTAATATTATTGGAGTTAATTGGGCCAAGTGGGTCCCACATTTGGGTATTGGGCCCAAAAGCCCAATAAGGATGCTAAAAATATTCAATTTTGGACCAAGCCCATAACAAAGCCCAATTTCAAGCATACTATGGACAGATTTAGCATATTGGGCCAAAAGCCCATTCATGAAATAAAAAGAACGGAGGGAGTTACGTTTTGGGCCCAAGGCATGTTTGATTAATATACTTGGACGGAGGAAACAATGTTAGGTCAAGGTATTTGGTCAACTCATTTATTTACTTACCCCACTCACGTATTTACCCACACACACTTTCTCTTTTCGATACAAACAAGAAACCATTCTTTCTCTCCTAACACAACGCAGCCCTAATTTTTACTGTTACTCAAACCCTAAATCAAAAATTACATAAAAGAATTTGGGGCTTTTATTTAGAGTGTGTGATTCACACGATGGGTAACTAAATCCCCATCTTTTTAGGGATGAACATGATGTGGTCCTGAATCTACGTGGCCCTCTCCCTTGCATGTGATTGGCTTAAAAGAACTCACCACCACCAAATCACCAATCATCTACGGACAACTCAGCTTCAACAAACACAACTAGCACAAAAAATGCCATGATGGCAATCCGTGTGACCAAGAAGCCATCCACAACCGTTTGATCAAGAAGAGAAGAAAGAGAAGGAAGAAAAGAAGAAAATAGCGGCTGAGATCTTTTTCCTTGCTCACTAAGTTCACCAAGAGAGTTTTTAGGGTTTTCCTATAAAAACCCCTCAATCTGTAATGTTAGGGTGTGCCACTTTTTATTTCTTTTTTTATGCAAAATAGATTAGATTTAAAATTGTAATTTTCTTTTCAAAAGTATTGTATTTAAGTTTCAGTTATTAATAAAATTTTATTTCAGTTTAATTTGTGTCTTATTTACTTTTCTGTTAAAATTTATTATTATTGCAAATTTCTCTTTAATCTGTTCTAATTAATAAATATTGAAATTAAAAAGTGGTTTATTAATTTCCCCTACTGGGAAGTTAAATATAAATCTGTTCGAATGGTGTTGATGATTTCGGAGGTACGTTTGGGTGAGAAGGTGGTGTCAGATTCGGTTTAGGTTAAGTAAGATGGCTCAGCGTCGCGTCTTCTTCCCAACGGGTTTCGTCATCAGGTTTAAATCTCTATTTTTTATTTTACAAATTTTAGATTAATCTGTTTTATTTGTTACTTGTTATGCTTGTGGTTGTTTAAATCTGATAGAAGTTAGGGGTGTTCACGGGTCGGTTCGGTTCGGGTAGTTAGACGATATTGACTATCCATCGCGGTTCGGTTAGTTAAATTTACTATCCGTAACCGAACCGTACAAGGCGGTTAACCGGACATACAGTTACCCGAAATGAGCGGTTACCCACGGTTCGGGTCACGGTTAACCATTATATAAGTTTCATAAAGTTTTAGTTTATAAACAATAACATGATTTAGAACATAAAATGTCGTTTTCGTATAATTCAACGACATTACATAGATAAAAACATATAAAAATTATTTCATTACAAAAAAATGCATTAGAATATTCATAAATAACATATTAACTAAAAAATATTTATTCGATATTTATAAACTACAATCACATTAATTAAATTTACACATACATGTTTAATACATCTACTATAATTTGAATATTTAGTTAAAAAATTTCATGTATAATAAAAGTAGGGTACTAATACATTTAATACATGTACTATAATTTGAATATTTAGTTATAAAATTTTATGTATAATATGTGCAGTTCGGTTCGGTTAACCACGGATATTTAAAAATGAAAACCGTAACCGAACCATTATAAGCGGGTTTTTTCGGTTTCGGTTTTTTCGGTTTCGGTTTCTTCGGTTTCGGATTTTTTGGTTTCGGATTGAGCGGTTCGGCTCGGTTCGTCGGTTTCTCGGTTTTTTTGAACACCCCTAATAGAAGTTATATATATGCATATCTGTTTTGTTTGAGTATTGGTTTATCTGAGTTTGGACTGTTATTTTGATTGATTTTGACCTGTTTAGTTTTTGTGGTATTAATTTATTTTTAGTTTAGAAATATAGATTTGATTTGAGTAACGTTTGCCGATTAGTTTTGTTTATTATTTTGCTTATTAGTTTGCTGATAGGTTTTTCGTTTGCTTACTAGTTTGCTTATTAATTTTGCTGATCTTTGAGTTTGCTGTGATTCGATTTAGATTTGCTTTTTAAGAGATTAGCTTATTTGCTTTTTGTCTGTTTAAGTTCTTTGTGCTTATTTGGTTTTGAGGATTGCTGATATTTCGTTTAGCAACAGATCATTTTGGTCTGTTTGTTCTGTTAACTTCCAAAAAAATAAAATTCCAAAAATAATAGCCAAAATCGTCCATGCTGGGTCTCGAACCCTGCACCCTTAGTTTAGCAGCCATACGACTTAACCATCCCTCCTTGACCCTTATTTGTGTTTTGTTACGATTTATTAAATTAATATAGATTAATTATAGCTGCCAATTTTATTAATTAAGTTTAATACAAGTTTTAGTTTAATTAGTTTTAATTAAAAGTTTTATATAAGTTTTCATTTATAAAGTGAAAAAAATATAAAAACAAACAAAATAAATATTTTATTATTTTTTAGAAATTTAAATTGTTTTTCAAATTAGTTTTTTTTTTAAAAATTAGTTTTCACTTAATAGTTTTAAATAGATTTCATTAAAATTAAAAGTTTTAGTTAAAAATTAATTAAGAGTAAAATTTAGTTTTAAGTTTTAAATTTAAATTAGTTTTCAAATAGTTTTATTTTAAATAAGTTTAAATTAGTCTTTAATAGTTTTGTTAAATTTTGTTTAAATTAGAATTTTTAATAGTTTAAAAGTAGTTTTAATTAAATATTTTCTTATCAATTAGATTAAATAGTTAATATTTTTAGTTTTTAAAATACCAAAAAGTTTTATTTACCAAGAACAATTAATCCACGTTAAGTCCGATATCAATTCGAGTGAGTCGAGGAAAAACGAACTTAATTGCACACAAAAATACCTACATTAAATTGGCGCCGCTGCCGCTTCGCTCGTTACGATTGACGATTTCGTGAGACGTTTGGATTTTGGGATCCGTTCATTTGGAACGTTATTTTTCTTGCAAAAATAAAAATCAAAAACACAAAAAAAATCAAAAACACAAAAAAAATCAAAAAGATAAAAATATAAAAAATTAAAAAATCACAAAAGCAAACTCTTTCCTAAGATTTGCACCAAAAAAATTAAAAAAATCCAAAAGTAATACTTTTCCTAAAGTATTACACCAAAAATATTACGTATTATTGTTATTTTTCTTATTTTGATTTCTTTCGCTTTTTATTGTGAATATATATATTTCTAAAAAATACAAAAAGATTTTTCTTTTACTATATTATATTACGTAGAACATCAATTTACCTACTTTTCAAATAAGACCTTAGTTGGGATTTCATCACCTAACTATTGTATTCGAATCCTAAACGAGAAAAAGGGCAAAATAGATAAATACTAGTAAGAAGTTTGAACTCGATATATACAAACTATAAGGTGGGTATAAGGCAACGCGCTATAAAAGGCCGTCTAAAAAAAAAGGTTTTTGAGTGCTTTGTGCCACCTCGTTTCCCCGCTTGCTTGTGCGTATATTGAGAGGGACGGCCGATTATTTGTTTGCCAACTCAAGTAGTATTAAGTATATATTTTTTTGTAGCTTTTTAATATTGCACCTCGAGAGGGATAATCCCTTTCCTCTCAAAGTCGACCGAGGTCTCCTACCTCATTCCTAAAGTTTTAATTGTATGCGCACTCGCGCGCGTACATACATACCGATTAGTGTACCAAATACTTCTAATTCTTCCAAAAAGAAGAAGAAGAAAAACAAAAAGACCGTCAATCAAGCCGATCTCGAGAATCGAGCTTTGAACAACACGATGGCAACGGATAATCGACCAATGATTGAGATTCTACAATCTCACGTTGAAGGAAATGATGATGCGATTGTGGTGCCGGATATTGGAGCCAATAATTTTGAACTTAAAACGGGTTTTATTCAAATGGTTTATGCTACACCATTTTTAGGCCGTACTAATGATGACCCACACGCTCATATCAAACGTTTCATACAATTGGCAAACACCGTCAAATACAATGGGGTGCCACAAGAGGCCATTCGTTTACAACTCTTTCCTTTTTCCCTCAAGGGACAAGCCCGGATTTGGCTTTATAAGGAACCACCCCAAAGTATTACTACATGGATTGATTTAGAGACCAAGTTCATTAACTACTTTTTCCCACCATCACGGACCACCTCTTTAAGGAATGACATCATTACCTTTGAACAAAAATATGGGGAAACGTTTAGTGAGTCTTGGGACCGTTTTAAGGAGCTTTTACGAAAATGTCCACAACATGGTTTTACAAAAGTGCATCAAATCAATACGTTTTACAATGGTTTAACTCTTAATGACCAAGAATCACTTAATAGTGCCGCGTAGGGTAATATTCTTGTGAAATCCATGAACGAGGCTTGGGCAATAATTGAAAACAAGGCAAAAGTTCAAACCAAAAGTGTACGAACTACAATAGCTAGTGCTAGTGATAATGAGGTGACTAATCAAATTAAGGAGCTTACTTCAATTGTGAAACACCTTGTTTTAAGAGATAACCCTCCCACTACACATGTGAATGCCTTAAAAGAGACTTCTGAAACGTGTGAAACTTGTGGTGGACCACATTCGTATTTAAATTGTGACAAGGTTTACAATCAACAACAACAAGTTTATGCTTATAACAACAATGAAAATGAACGGGTTCAATTCAAACCAAATGTTGATGTTAACCATTTGTCTTATAAGAGTACTAACTATTTGGCTCCCCCGAGTTTTGTAGCTCCACAAAGACCACCCCCACCCGCCCAAAATACCCAATACCAAAATAGGAACCAAGGTCCTCAAATGGGTAATTTTCAAGGGAATTCAAATACAAGGGGTTTTAACCAAAATCAAGGGAATTTTCAAGGGCAAAATCAAGGGTTTAATACTCAAAATCAAGGCTTTCAAATCCTAATCAATATCAAAATCAAGGTTTTCCTAATCAAGGGTATAATCAAATGAACATGCATAATCCTCAAATGGACTTGGTTCTACAAAAATTGACCGAACATGAGAAAATTATGAAACAAATGCAAGAGTCCACCGATAGGAAGTTCGTACAAATGTTGCAAGCCTTTAAACCCCAAAGAGCCTTACCTTCTAATACCGAGATTAACCCTCGTGCTAATGTGAGTGCTATCACTACTTGAAGTGGAGCCACTTTAGTGGGACCTTCCATCTCTTCGCCCATAAAGGAGAGACAAGGCCCAGAGGTCATAATGAGTAATCCTACTCCCCCTTCGGTGATTCCTCCCACTACCACTCCTAGTACTAGTTCTACATTGCCTAAAGAGCCTATCCCTAAGGTTGTTCAAGAAGCGAGTCCTTCTCCTTCTCCACCTTCAACGTCTAAACCCAATATCCCTTATCCCTCTAGGTTAGACAAGGCTAAAGTGCTCACCAAAGATGACGTTCATGTTTCCAACTTTTTGAAAATGATTTCCCAAGTCAATGTTAACATTAGCCTTATTGAAGCACTTGCTCAAATGCCTAAATTTGTGAAAATGTTCAAAGATTTGCTTAATAAGAAAGAAAAAATGGTTGAGCTCGTGAATACTCGTTTAAATGAGAATTGTTCCGTGATTCTTCTCAAATAGCTTCCCGAAAATCTAGGAGATCCCGAACGATTCGTGTTACCTTGCTCGTTTCCCCAAATTGATGATTGTATGGCTTTCGCGGATCTCGGCGCTAGCATCAATCTTATGCCACTCTCGGTATGGAAACAATTATCATTACCCGACCTTGTACCGACTCGCATGACTCTCGAGTTAGCTAATAGAACTCTCGCATACCCCGTTGGTATTGTCGAAGACGTTTTTGTTCGAGTTGGTACATTCACTTTTCCCGTGGACTTTGTCGTCGTCGACTATGAGATGGATCCTCGTATTTCGTTAATACTTGGTAGACCATTCTTAAGATCTGGAAGAGCCTTAGTTGATGTAGCCAAAGGGGAGTTAATTCTTAGGGTTAGGGATGAACAACAAGTTTTTAAAATGGGAAAACTCACAACTAAATCAAATGGAAAAGAGTCGGTCAATATGATTGATGTTCTTAATTATGATAATGAAGAGATTTTTATTAATCCTTTTGGAATTCAAACATCTAATCAAAATGATTTTGTGATAACTTCATCCCTTCCGTTAGAGCCTCAAATTTTTGAAACTCCTATTTATGATACCTATAGTGATGATACTTCTTCAAGTGATCACACTATCTTCGGTTTAGACGACCTATCTTTTGACCCACCCACTTTTAACCCACCCACTTTTGACCCACCCATTTTTGATCAACCAATCTTTGATACTTACGATGATGACACTTCTTTAAGTGATCTCATTAACTTTGATGACCCACCCCATGATCTTAATGCACCTCATATCTCTATGAGTGATTCTTCCATGGAGACTCCTTTTGACTTTTATACCCCAATTTTAGAAGTCATGACTTTTGAGGAGGATCCTCCACTCTTAGAGATCATTCCTAATTTAGAGGATATTCCATTTGAGAAGGAATTAGATATCTTTCTAAATACCTATTTTCCTCTCGAGGATGAGTTTTTTTATGACTCCGACGATACTTATGTTTTCACATCAAGTTTGGAAGAGGACGACTTTCCCACTTTGGATTATGATGATATTTTGAGCTTAAATGTCAACACCTCTTGTTATTTTCCCGTTAAGGAACCGGTGTTTGATCCCGGAATAGAGACTTTCGTGCTATCATTACCATATCACCATAACACCTTTCCTCGTAAGAAATATTTGACTAAGGGTACCCCACTTTACTTTGCCTTATGTGATTTTACCACCTTGGGGTTTATTTCCTTTCATGATGGAAATTATGTGTTTGACCCGGGTGGATTTTCATGGGGTATTCCTTGTATGATTTTGTTTCACCCCTTTATCATGGAGAGATTTTCCTCCCTTGGAAATCTCGGTTTTTCCCATGATTTTCCCATTTGAATGATGATATTCGGGAAATCGAGTCGAGCTAGAGACTCGTGATAAATAAATCAAGCATCGTATAACTAGGTTAGATTTTTTACCTTTTTCCATCATTTCCACCATTTTTCACCTTCACCCATTTCCACCAAAGTGTAGGGGGGAGCCAAGGAGGTTGTTTGTGTGTTGTGATGTTGTGCAGGGGCATGTGCTTTAATGATCCACTTTTGGTGTTTTTGAAGCGACCCGTGTTCCCGTGTACCCGGTTTCTTCGATAAGCTTTTGCTATTGTGATTCAATCTTGTATATAAATAAAACACGAATAAATGTAATCACTTTAGTTGTCTTTTCCTTAGCTCGATTTTAAACAAAGTAATCAATGTCCTAAGTGTAGGGGAGTTTATTCTCCCACATGCTTAAACACTGAGGACAATGTTTATATTAAGTGTAGGGGGACTTCTATCGAATTTTAGTGGGCTTTTCCATGAATTTGACCCCATTTAACCGGAAAATTAAAAAAAATCAACATTTTTCAAATTTTTGATCTATTTTGGCCTGGTAGTATTTTCATTTATTTTCTTTCCTTTTATCATCGCATCGTATTTATATTTTCCATTTCAATAATAAAGTAAAAAAAAATGAATAAAATGGTTTTAACAAGTTTAGATGTCTTTGATATTTTAGGCCCGTCGTGAATATTTTGACTCAACCCGAGTTTACTTATCCAAGTTTACTCTAGCTAGTATCCTTAACCATATGGACCTTAATTGGTTTATTAGGCTAAGCATCCACGAGTCTCATTCCTTGAGATTTTAAATTGTGGAGAACGAGAGATGATAGAGTTGATAATAAGTTTAAGGTTAATTCTTGCTTATATGAGTTTTTGTGGCTCTTTCTTCCCGCTTGTATATTTAATTGCTTAATAAATGAGGATTTTTGCGGTGTAGATTAGATATCTTAATTCTTAGCCAAATCTTTTATCTCCTTGTAATTAAAGCATGAACACATTGAGGGTGTCAGCGTTGTGGACTTCCGACTAAGGTGGCTCATAACCACTAAGTAGGAGGTATTCAGACCATGGGACTGTGGAATTTGGCCTACTATATATATCATAATTAAGAAAGAATAAGATTAAAACATGACCTCAAGGAGCCTTAGGGTGTGGGGCATGTAGCACGAACCTTGTCATTAGAGCCTTAGGGTGTATGGCATGGTAAGTGTTGAATAAAAATTGATCAAAAATCAATTCCCTTGTTTATCGTTCAAGGAGCCTTAGGGTGTGGACAATAGATGAGGAGCATTTTTACATCTTAAAGAGCCTAAGGGTATATGATGTGAAATTGCTAAACTCCACATAAAGTCAACATGACTTTGGAGGAATAATTAATAAGTAGTACTATTGGCCAAATTTTGGGTCCAGGAATTTATTCCCCAAATCGGGTTAAATCATCCTTGATGTGGGCTTACTTTAGTGACAACGTTTTTTAGGACGAGGTTAGGTTTTGAGCGTTGGGTTTGCACCGTTTTGCCTTTATTTTTTGGACTACTAATTATCAAATAAGTCAAATGAGCCTACGGGTGAATGACAATCCCTAAAAGCTAGAGATACAACTTAGGAATTGGAGAAAGAGTATTACACAATTGTCTTATATAAGTGGTTTTAACCTAAGAACTTATGGTAAACAACGATCTCGTTTTTAAGCTTGGTATGGGGAACGTGACACTTGAGAGTGATTACATTCGAGTAGTAATTTAAGTCTTAATATTCATGACACCAAAGCCCTAATTTAAGTCTTAGATTTCTTTACGAGTTTCTTCCATCAAATAATTTCCAAGTAATAAATTGTTATAACTTTTGTTTCCTTTAAAGTTTTTATCTTTTCATCATAGTAGTAATAGTATATCTTAATAAAGGCCAAGATGGGTTAATTATGAGAAATATGTTTATGCTTTAAAATTATGCATTGCATGGGGTCATTGCAATGGTCAAGTGTAGGGGATTTAATAAGTGTGTAAACACTTATCCTTTTGCCACTAAAATCAAGGAAAAACAAGACCTAATCATGTGTTTAGTATCGTAAAAGTCGGAATTACGCGTGGTTTTGTGTTTTTGTGTGAAATAGGTACAAATGATCAAAAGGAAATAAAACACGGGGTTTCACGGTCAAATGTTGAAGAAAAGTCCAAGAAAGAGACGAAGACAAAGTCAAAGAACCAAAAGTGTGCCAAAGATCACGAAAACAGGCAAATTCGACAACGAGTTCAAAGAAAAGATCATCAAAGCCAAATCGAGCTTGTTTTTAGTGGATTTAATATTATTGGATTTAATTGGGCCAAGTGGGTCCCGCATTTGGGTATTGGGCCCAAAAGCCCAATAAGGATGCTAAAAATATTCAATTTTGGACCAAGCCCATAACAAAGCCCAATTTCAAGCATACTATGGACGGATTTAGCATATTGGGCCAAAAGCCCATTCATGAAATAAAAAGAACGGAGGGAGTTACGTTTTGGGCCCAAGGCCTTTTTGGTTAATATACTTGGACGGAGGAAACAATGTTAGGTCAAGGTATTTGGTCAACTCATTTATTTACTTACCCCACTCACGTATTTACCCACACACACACTTTATCTTTTTGATACAAACAAGAAACCATTCTTTCTCTCCCAACACAACGCAACCCTAATTTTTACTATTACTCAAACCCTAAATCAAAAATTACATAAAAGAATTTGGGGCTTTTATTTAGAGTGTGTGATCCACACGATGGGTAATTAAATCCCCATCTTTTTAGGGATGAACATGATGTGGTCCTGAATCTAGGTGGCCCTCTCCCTTGCATGTGATTGGCTTAAAACAACTCACCACCACCAAATCACCAATCATCTACGGACAACTCAGCTTCAACAAACACAACTAGCACAAAAAATGCCATGATGGCAATCCGTGTGACCAAGAAGCCTCCACAACTGATCAAGAAGAGAAGAAAGAGAAGGAATAAAAGAAGAAAAGAGCGGCTGAGATATTTTTCCTTGCTCACCAAGTTCACCAAGAGAGTTTTTAGGCTTTTCCAAATTTCTCTTTAATCTGTTTTAATTAATAAATATTGAAATGAAAAAGTGGTTTATTAATTCCCCTACTGGGAAGTTAAATATAAATCTGTTCGAATGGTGTTGATGATTTCGGAGGTACGTTTGGGTGAGAAGGTGGTGTCGGATTCGGTTTAGGTTAAGTAAGACGGCTCAGCGTCGCGTCTTCTTCCCAACGGGTTTCGTCATCAGGTTTAAATCTCTATTTTTTATTTTACAAGTTTTAGATTAATCTGTTTTATTTATTACTTGTTATGCTTATGGTTGTTTAAATCTGATAAAAGTTATATATCTGCATATCTGTTTTGCTTGAGCATTGGTTTATCTGAGTTTGGACTGTTATTTTGATTGATTTGGATTTGTTTAGTTTTTGTGGTATTAATTTATTTTTAGTATAGAAATATAGATTTGATTTGAGTAAAGTTTGTTGATTAGTTTGTTTATTATTTTGCTTATTAGTTTGCTGATAGGTTTTTCGTTTGCTTATTAGTTTGCTTATTAATTTTGCTGATCTTTGAGTTTGCTGTGATTCGATTTAGATTTGCTTTTTAAGAGATTAGCTTATTTGCTTTTTGTCTGTTTAAGTTCTTTGTGCTTATTTGGTTTTGAGGATTGCTGATATTTCGTTTAGCAACAGATCCTTTTGGTCTGTTTGTTCTGTTTACTTCCAAAAAAATAAAATTCCAAAAATAATAGCCAAAATCGTCCATGCTGGGTCTCGAACCCTGGACCCTTAGTTTAACAGCCATACGACTTAACCATCCCTCCTTGACCCTTATTTGTGTTTTGTTACGCTTTATTAAATTAATATAGGTTAATTATAGCTGCCAGTTTTATTAATTAAGTTTAATACAAGTTTTAGTTTAATTAATTTTAATTAAAAGTTTTATATAAGTTTTCATTTAAAAAGTAAAAAATATAAAAACAAACAAAATAAATATTTTATTATTTTTTAGAAATTTAAATTGTTTTTCAAATTAGTTTTTTTTTAAATTAGTTTTCACTTAACAGTTTTAAATAGATATCATTAAAATTAAAAGTTTTAGTTAAAAATTAATTAAGAGTAAAATTTAGTTTTAAGTTTTAAATTTAAATTAGTTTTCAAATAGTTTTATTTTAAATAAGTTTAAATTAGTCTTTAATATTTTTGTTAAATTTTGTTTAAATTAGAATTTTTAATAGTTTAAAAGTAGTTTTAATTAAATATTTTCTTATCAATTAGATTAAATAGTTTTTAATTAAATATTTAATAGTTTTTCGTTTTTAAAATACCAAAAAGTTTTATTTACCAAGAACAATTAATCCACGTTAAGTCCGATATCAATTCGAGTGAGTCGAGGAAAAACGAACTTAATTGCACACAAAAATACCTATATTACTCGCCAACCTGATCCCAGCAGATTGGGGCGCGACACTTTCTGCCATACAACATCTCGAAAGGAGCACACTTGATACTTGCGTGCCAACTGTTGTTGTATGCAAACTCCACCAAACAGATATAATCGTCCCAATCTGTAAAACCCGCTTGATTTTATCATGAATAGTACCCTTAAGATCGTACGTACTAGATTAAAACTTTCCTAATATAGCATGATTACGATTACGTGTTAGGATTTTACGTATTACGTACGTGTTAGAACACGATAAGTATTTACTACGCACGAGCACGTAATAATTATTTGGCAATAATTAATCACGAACATGCGATCATGAAATCATGAACGTAATTAAAACACGAACTATTATTAATTACGTATATATATTTATTACGAGCGTAAATAAATATATTAGATCACGATAATTACGTAACGAGAACACATAAAACGCGAACACAAATAATCATGAACGAATAACTAAACATCGAGACACGGAAAAAGGTACGGGTACCCCATGTGGGGCCCCCTACCCGCGGCTACAAGGAACAAATGGGCCTTGCCCATTTCAATTTTTCACTAAAAGGGGTTAAGGAAATAAACACTACTCATTATTGTTTTTACAGAAGATTTTAGAAAAACCTAAAAGTTTTTCCTCCTCCTTCTTTTCCTTTTTTTGGCCGCCACCTTCAAAACACCAAAAGGGGTGTTTGTTGATCTTGGATCTTGGAATTCTTGTTGGTGTTCGTGTTTGTTCTTCGTTCTTTAGATCCACGTATTCGGTAAATCCATTTAAACCTTTTTCTTTTGATTTGATCTTTTATTAATTAAGAACATGTTATGTTTTTTTTTCATAAAACCTAATTAAATCATAGATCTAACATGAATTGGGTTTAAATAAAATCAAAAGTAATGTTTTAGGGGTGTTTTGTTTTGGCCGCAGCCTACACCGAACCCGAGAGGGTTTCGGTTTGGCCACTTGACCACCACCGAGACCATATGGTCCCGGTTGGTTGGTGTGGGTCCCACGACAGCATCAAGACAAGGGGTATCCCGATTTGGTTCGGGGTACGGTGTCGATTTCATGTCCGGTTCATGGTTTTTAGTCTAGATCCGGTTCATGGTGTATGTTTAGTTTATTTTTATTTTTATGATCTTATGTTAAAATTAAATTAATAATATGACATGATTAATTTAATAACATGACTTAGGTTATTTTAATTAGTAAAATCATGAAATTAATTAACCTAAGTATTTTTTTTTATATATTTAGACTTATAATTAATTAGTTATTTAAAAACTATGGTTATAATTAATTAATTAACATGACTTAGGTTATATTATCACTAAATAATTATACATGTTTTAACCTAAGTATTTAACTTTATTTAATTAAAAACATGTTATACTTTAATTAAATATTTTAACCTATAGTTTAATTTAATTACATGAAATAATTATTAAACTATACATTATATCATATGACTTGGAAAATAATCATGAAAACACTTAGGCTTATATACTTAGCTTATTTAACCAGCTTATTTCTAATTATGGAAACTTTCTATTTTTAGAAACTTAATTAAATAAGACAACTAATCTATTTATGGAACCCTTCTATTTTTAGAAACTTATTTATTTCAGGCAGCTAATCTATTTATGGAAACTTATTTAATTAAGGCAGCTAATCTATTTATGGAAACTTTCTATTTTTAGAAACTTATCTATTTTAAGCAGTAATTCTATTTTTGGAAACTTTCTAGTTTTGGAAACTTTTTATTTTTGGAAACTTTCTATTTTTGGAAACTTTCTATTTTTGGTAACTTTCTATTTTTGGGAACTTTCTATCTTTGGAAACTTTCTATTTTTGGAAACTTTCTATTTTTGGAAACTTTCTATTTTAGGAAACCTGCTATTTTTGGAAAGTTACTTATTATTACACAGTAAGTATAATAATACATGAAATACCATAAATACTTAATCAGATTAAACATAATATATGATAAACACAGTTTAAAGCTTTAAACAGTAAAACATGGTAAGAACATATAAAATAAGCTAAGACATGACATAAAACCAGCTACGTATTTAGTAAGCAGATACTTATTCATGTATGTATTTATGTAGCACTAGTGATACGGAAGTAGGATTCCTCTCAGTTCGTCTTCTTCGCTCACTGAACATAAGGTACGGATTCCCGTCCTTTCAGTATGGACATTCTTTCCTTATTAGGATTCCCCGTATGCAGCCAAATGTTTTCCCGTAGTATAAGTTACGTGTTTGATTTGCTTATGTTTAATTAAGAATACCTATAGCCATATACATGCATGACCAGTTTCACCTAGTTATGGAGGTACCATAACCATAACATTAGAGGCACTGATGTTATGACTTCACCACGGCAGAGTGATTGCTCGTGGCGTCCCTTCAGCTTTTAGCCATTTATATTATATTTATCATGTGAGGCGTATGGGTTCATCCTAGTTACATGTTTTCAGTCAGGATTTCATGGTGAATGTGGTGTGTGCCTTGCATCCTTCACAAGGAGCTGATCCCTCCTACCAAAAAACCAGTATATTAAATTAGAGGCAGCCCCTCTAATTTGCATGATGAGGTCACCCCTCCAAGTATTCATGCACTTCATGACCTATATTGGCTAATGGTAAAATATGATAAACAGTTTTTACAAGATAAACATAAGACTTTTCAAACTATAAAACAAGTTTTATCAAGACTTAACCAGGTTACTCGGGACTTAGTTTTCTTCCGTTGTTATATGTTATATGCTTATCCTATTCATGCTTTATTGTACATCCGTGCACTGAGCGTATTTGCTCAGCCTTTTTCTTTTTCTGTGTTCCCAAAACGGCAGGTACTCAGGGACGCTCGTAGACACTAAGAGTACGTGGATATGGACTGGAAACTTTCTAGCCTTCTTTACTTTATGCATTTCCTTTCTTATGATACATTTGCTATGGACATTGTTTAGTCCTTTCCTTTATTATACTATGTTTGTGTGTGATGAGCTATACTTTTGGAATACCGATGTTTGATTCCGGTATTTTCCTTTTATGGTCAAGTAATGTTTAGACATTTTTCCTTGTATGCTTTGATGACACGCCATAATTGCATGTGACATTTCCATTATCAAAATGGGGTGTTATAATTATGGTATCAGAGCCAAGGCTTCGACCTGTAGGCTCTCAAATATGACATGTGATTAGTGGGTAGTCACTACGGTCTTCCTAGAACTGACAGTTGTTTTCATGCATTCATCATTTTTAAGAATACATATACATGTCATTGTCGTAGATTTTTGACTAAGTAATGGTTGGTACAGGACTGGCCCTATTTAGTCGCATGTGTATTATCGAAACTTTTAAATTTGGGACCGACCCATAGGCGTCCTCTCGCTATGTCTTTTGTTTTGGGTGAACTGACCAGAGGCGTTCACTCTCGAGCATACAAAAGTTTTCATAAAACTGCATCATGCATACATACACAAAATTTTCTTGCATAAAATTTTTCTCGTGAAATTTTGGTATAAATTTTTTTCATGTATATATAGATTTTATGTTTTGATCTGTTTAATCATATGTTTTATGTTATACTGTCAGATGGTTCTCACACGCGAACAGGAGCAGCTCAATGCTGCAATTCAAGCTGCTATGCAAGCTTTGCTTCCTCAACTGAGGAACGACATCAGGGCTGAAGTTCAAGCTGCCAACAATCAGCAGCATAATCAGGTACCTCCTCCTCCTCCTCCAGTGACATTAGCAGTATGGCTGGAGAGATTCAACAAGCTCCGCCCTCGAGCCTTTGAGAAGACAAATAGCCCTAGCGATGCTGAAAGCTGGTTGGATCACATCGAGAAGATTTTCAATGCTATGGGTTGTGACCCCGCATACAAGGCGAGGTTGGCATGCTATCGATTCGAAGGCGATGTGCTAAACTGGTGGTTAGCGTTAATGCAGTCCGAAGGTGGTGACGAGTGGGTTGCTGGTTTGACTTGGGCTCAGTTCAAGGACAGGGTGATGGTTCAGTTCTTTCCCAAGGCTGAACAGGACAAGCTCAAGAGAGAGTACCATGGGATCCGACAGAGAGCTGGGGAGAATAGCAACGAGTTTATGCATCGCTTTCTTCGCTTAGCTGGTTTCCTTGGTGCGGCAGCAGGTACTCCTGAAGAGCAGGCACATCACTTTAGATGGGCTCTTCGCACATCGGTCTCAAACAATCTGGTGTGTGCTACATTCAACACTGTAGCACAAGTGGCCGATGCATCACGTAAGCTGGAGATGCTGCAGGAGAGAGATGAGTTCGGGGAAGCTGAAAGACCCGACAAGAGGTAAACATTCGTATTCAAGCGGTGATCAATTCGTATACTTTCCATATATGTCAATTATTCATCTCTTTAAATGTATCTTCCAGGCAGAAAAGTGGGGACCGGTCTCAGCCGGCTACTCAGCAGCAGCCTCATCAGCCCAAGGGAAACGGTCAGACTAACGACCGTTCTGCTACGGATAGGCGTGGCGGTAATGATAATTACCGTAACAACGCTGGACACTCCAACAGCAGCAGGTCCTAATACTTACGCAATTCCTTATGATTTCATGTTATAACTCATATTCTGACACTTTAGCAAAACTTCTACCAGGAACCATGGAAACGGTAGGGACCAGAACCAGAGAGGTTCGCAGCCTAGCCGTCCAGAGCACCTGCTGGAGGATGTTTCTAAAAATGTTTTATCAGGTTCCCAGCCAGCCAGAGCACCTGCTGGAGGATTCACTCATCCTCTTTGCTCTACTTTCCACCATAGGCACCCAGGGCCATGTCGCCGTAGTACTGACGCGTGCTTCAAGTGTAGTCTTGCTGGCCATATTATGAAGGATTGCCGTAAGGGCGAGATGGAGGGTACATCGGGACATGCTGATACCAAGCCGCCTCCTACTACCGGGCGTGTATACACGACATCTCGAGACCAGGCCAACAAGTCTACAGGTACCATCACTGAAATCTTGTATATGTATGGTCAAGCTGCATATGTTCTTTTCGATACGGGTGCTACTCACTCGGTTATTTCTACTGCTTATGCTAAGAACATTAGGATGCTCCCCATGCCACTAGAAAATAGGCTTACTAATTCCACGCCTTTGAGGGACTCTGTATTAATCACTCATGTATACAAGAGTCTTCCCCTAGAATTTTACGATAAGGTTCGACCTGTTGACACACTTCCGCTGGACATGAATGACTTCGACATGATTTTGGGCAAGGATTGGCTATCCGAGCATCATGCTACCATAGACTGCCATTCATATCGAGTTATCTTCGGTGATGTTAATGCACCAGAGTACATTCATAACAGGTTCATACCCGGACGGTCTGTACAAGTCATATCTACCCTGCAAGCGCGTGCACTACTGTCACATGGCTGCGAGGGTTATCTAGCTACGGTTCACGACATGGATGCTGAATCCCCATCAATTCAGGATCAACCTATAGTGTCGGAATTCCAAGATGTTTTTCCAGCAGAACTTCCGGGCATACCACCTGCACGAGAAGTGGAATTCAGTATCGAGCTTATTCCAGAAGCTGAACCAATCTCTAAAGCTCCTTATCGCATGGCTCCCATAGATCTGAAGGAGCTGAAAGATCAACTGCAAGAACTTCTTGAACGAGGTTTCATTCGACCGAGTGCATCTCCATGGGGCGTACCGGTCTTGTTTGTTAAGAAGAAGGACGGCAGTATGCGTCTTTGCATAGACTATCGCAAGCTCAACAAGATTACCATTCGGAATAGATATCCACTGCCACGTATTGACGATCTGTTTGACCAACTCCAAGGGGCCAAACACTTCTCCAAGATTGATCTTAGGTCAGGCTATCATCAACTACGGGTCAAGGAGCAGGACATCGCTAAGACTGCCTTTCGTACCCGCTATGGCTACTACGAGTTTGTAGTTATGCCATTTGGTCTGACAAATGCTCCAGCAGTGTTCATGGATTTGATGAACAGAATCTTCCATGAATTTCTGGACAAGTTCGTCATTGTCTTCATAGATGACATCCTGATTTTCTCAAAGTCCAAGGAGGAACACGAAGACCATCTTCGTACAGTACTACAGATTCTTCGCCAGAAGCAGCTGTATGCTAAATTCTCCTAGTGTAAGTTCTGGTTAGACAAGGTGGCATTCTTAGGTCACATTGTATCAGCAGAAGGAATCACGATGGATCCAGCGAAGGTTGAGGCCATTACTAAGTGGCCAAGGCCGACATCAGCGACAGAAGTCTGCAGTTTCTTAGGCTTAGCTGGCTATTACCGTAGGTTCGTGGAGAACTTTTCCCGCCTAGCACTACCATTGACCAAACTGATGCGGAAAGGGGAGAAATTCGTCTGGACTGAAGATCGAGAGAAGAGCTTTGAAGACCTGAAGCAGAAGCTAGTATCTGCACCTATTCTTACTCTACCATCTTGTACGGGTGGATTTCAAATCTACAGCGATGCATCGGGGAAGGGACTTGGCTGTGTTCTCATGCAACATGGGAAAGTGATCGCGTACGCTTCACGACAGCTTAAGCCTTATGAAGAAAATTACCCCACGTATGACTTGGAACTTGCCGCAGTCGTGTTTGCATTGAAGATATGGAGGCACTACTTATATGGAGAATCATGTGATATTTTCACGGACCACAAGAGCTTGAAGTATATCTTCACTCAGCGTGAATTGAACATGAGGCAGAGGAGATGGTTAGAGCTGTTGAAAGATTATGACATTAATCTACAGTATCATACCGGAAAGGCAAATGTGGTAGCAGATGCTCTTAGCAGGAAATCCGAAATGATCAACGGCATTAAAATCGAAGAAGAAATCATAAGAGACTTGGAGCGACTAGACATCGAGATCATGGTACGTGGACAGCACGGTTACTGGGCTAATCTTAGAGTAGAACCCGAGTTACTCTCTAAGATCAAGGAAGCTAAGAAGGATGACGGAGAAATCTGGGCGATAGTACAGAATTTGGAGAAACAAACAGAATTCAGAGGAGATGCAGATGGTATCGTATGGCAGGGCACGAGACTTTGTGTTCCTGATGACCAAGAACTCCGGGAAGCTTTGTTAGCGGAAGCTCATAGCTCCCCATTCTCTATATATCCTGGTTCGTGTACCATGACATCAAGCAGTACTTTTGGTGGAGTGGTTTGAAACAGGATGTGGCCACTTACGTCTCCAAATGTCTTACCTGCCAGCAGGTTAAGATCGAGCATCAACGATCTGGCGGTCTCCTTCAACCGTTAGATATTCCAGAGTGGAAGTGGGACAAAATCACCATGGATTTTGTTACTGGTCTTCCGCCTACCAAGAGGAAGCACGATGCAATTTGGGTTATCGTAGATCGACTTACCAAATCAGCTCATTTCTTACCGATCCGCAAGGAAGATCCGGTAAGTAAACTCACAAATACGTACAGAAGAGAGATCATGAGACTCCACGGTGCACCATCCAGCATCGTCTCAGACAGAGATCCTCGATTCACTTCGCGCTTTTGGAAGAGTCTGCAGAATGCTTGGGGTACACAACTTAAGCTTAGCACGACTTTTCATCCTCAAACGGACGGACAGTCGGAGTGAACCATTCAGACATTGGAAGATATGTTGAGGTCATGTGCGTTGGAATGGACGGGTGATTGGGACGATTACATCTGTTTGGTGGAGTTTGCATACAACAACAACTGGCACGCAAGCATCAAGTGTGCTTCTTTTGAGATGTTGTATGGTAGAAAGTGTCGCGCCCCAATCTGCTGGGATCAGGTTGGCGAGCGAACACTTGAAGGACCAGAAATCATAGAGATGACCAATGAGAAGATCGCAGTAGCTAAGCAGAAAATTCAGGAAGCACGGTCACGTCAGAAGAGTTACGCCGATAAGCATCGTAGGGACATACATTTTAACATAGGAGATCACGTCTTCCTTAAGGTTTCGCTGGCACGTGGTGTTAGACGATTCGGGATTAAAGGGAAGCTCAGTCCTTGTTTCATCGGACCGTTTGATATCATTGAACGAGTCGGTGAAGTATCTTACCGATTGGCGTTACCTCTGCAGCTTTCGCATGTGCACAATGTGTTTCATGTGTCCTTACTCAGAGGGTACCAGTATCATCCCCTTCACATGGTTCAGTATCCACTGGAACATATACGTGAAGATCTCACTTTCATAGAAGAACCCAAACGAGTTCTTGACAGACAAGAACGAGTCATGAGAAGGAAGACGATTCTATTCGTCAAAATCCTATGGAGGGATCATACCGAGCGGGAAGCCACTTGGGAAACAGAGGAGTCTATCCGGGCTTCTTACCCTCATTTCATATTTTGAATTCGGGTATGTTCTTTTTCCAGATTACTTTATCTATAATTCGGGGACGAATTATTCTTTTTAGGGGGGAAGAGTTGTAAAACCCGCATGCTTTTACCATGAATAGTACCCTTAAGATCGTACGTACTAGATTAAAACTTTCCTAATATAGCATGATTACGATTACGTGTTAGGATTTTACGTATTACGTACGTGTTAGAACACGATAAGTATTTACTACGCACGAGCACGTAATAATTATTTGACAATAATTAATCACGAACATGCGATCATGAAATCATGAACGTAATTAAAACACGAACTATTATTAATTACGTATATATATTTATTACGAGCGTAAATAAATATATTAGATCACGATAATTACGTAACGAGAACACATAAAACGCGAACACAAATAATCATGAACGAATAACTAAACATCGAGACACGGAAAAAGGTACGGGTACCCCATGTGGGGCCCCCTACCCGCGACTACAAGGAACAAATGGGCCAAGCCCATTTCAATTTTTCACTAAAAGGGGTTAAGGAAATAAACACTACTCATTATTGTTTTTACAGAAGATTTTAGAAAAACCTAAAAGTTTTTCCTCCTCCTTCTTTTCCTCTTTTTGGCCGCCACCTTCAAAACACCAAAAGGGGTGTTTGTTGATCTTGGATCTTGGAATTCTTGTTGGTGTTCGTGTTTGTTCTTCGTTCTTTAGATCCACGTATTCGGTAAATCCTTTTAAACCTTTTTCTTTTGATTTGATCTTTTATTAATTAAGAACATGTTATGTTTTTTTCAGAAAACCTAATTAAATCATAGATCTAACATGAATTGGGTTTAAATAAAATCAAAAGTAATGTTTTAGGGGTGTTTTGTTTTGGCCCCAGCCTACACCGAACCCGAGAGGGTTTCGGTTTGGCCACTTGACCACCACCGAGACCATATGGTCCCGGTTGGTTGGTGTGGGTCCCACGGCAGCATCAAGACAAGGGGTACCCCGATTTGGTTCGGGGTACGGTGTCGATTTCATGTCCGGTTCATGGTTTTTAGTCTAGATCCGGTTCATGGTGTATGTTTAGTTTTTTTTATGATCTTATGTTAAAATTAAATTAATAATATGACATGATTAATTTAATAACATGACTTAGGTTATTTTAATTATTAAAATCATGAAATTAATTAATCTAAGTATTTTTTTTATATTTAGACTTATAATTAATTAATTATTTAAAAACCATGGTTATAATTAATTAATTAACATGACTTAGGTTATATTATTACTAAATACTAATATATGTTTTGACCTAAGTATTTAACTTTATTTAATTAAAAACATGTTATACTTTAATTAAATATTTTAACCTACAGTGTAATTTAATTACATGAAATAATTATTAAACTATACATTATATCATATGACTTGGAAAATAATCATGAAAACACTTAGGCTTATATACTTAGCTTATTTAACCAGCTTATTTCTAATTATGGAAACTTTCTATTTTTAGAAACTTAATTAAATAAGACAACTAATCTATTTATGGAAACCTTCTATTTTAAGAAACTTATTTATTTCAGGCAGCTAATCTATTTATGGAAACTTATTTAATTAAGGCAGCTGATCTATTTATGGAAACTTTCTATTTTTAGAAACGTATCTATTTTAAGCAGTAATTCTATTTTTGGAAACTTTCTATTTTTGGAAACTTTCTATTTTTGGAAACTTTCTATTTTTGGAAACTTTCTATCTTTGGAAAATTTCTATTTTTGGAAACTTTCTATTTTTGGAAACTTTTTATTTTAGGAAACCTACTATTTTTGGAAAGTTACTTATTATTACACAGTAAGTATAATAATACATGAAATACCAGAAATACTTAATCAGATTAAACAGAATATAGGACAAACACAGTTTAAGGCTTTAAACAGTAAAACATGGTAAGAACATATAAAATAAGCTAAGACATGACATAAAACCAGCTACGTATTTAGTAAGCAGATACTTATTCATGTATGTATTTATGTAGCACTAGTGATACGGAAGTAGGATTCCTCTCAGTTCGTCTTCTTCGTTCACTGGACATAAGGTACGGATTCCCGTCCTTTCAGTATGGACATTCTTTCCTTATTAGGATTTCCCGTATGCAGCCAAATGTTTTCCCGTAGTATAAGTTACGTGTTTGATTTGCTTATGTTTAATTAAGAATACCTATAGCCATATACATGCATGACCAGTTTCACCTAGTTATGGAGGTACCAAAACCATAACATTAGAGGAACTGATGTTATGACTTCACCATGGCGGAGTGATTGCTCGTGGCGTCCCTTCAGCTTTTGGCCATTTATATTATATTTATCATGTGGGGCGTATGGGTGCATCCTAGTTACATGTTTTCAGTCAGGATTTCATTGTGAATGTGGTGTGTGCCTTGCATCCTTCACAAGGAGCTGATCCCTCCTACCCAAAAACTAGTATATTAAATTAGAGGCAGCCCCTCTAATTTGCATGATGAGGTCACCCCTCCAAGTATTCATGCACGGTGGATTTTCATGACCTATATTGGCTAATGGTAAAATATGATAAACAGTTTTTACAAGATAAACATAAGACTTTTCAAACTATAAAACCAGTTTTATCAAGACTTAACCAGGTTACTCGGGACTTAGTTTTCTTCCGCTGTTATATGTTATATGCTTATCCTATTCACGCTTTATTGTACATGCGTGCACTGGGCGTATTTGCTCAGCCGTTTTCCTTTTCTGTGTTCCCAAAACGGCAGGTACTCAGGAACGCTCGTAGACACTAAGAGTACGTGCATATGGACTGGAAGCTTTCTAGCCTTCTTTACTTTATGCATTTCCTTTCTTATGATACATTTGCTATGGACATTGTTTAGTCCTTTCCTTTATTATACTATGTTTGTGTGTGATGAGCTTTACTTTTGGACTACCGATGTTTGATTCCGGTATTTTCCTTTTATGGTCAAGTAATGTTTAGACATTTTTCCTTGTATGCTTTGATGACACGCCATAATTGCATGTGACATTTCCATTATCAAAATGGGGTGTTACACAATCACCCGTCCATTCCAACGCACATGACCTCAACATATCTTCCAATGTCGGAATCGTTCGCTCCGACTGCCCGTCTGCTTGAGGATGAAAAGCCGTACTAAGCTTAAGTTGTGTCCCCCATGCTTTCTGCAGACTCTTCCAAAATCGCGAAGTGAATCGAGGATCTCTGTCTGAGACGATGCTGGATGGAGCACCGTGGAGTCTCATGATCTCTCTTCTATACGTATCGGCGTGTTTACTTACCGAATATTCCTTGCGGTTCGGTAAGAAATGAGCTGATTTGGTAAGTCGATCTACGATAACCCAAATTGCATCGTGCTTCCTCTTGGTTGGCGGAAGACCAGTAACAAAATCCATGGTGATTTTGTCCCACTTCCACTCTGGAATATCTAACGGTTGAAGGAGACCGCCAGATCGCTGATGCTCGATCTTAACCTGCTGGCAGGTAAGACATTTGGAGACGTAAGTGGCAACATCCTGTTTCATACCACTCCACCAAAAGTACTGCTTGATGTCATGGTACATCTTAGTCGAACCAGGATGTATAGCGAATGGGGAGCTATGAGCTGCAGCTAACAAGGCTTCCCGGAGTTCTTGATCATCAGGAACACAAAGTCTCGTGCCCTGCCATACGATACCATCTACATCTACTCTGAATTTCGTCTGCTTCTCCAAATTCTGAACTATCGCCCAGATTTCTCCATCATCTTTCTGAGCTTCCTTGATCTTAGAGAGTAATTCGGGTTCTACTCTAAGATTAGCCCAGTAACCGTGCTGTCCACGTACCATGATCTCTATGTTTAGTCGCTCCAAGTGTAGAAATTGATAACCTATGAATCTATGAAGTGGGTTGATGTTTTCTAGTGAGAGAAACTAGAGAGAGAAAGTGAGAGAATACTTGAAAGGTTTTATTAATATGAAATGTGAATATGGAACAACAACCAACCCCTTTCCTTAGTGGAAAGGGGTATTTATAGTACCAAGCTAATCATGGGCTTGGGCCGGTCCATGACAAGCCCATGGACCGGTTCTTACTTAAGTTAATAAGTAACTAACAACTATTATCTAACTACGAGCTATTACAACATGAATATTATTGTGGAGTGACCGATACTTCTAATATACGTAAAAACGTATTTCTAACAATCTCCCCCTAAGGGAGGTCACTCCACGTTTACAAAGTTCTAAACCTAGCATACTATACTAAGTCTTCGTTCTTTAGCTCGTAGTCTTTTCTTCTTTTCTTTCTTTTGTTGTGAATATGTTGATTTGATCTTTTTGGCTTTGACTTGAGAGCATTGTTCTTTGGCCTTTCACGTGCGATCTTTGCCTTTCTTGTGAACTTTGCCTCCTCGTGACTTCATGTTCCACATACTTACGTCTTTTTGTTGAATTCTTGAAAGCTTCAGAGTTTGGTACAGCGGAAGGCTTCATCTTGTACTTTCTTGAATTTTTGTTGCAAAAGACATAAGCATGTGGGAACGACTTTTACAGGTACACCGCAACACCACCGTCTTCACTGGTACACAGCAACGCCACCGTCTTTAACAGGTACTCAGCAACGCCACCGTCTTTAGCAGGTACACAGCAACGACACGAATAAAATGGCTTTGAACATTTTATTCTAATTCGGTAGCATTTTACCTCCGGTCGGTGAAGACCGTTGGACGATATTAGATATCGTACCCGTGACGGATAGTTTCAATTAAGTAACTTCCTGACAGGATTTCGCGGGTAAACCCGTTCTCTTTATTCGACCGTCCAAAGCTGACTGCGAACATAAAGAGTGAATCACTTGGATAAATTATCCTTGTGATTAAAAGCCGTCAATTCATGAAACCTGGAACAAGTGAATTTCAATTAAGATTTTCACCATCGTTGCTTTCCAGTTGTCACGAGCTCAATTCATAAAGAATCTTGCACGTTACCTACCAAGTGCTGTTTGATGTTGACACTAGAAGGATTTCCACTCGTCACTGTGATCAATAAAGATTCACTCTGAGTGTTCTGGCAAGATCATATGATAATGCGAAGAGGCCTGGAACGAGTTTAAGTTCAATTAAGAATTAAACCACTGTTACCTTCCAGTTTTTCACAAGATTGGTTCTAAAAGAACCGCACGTGTAACCTACCATGAGCTTGTTTGATGTTGGCTCAAGCAGGATTTCCATCTTCATTGTAATACTTGCGTATTACTCGGATGTTCTGGCAATATTACAGGAATACTGCGTAGGACTCATGAAAATCTCTTACTTTTCACAGTGTGTGAGAAAGCAAGGAATAAATGGAAAGTGTCCTAATGAGACTTTTGATGATCTCTTGGCTCTAGACTCGATTGTGCGTTTTGATTTAGTGATCGATGGCTGGAGAGGAGTGCCACCTTTTCAATACCAGTCTATTCGGAGTGAATAAACCAATAGATAACGTGTTGGTCTCCGTGTGATTAAAACAAATACCTTTTGAGAGATATTTGAGTTAGCTGGGGAAGGGTTGTGCATTGCATCACTGGGTCCATGATGTCTTTCTTCAATACCGAGAATCATTAGCAAAAATGACCTCAATAGCATATGTATTGACCCGGTTTCTGCCTAAAGTTGTAAGGAGGGCTTCTTTCTTTACACCCTTTATCTTTACATTTCTTTTTCATTCTTCAACCCCTTCAATGCTTACCAATACGTCATCACTAGCACCTTGTTGTGATTGTTCCAGTGCTAGCTTAAGTACTTGGTCGGCATTCAGCTACGTTCACATTCTTTCTCCATCTTTCCTAGGACTTCTAATTCTATCTATGGAATTGTCCTTGGGAAGATTCCATCGGTTCTGATGAATCATAGGACTAAACCTATTCCTACCACCCTTTTGTCACCACATCCGTCGTGAATTAAGCGTGTTTTGGGAAGGAATTGCCACCATGAAAAATCATTGAAAATCACATAAGGTACTTGTGATATTGAAATCAAAAGTTTTGTACCTTAGGTGTTTTATTCATCAAAAACGCTCCCCCTTAACACGTGCTTAACACATATTAAGTTGGATAATCTTTAAGCCTTTTTCATCTTTTAGCCAAGTATCACTTACGTCTCCTTAATCCCATTTTCTCCCCTTATCCAAAATGTTAACCATTAATATTTGGGATATTGAATGGATTAACCGGTTTTTGGGTAAAAATGAAATCGATGTTTGGCCATAGAACAAATGATTGCTCCCCCTTAAGTTAATAAGGGGTAGTTGTAGTGCTTTAGTATGATATATTTTGAAAGATTTAGAATCTCGTGAGAAATTCTTGAAAAATTATCATACCTTAACACTACAACAAGCCTTTAAAGCACATTATTCACAAATTTACATATTCACAAATAATACCAATATAGAGTGACCTGAAATGTACGACCCTTCAGATGGATCGTTGCAGTGTCCTGTAGTGCACTCCATATGGTCTACCACCCACGAATCTTTCCAAGCTCCTCATCAATCTACGTTCACGGAGCTTTTGATCGATCTTCTTGATCACGTACTTCGCCATCTGCCGGTAACCTGGATGCCAATCCTCCGTCATTTCTGGCAAAGTCCCACCCGAGTTCAGATGCTCCAACTTTCCTCTGACTTGTAGAAGAGTACCATCACTATACTTGTGGAGCTCCCCCACCCTCATAAACTTCATCAAACCTCGACTGTTCAAGTAGAAGATGCCGGAATTCGGAACAGAAATGCCGGTATAAGGACATCTTGCTGCATGTTGAGGTAACACTTGGTTCACAGGACGGGTTAAATTGAGCTTCCTCTGATAGCTTTCGACTCCCAACTGAAGGCCTTCAACTCGTGACTTGATGACAATGCTTCGTGTGAACATACGAAGTGCTGTATTCAATGCAATTAGGTCCTCACGAGGAATATGTGTCAGTTGATCTCTGGTCATCAGAAGCAGCATATCTTCGATATCCTCAAGGCGAATGATGGAAAAATCTCCCTGCTGGATTCTGTATTCCCTGTCATCCTCCCTTTTCAAGCGAATCTCCGTCACATGATAATAGCCGTTCTTGGCTTCTGTTTTCATCCCTAAAATGCTGGAGATACGGATATCGGATCTAACTGAGCTTCCAGAATTGACTAGGCAGCAACCCCTGTACGCCCTTCTGACTCGTTCGTCCCAATGAGATGCACCTATGACAGCATACATATCATAATTACGATTTATCTTAGGGACCCAGAGTCGGTTTACCTTTTCCTCGATGAAGGGTATTGTCCCCCAGTTGGCAGCTTTCAGCAATGTCAGGGATGTTGCGTATTTCGATGACCCCTTCAGTAGATATACCAGATCATTGGTGACAAAGAAGTCAAGAGCAATCTGATTATCTTGATCCATTGGAGGTGGAGCTCTTTCTGATTCATGAAGACCTGGCCGTTGAACGGTATTCAGAGCCTTCAGGATCTCCTCGGCATAGTATTCGAACTCCATTTGGGTCAACCGGGTTTTGGCGCGAAGTCTTGTATCCTTCAGTACTTTCTTCACCAAAGATGGAGTAACCGAAGTCTTATACTCATGAGCAAGAAATGCACATAAGTCAATCGGACTTCGGATACGAAGATACAAGACCTCTTTGTCGGCGTCGGTGATCGGATCATACTGCGCCGCTACCGTGATCCAAGCCTGTGGTGGAGCAGTCTCGTCGATTTCCAACGTGTCCTCCCAGTTTCTTGTGCTTGGTTCAGGTATAGTAGATTGTGGGTTTTGTTGCGGAGGAGTGGAGATGTTAACATCTGCTTGTTCAGATTCAGGCATTTCAGCAGTGTCATGGACGGGTGAGTGTTGTGCAGCTTCTAGTTCGGTTACCGATTCTGCAATCACAGGAGTAACAACACAAGAACTAACGGGGTTAGTGGTAATAGGTATTGATGCATGGATAAATGTACCAGGAATAGATGACCCTGTAGTGGCATTCACGTCATGGCGCCACTTCGATCGTCTGGATTCCGTGGATGTGGACTTCTCCTTTGGTGCTGCATCTTTCTTTGACTTGGTGCCAGACTTAACCACTTTCTTTGAGCTGGCGCCCTTATCCCCTTTTTCACGCTGTTCACCTTTATCCGCATTGCTCCCCTTTACACTCTCCTGGTGACCATCACCACCATCATTACCATCATCATCATCTGCATCCTCATCATC
The DNA here is from genome assembly GCA_025667525.1 of Glebionis coronaria. Lineage (NCBI taxonomy): Eukaryota > Viridiplantae > Streptophyta > Magnoliopsida > Asterales > Asteraceae > Glebionis > Glebionis coronaria. Next base: position 543,517,041 of record CM046878.1, read on the forward strand.
ATCATTCTCATCCTCATCCTCATCATCATTTTCATCGTCATCATCATCATTCTCATCATCATCGTCATTCTCATCCTCATCATCCTCCTCGTTCTTATCTTCTTCTTCTTCTTCTTCCTCCTCTCCACCAGTACCCTCGTCTTCCTCACTCTCTTCCCGTTCTTCTTCAGGGAGAATGTGGTAGGGTACCACACTTCCAAACGTCTTGAACAACCTATCATCCTCCATGATAGCGTCATTCAGGGATTGGAAGAGAGCCCGTTGTTTCCTCGATTTATCAAACGATCCAAGTTCCTTCATTCGAGCCTTAAGGATCTTCTTCAGTTCAAAATCCGTCAAGTCATATGCGATCTTGTAGGCGGCTTCTGAAGGATTGGATGACTTGATCATCAAATTATCAGCAGCAAGCGTCTTCAAATCATCACGCAGTTTAGGCATTAAGGATTCAATGGAGTCTTTCACTCTCTGCTCAATCGTAGCTTCAAGAGCTTCTTTTTGCTCTTTAAAGTCATCCTTAATAGCTTTAAGTCTTGCAATTCGTGCTTTATGCCTAGCAGCTTCATCCCTTTTAACCTGAGCAAGTTCTTCTGCATGAGCTTTACGTGTAACTTCCATGTCAGCAGCGAACTTGGCAATCAACTCTTCTTGAGCCTTCGTAGATGCTTCTTCACTTTGAGCTCGTCTTTGTAACTCTTGGCGAAGTTCATCCATTTCGCTCTTTTGTTTATCCATGTGTTTATCCAACATCTCGGCCATCACTATTGCTGCCATTGCAGATGTTGCAGAGCTGCTCTGGGTTGAGGGAATAGGCTCAGTTGTGACTGCGGTGCTAAGGATGGGCTTTGGTGGTGGTGGAGGAAGTGGTGTAGAAACTTGTTTGGTTGGTAAGGGTTGAGTTGGTGGAGGTTGAGTTGTTAAAGGTTGAGTAGGTGGAGGAGGTGGTGTAGAAACAGGGATTGATGGCTCCTTCGAAGTGGAATAATGTTCAGGTGACCCAAACTCATCAACATCATCAGGTTCCATGTACTCATCCTCAACGTCTACTCTTACACCTGAACCACTACCGCCAGTATCTTTTCTGCTCCTTTTAATGGCTGTTTTCATCATTTGTTTCTCAGTTTTCTCAAGATCAGGATCAGCAATATTTTCTTCGTCACGCAGACGCATCTCATCAGCCTTACCCTTTCCTTTCTTACCCTCTGTCTTCTTCTTCTTGGTTTTGGGCTCAGGTAAATCTGCTTGCTTCCTTTTACCTTTGCTTTTAACCGTGGTAGATGAGTCTTCACCTGCTAGAAGGCTTGCTCGTTGTTTCTCAATTTCTATTAGCAAGTTCTTGTAGTCATCGGATGCAATAATCTCATCGGTCAGAAGATGACTGGGAATGGGACCAGGAATAACCGTATTCGAATGAGTCTCCTGCCTTAAGTCTACCAAATCGTCATCATCTATCATGTGGTGACGACTACCTGCAAGCTTGTTAATGGATGCATCGTTTTCCATAAAGTAATGTATGATCAACTTAATAAACCTAGGGTACTGGTAAGTTTTAATTTTACCCTTTGTGTTAGTGAAGAGTTGAAAAGTAAACTCCTCCCACAGCAGTGATGCATAATCAATACCCATACCTTTGAACATACCATAAAACATCTTGATGATTGGTGGACGAACAGCATCATACCCAGTTGTTTTGGGTGTTAAGCAGCGGCTTAGAATCCCAAAGATAGCTTTCCATGGTTGACCAATTTTGGCAGTCGTAAACTCAGACGGGGTTCGTATGTCAAGACATCCAATGGCGGTGAACATCTCCATGATCTGGTCCTTAGTTGGGTTGGCTGAGTATGAGGTTAGACCTTTGAGTATCGGTCGAAAGCCAAAGATCTTTCTGAAGTCTGATACAGTAAGCGTCTGCTGCTTGTTGTCCAAAGAAAAAGTGATCTTGTTCGACGTCCTCTCTTTGGTAGCCCAGAACTCGTAAAGATATTCATAGGGCACCGAAGCACTTCTCCTTAGCGCATACTTGAAATGAGATTTATCAAGCATGGCTGTAGCTACCTTAAAGCCATTATGGGTAGAGTGAGATACCTCCTTCAGACGGTAGTTGTTTGGAACAAACTTAAGAGTCTTGGCTTCAGCAATGGCGGCAGCTCTGTCGTCTTGTAGTTGTTGTACGGTAGGGTTAGTCATCGTCTCTGCTTAAGATAAAACACAAAGGTTGATACAAACAAGTATGAATATCATTATGACTTTAAACCTAAGCATTGTACATATGACATAATCCCTTAAGCTTTGAAAACATTCAAACATCTTCTATTCGGAATAATTAGCCTATGTGGAATAAAATCCCTATTCTGAATAAAGGCCTATTCGGAACATTTGGCTATGCAGAATAACAGCTCTATTCGGAACATTAGGCTATGCGGAATAAAAGCACTATTCGGAACATTTGGGCTATGCGGAAAAAATTCCTCCATTCGGAACATTTGGGCTATGCGGAAAAAATTCCTCCATTCGGAACATTTGGGCTTATGCGGAACATTTCCTATTCGGAACATTTCCTATTCGGAACATTTCCTATTCGGAACATTTCCTATTCGGAACATTTCCTATTCGGAACATTTCCTATTCGGAACATTTCCTATTCGGAACATTTCCTATTCGGAACATTTCCTATTCGGAACATTTCCTATTCGGAACATTTCCTATTCGGAACATTTCCTATTCGGAACATTTTCTTATGCGGAACTTTTGCCCTATGCGGAACTTTTTGCCCTATGCGGAACATTTTGCCCTATGCGGAAAATTTACCCTATGCGGAACATTTTCCTATGCGGAACTTTTTCCCTTATGCGGAACTTTTGCCTTATGCGGAAAACTTTTCTATTCGGAAAAATTTTCACCATGCGGAAAGTAGTTCTTACGCGGAAAGTTTTGCAACAGTTACAATTTTTTCTAATTAGGCACTTAATCCGTTTGTTTCAATTGATCTAAAGGCAAAAATAGTGCAATTAAACCTTTTCCGAACACAACCCAAGCAAAACCCCCAAATTAATTATCCCTAATTAATCAGTAATGTGATTCGTTTGATTTCCAATTAAAAAGAGTTAATTGAATTGATGTATATGAAAATTAATCCGTTTGAATACCTTTTTGATGATCTTGATCTTGAGAAAGTGAGTGATTGTTACTTGTTTGATTGTTTTCGTGAGTTTGAGTGGAAGGATATCAATGGCGGCAAAAGAGAAATAAGAACAGTGTTATGAAAGAAAAACGGGGGGGGGAGTAAACTTTGATTAGGTCAAGTTTTCCATAAGTTAGACATATTGTCAACTTTGCCCCCTCAATTTTTCTTTTTGCTTCATTCAATCATTCTTTTGGTTACCAAGTGTTGATACTAGCCATTTTGACCCTATCTTATGTTAACTATTCGAGTCTTAGTGATTAGCTTAACTTAACACAAGCACAAAACTCTCCACGACAAGCTTATAAGCAACAACACTACAAATGCCAAAGCAATCCAACCATTAACCATTAAGCTTTGTGAGTTTCCTTGAAAACTTTTGAAGATCTTGTTGATGTGAAAGATGATGAAACATTTTCTCCCCCTTAAACGATGACCCGTTTTCTATTTAAAGAGCTGTAGTCATTGTTTAACGAGGCACATGATGATGAAAAACATTTCCCAATTGATATCTTGAAAAAATTTGATTCGTGGTGTCAATAAGATTTCTCTTATTTTAACAAATTAATGCACTGAGACGTACACTAATTCGTGTTAGACCAAGTTGTAAAGTAAACTTGATCCCTTTGCATGATTTGGCTTGTAAATCACGCCCGAGAAAATTAATTCCCGTTCTGAGCCAACGTTTTCCAAAGAAATACGTGACTTTAATATGAAAACCGGGTTGCAGTCAGAAATAACTACAAGCCATAATGGGCATGTTTTAAAAATGTACAACTTTTATACGGACTCTATTTATGGCACCGTGTCAATATTGATCGACATTTCTAAGGCCGTAAATATTACCGTACTAAAAGACATGCCCGATATAAACGAAAAATATTTTTGGTTTTTCTTGATTTTATAATTTTTATGGTTTTTCTTGGTTTTATATTTTTTATGGTTTTTCTTGGTTTTATATTTTTTATGGTTTTTCTAGGTTTTATATTTTTTATGGTTTTTCTTGGTTTTATATTTTTTATGGTTTTTCTAGGTTTTATATATATATTTTTTTTTTTAATGGTTTTTCGAGGTTTTATATTTTTGTATTTTTCTTTTGTGGTTTATATATTTACGATAATATACATGATCACAACCAAAGGATACTCTGAATAGTTTACCACGACTATTCAGCTGATTCTTCTGCCAACTCTTTGAGAGTCGCTGGAGTGAATGATTTCATACCAAGCTTGTCGATCAAAAACTCGATTCGTCCTCGATCTAAAGCTTTGGTGAACATATCCGCCAGCTGATACTCAGTAGTGACAAAATACAGCTCGATCACTCCGTTCTCCACCTGCTCCTTGATGAAATGGTAGCGAATGTCTATGTGCTTGGCCCGGGAGTGTTGAACATAGTTGCAGCAAAGGGCAATGGCGCTCTTGTTGTCACAATACATCGGGATTTTGTTAAATCCAAGACCGTAGTCAGTTAATTGTGATCTCATCCAAAGGACTTGAGCACAACAACCGGACATGGCGATGTATTCAGCCTCCGTGCTTGATATTGCAGCACTTTTCTGCCTTTTTGAAGACCAACTGATCAATCTATCTCCAAGGAGTTGCACAGATCCAGAAGTGCTACGCCTCGTGTCTTGACATCCAGCATGATCGGCATCTGCGTATGATATTAAAGCAATCGAGGAATCTTTCGGATACCATAGACCACGATGAAGTGTTCCTTTTAGATACCGAAAGATCCTTTTAACTACATGTAAGTGCTTTTCGGTAGGCCGAGCCTGATACCGGGCACACATGCATACAGCAAATTGCAAATCAGGCCTGCTAGCAGTCAGATAGAGAAGGGTGCCAATCATTCCACGGTAAAGTTTCGGATCAACAATAATCCCATCCCTATCTTCATCTAACTTGGATTTCTCCACCATTGGAGTGTCTACGGGGTCACAATTCTCAAAGTTATATTTCTTAAGTGATTCTAGAGCATATTTGGATTGATTAATAAAGATGCCTCTGGGATTCTGAGAAATCTGTAATCCTAAGAAAAATGAAATTTTTCCCATCATCGACATCTGGAAGCGTGTGGACATTATCTTCTCAAATTGTTTAGACAATTCTATGTTAGTGGCAGCAAAAATTATATCATCAACATAAATTTGTACCAGAAGCATGTCGTTGCCGTCCTTGAGAGTGAATAGAGTGGGGTCCACTTTGCCTTTGGAGAAGCCTTCCGACATGAGATATGTTGACAGGAGATCATACCACGCGCGTGGAGCTTGTTTCAACCCATAGAGAGCCTTCTTAAGCTTGTACACGTGATTAGGAGACTCCGTACTGACGAACCCATCCGGTTGACTAACATAAACCTCTTCCCTTAGTTCACCGTTCAAAAATGCCGTCTTTACATCCATTTGATAGACGATCATGTTCATATGAGCAGCAAACGCAAGGAATAGTCTAATCGCCTCCAATCTAGCCACAGGAGCAAAAGATTCTTCAAAGTCTATACCCAAGGCTTGTTTATATCCTCTAGCGACCAATCTAGCCTTATTCTTCAATACCGAACCCATCTCATCAAGTTTAACCTTATAAACCCATAACAAAGTAAGGATGTTAACCTTGTCAGGGCGAGGAACCAATTCCCATACTTCAAGTCGTTTGAATTCATTGAGTTCCTCCTGCATAGCTTCGATCCAAGATGATTGGGTCATAGCCTGCTGCCAATTTTTGGGTTCAACTTCAGAGAGAAATGCATCAAAGTAACAATATAGTGCATTCTCTTGTAGTTGATGGCGTGTAGAGACTGGTCGATCTAGATCTCCAATAACATTCCTAATTGGGTGATTTTTTGTCCATTTAGTGCTATGGTTTTCAATCCTAGGTGGTCTGGAGTGAACAATAGAAGGAGCTTCTTCTGAGGTAGACGCGGCTGAAGGGTCTTCAGGGATCGCTACACCAAAGAAAGGAAGCTCTTGCAAGTGAGCATATTCCAAGTCGTGATCAGTAGTATCCTCTTCTACATCATTAGGCACAAGTAGGGGTGATGATTCAGGTGTAGTTTGAGAATCACTTGGTGAAGGTGCATCTGGTTCAATGTGAATTGTAGATGCATTAGATAAAGGTTCATTAACTTGAGCAACCACTTCAGGTATTGGAGCAATTACTACAGGTACTGGAACTTCATCAGTCGGGGGATCGAAGAATTCATCAAACAACGGTTGAAACAGTTTATCCCACTCGGGCCTTGAAGGTGGTAAAAATGATGTAGAAGTAGGATTGTTGGGAACTAATCCGGAACTTATAACACCGGGTCCCATCTCATGAAGCGCGGGTTCAGAGCTGTGTTGCTCAGAAGCCATCGCTGTCAGCTCGTCGAAATCAGCGTCCATAGTTTCTACAATCTTGCCAAGACGACGGTTATAGATTCGGTATGCTCTTTTGGACGGTGAGTAACCAATGAAAATACCTATGTCTGCTTTTGGTTGAAGCTTACCCAAGTTCTCACTATTGATGTTTGGATAACACAGAGCACCAAACACATGGAAAAATGAAACATCGGGTTTGCGGTCATGTAGAAGCTCATAAGGTGTTTTTCCATGGCGTTTCCGAATGATAGAACGGTTTTGGGTGAAACATGCAGTAGAAATAGCCTCTGCCCACAAGAACAATGGAGCGTTCGCATAAATAAGCATGGTCCTAGCAGCTTCCATAAGTGTGCGATTTCGTCTTTCAACGACACCGTTTTGTTGTGGAGTGCGTGCAGCGGATGTTTCATGTGATATACCAACTCCTTCATAATAATCACGAAGAGTCTGGTTGACGAACTCTGTACCATTGTCTGTACGAATACGGCGGACAGTGGTATTCAAACGTACCTGAATGAACTTCAGAAAAGTGATGATAGCCTTCGGTGCTTCATCCTTTGTACGTAAAAATCTAACCCATGTAAACCTGGAAAAATCATCCACAATGACGAGAATGAATTTCTTACCACTCACACTTTCAGTTCTCATCGGCCCACAAAGATCCATATGCAAAAGATGAAGTTTTTCTTGATTGGTGTCTTCAGCTTTGGGCTTGTAAGATTTCTTGGTGCTTTTCCCTCTTGAACACGCGGAACATAAATGGTCCTTGTGAAATTTAAGCTTTGGAAGACCACGAACTAACTCGTTTTTAGCCAGATGATTAATAGCATCAAAATTAAGATGAGATAATCTGCGATGCCATAACCAAGACTTGGTCTTAGAAGCTTTAGAGAGAAGACATACTGGAGAAGCGGCCATCATGTCTTGTAAGGACAAGGTATATAGATTTGCACCACGAGATCCCTTCAAAAAATCTTTTCCTTCCAAGTTGCGGATGAAACAAGTGTGTTGTCGAAAAGCCACCTCAAGGTTGGAATCACAAAACTGTCCTACTGAGAATAAGTTGTGACCAAGACCTTCTACATAGTATACCCTAGAAATCGTCACGTTTCCAATCTGATATTCACCATACCCCATAATCTTTGCTATATGATCATTCCCAAATTTAACCGTACCAAGAAACTTGCTGACGAAATTTCGGAGCATCGAGCGATTTCCGGTCATATGTTTTGAACAACCGGAGTCCAAATACCACAAGATGATTTGGACCACCTGAAAATATCACCACACAAAGACAATGTAGAGGTATCGGAATCTGAGTGTTCCTTGTTATTAGCAGGTACAGATTTAATAATCTTAGATTTGCTAACTCTAGGTTTCTTAGATTTCCTGGCCTTCTTCTTCTTAATTGGTGGTGTAGATTCTAGTTGGCTCAAATCCTGAGGTATTTCTACACTGATAGGCACTATAGTGGGGGCTGACCTAATTAAAGGGCGCTGTTTCCATACTTGAGTGCGAGTGTTCCTAACTAAAGGACGCTCAGACCTAACCTCAATGGTTGCATTCCTAGTTAAAGGGCACATTTTACCATCTAGTGTAAAGGTCCTACCAGTGGGACGCCATTGCCAGCCAACTTGGGCACGAGTTCTACCCGTTGGCTTCCATTCAAGACCATTCTTAATAGCATTCATTTCATTAACGTGATCAATCAGACACAAATCATGACGCTGTGAAAACATACATTCATTACAATTCCAACAATTTAAATCAGAATTCACGAATGGTTTAGGCTGCTGCACAGGCGCAGAGCTTTTAGTCTTAACATGATTCATTTTATTTAAAACTGAACTAGCATTCCTATTGTGGACTTCTACTTTCTTCTTTGTGGCACTACTAGTGGAGGGCTTGATCTTAGCTTTCTTGAGTGGCGATCCTTTAGCCTTAGTAGTCTCTTTTAATCCTGTAGAAGGCAAATTGGGAACATTAGCAGCAGATTTTAAAGGTGTCTTACTTGGTTGTGCCAATGACGGTTTCGCTCCTGGAGTCTTATTAAATGGAGTGACAGCAATGGGCCTATTATTAAGTAGTGCAGAACCTGGTGTACCTATGTATTGCAAATAAGCCAAGCAATATTGAACTCGCTTAGCATATTCATGAGCCGAATAATAGTCGCTACTTGAGGGATCTAAGGCATAAAGATCGTCTAAAATATCCCTAAGAAGATCGACATGCTTAATGGCATTCCTCATATAATCATCATAGGTAACCTGGTTTCTCTTATGAAGCGGATTCTTGTAAAGCACTACTGACTTGGTTGTTGGAGCACTAGTGGACGGTGCAGAGTCGGTAGCTAAGTTATCAACAACTTCTTGTCGGGTGAGAAGAAGTGTCTCCTTTAACTCAGCTAAAACCATATTTTTGTCTATGAGCAGGATGTTCAAGTCAGAGATTTCTTCGCACTTTTGGTTCAGTTGTTCAACATAATATTGTTGCTGTGCCGCATTAAAAGCGAAGCGTTCTTCTAGTGAACCATAAAGAGCGGATAGTCCCTGCCTTGTCCGATCCATCTCCCCTAGAACAGTTGATAGTCTAATTTCTAAGACTTGGTTTTTAGACTCTGCAGCCTCTAGTTCCATTCTTAATGTTTCCTTTGATGATACCTCTCTCTTCAATCTCATGATTTCTTCCTCTAATGTCTTAACAATTGCAATCATCTTGTCACTATTCTCAACACCGTTTTCACAAACATTTGATATCAAAAGATTTTCATTTTGATTTTGTTGTTTTAATTCTAAAGATATACAATGTTGTTCTAGTTGATTAAAGCGTTGGGAAAGTAAATTGTAAGAATCTTGTAGCTTTAAAAACTCAGCGTTAGATTCGTGACAAGAATGATTTTCTACCTCATTTACATTATCAGCAACATTTACAGAAAGATTACAAACATCATCACAAATATCCTCACAAATATTCACAGCATCACAATTAATCATAGTGGATGTAAGCTCATTCGAATAATTAACATTTACAGTACTAAGCACATCACACGAGATTACTTCAGACAAGAATCGGTCATATTCGGTTAAAATCTTTTCCTTTTCAATTAGTTGCAGTTCGTAAGCGGTGTCCATTTCATAAAACACTTTTTGAACTTCCCCAATTTCAAACTGAAGATTTTCCTTAAGAGATGCAAAACTTCCTTTTAGACTTTCGACAAACGGATTGATCTTAGATTTAAACACCTCGTTCATGTGTTCGAAAGCCCATTCTCCGGCATTTAAGCCATTTGAAGTCGTACATTCCAAAATGACCTTGTCAAAGTTAGTAAAGTATCGGTTAATCTCTTTCAAGTTTAACCATACAGTGCTAACCGGTGGAAGATTCTTTAGAATTTCCTTAGGATCTTCCATGTTGACAAGTGTAGGAAATGTACTAGGGCTTTCTTCCTCTATCATGTAGGTTGGTGCTGTAATGAGATCTTTATCCATATGGAATCGAACTCTAAAATCAGTTTTAGCGAGCTCCTTATTCATTTTAAAATAATCACAATCGGGATATTTTGCTGAATTGTATGACCGATCCTCATCAACTAGATCCTTACTTGTTTGATCGTTGGGAAAAACAATCGGGTCTAAAGCCAATCCTAATTGAGTTGCATTATAAAGTCTAGGACTATGTCTTAAAGCTTGTTTTGCATACTGTGGATTAGGGGGAAGGCCTTTTAGACGTGATAAGTTAAATTCTCTAAATGAAGCATCAAATAGGTGAACTAGTTGTGAAGCAGCGTATTGTCTTAACAGCAAGTAATCTAGACTTCTAATCTTATTAGTGGCATTAATCTCTATTTCAGTCTTCTTAGATTCGAGTAATTCAAAATCAGTTTGAAGTTTTTGAAAATTAGTGACCACTAACTCCTTTTCTTTAAGTTCATTAGACAGATTTGCTCTTAAGTTTTCGATTTCTTGCAAGTGATCCATTTGCTTGTTTCTAAAATGATCATATTCGAGATTTGTGAGAACACTAGACGAAGGCACTAATTCCAAAGTTTGTACTTTCTCATTGCTTAAGGCAAGCTCATCAGACAAATTCTTATTCTTAGCTAAGGTTTCTAAGAGTGCAGCATTCATTTGGCTAAGTAATGTAGCAGGAACCATGACCAAATCTTGTTGAGCAGGAATAGGCGTATGCGAAATGGATCCCGGTTGTGATTCACTCAAAATCTGGGGACTCACATTGATATTGCTATCATTGTTTGTCTCCTCATTTGAAAGACTCACCACCGAAGATTCATTCGAATCAGCACTCTCTTGCCCAACTTGATGTGGTTGAATACTAGCATCAGTGGCATTATCGGTGTTATTAATAAGTACCTCAGATTTCTTATCTGGCCCTAAGCTGGAGAAAGTTGCCATGAAAGCAGCCTTTGCAGTTTGAAAGTCATCACAGTCGGAATCATACGCATCAAGATCATCGGCTTGGTAAGCTGCATTTTGCGTAGTGACAACGTCTTGTTCAGCAATCCCTGGGTCAGCAAGAAATGCAAGCTCCTCTTCATCAAGTTCCCTTCCTTGCGCCTGAGCATTTACCAGATAGATCTTTTCTGCAAACCACTGTCCATCCCTTCTCCTCTTGGGTTTCTTACAATCCCTGGACATATGACCCTCTTCCTTGCAGTTGTAGCATGTGATCATTCTCAACTTGCCTGTATTAGCCCGTGGAGGATTGTTGACCATAGGAGCAGGAGCAGGAGTAATCGTGCGAGCATTGGTTGAAGTGGAAGATCTCCCCTGATATGGTTGAATTGGCTGAACCATGACCCTGCCATTCTCAATTGTAGCTTGTTGGCGAGAATTGGATGAATTCCTCAACTGATTGTTGGTAGGAGCTGATCCTCTGTATCCTCGTTTGCTTAAAGTTCTTGTGAGATATGCAGACATAGTAGTTAGCACTTCAACTGGGTCAGCTTCTTGTTGGAAAACAGGAACAGGGACTTCTTCATCATCACAATACAGTGCTTGATCTGGATGAGTTGCATAATCAGTAGAAGGAATACTCATTTGATCAGGGTAGCTTGTTTGATATGCTGCATTCTCTTGATAAGACGAATATGAAGGCTGAGCATAAGATGCAACATTTGCTGGATGAAGTTGTGAACCATACTGTGGTGAAGGTGCATTGAACCGATACTGTTGCTGATGTGAGGTGGGAGGTTGTGGCAAAATCGAGTATTGTGGAAAAGTTGGTGTTATGTAAGGTGATGGATGATAGGCTTGATGCCCCAAAATATAAGGTGTGTTGTTGTGTGACAAGCTTGGTTGATTCGCCATCAAAGCTAAGGAATCTGGGTACATACCGCGAGGAGAACGGTGCATAATCACATGCTTCTCATGTTGCTGAAGAAAAGCATAGATTTGATCTAAGTTGCACCTATGCAGATCCCGGGTTAACTTCACATCGGTAATATACTCACCCCATTCAGCTTGAGGTAAAGTATTCAAGAACTTGGTGTTAACCTGGAATGGAGCAATTACCAGATTGTATACATTCAGATCATTCATTAGAGTAGTGAATCTGAAGTAGTAATCGTGTAGTGTTTCCCCTGGGCTGTATGTGAATCTATCAAACAAATCATACAGCTGACACTCCCTTTCTTGTTTGGTGAGAGACGTGCCTTGTAGCAACACCTTTAACCGTTCCCATAAATCTTTTGCCACTGTATACTGACTTACCATCCTATAGATATCATGGGGAAGAGCTTGAAGAATTGTTTGAAGAGCTTTTTCATCTGCATCTGCAACAAGTTGTTGAGCTGGAGTGAGTTCTTCAAATTCTCGTGGTCTAGTCACGTTGTCAACCGTAATGGTACCATAGTCGAGTGGACCATTCAAAATCGATTTAACCATAAGCCTTCCGTATGATGGTTTCCCCTTTAGATATTGCATCATTCGACCTTGCCATGCCTCAAACACCTCTTTAATAAGCATCGGTGGACGACTATCTGTCCCCGTTATGATCGAGATATCCGTAAGAGATGTCATCTGAGGCATTAATGAACTTGGATTCATTGTGATCACTTAACAGACTCAAAGATTATCGTTTGATCGAGCAGTGAAGAAAGGTTGAGAATTTGTGTTGTGTTGGTTAAACTCAAGATTAAATCCACTAAAGATCGTCGGAAAAACTCAAATACCCCTTGAACTTGCTTATACGGAATAACCCAAACTCAGAATAAACCCTTATTCGGAATAATGCCTATTCGGAATAATCCTATGCTGAAAAATACCCTATTCGGAATAAACTCTATGCAGAATAACCCTTATGCGGAAAAACCCCTATTCGGAATGTTTTCTTCAATTCGGAATATTTTGGCAATTTGGCCTATTCGGAAAAACTGGTCTATTCGGAATGATGGCAATTCGGAATATTTCCTAATTCTGGCTATTCGGAAAATTGGTGTCTATTCGGAAAAATTGGCTATTCGGAAAATTGGTGTCTATTCGGAAAAATTGGCTATTCGGAAAGTTTCTTCTAAACGGAAAGTCTGTTCGGAAAAAACCCTTCTATTCGGAATACTATCCTATTCGGAACTTCTATTCGGAATAAACCTTCTATTCGGAAAACCTTCCTATTCGGAACTTCTATTCGGAATAAACCGTCTATTCGGAAAACCTTCCTATTCGGAAAATCCTATTCGGAATAATCTGGTGAAATGTTTCCGAGACTTCTAAAACAGCTTAAAACCCCGATTTTTGATCCAAAACCACAAAAAGTTTTATGATTTTTACCAAAATAAGCTAAACCCAATCCTTATCAATCAATCCCAATAACAAAAACACCAAAAATAACAAGATTCAAGATTGATTTTTCCTAAAGATCACTAATAGATTCAAAAACTAAAAAAGCAACACAATCCTTACCTTAAATCACCCCATAGCTCTTGATACCAAATGTAGAAATTGATAACCTATGAATCTATGAAGTGGGTTGATGTTTTCTAGTGAGAGAAACTAGAGAGAGAAAGTGAGAGAATACTTGAAAGGTTTTATTAATATGAAATGTGAATATGGAACAACAACCAACCCCTTTCCTTAGTGGAAAGGGGTATTTATAGTACCAAGCTAATCATGGGCTTGGGCCGGTCCATGACAAGCCCATGGACCGGTTCTTACTTAAGTTAATAAGTAACTAACAACTATTATCTAACTACGAGCTATTACAACATGAATATTATTGTGGAGTGACCGATACTTCTAATATACGTAAAAACGTATTTCTAACACCAAGTCTCTTATGATTTCCTCCTCAATCTTAATGTCGTTGATCATTCCGAACTTCCTGCTAAGTGCATCTGCTACTACATTCGCCTTTTCGGGATGATACTGTAGATTAATGTCATAATCCTTCAACAGCTCTAACCATCTCCTCTGCCTCATGTTCAATTCACGCTGAGTGAAGATATACTTCAAGCTCTTGTGGTCCGTGAAAATGTCACATGATTCTCCATATAAGTAGTGCCTCCATATCTTTAATGCAAACACGACTGCAGCAAGTTCCAAGTCATGCGTAGGGTAATTTTATTCATAAGGCATAAGCTGCCATGAAGCGTACGCGATCACTTTCCCATGTTGCATGAGAACACAGCCAAGTCCCTTCCCTGATGCATTACTGTAGATTTCAAATTCACCCGTACCAGATGGGAGAGTAAGAATAGGTGCAGATACTAGCTTCTGCTTTAGGTCTTCAAAGCTCTTCTCTCGTTCTTCAGTCCAGACGAATTTCTCCCCTTTCCGCATCAGTTTGGTCAATGGTAGTACTAAGCAGGAAAAGTTCTCCATGAACCTACGGTAATAGCCAGCTAAGCCTAAGAAACTGCGACAGTCGCTGATGTCGGCCTCGGCCACTTAGTAATAGCCTCAACCTTCGCTGGATCCATAGTGATTCCTTCTGCTGATACAATGTGACCTAAGAATGCCACCTTGTCTAACCAGAACTCACACTTGGAGAATTTAGCATAAAGCTGCTTCTGGCAAAGAATTTGTAGTACTGTACGAAGATGGTCTTCGTGTTCCTCCTTGGACTTTGAGAAAATCAGAATGTCATCGATGAAGACAATGACGAACTTGTCTAGAAATTCATGGAAGATTATGTTCATCAAATCCATGAACACTACTGGAGCATTTGTTAGGCCGAATGGCATGACTACAAATTCGTAGTGGCCATAGCGGGTACGAAAAGCAGTCTTGGCGATGTCATGCTCCTTAAACCGTAGTTGATGATAGCCTGATCTAAGATCAATCTTGGAGAAGTGTTTGGCCCCTTGAAGTTGGTCAAACAGATCGTCTTTACGCGGTAGTGGATACCTATTCCGGATAGTAATCTTGTTGAGCTTGCGATAGTCTATGCAAAGACGCATACTGTCGTCCTTCTTCTTAACAAATAAGACCGGTGCGCCCCATGGAGATGCGCTCGATCGAATGAAACCTCGTTCAAAAAGTTCTTACAGTTGATCCTTCAGCTCCTTTAAATCTATGGGAGCCATGCGATAAGGAGCTTTGGAGATCGGTTCAGCTCCTGGAATAAGCTCGATATTGAATTCCACTTCTCGTGCAGGTGGTATGCCCGGAAGTTCTTCTGGAAATACATCTTGGAATTCCGACACTATTGGCTGATCCTGAATTGATGGAGATTCAACATCCATGTCATGAACCGTAGCTAGATAACCCTCGCAGCCATGTGTCAGTAGTGCACGCGCTTGCAGGGTAGATATGATTTGTACAGACCTTCCGGGTATGAACCTGTTGTGAATGTACTCTGGTGCATTAACATCACCGAAGATGACTCGATATGAATGGCAGTCTATGGTAGCATGATGCTTGGATAGCCAATCCATGCCTAAAATCATGTCAAAGTCATTCATGTCCAGCGGAAGTGCGTCAATAGGACGAACCTTATCGTCAAATTCTAGGGGAAGACTCTTATATACATGGGTTATGCGTACAGAGTCTCTCAAAGGCGTGGAAATACTCAGTATATTATCTAGTGGCATGGGGAGCATCCTAATGTTCTTGGCATAAGCAGTAGAAATGACCGAGTGAGTAGCACCCATATCAAATAGCACACACGCAGCCTGACGATACATATACAAGATTCTAGTGATGGTACCTGTAGACTTGTTGGCCTGATCTCGAGATGTCGTGTAGACACGTCCAATGGTAAGAGGCTGCTTTGTATCAGCATGTCCCGATGTGCCCTCCATCTCGCCCTTACGGCAGTCCTTCATGCGATGGCCAAGAAGACCACACTTGAAGCATGCGTCAGTGTCACGACGACATGGCCCTGGGTGCCTACGATGGCAAGTAGAGCAACGAGGATGAGTATATCCTCCAGCAGGTGCTCTGGCTGGCTGAGGACCTGATAAAACATTTTACATGAGACATGATAATAGGGTACAAAGGACAGTGCGAATAATCGTAAGTTTGAATACCAGTGATAGCTGGACGGCTAGGATATGAACCTCTATAGTTCTGGTCCCTACCGTTTCCATGGTTCCTGGTAGAAGATTTTCTAGAGTGTCAGAATTATGAGTTATAACATGAAATCATAAGAAAATGTGTAAGTATTAGGACCTGCTGCCGTTGGAGTGTCCAGCGTTGTTATGGTAATTATCATTACCGCCACGCCTATCCATAGCAGGACGGTCGTTAGTCTGACCGTTTCCCTTGGGCTGATTAGGCTGCTGCTGAGTAGCCGGCTGAGACCAGTCCCCAGTTTTCTGCCTGGAAGATACAATTTAAAGAGATGAATAATTGACATATATGGAAAGAATACGGATTGGTCAACGCTTGAATACGAATTCTTACCTCTTCTCGGGTCTCTCAGCTTCCCCGAACTCATCTCTCTCCTGCAGCATCTCCAGCTTACGTGCTGCATCAGCCACTTGTGCTATCGTATCCAACGGAGCACCTCCTAAGTTATTGGCAATCATTAGATTAAGAGCCCAACGAAAATGTAGTGCCTGCTCTTCAGTGGTGCCCGCGGCTGCTCTTAGGACACCGGCAAAACGAAGAAAACGCTGCATGAAGTCATTGTTGTCTTCCTCATGTCGCTGTCTAATGGTATAGTATTCCCTCATGAGCCGATTCTTTCCTTCCGTGGGGAAAATTCTAGGTGGGGGAGGATAGTTGTCGTTCTGATGAAGGATGTCTTGCATAACTACATCGGCAGCTGCAACCATCTCCCGAATATTGTTTGTGCTTGCCATCTGACAGTATACCATAAACATATGATTAAACAGATCAAAATGTAAAATATATATACATGAAAAAAAATAAAAAATTTTATACCAATAAATCAAGAGAAAAATTTTATGCAAGAAAATTGTATATGAATGCATGATGCAGTTTTATGAAAACTTTTGTATGCTCGAGAGTGAACGCCTATGGTCAGTTCACCCAAAATAAAAGACATGGCGAGGGGACGCCTATGGGTCGGTCTCAAATTTAAAAGTTTCGATAAAACACATGCGACTAAATAGGGCCAGTCCTGTACCAACCGTTACTTAGTCATAAACCTGCGACAATGACATATATATGTATGCATAAAAATGATGAATGCATGAAAAACGACTGTCAGTTCTAGGAAGACCATAGTGACTACCCACTAATCACAGGTCATGTTTTGAGAGCCTACAGGTCGAAGCCTTGGCTCTGATACCATAATTGTAACACCTCATTTTGATAATGGAATGTCACGCGTAATTATGGCGTTTCATCAAAGCATACAAGGATAAATGTCTAAAACATTACATGACCATAAAAAGGAAATACCGGAATCTAACATCGGTAGTCCAGAAGTAAAGCACATCACACATAAACATAAGTACTGTAAATGAAAGGACTAAACAATGTCCATGGAAAGAGTATCAAAGTATAGATAATGCATAGAGTAAAGAAAGGATAGAAAGCTTCCAGTCCATATGCACGTACGCTTAAAGTCTATGAGCGTCCCTGAGTACCTGCCGTTTTGGGAACATGAAAAGGAAACATGACTGAGCAATACGCTCAGTGCACGGATGTACAATAAAGCATGAATAATATAAGCTTATAAGCATATAACAGCGGAAGAAACTAAGTCCCGAATAACCCGGTTAAGTCTTAGTAAAACTGGTTTTATTGTTTGAAAAGCCTTATGTTTATCTCGTAAAAACTGTTTAACATATTTTACCATTAGCCAATATAGGTCATGAAAATCCACCGTGCATGAATACTTGGAGGGGTGACCTCATCATGCAAATTAGAGGGGCTGCCTCTAATTTAATATACTGGTTTTTGGGTAGGAGGGATCAGCTCCTTGTGAAGGATACAAGGCACACACCACATTCACACTGAGTAATCTGCTGCAAAACATGTAACTAGGATGCACCCATACGTCCCACATGATAAATATAATAATATGGCCAAAATCTGAAGGGACGCCATGATCAATCACTCCGCCGTGGGGAAGTCATAACACTAGTGCCTCTAGTGTTATGGTTATGGTACCTCCATAACTAGGTGAAACTGGTCATGCATGTATATGGCTTTAGGTATTCTAATTAAACATAAGCAATCAAACATATAAACTTATACTACGGGAAAACAGTTGGCTGCATACGGGGAATCCTAATAAGGAAAGAATGTCCATACTGAAAGGACGGGAATCCGTACCTTATGTCCAGTGAACGAAGAAGACGAACGGAAGAGAGTCCTACTTCGGTATCACTAATGATACATAAATACATACGTGTATAAGTATCTGATTACTACATACGTAACTGGTTTTATGTCATGTCTTAGCTTATTTTATACGTTCATGTCATGTTTTACTGTTTTAAGCCTTATACTGTGTTTACCTTATATTCTGTTTAAGTATTTCTTGTATTTCATGTATTATTATACTTGTTGTGTAATAATAAGTAACTTTCTAAAAATAGCAGGTTTCCTAAAATAGAAAGTTTCCAAAAATAGAAATTTACCAAAAATAGAAAGTTTCCAAAAATAGAAAGTTTCCAAAAATAGAAAGTTTCCAAAAATAGAAAGTTTCAAAAAATATAACGTTTCCAAAAATAGAATTACTGCCTAAAATAGATAAGTTTCTAAAAATAGAAAGTTTCCATAAATAGATTAGCTGCCTTAATTAAATAAGTTTCTAAAAATAGAAAGTTTCCATAATTAGATATAAGCTGGTTAAATAAGCTAATTATATAAGCTTAAGTGTTTTCTGATTATTATTCTAAGTCATGTATTTATAAAGTATAGTTTATTAATTATTACATGTAAATTAAATAAACTATAGGTCAAAAGTATTTGATTAAATATATCATGTTTTTAATTAAATAAGGTTAAAATACTTAGGTTAAAACATGTATTATTAATTACTAATAATATAACCTAAGTCATGTTAATTAATTAATTATAGTCATGCTTTTTAATAATTAATTAATTATAAAGTCTAGTTAAATATAAATACTTAGGTTAAAATTCATGATCTAATAATTAAATTTATAACCTAAGTCATGTTAATTAAATTAATCATGTCATGTTTTATTAATTAAATTTTTAACACATAACTATTAAAATCATAAACCTTAACATAATCAATGAACCGGACCGTGACTAGAAACCATGAACCGGATCCGTAATCAACACCATACCCCGAACCAATGTCGGGGTTCCCCCTTGTTTGCTGCTGCCGTGGGACCACCACCACCATACCGAGACCATGAGGTCTCGGTGGTGGTTAATAAGCCAAGCCGAGACCCTTAGGGGTTCGGTTAGGCGTCGGCTAGAACAAACACCCCTAAAAACCCTTGTTTTGATTTACCCCATAATCATAGACATGTTTTAATAAATGTTTTTAATTAGTTTTTAAAAACATCATGATTTCATGTGATTTATTAAATCAAAACATAAAAGAAAAGGGTTAAAAAGTCTATACCGAATGCGTGGATCAATTAAGGATGAACACACACGAATGCTTACACGATTTCCAAGATCAAAAATCAACCGAACACCCTCTTGTGATGATGTATAACTGGCGGCCAAAAGAGAACAAAGGAGAAGGAGAAAAACTTTTAGGGTTTTGTTATTTTCTTGATTATATGAAAAGTGAAACAAGTTTTTACCTTAACCCCCTTGTTAGTAAAAATTAAAATGGGCTTGGCCCATTCTCTTGGTGTAGCCGCGGGTAGGGGGGCCCACATGGGGTAACCCGTACCTTTTCCGAGTCTAATTATTATAGTGTGTTCGTTTTTTTATCGTGTTCGTGTTTTATGTGTTCTAATTAATTATTGATCGTGACTTAATATATTTATACGTGTTCGTAATAAATATATATACGTAAATAATATTAACTCGTGATTAAATTACGTTCATGATTTCATGATCGCATGTTCGGGATTATAATTATTATTTGAATAATTATCGTGTGTTCATACGTAATAAATACTTATCGTGTTCTAACACGTACGTAATACTTAAAACTCTTATACGTGAACGTAAACATGCTATAAAAAGAAAGTTTTAATCTTGTGCGTACGATCTAAAGGGTACTATTCATGGTAAAATCATGCGGGTTTTACAGTCTTGGTCTTACAAGAGGTTCTGTGTTGTTTACCCTTTTGGAAAGCAACACATGTTAGGTCATTTTGAAAATACTTGGTAGGTAACCCTCTAACTAGATTTCCTTTAACCAATTTGTTCAAATTTTTAAAGTTGACATGACCTAATCTCCAATGCCACAAATTAGACTCATCACTAGAAGCTTTAGCTAACAAACATGTAATACCACCTCTTGGAACAATAGTATGAAGATTGAAGGTATACATATTTTCTTGCCTGGGTACCTTGAGCAGTATTTGAGACTCCTTAGGCATCTCAAAGTCTGGAGAGAGCACCATGCAATTTGTATCTGTAAAAAACACCTTATTCTTTTTATCACACATCTGTGATAGAGAGACGAGATTGAATTCATTCAACTCTTTCACAAAGAAAAATTCTTCAAATTCCAACTTTCTAGTATTAATCTTTCCTTTACTTGTAATTCTGCCTTTGCATCCACCAAAGTCAATAGGACTATCTCTGAATTCTTCAAATTCAGCAAGATAATCTTTATTCCCTGTCACGTGTCTTAAGCATCCACTGTCCACTATTCCTTTATCTTTCAATTCATTAATAAGATTCTCCTACACATATAAAAACACATTAGTTTTTTAAAGGGACCCAAGCCACATTTGGCTCGGATCTAATGGGACCAACATACTTAAGTGTCTGGTAAGTGGTATTTCATGTGAGACTACATACACTTATGTACTTCATTGTTCTAGTAGGCCAATCAACATATGGAGACCCTATATCTTTTGACATACTATGAACTGGTTTAAGTACTGCTTTTGGTTTGACAATACTTCTTTTGACACTTACAGTTTGTCCTTTTGGTAACCACATCTGCACTGGTTTTTTAGTGAACTTGTTTTTAGATAACTTAGTAATATCTAGCAAGTTCTTTAAAGGGTTATGAGACTTTTGGTTCCTAGTGTTTACATTAGCGGTAATTGAGCCTTGTCTGTTTGCATGAACGTACTTCGGTTTGCCGGTACTTGCAGATTTTGATCTACCCGTACTTGTAGAGGTTGGCCTTAAAGGTACTAAACCTATCTTCATAAGTAATGCTCTAGGAATGAAGGTATTATTGACATGAGGATGACTTAAGTTATCGGACTTATTTTGTTTATTCACCCTTTGTGTATGACCACATTTAGATTTCCATTCCTTTTGTCCCATTGGTTCTTTAACCTGTGCAATTCCTTTTTGACTCTTAAAGTCACCACTTTTCTTTTTCATGGTGACTTTCCTAGCAGCTTGTTGTCTAGCAGTTTTATCTTCTGCAAGGTACAATCCTTAATAAAATGACTTAAGATACGATAGACAAAACATCCTCTTCTTTTTGATATAGATCTAAAAAGAAGATATGTACTGGGGTGTGTAAGACCTAGACTATCTCTTTTAATACAGCCATGATAAATTGGGTTAGGATCCATTGTCTTTCTAGGAGTTTTTACTTGTTTGGAGACAGAACTAGATTTAAAGACATGACCTTCTGGCATAATTGTGCTCATCAAAGATGGATACACAACCTTTTTAGTCACTATAGGTTCTCCCTGGGTTGATGTGCTAGAGTTTGAGTCATGTTAACTTTTAACATTTATGGCTTTTTACTCATCTAACTCTACATAATTATCATTGTTTAGGGGCATGAATATTCATGATAATGGTGGAGGAATTGCTTTCATTCCTTCAACATACCTATCATTCTCAAGAATATCTTCCAAATCATTAGAACTATCAAACATCCCTCTTGATATGTCCTTTTCAGTCAGAGTTATCCTAGGTTGAGCATCTATATACCCTAACTCTGTTTTATCATAATAACCCATATGAGAATTTACTAGCTTTCCAATGCCTTTAGAAGATTTTTGCTAGTTTTTAATAGTTTCACGTTCACTAAATAAGCTAGCTTTTAAAACTTCATTTTCTGCTGTTATTTTCACAAGTTGTCTTTCAAAGGCTTGGATAGCTATATGTTTCTCTCTCATTTGAAGAGTCAAAATTCTAATTTTCTCTTTATAGTTTTGCTGACTTTTTTGATAGAAAACTATATTAGCTTCTAACTTAGCAACACTTTGTTTGAAAGCACTTACTTCTATAATACATGCATTAACCTTTTGATATTGTTCTTCTAGTTCTAATTTAAGGATATTAAACTTAAGAACATAATCTTGAAAACATGGATGTACCTTAGTGTATCCTTAAGAGAGAGCCATTAGTCCATGTTCTTCTTCTTAATGTGCTTGAGCCCAGTTGACTACACCATCCACTGAGACCAATGATCTAGGTCCTTTTGACTCCATGGACTTCTTGAATCTCCTTTTGGAACACTTTCAGATACTCTTGGACTGGATATGCTATTATTCTTGGATGTTTGACTACTTCTATCAGCTTTCTCCCTAATAAGTGTGAAAACACTTATCCTTTTACCACTTAATTATAATAATAACCAAGCCAAAACGTGTATTTTATGTCGTAAATGTCGGAATTATACGTGGTTTATGTTTTTGTTGTGATTTAGGATCATAATGTGAAAAGGGAAGAAAACACAGGCTTTCACGGGCTTTTATCATAGAAAAAGACAAAGGACGAAGTCAAAAGATCAAGAGTGCAAAAGGAACGGAAGTCCAAGGCCTATTCTGAAGATTTATCGAAGAGAAATTCTAAAGAAGAAAGTTTAATGAAATCGAAGAACTCAAGTCTAATAAATGAAGAAATTATAAGACGAGTTCAATTAATCCCGAGACAAAGGCGAGAAAGTCGAAGAATCTATAAAGACGAAAAGACGAGAAAAGGAAGAAAGCATCAAGACATCTAATCTCCCTATAAATACCCTCCTAATGTGTCATTAGGAGGTGTTGGCTATTTGACACATAGTTCTTCCACATTTAATTTTCATGTCATTTAATTTCTTGTCAATTTACATTCCTTGTCTTGCACCTTAAATTTGTAAGTCCTTTAATTTTTAATTTTAATTGTTGTTGAATCTTTAATTCTAATCAAGTTTTTATATTAATCTCTCATTCTACCTTTATTGTTTTGATTTAATCTTTATGTTTATGTGCTTATTGTTATGCTTATTTGATTAATTGTTATGTTTTTATGTTTTTGATTGTGTTAGCTTATTGATTTTATAGCTTATTGTGTGTTTGATTTGATTTTAGTTAAGTGGTTTTAATAGTTTAACTTTATTAAAAGTTGATTTTTATTATTTAGATTAATTAGTGTTTTTAAAGTTTTTAATTTGTGGTTTAATTAGTTTTTCTTAAAAGTGTTTTAGTTTAAGTTTTAGTTAATTGATTATTTGATTTATGCTTATTTTTGGCTTATTTTCTGATTTTTAGTTGTTACTGTATCTGTCTATCTGAGTTTTCATATCTTCGGATTAGGGTTTTAAATTCCGAAGATTTCCCTTTTTCTGAAATTATTTTTCTCTGAAATAGCATTTCTCTTAATTTAGTTTATCCGAAAATTCTTGTTTCTCTGAAAAAGTTTATTATTCTGAAGATATTTTCTTTTCTCCAAGAAAAGTTGATTTTTCCGAAAAAAGTGAAAACTCAGAAAAAGTAAAAAGTCTGAAAAAAAAAGTTCCGAAAACACAAAGATTCCGAAGAAATCTCCGAAAAAGTAAAAAATCTGAAAATCAATTATTCCGAAAAACACAAAAGTCCGAAAAAAGTTTTCACATAACATTCCGAAAAAAGTTGTGAAAAAGTATCATTCCGAAGATTTCTATGAAATTGACCTACCTGCCTGGTAGCTTAGGTAACTTTGGCGCCATTTTGAGGTGCCTGGTTGGCTGCTTGAGCATGCCTGCTTAAGCAGCTTGCCTGCTAGCTTGTTTATTAATTAATATTGTTCCGTAATTGTTTAGTTTAATCTGATAGTTGTTCCGATTTTAATTTTGAAAGTTACGTATTTTTAGTTGAATTTTTCGTCAATTTTTAGTATTAATATTTTTTTCGAGAAGTTTAAGTTTTATCTTTTATTTAGCACCCGCTTTAGCTTTTGTCTCGTTTAGATTTAAAGTACCCACTTAGTTTTATTTCCTCCTTTTTCATTAGGTTAAGTTTATTTTTCAGTCGAAAGTTAATTTCTCCTTTTAGTTTTATTTTTATTAATTTTTTTGCTTTAATTTACGTTTTATTATTTATTTTGCTCCTTTATTTTTAGTTATTTGTTTTTGGCTTATTTTTATTACTTTTCGCTTTTACCTTTTTAATAGAAATAGATAATCAAAACCTTCTTTTTGTTAACCAAAAACGGCTGAGTCACACTTTTAACCAGTAATCAATTCGAATTGAATCGAAAAAGAACCAATAAAAATTCAGTTATTACTCCTTTTGCACTCCCTGGCAAAGTTTCCAAGATTACCACAGTTGTAACATTCTAATTTTGACTTGTCATATCCTAATGGTTCATTAGGATCAACAATTATCTTTCTTCCAGTCCTTTTGTAGAGTCTCTTGGATCTAACAGAGATCATAGCAGCTTGCCATTTTAGATCCATCTCTTCTATGTCTGTATCAGCCATCTGGAACAGTTCATCAAGGGTTAACCTTGGTCTGTTGTCTTGTCCAGCAAAGAACGAGAAGACATCATTCTCAAGGTGATCGTAACTTGCTAAGTTACCGTTCTAACAACTTTCTTTTACCCGGTTTTTCTCCTCAAAACCACAACCCCAACAACTACATTAGAAGCAACCCAAACCCACCTCGAGCTTCTAATCCTTATCACCCACCCGCTCAACAAGCACCACCCATTAATCAAGATGTTGAAACTTTCATGAGGACCCAAGGAGAGGTAGTTAAGAATCTTCAAAGCCAAATCATCAACTTGAAAGGAGATATCACTAAGCAAGGGAATGATATTAGAACCGAGCTTCGACATGATATGCAAACTTCTTTGAGCAATCAAACAAATGATTTGAAGAATATGATGGCTAGTGTTGTCCCATATTATTTAAATGATTAATGATAGAAAATAGATGAAAAGAGATGGATTCCTAGAGAGAGAAAGTAGTGAGAGAAAGTAGAGAGAGATGATTAACTTGGTGAATATTAGATTAGAATAATGAGTTTACAAATGACCATCCACCCTCCTAACATGCTAGGAGGGTAGTATATATAGTCCACCCACATGCGGGCTTTAATGGGCTATATATTGGGCCGGGCTTGTCTTTTGGACTTTAATTAGTTTAAATCCAAGCCCGTGAACCACGACTATTTAACTATCTATTACAACGTTCTAATAAATATTACAATATAAACCTATGACTGAACATTCTTGTTTGACTCAATATTTTGAGGCTAACAATCTCCCCCAATGTAAGGTCATTCCTCTTCGATATTTGGAGTCCAATGGAAGTTTATGAATTTCGTCATAAATGAGTCTTGAACGTGTAATAGTAGTTTTGTTCCTTCATACTGTGATCTTTGAGCCTTTGTCATTGTCTTTCGACTTA
Source organism: Glebionis coronaria (assembly GCA_025667525.1). Taxonomy (NCBI): domain Eukaryota; kingdom Viridiplantae; phylum Streptophyta; class Magnoliopsida; order Asterales; family Asteraceae; genus Glebionis; species Glebionis coronaria. The sequence continues at coordinate 543,542,687 of CM046878.1, forward strand.
GTCTTTTATCTTGAGATCTTCAAATCATTCTTGACTTGTCTTTGTCATCTTGTGATCTTGTGTCTTTATCCGCATGCTCACACCATTAATTGTGAATAAGTCTTTGGGCATGAATATGTGGTTTTGAATCTTTGACTTTGGTGAGTACACCGTGACGCCACCTTCTCGAGACAAAACATAGACACGGACTGAATGGCTTTGACATTCGTCCTAAATTGGTATCGTTTTACCTCCGGTCGGTGAAGACCGTTATACGATATTAAATACCGTACCTGTGATTAGGTAGATTCAATTAAGAATCTCCTTGACAGGGTTTCGCGGCTATACTAGCCGTTCTCTTTACTCGACCGTCTCAAAGCAAGACTGTGAACATAAAGAGTGAATCAATTGGATAAATATCCTCTTGATTAAAGTCGTTAGTTCAAATTCCTAGAACAAGTTTGATTCATTAAGAATCTTACCATTGTTACTTTCCAGTTAACACAAGTTTGATTCATAAGAATCTCACACGTCACCTACCGTAGCGCTGTTTGATGTTGACGCTAGAAGGATTTCCATTCGTCACTGTGAATATTAATGAATATCACTCTGAATGTTCTGGCAAGACCATAAAGATATTGCGTAGAAACCTGAAACGAGTTTGAAAATCAATTCAGAATCAAACCACTGTTGCTTTTTAATTTTACATATGTTTAATTCATAAAGAATCTTGCATATGACCTAACGCAGTGCTGTTTGATGTTAACACTGGAAGGATTTCCACTCATCATTGTGAATACTAAGTAGTATCACTCTGAATGTTCTAGCAATATCACAAGGATATAGCGTATGACTCTCTTGATCTTCATCCGTGTGTCCTAACGAGATTTGATTGATCTCTTGGCTCTAGACTCGATTTGTGCACTTTTAGTGGTCGGAGGCTGGAGCAGATGCCACCTATTTAATATCAACAATCTCGGAGTGAGAAAGTCAATAGAAGTCATGTTGATCTCTGTGACAATAAAACAAACTTCTTTTGAGAGAAGCCTGAGTAGCTAGGAAAGGGTTGTGCTTCACATCACTGGGTCCATTATGAGTTTGTCTTCATGATGAGTTGACCCGGTTTCTGCCTAAGTTGTATGGAGGGCTTCTTTCTTTACACCCTTTATCCTTACATTTCTTTTTCATTCTTCAACCCCTTCAATGCTTACCAAGACATCATTACTAGCACCTTGTTGTGATTGTTCCAGTGCTAGCATCAGTACTTAGTCGGCATTCAGCTACGTTCACATTCTACTCCATCTTTCCTAAGGACTTCTAATAATCTATTGGATTGTCCCTGGGAAGATCCCTCCGGTTCTGTTTGGATCATAGGACTTAAACCTAACCACCCTTTTGACACCAATAACGTCGTGAATTAAAGATGTTGTGGGTATTTTATCGTAACCATGAGTGCTTGAGTCTTTAGATCACATTTTAAGCACATTTTCTTCCCTATCTCTAATATATAAAATCATTTGATATTAGAGATACCAAATTTGATTAAAATATATTTTGAAAAATAGTCTTGAAAATCTTCGGGAGAAGGATGTGTCAAACTTAACATGAATTTTGGAACGCTCCCCCTCAAAAATTGATCCAATGGAATTGTCATTATGAGGATATGATTCACATTAAGCTTTTGAGGATAGGAGTTGTTGAACACACAATTTTTGAAAGATTTTGAATATCATTGAGAAATTCTTGAAAAAATTGTGTTCAACGCTTTTTGACAAATCAATTCTTTTTGTCGAAAAGGTTTTTCTAAAGCATAAACTTGAGTTCATAGACTTTGAATGTCTTGACGTATCCACTCAAGTGTAAGAATATTTCTCTTCTTTTGCTTAGGGTAAGAGCACGAAATCGTACACTCCCCCGTGAATATTGATCCGGGTTGCAATCTGAAAGTGATTACAAGCCATTGTGTTGAGCTCAAAACGTTGAATGTTTTGTGACAAGCTCAACCCAAGATAGATTGCTCTACCTGTTGTTGGAAATATTGTCCAAAATAGACAATTTCCTTTTGAAAAGATAGAAATGACATGTTTTGAAAAATATTTACAACTTTCATTCGAGCTTTATGTACACACCTGTGTCGTTATTGGGCGACATTTCTAGGTATGTCCATATTATCGATACTGAAAGACATGTCGAGAAGAATATTTTTGGATTATCAAAGATTTTTTAATTTTGTATTTTGCTTTTTCATTAATATTTACAAGATAGATGTTTGATAGATGAATCAAGCAGGCTTCTTTGCCAGAACCTCCAGTTCTGCTGGAGTCAAACATCTCATACCAATTTGCCTAACTAGATACGCAAACCTCTCTTTCGAAAGAGCTTTTGTAAACAAGTCAGCTAATTGGTAATCAGTTCCAACAAAGTATAATTCAACAATACCCTTTTCAACTTGTTGCTTAATGAAGTGATATCTGACATCAATGTGCTTCGTGCGGGAATGTTGTACCAGATTACAGGAGATGGCTATGGCTGACTTTGAGTCACAGTACATAGGTACTTTATCAAAGTGGAAGCCATAATCCGTGAGTTGTGTTCTCATCCAAAGAACTTGAGCACAACACGCAGATAGAGACACATACTCCGCTTCGGCTGATGAAAGTGACGTGCAATCCTGCTTCTTGGAAGACCATCCCACAAGCTTATCTTGACCTAGAAATTGTGCACCACCAGAAGTACTTTTACGTGTATCAAGACACCCTGCATGATCAGAATCTGAATAGGCCGTTAGAAAGAAACCGGTTTCCCTCGGATACCAGAGTCCCATGTGAATGGTATTCTTAAGGTACCGAAAGATCCGTTTAACCTCCTTGAGGTGCTTTTTAGTGGGTCGTGCTTGATATCATACACAATAGCATGTAGCATGATGTATATCAGGTCTGCTTGCTGTCAAGTACATAAGGGACCCGATCATGGAATGATATCTCGTTTGATCTATGGGTAATCCCTCCAAATCAGCATCTAGGGATGTGGTTGATAATTGTGTCCCAACGGGGTCACATGATGTCATACCATGCTTTGTGATTATCTCTTGACAATACTTAGCTTGGTTAATAAAGATACCACTTGGGGATTGGTGAACTTGAATTCCTAGAAAGAATTTTAGTTCGCCCATCATAGACATTTCAAATCTGTTGTGCATAACTTTTTCAAACCATTTTGAAAGTTTTGGGTTTGTAGACCCGAAAATAATGTCATCAACATAAATCTGCAGAAGCAAAATGTCATCCCCATATTTATAAGTGAACAAAGTTAAATCAATGAAACCTTTTGAGAACCCTTTGGAGACCAGAAATTTCGAGAGCTCATCGTACCACGCCCTTGGAGCTTGCTTGAGTCCATAAAGTGCTTTGTGGAGACGATACACCTTGTCAGGATAATGAGGATTGACGAATCCTTCAGGCTGCGTGACATAGACTTCTTCCTTCAAAGGACCGTTAAGAAACGCCGTCTTTACGTCCATTTGATAGACAATGAATCCCTTATGTGCAGCATAAGCAAGAAAAATCCTGACCGCTTCCATTCGAGCTACTGGTGCAAATGATTCTTCAAAATCAATACCCTCTTTCTGTCCATACCCTTTAGCCACTAGCCTAGCTTTGTTCTTGATGATCGTATTCTCTTCATCCATCTTGTTTTTCCAGATCCAACGAAGATTTAATGGAATCACATCGTATGGTCTGTCAAGAAGTTCCCTGACTTTAAGTCTTTCAAATTGTTGAAATTCATCCGTCATCGATTTGATCCAAGCATGATCAGCCATGGCTTCTTTGATGTTTTTCGGTTCAGCTGAACTCACTGCGAGTGTGAACATACAAACATCGCCATCGGTTGCGAGTTGTCGTCTTGTACGAACAGGCTGTGAAGGGTTTCCAATTACATGAACCAAAGGATGATCTCGGGTCTAATGATGTGTTGAAGGATGTCGTTGGTATAACGTATGCATATTTGACGGATCAACATAGCGAGTAGAAGACTCTCCAGTTTCGTGTACCGGTGTACCGAATGGGTTGATAAATTCGTCTTCGTCAGATAATGCATCTTCTGCTTGATTTATGTTCTCTGGAGCAATGACAGTAGTTGTGGATGTTGTAAGAGCGGTTGTTGATGTGATATTCTGAGGAGATAAATCTGCAGCAACCCGTGTTGAAGTAGATGAAGTTGTATCCTTTTGTTGACGATGATCGGTATCATCATTCTTATCATGAGTGACAGCGAAAGACTTTGATACAACTTGTTTCTCCCCCGTGAAATATTCATCATACATAGGTCCATATAACATTTCCAACTCTTCAAGTGTCGTATCCACTGTCATATCTGCTCTAGGAACATGTTCAGGAACCAGCTTTGAACTTGACGGTTCATTGCTGTGGTCTTGAGTTCCGAGTTTCGTGCGGTTGTGCACAGAAGTCTTTTGTCGTTGTGGATCGGGACTTAAACTGTTTTGTTCAAATGCCATTTATTGTAATTCATCAAATCGGATGTCAATAGTCTCGACTATCAATTTTGTTCTCTTGTTGTACACTCGATATCCCTTAGACTGAGTTGCATATCCCACAAGAATACATGCATCACCTTTCTCTTTCAGCTTATCCAAATTTTCACCATCTCGAATAATGTAACAAGTACATCCAAAAACATGAAGGTGTTTGAGTGAAGGTTTTCGATCATGAATTATGTGATATGGTGTCTTTTCATGTCTTGGGATAATTAAGGAACGGTTTTGTGTGTAGCATGCGGTTGACACGGATTCGGCCCAAAATTAAAGTGGAAGTTTTGAAGCTGATAGTAATGTTCGAGCAATTTCAACCAAAGTACGGTTTCGTCTTTCAACAACGCCGTTTTGTTCGGGTGTTCGAGCAATAGATGTTTCATGTTCCATCCCTTCGGCTTCAAAATACTTTCTCAGATTTGAATTCAAAAATTTTGTACCTCTGTCAGTACGAACCACTTTAAATTGAGCTTGAAGACCACGTTGTATCAGTTTAAGAAAGCTAATGAGAACTTCGGGTGTTTCATCCTTGGACCTCAAGAAGTGAGTCCATGTGTACCTTGAGTAATCATCGACAATTACCAGAATATATTTCTTTCCATTGATACTCTGAACACGCATGGGACCACACAGATCCATATGGAGAAGATTTAACCGTCCTTTAGAGCTTGGTGTGGTCTTTGTTTTGAAGCTACTTTGTTTAGCTTTACAAAGTTCACAAGAAGAACAAAGATGATCTATGATGAATTTCAAACTTGGAAGGCCTCTCACAATATCTTTCTTAGAAAGCAAGTTGATGGTATCAAAATTAAGATGAGATAAACGTTGATGCCATAACCATGACTGAGTCGTTGAAGCTTTAGCCATTAAGCAAATTGGAGTTGATGAAGTTGTGTCTTGAAGTGAAATTGTGTAAAGATCAGTACCCCGTGTACCGGTGAGTAAGTCATTCCCATCATAATCACGAACAAAACATGTCGTCTTTCTGAAAGCAACTTCCAAATCCGCATCACAGAATTGACCAACCGAGAAAAGATTGTGATTGAGCCCTTCGACGTAGTATACCCTTTTTATTGTAATATCCCCCTAAACCAAATCTCCATATCCTAGGATCGGTGCAAATTGATCATTTCCGAATCGGACGGTACCCAGGAACTTCTCCACGAAGTTAATTAGAAGCTTGAGATTCCCCGTCATGTGCTTCATGCATCCGGAGTCCAGTATGAAGAGAATTATTTGTATCACCTGCAAAAGAGTTAGAACACGATGGAGCATTTGCTAAATTGGATACCACAGTAGTTGTGATATTAGAATCATTAGTGTCCTTATCAACATTTAAAGGCAAACTAACACCCGTTTTCACATTTTCTGTCCTAGCTTTCGGCATCCATTTATATCCTGGAGGACATTGATTAGCAAACCACCATTTCCAAGACTTACTCGCAGACTCATCTAATTCCTTAATTCTGCTTCTAGGATTCTTAGTGGTAGAGTCTGATGCATTACTTTTGTTAGTGGGGGTAGCACCAGGATGGTTCACTTTGCGTTTGGGTTTACTAGCTCTAATAGGCATCGCAACTTGCTTCTTAGTTCTAGTATCTACGCCTTTGACTTTATTCATAGCACACATAGAATGATTAGCATTAGCACACTTTCCATATTTGACACAAACAAATTTCACATTCATAGCATTCAAATCAGTCACATCATTTAAATCATCATTACATGCGATTACAGACTTTTTATTCTTAAAAACATTCAAATTCCTAGGGTGTTCTTCTACTTCCTTCATCTTCCCTTGATTCTTGTGTTTCCAGACCTTATCATTCACTTGAGTGCTTTTAAGTTAAGGCCGGCTAACACTAGTAGTGGAGACTCTTCCTGTAGTAGAAGACACACGAATATTAGTGTTTCTAGAAGTCTGAGGTGATTAAGTAACTTTGTTTGTGGGCTTAGTGGTCATTCGATACATCCCTGGTTTAATCACATTATCGTGCTTAACGCTTGATGCTATGACATTCGTCCTTATGGGTTGATTATGTGGTAACCTCTCCTTTCCATCCATCTTGGGGGCAAACATAGGTTTTGCAAACGAGGAATTTGATAAAGCAGATGGTTTTCCCAAGATAGAGGATCTATTTACTTTAGAAGCATTGGGTTGTCTAACAACAGGTTTCTTAATGCTAGGTTCTACAACTTTCCCACCTATTTTAGCAACGAGTTTCTGCAACTCTGCTATCGCTCTGTCCCTGTCTTGTAACTGAGCTTTCAATCCTTTAATTTCCAAATTCTGTTCATTCATTTCTCGAAACGCTTGGGAAAGTTTTTCTTGCAATTTATTATCATGTGGAAAACTACCAACGTCTTTTTGCAAAGCAAGTTCAAGAGAATGACAATGTTTTTGAAGGAAATCAGTTTTGTGTTGAAGTAACTCAAAAGCCTTTTTATCAACATTTTCTTTTTGTTTCGAAAGCTCAAGTTCAAGACGCTCAGATTCTTTGATTTTATCAAGATATTTGCATGCAACATCAGAATATTCATCCATATCAGCACAAGATTGAAGAGTAACACACAAAATATCTTTGGAGAGACATTCTTCTAAGAGTAAATCATATTCATCAGAAAAAACGGACTTGTCCATTTGAAGATCGTCAATTTCTTTCTCAATAGACTCAACATATTTTAAATCATCAAACATTTCAGACCGAATTATTCTTTCAAATTCAAGCATATTTTCTTTTAATGTGGTCGTGTTCGGTATTAAGATTTGTTTGATAAGCATAGTTATATCTTGAGGAATTGGTTTTTTCCACTCATCATTTTCTCGTTGTTTCTATTCATTGTCAACAATGGATTTAATATTATCAATGTAATGTTGTAGAAACCCAAATGTCTGCCTACTCTTGCTTTTAGAAGCATCAAGAGGCAAGTAGTTGATAAACTTAGAAACGTTTGTTTTCTTAGTAGCAAAAGCTTTCTTCCATTGAATTCTTCTTTGTTTGCATTCTAAAAACAATTCCTCACGAGACTTTTGTTTTTGTGTAGTGAAAAGGCCATATAGACTATTCTCATAAGCATAATTGTATGGTTTCACAAACTCTTTATTGACCGGTGATCTACTCTCCTCTTCCCAAAGGGATGTCTCATCATAACCAAGAGGATATTCAGGATCGTTCCATTCGGACTCATCCATATAAATGCGCGGGTTTGCAGCTTGAGCTTGGGCAAGATAATCAGGACATGCAAAGCTAGCTTGACCCTTAAACATAGACGGAGGTGCTAACATTCTTACGGTTTGAATAGAGTCATGCATTTTATAAACAACTTTCTTCAAAAATGCGACTTGTTTTTCTAGTTCCGTTACTTTTTCAGTATCTTTTTCATGTCGACTTTTGAAATCTTGTTTTAACGTTTCAACCTCTTGTTTCTTAACATCAAGAATTTTAGCAGACTCGGTGTTATCCATTGAAAGTCGTTGTTCGAGTTCGTTAACTTTGGTGGTAGCAATGTATGTTTTTTGACGTTCATCCATTAACAAAATATTAAATTGACGTTTCTCTTTGGTTAATAACTCAAGAGTTGTATTATATTTGTTTTCAAAATCGTCCTTTTGACTTTTTAACGCACTTCCCTTGTACCCCTCAAGTTCTTTGGTTTTCTGAAGAAGCTCATCTTTATAGTGTTCAATGGTCTCACTAGATGTAATTAGTGCAGCTTTGCATTCTTCAAAATTTTGAGTGAGCGTTGCGTTTGCCTTCTTTAATTGCTTTTGACTTTTTCTAGTTTCATTGACATCTTTTTATAAACTGGCAATTAAATTAGCAAGCGCGACACGCTCCTCATCATCATACTCATTTGCATGTTGATCATCCTCAAACTCATTATTGCACATGTCTGATGAATCGGGTGTGGTATTGCTATCAACCTTTTCCGTCATACATGTGTCATTAATGGCATTGGATAGCTCACTATGCTCATGAGTATCACCAAACACATTTATTCATCAGTGGTGTGTACCTTATCGAGTGGCTCAGTGTCAAAGATAGGTCCATTGTCATCTTCAGTGACGTTGAGAACTTCGTCAACCTTTGCCATGTACGAGTAATGTGCTTCTAATTCTTGGTCGGAGGCTTCATCATCAGTATCATCAAGCATTGCTCCTTCCTCAGCCGACAATTTGACCCATGCTTCCATCTTCTTGCATAACAACATCTTCTCTTTATGATAGCTAGAGTCCCTAACCCGTTTGGGCTTTCTGCATTCCTTTGCCATATGCCCATAACCTTGGCAATTATAACACTAAATCCCACTCTGCTGAACCACTTGACTTCCAACAGTTTCCCTATTCCCAGTAGCAGCAGCTATCCTCTGAGTATCATACTTAGCAGTTTGTCGATCATACCTTGCAGAACCCTCAACATGCGTTGGATTATGTCGATCATACCTAGAGGGACTTTCACAACGTCGACGTGTGTCATGCCTTGAAGGGTTCTCAACATATTGGTTTTTTATGTTGGATGATGTTCGAAGATTGTTGTTGGTGGCTTTGAAGATTTTCTTGTAGGTCTTCATAATGAAAGCAATTTGTTGTTTCATTTCCCGATTCTTCTGAGCTTGATCTTCATCACTATCCTCTTCAGATGATGACTCAGATGGTGGTGATGGTGCTCTTGGTTCTTTGCCGCGTGATCTTGTGGAAGATGAAGACTTAGATGATGTGGAATATCGTGGTGAAGATGATGTAGTGGAATATCGTGGTGAAGATGATGTAGTGGAGTATGGCTTAGGAGCACGAGAGTGAGGATCTTGAACATGTTGAGTGGTAGTCACTAAAGCAAGTGGATTAGCCGTTTTTGCAACACGTTCAGCTCGAATATCATTTGCTTCATTTTGAAATTGTTTCAAGATATCAAAGAGAGTGTGATAGTTTACCTTGTCTAACTGCTTCTGTTGTTTCACCAAAGTAACAAAACGTGTCCATTCTAGTTGAAGTTGCTGAAGAAATTACACATTGACTTGCATGGTGAAGACCTCCAAGTTGTTTCTTGTCATATCGTTCATCATCTTGTAGAATTATGAATAATAAGACTCAATTGATTCTCCATCCAATGCAGTAAACTTACCAAAGTTCCAAAACAAGTTTGTTTTAACATCTTGCTTGTTGAGTGATTCTCCTTGTTGCAAGCGTTCAATAGCCGTCCACATTTCTTGTGCCGTAGGACATGCATCAACCGTGGAATAAATATCATCTCCAATTCCACTTATAATCATATAGATCGCTTCTTTTTCTGCGTCATACCAAGCACGCTTCTCTGGTGTAAGATCAGATAAAGTTTCTTTTCTTGTGGTTGCGGGTACTTCTGTGGTAGTGTCAGTGGCTGGTGTATGAGGAACAGTGATATCAGAGAAAACATATGGTCCATTGTTAATACATTGCCTCAATGCATCACCATTAGGTCTTGTATCAAGATAACGAAGAAAACGTGATTGCCATTGAGCATATCGACCGACCACAAGCATTGGTGGTCTCTCTTTGTTACCCGCCACCATGATGTTGTTGTTTGTCACACGATATTCTGTAGTAGAATCCATCTTAATATTGTCTTAAGTGATGAATTGAGTGTGGATCTTAAGTAGTTGTGTTGATTGTTGTTGTCGATGAAAATGTTAAAATCCCCTAAAAATTGTGGATCTTAAGAAGTTGTGTTGATTAGGTTTTTTTCGGAATAACTAACATTTTTAGAAAAATTAGGGTATTTCGGAATAATGAGGTTTTCAGAAAAATCTTTCTTCGGAATAATGACGTTTTCAGAAAAATCTTCGGATAAATCTTCGGATTAATTGGGTTTTCAGAAAAATGTGAATCTTCGGAATAATCTTCGGAATAAGCAATTCTTCGGAATAATCTTCGGAGTAAGCAATTCTTCGGAATAATCTTCGGAATAAGCAATTCTTCGGAATAATCTTCAGAATATAGACTTCTTCGGATAAATCACTTCTTCGGAATAATGGGTTTTCAGAAAAACGTGGATCTTCAGAATAATTGATTTTTCAGAGGAATCTTCGGATAAATCTTCGGAATAAGAGGATTTTCAGAAAAAGAACCAATCTTCGGAATAAAGGAACTTTTCAGAGATTTCTTCGGAATAAATGGATTTTCAGAACTTTCTTCGGAATAAGTGCTTTTTCGGAATGTTGATGTTTTCAGAGAAAATTTCGGAAAAACCCACTTTTTCAGAATAAACACTTTTTCAGAAAAATCACTTTTTCAGAAAAATAAACTTTTTCAGAATACTCACTTCTTCAGAATACTCACTTTTTCGGAATATTAAACCCTTATCCGAAAATCTGTATTTTCGGAAAATTAACCCTTTTCTGAAAAACTTTTTTCGGAAAGATCTTGATACAATTAAGTAACCGTAACTCCAAAATGAATCCAAACACCTCAAAATCTTGCGATTTTTACCACAAAAACCAAACTAAATCCCTACCAAATCGATATAAATGATATATATCAAGATTTTAAGCCCGAAAATACTAAACAAAATTTAATTCGGGATGATTTAGATAGAAAAATCAACCAAATCAAACTCAAACCAAACAACCAAACACAATCTACCCCGTGGCGATTGATACCAAATGTTGTCCCATATTATTTAAATGATTAATGATAGAAAATAGATGAATAGAGATGGATTCCTAGAGAGAGAAAGTAGTGAGAGAAAGTAGAGAGAGAGATGATTAACTTGGTGAATATTAGATTAGAATAATGAGTTTACAAATGACCATCCACCCTCCTAACATGCTAGGAGGGTAGTACATATAGTCCACCCACATGCGGGCTTTAATAGGCTATATATTGGGCCGGGCTTGTCTTTTGGACTTTAATTAGTTTAAATCCAAGCCTGTGAACCACGACTATTTAACTATCTATTACGACGTTCTAATAAATATTACAATATAAACCTATAACTGAACATTCTTGTTTGACTCAATATTTTGAGGCTAACAGCTAGTTTCTTCCAAACCACTCAACCCTCTACTTCGGGCTCTCTTCCTTCAAATACCGTCACCAACCCGAGAGCGAATGTGAGTGCTATTACTACACTCCGTGGAGCAACTCTTGTAGGACCATCTATCCCTCCCCCAGTTACTCCATCTACACCTCCTCCACCACCATTTATCCCTCCTACTCCCACGCCTAGTATTAGTTCTCCATTACCGTCTCCACCTTTTAATGAAGAAGTACCCAAGAAACACCCTTCACCAACCCCACCTTCCACCTTTAAAACTTCAACATCTCAACCTTTACCTGCTACACCTACACCACCTAAACCCAACATCCCTTATCCTTCTCAGTTAGACAATAGCAAATTGCTTACTAAAGAGGATGCTCAAATCACTTCTTTTCTGAAGATGATATCACAAATGACCTTCAACATTAGCCTCGTTGAAGCATTTGTCCAAATGCCGAAATTCGTCAAAGCATTCAAGGAATTGCTTAACAAGAAGGAAAAGATGGCTGAGTTTGTCAACACACGCTTAAATGAAAACTGTTCTGCAGTCATTCTTAAAGAACTTCCGGAAAAACTTAGAGATCCCGGTCATTTTGTGTTGCCTTGCATTTTTAACAAAACCGAAGAATTTATTGCCTTAGCCGATCTCGGGGCAAGTATAAATTTGATGCCTTTAAGTGTTTGGAAAACACTATCATTACCCAATCTTACACCAACAAAGATGACTCTTGGGCTAGCAAATCGCACTCTCGCTTACCCCGTTGGTATTGCCGAAGATGTGTTTATTAAAGTTGGTACCTTCACTTTTCCGGTTGACTTTGTTGTTGTTGATTATGAAATGGACCCTTGTATTCCGTTAATACTTGGTCGGCCATTCTTGAGAACCGGAAAAGCCTTAGTCGATGTTGCCGAAGGTAAACTCATTTTAAGAGTCGGGAATGATGCTCAAGTGTTTAAAATGGGGAAGATCACAACCAAACCCAATGGAAGAGAATCAGCGAATATAATTAATGTGCTTGATGATTTTGTCGTCTACAACAATCCTCTTTTCGATTCTTGCTATGATAATCCACTTTTTCAAGATGATTTGAATGATTCTCTCTCCAATTTGGATCCTCCACCCATATTTGAGTCTCCACCAATCTATGATGACTATGATGATGATTCTAGTTCTGATATGGACGATTATGATGATTTTACTTCAGAGTATAAAAACATGCCAAAATATGATGATTTTGATGATGTGGATACTCTTTCGAGTGATTCTTCAAATGATGACCTTGCTCCTATTTTTGATGAAGATCCTCCACCAACAATGCTTGATCCTACTTTGGATGACTACTCATTTGAGGAAGATTTTGCCACTTTCCTTAATACTTACTTCCCCAATGAGAATGATTCTTCTCCTTTGGACTTTGATGATGCTCTTTATCCTCCTTCGGATATGAAGAAACCCGTTTCAAAGGAGAAGAAGCCGAAAGACACCGATATCCATAGCACCTATGTCTTGACACCTCTTTATCCACCTTCTGAGGATGAGATTGTGAGATTTATGAGCGGATCTTCTTCAAGGTCTACTGAGCCTGAGTGTTATTTTCCCCTAAAGGAAAAGGTGTTCGATCCCGGTATTGCAACTTTTAAGACATCTCAGTATCCATCTGATGAAATAAAAGGAAAGATTTTTAGAACTTGTGGAGATATGCTTGCACTTCATCCTACTTTCTACCACCGTGCTCGATCTTTGCTTAAGGGAACCTTGCCTACTCTTCTTTGGCTTGCCTTGTTCGCCTTAAGCTTGTGCTACTTGATGAATGAAAACCATGTCTTTGATCCCGTGGATATTTTTCAAGGTTCTTCCTATGCTAATCAAGGTCGAGTCAGGCTCACGACTCGGTTAACAAAAACAAGCGCTTCTCAGGAGGCAATCCGCAGTATCTATCCTTTTTCTTTGTTTTTATAATAAGTGTAGGGAGACCCTATTGTTGTTTGTTGTTTTCTTTTTATCATGTGCAGGGATTCGAGCTTTCAAGATTACATTCTTGATGACTTTTGACGACCCGTGATTCGGTGTACCCGTCATCCCGGTTTTATCCTAAACTCTTTTGATTCATATTTTATCATTTATGATTGAAATAGGAATCACTTTAGTTGTCCTTTCCTTAGCGAGATTTAAACCACGTGCACAATGTCCTAAGTGTAGGGGAGTTTACTTCCACATGCTTAAACATTGAGGACAATGTTTATATTAAGTGTAGGGGGACTTCTATCGAAGTTAAGTGGGCTTTTCCTTGTATTTGTCCTCATTTTAACCAGAAAATTGATTTTTCGACATTTTTCAAAGATTTTAATCTATATTGATTTTTCGACATTTTTCAAAATTTTTAATCTATTTTGGCGTAGTAGTTTTTCCTTTGTTATAGTTATTCTCTTTCTTTGCAAGAATAAATTTTAATAAAGTGGTTTTAATTTTTAAATGTTGTGAATCTTTTGACTCAACCCGAGTTTACTTATCCAAGTTTACTCTAGCTAGTATCCTTAACGTGTTTAAGTCAAGTTTTGCTAGGCTTTTATATAGGAATCTTTAAAACGAGAAAGTCTTAACTCTCACGGGTTAAGAACAAGAACTTTTCGCAAGTTCCTATAATTGATCCTAGAAAGTCGTTTATCAAGGGAACTTTAAAATGCGAATTCTAAACTTGAAAAAGTCTAAGAAGTTGCAAGATCCTATAGATGACTTGAAAACCCAAAACTTTGATTTAATTGGCTAAGCATCCACGAGTCTCATTCCTTGAGATTTTAAATTGTGGAGAACGAGAGATGATAGAGTCAATTATAAGTTTGGTATTCTTTCATGAATTTATGTGAGTTGATTATGAGCTTTTTCTCCCATCGCTTGTTAATAAATTTCATTGCAATAAATAAGGTCGTACGATTTGAAAAGTTACTTAGCTTCTCGCACAAGATCGTTTAAAAGTTGCTCGGTATTAATTAGAGTTCATAGCCAAAGCATAACTTATTGAAGCGGGATGCGAAGATTGGCGAGTCCAAAAAGGCCCTAACAAGGCATGAGGGCTACATTTTGTTGCTAAATATCCAAAGTTGATGTGAAGAATCATTTACCAAAAATCAATATGAAGGATCGAGACACACGACGAAAAGCAAATACTCCCGTAAAGATCATGGAGAAATCTATCCAAAAAGGCCCTAACAAGGTATGAGGATAAATAGATCCAAGTCCTAAAAGGAGGCGGATCGTTGTATATCAAAATACCAATAAAGATTGGAGAAAAATGAAGAAGTCGTGGTCCAAGTATGAAGAATCTCTCAAAAACTTCAAGTGAAGAAATTCCTATTATGAAGAGAAGAACATAATTTCAAGAACGTCTCTCAAGATTTGAAGTATGAAGTCAATGCCAAATATCGATCCGAGAAAGGTCTCAAATCGTGAAGCAAGTTATGCCAAGATATGAACTTTATGAGGTCCCGAGAAGCAGTTTTAAAAGATTTTGTCCTTTAGCTAACTATTGATTAAATCATCCTACTTTATTTTTAGCCTAAATAACTATCGTAATAAGTCAACAATGCATCCTCATGATCATTTAAGACAACAATAAAATATAATAGATACGCCTAGGAATAAGGGAGTCTAAGTGAATAATTGGGCCACATGAGTTTGTGTTAGTTTGCTAACTTATAATAACAATGATCTCGTTTTTAAGCTTGGTATGGGGAACGTGAAACTTGAGGGTGATAAACATTCATGACATTCCAAAACCCTAAGGTAAGACTTTGATTTTTTTACTTGTTTCTAATATTTAGCAATTTTCTATCTCCTTAAGTTTACGTAATGTCTTGTGTCTAATAAAGGCCGCGGTGGATTGATTATGATGAAAAATGTAAATCTTGCTTTGTAACTAATGCATTGCATGAGGGCATTGCAATGGTCAAGTGTAGGGTATTTAATAAGTGTAAAAACACTTATCCTTTTACCACTTAATTATAATAATAACCAAGCCAAAACGTGTATTTTATGTCGTAAATGTCGGAATTATGCGTGGTTTGTGTTTTTGTTGTGATTTAGGATCATAATGTGAAAAGGGAAGAAAACACGGGCTTTCACGGGCTTTTATCGAAGAAAAAGACAAAAGACGAAGTCAAAAGATCAAGAGTGCAAAAAGAACGGAAGTCCAAGGCCTATTCTGAAGATTTATCGAAGAAAAAGTCTAAAGACGGAAGTTTAATGAAGTCGAAGAACTCAAGTCTAATAAATGAAGAAATTATAAGACGAGTTCAATTAATCCCGAGACAAAGGCGAGAAAGTCAAAGAATTTATAAAGAAGAAAAGATGAGAAAAGGAAGAAAGCATCAAGACATCTAATCTCCCTATAAATACCCTCCTAATGTGTCATTAGGAGGTGTTGGTTATTTGACACATAGTTCTTCCACATTTAATTTTCATGTCATTTAATTTCTTGTCAATTTACATTCCTTGTCTTGCACCTTAAATTTGTAAGTCTTTTAATTTTTACTTTTAATCGTTGTTGAATCTTTGATTTTAATCAAGTTTTTATATTAATCTCTCATTCTACCCTTCTTGTTTTGATTTAATCTTTATGTTTATGTGCTTATTGTTATGCTTATTTGATTAATTGTTATGTTTTTATGTTTTTGATTGTGTTAGCTTATTGATTTTATAGCTTATTGTGTGTTTGATTTGATTTTAATTGTGTTTTTAATAGTTTAATTTTATAAAAAGTTGATTTTTATTATTTAGATTAATTAGTGTTTTTAAAGTTTTTAATTTGTGGTTTAATTAGTTTTTCTTAAAAGTGTTTTAGTTTAAGTTTTAGTTAATTGCTTATTTGATTTGTGCTTATTCTTGGCTTATTTTTTGATTTTTAGTTGTTACTGTATCTGTCTATCTGAGTTTTCATATCTTCGGATTAGGGTTTTAAATTCCGAAGATTTCCCTTTTTCTGAAAATATTTTTCTCTGAAATAGCATTTCTTTGAATTTAGTTTATCCGAAAATTCTTGTTTCTCTGAAAAAGTTTATTATTCCGAAGATATTTTCTTTTCTCTGAAAAGTTGATTTTTCCGGAAAAAGTGAAAACTCTGAAAAAGTAAAAAGTCTGAAAAACAAAAAGTTCCGAAAAAACAAAGATTCCGAAGAAATCTCCGAAAAAGTAAAAAATCTGAAAATCAATTATTCCGAAAAACACAAAAGTCCGAAAAAAGTTTTCACATAACATTCCGAAAAAAGTTGTGAAAAAGTATCATTCCGAAGATTTCTATGAAATTGACCTACCTGCCTGGTAGCTTAGGTAACTTGGGCGCCATTTTGAGATGCCTGGTTGGCTGCTTGAGCAGCTTGCCTGCTAGCTTGTTTATTAATTAATATTGTTCCGTAATTGTTTAGTTTAATCCGATAGTTGTTCCGATTTTAATTCTGAAAGTTACGTATTTTTAGTTGAATGTTTCATCAATTTTTAGTATTAATATTTTTTCGAGAAGTTTAAGTTTTATCTTTTATTTAGCACCCGCTTTAGCTTTTGTCTCGTTTAGATTTAAAGTACCCACTTAGTTTTATTTTATCCTTTTTCATTAGGTTAATTTTATTTTTCAGTCGAAAGTTAATTTCTCCTTTTAGTTTTATTTTTATTAATTTTTTTGCTTTAATTTATGTTTTATTATTTATTTTGCTCCTTTATTTTTAGTTATTTGTTTTTGGCTTATTTTTATTACTTTTCGCTTTTACCTTTTTAATAGAAATAGATAATCAAAACCTTCTTTTTGTTAACCAAAAAGACCGAGTCACACTTTTAACCAGTAATCAATTCGAATTGAATCGAAAAAGAACCAATAAAAATTCAGTTATTACTCCCTTTTGCACTCCCCGGCAAAATGTCCAAGATTACCACAGTTGTAGCATTCTACTTTTGACTTGTCATATCCTAATGGTTCATTAGGATCAACAATTATCTTCCTTCCAGTCCTTTTGTAGAGTCTCTTGGATCTAAGAGAGATCATAGCAGCTTGCCATTTTAGATCCATCTCTTCTATGTCTGTACCAGCCATCTGGAACAGTTAATCAAGGGTTAACCTTGGTCTGTTGTCTTGTCCAGCAAAGAACGAGAAGACATCATTCTCATTGCACATTGATGGAGGTCTTCCTTGTGTATTTTGAGTCATAGGTGGACTAATAGCAGTATTTTGAAGGTAAGTATTGTAAGTTGGTTCACCAGCGGTACCTTGAAAGTATGTACTGCTGCTTGATCCACTAGCGGTATTTTGGTAGTAAGTACCGCTGCTTTCTTCAGACACAAAGGCCAAGTTAGGCTTTGTTGCAGGTGTTGTACTTGGTGCAGTACCTTTAACATCCATCTCATATACTCTGAGATTGTTATACAGGTGATCAAATGGAGTAACATCTAAATCATCTCTTGTTATAAAGTGCATAGCCATCACTTTCTACTCTGGTGGTACTCTTCTCAAGAACTTTTGATTAGCTTCTTCATGAGGGATTATTAGGCCATTAACTGCTATTGAATAAGCAGTTTACTGAACCTTCCATATCCTTTATGGTTCCCTTCAGCACTTGAAATTGAGAAGTTATCAAAATCCTGTTTCAACGTTATTTTCTTTAGCTTCTAGATTTATCATTGCCTCCAAATCTAAGTTTGATAGCATCCCACATATGTTTTGCATCTTTGAAGTGATGAAAACTAGGTAGAATATCTTCTGAAAGTGCCATAGCCAAGGCAGTTCTGGCTTTTCTTTCTTTGCTTGAACCTCATTGGCAGTGACAGTAGGTAAAGCATAACATGTACCATAAGGTAACCAGTATATATTCTTGGGGGGGTGTTTCCATTCTTAATTGCTTCCCACATAGTATGATCTGTGTGGTTCATATAGTGCTCCATTTGCATAGCCCAAGTTTCATAATTGCTATTTTTTGAGGATTGGGAGTTTCACTACAGATAGGGTATGAGGAGTAGATGCAGCTATTGGTGGTGCAGCTACAACAGGTGCAATTTGTGCAACCTGTACAGAGGTGCAACAGGTGCATCTTGCACAACTTGAGGTTGTTCTTGAGGGATTGGATCAGGGATATTAAAGCCATCTCCAAACTGAGGATGTTCATCAGTTTGTTGTGGATTTTGTGGGTGTGGGTGTGGGTTTTAGGGTTTTGTTCTTCTTATTCATAGTTTCTCAACAAGCTCTGATACCACTTGTTGATCCCTTTGAATAAATCGATATCCTATTAAGGATTTTCACAATAGCTTGTAATCCAACTAGAGCACGTGAGACACTCTTACTAAACTCTAATAAGTTATGCGGAATCTAACTTATGAAAGCAAAGAAGAACAACAATATATAACTATTCGATTCTCTATTATCGACTGTGGTTTTGTACTTTATATCTCATCGTACCTATGTTCCTTTTATAGGCTAAGGAACAACTAGAATATTCTATTATGATAAGTATATCACACACGATATATTATCAATATTCTAATCTATTAAGTATATCACATAAGATATACTCTCAATATAACTATGACATATCTTTACTAAAGATATACTTGTCCTTATCTATACTTTAACAGTACTTACATTAACACTAACGGTACTTAGCATGTACCGCGCTAATACTAACAATACTTGCTAACATTAACGGTACTTGTACATAACTAACAGTACTTGTCACAATACAAATAATTCCCATCAAATCCTTTAGTGGTGTCTTATGGGTCGTTATTTGATTGATTTGGAAATGGAGAAATCAAGTCCTTCATGTTCCATTGAATTCCAAGTCCTCCATAATCACTATGGACATGTTCCCCCAAGTTCAAATAATGACGTTATTTGTTATCAAATAGGTGCTCAAATATGGGTGTTGTTTGGTCCTCTTGGATCTCGTCCCTGAGCATCTGTTTTGATTTATCCATGAATAGATAATCTTTTGCTATGGGTGTATTCTTTTTCTTGTTATTTGGCTTCTCTGCTCCTTCTTGGAGCTAAGTATGTTCTCTATTCTTTATCATGCCATCATCTTTTGATGGGGCTAATAATATATGATGCTTCCAAAAAATATTATTAGATTAAAATAAGATTTAAGTTCATTTGCATACGAAACTTTATTTGAATACCAAAGAACTAGTCTCTACCTTTCATATCTATTTTAATCTACTATTTTAATCTAGTGGATGAGACTAAACACAAAATCTTTTTTTTTTAAAGGCAAAATTTTATTAAGAAAAGTCTTCAAAAAGAAGCTAAAAGAATACGACAAAAATCAGAGAATACTAGAAACATAAGCAAAAGAACAATACTAAGACACCAAGAACCAAAGCACGGAGGACAAAAGCGCCAAACTACATAACACCAAACAAGTCAAAAGGGCGACCTGTCCAACAATTCCAATTAACGGGTCTAGAAGTAGCACGAGCAGAGATTCATATCTCTTGACATTAATATCTCTTGAACTGTTAATCGTTATGCGAAAAAATATACTGTTACAAAGAGAATTTAATTATTTTTCTATAGATATGCTATATGATACACTTTCGACAAAAAAATATTTTTTCGTTTTTTCACGCTTTTTAAATTGTCGAAAATTATCATATATAATACTAATATCATATATGATCTAACACTAGTATCATATATTATATAACTTATCATATATGATATAGACTATTATCATATTTGAATTTGATATTACGAAAAAAAGTTTTCTTCAAAAGTATATCATAGTGCATATCAGTAGAAAAATAATAAAATGTTTGTCGGGATGATATTTTTTTTCGTTTAACACTTAACGGTTTAGGAGATATTTAACTTATAAAAAATAAAGAATAATAATATATATTTAATCTTATCCATTAAATAGAATTAAAATGGATGGTGAGAATAAGTACCCTTATATAAAAAAAATATGCTATACAAAATAAATATCTTCTTAAAATAGAAAAAATTTCATGTTTGGTCCATATCGTTTACACCAAACATTAAGTCTGGTCCCTATTTCAAATTAAGTCCGCAAATCGTCCCTATCGTTTACACTTACAATCAAAATTTGTCCCTATGTTGGATGAGGGTTATTTTTCTCCGTTAAGTGATATGAAGGGAGGGATAATTTGGTCTTTTACTTGTTTTTCTGCATATAATTCAAAAATACACTCACATTTTTTTTTCTTTTAATTTTTTTTTCATACTTATCTCTTTATCTCTCCCTCTCTCTCTTTAAGTCATCACCGACATACACCCCACCACCACCGATTCAAACAAGATACATAACCCAGATCTTATCTCTCTCTCACTTGTTTTCATCTCACCTACAACCCAGATTCGATCAAATAAGTTTCAGTTTTGTGTCTTAAAGGTTGCAATTTATGAGCTCCAAGACACACACCCCATCAGTTTCATCAGCTTTTCTCTGAAGTTGGTCACTCACCTCACCCTATTTTTTCATCAGTCTCTTTAACAATTGACGAAACCCTCTCTTTCCAGAAAAATAATCTCACACCCACGCCTATCTATGAAGTATGAACTCCCCTATCCAAACTCTTCATAACCTCAAACAAATATAATCGACCGATACAAACATCACACGAAAACAAGATAACTTATCATCAAAGAACCACCGAATATCATCATTCATACAAGATTATCACAAGTATTCACCAACCCAGATCCATCCTTGTTCAACGAACAAAAGTCAATAACCTAGACTCCTGATAATCAAGACCCTCATACACCTTCTATAATAACAATCAATCTTCAAACTAATCGAATCCTTTCCTGTGGCCACAAGAAACGAATTCATATTCTATTTTCGAATTGATTTTGGAGATTATGTTATTGATAACGTGTTGATGTTGTTATTTGATGTGTTTTTTATTGTTTGGACGTGGGTTTGTACGAGATATAGGTTTTATTGGTTGTTGATCTTCGATTCTAGATTTGGTAATGGATTTGATAGTGGGATGGTTGCTGTTGCTGAGGAATTGTTTGGGAAGAAGGGGGAAGGGGTTAAGAATATTGTGTCGTGCACGAGTATGATTTCAGGGTATGCGCAGAATGGGTTGGGGGATAGGGCGTTGGAGCTGTTTGATGAGATGTGTAACGATTTGTCGAGTGTGAACCTAATTAGGTTGCGGTTATGAGTGTTTTGCCTGCTTGTGCACAAGCGTCTATACTTGAGTGTTTTGCCTACTGGATGTGGAACCTATCTTTCGTCATACCCATCTTTCGAGAGATGATGAGTTAAAACAAAATCAAAATATCTAGGATTTTTACACACTGGATCTTGGTGGTTGACTAGATCTCATTTCGAGATGTGACCATGGTGGTTGTCAAAGACCACATCCGACCACCACCAACCACCAACCCGCTGCTACCTCAAACACCACTAGCCATCGCCAACACAAATCTAGAATAAAAAAGGAAGAACAAATCTAGAATAAAAAGATGTAGATGAAACGAAGAAAGAGAAAAAAAAGAATGGTTAGATGGTGTCTTGTGCTTAGTGGAATGGATAGTCAAAGGTGAATAATTGATTAATTAATAAATGCAAGGAAAGGACCATAATGCCCCTTCACTCACACGATTTAACAGCAAAAGATAACGTCCATTCAAGATAGGGACGAATTTTGATCCTAAATGCAAACGATAGGGACGATCGGCGGACTTAATTTGAAATAGGGACCGAACTTGATTTTTGGTATAAACGATAGGGACCAAACATGAATTTTTTTCCTTAAAATAATATAAAACATTGATATAAGTTATCATATATAAAATTTAACTACAATCTACACTCTATTCATTCGATTTTATCCACAAAATCTTTAACCCATTAACCAAAAGGGTAAAAGTCATACAGTACCAACGTACTTATTAAAATATACCGACTTTAAACACTTACATTTTAATCGCTAGATATTACCAACGAACTTGTTTATTTTGTAACAATGTTACCAATATTATCGGTTACATTTCCATGTCATTAATTTATTTAATTTACCAATACACGTCACTAGTAAAATCTGTGGCCCACCTATATTTTTTAACCATCTTTACCCGCCCCACATGAAAAAAAAATAAGACTGTTGGATACGTGGTTGACAAAAGGTTATCTATAATCAATATTTTAATTTGGACATAAACGTATGTCATTAGATGATGATCGAATTAATCCATATCGTGATTTAATTAAAAGGTTGTTTCCTTTAGACATACAATTCGATGGATAACATATGTTTTACTAAGAGCATAACACGAATTTAGGCCAAAGTCCACATCTTGATCATCAATGTGGCATGCCCAGATAACATATGTTTTACTAAGAGCATAAAACCTCGCCAAATCATTACAATGTGACCAATATTCAACACTTTCGTTCCATTATGTAATCAAACCTATACAAATTGTGATTCAGGTTTGTAAATCATTTCAATTATTATTGATCGAACATGAGTCTGAAACCATCTCACATAATAATCATTGAGAGAAAGAAAGAAAGAAAATGCAGATCTTAAACAAACAAACCATATGTTATCAAACCCATACCAATATTCATTTCTGCAAACCAAACACACCTTTTATGATATGCGCTGCTTATAATATGTTTCAACGGTTTGCGTTTATTAATAATAATGGGGTAATGAAATCAAGGGCTAAAATAAACACGATCTAAATGCACCGACAACAGAGTGAGGTGGCTTTTGACACATATCGTCACTCTCATTCAGTTTTTGGAGACCATCCATTTTTTGACGGAGAATCAGCAACATTGTCTAGCTCCAGCGACAAAAGGAGATCGGAGAAAAGATTCATCCATAAATCCATATGATGGTGGTAGGATTTTGCTTTGTTGACCTTGCTATCTTAATGTGATTAGGAAAATTAGGGATGTGGGTTTTGATACTTTTGATGAAGATTAGGCATTTTTGTTTTGATGTTTTTGATGGATTCATCCATAAACATTGTTTAGCCGACTGTTCATGGATTGGAGTTTAAAAAGTTTGAGCTCTTTGTTGTAAATCGAAGTAGTCTGTGTCTTAAGTGGACCAAACGTATCAAGTGAAAATCAGACGTGGAAAAGAAAATTAAATAAATTATTACGTGGATATTATTGTGCCAGCGTGTTAGTAACAGGTTATCAAACTAGTAAAAACGAAACAATTTTAAAACTTTATGAATAATATCTAACGATTAAATTCTAAATGTTTAAAGTCGATACGTTTTAATAACTACAACAATATTATATATGGCTTTTAAGTTTTACCTTAACTAAAACAAAAGAGACGGACACCTTTAGAAAAACTCATGTGAAATAAAACATCTACGTTGCTTTACAAGATCTGATCCGGCCCGTTTATTACATATAGTGGCAAGGCGCCTTAACTAAAAAAATTCAAACTTTTTATAAAAATATCAACTGGGTCCCACTTTGTCCAAAATTAGTCAAATAGTAATTTTTAGCCGTTAGCAAAAAACTCAAAACTCAAAACTCAAAATTCAAAATCAAATCAAACCCCCAATTCACATTCTCTCAACCATAAAAAAACACACACACAGTTTCACACAGTAAAAAAAACTGTAACAAATTTCAATCCAGTTTAACCTATCTTTCATCTCAATCACAGGTAAATGATTTAGTAACTGTTATTGTTTGATTTGTGTTTTTTTTGGTGTTATTAGTGTAGAATTTGGTCAACGGATGAGGTTTTTCAGTTCGGGTACATACGTGTTTGTTTCGGCTTATATATCCGGCTTAGGGCTTATTTGGTTTTGGGCTTATATATCATAGTGGTCACTTTTTGTGGCTTATTTTTGAAACTTTATACGAGTTTATTATGACATAATAATAAACTTATATAAGCCGAAAAGTTTCAAAATAAGCCGCAAAAAGTGAGCATATGATATATAAGCCCAAAACCAAATAATCCCTAATCTGGCTATATAAGCTGGAACTGATGTTGGTTGTTTTGTGTTTTTTTGGTGTTATTAGGGTAGAATTTGATCAACGGGTGAGGTTTTTCTGTTCGGGTTAGCCGGGGAGGCCGACATACGGTGTTTGTTTCGGCTTATATAGCTGGCTTATGGTTTATTTGGTTTTGGCCTTATTTCAAAATAAGCCGCAAAAGACGGGCTTATGAAACATAAGCCGAAACCAAATAAGCCATAAGTCGTCTATATAAGCGGAAACATAAGTGGTCTAACCAGGGTATCCATGTGACCAGTTTGTGTTTTTTGAATTATTAGTTTAAGATTTTGATAGGTGATAAAACCCTAGTTTTAATGAAACAATGTTTTAATCTTGAATCGTCTTGTATAGGGCTGGACACATACAAAATTGCGAACAGTAAAACTGTAAAACACTAGGTTTGATCAAAGGTAAAAAAAAAATAAAGTTTTCGGCTTAGATAATGGGCTTATGACTTATTTGGTTTTCGGATTATGTTTCATAAATTCATTTTTTTGTGGCTTATTTGAAACTTTTCGGCTTATATAAGCCGAAAAGTTTCGAAATAAGCCACAAAAGGTGGGCTTATGAGACATAAGTCGAAAACCACATAAGTCATAAGCCCGCTACATACATCATCCGAAACAGACACCCCCAGTAATTTATTTGGTTTGAATGTTGTGTTTTTTAATTAGTTTAGGATTTTGACAGGTGATAAAAAAAGGATCATGTTTGATTTGTTAGTTCAGGTTTCTGATCAGTGAAAAACACGAGTTATTTCCAAGTTTCGATTTTGAATCGTTGTTCTTGTTATATGACAGGTAAAAAGGGTTTTGTGTAGATGGAGTATAAGAGGAATACGGCTTCAATGACGCCGGATCAGAGTGGGAAAGTGGGAGTTGGAATGATGGCTAATCCGATGCCGTTTTATACTCCTAGACCTGAACGGAGAAGACCAGATTCGAGAAGTATTGATTGGAATTCAAGTAGAGTTGAGAGGGATAGGGGTGAAGTTAATATTCAAGTTTTGCTCAGATGCAGGTATTTATATACTTTTATTTTGCAAAAATTAGATGCTGTTGCTTTTACTGCTACAATTGTGCTGATTTAGTTATTCTAAGTCGTAAAAAGTAAAGTTTTCAGCGTTTTTGAAGTTGATTAAATGACCACTGTGCAGCATATTGAGAAATTTTCCTCACAACACGGTAAAAATGACCATTATGTTCATATTTGTACAATTGAAATTGTGACAATTTTTGTCATTCAACTTATTATAATGTTCAATATCTCATTGTTTTTTACTGTTTTTATAATTACCATGGCGTACCATATTGAACAAGAGTTACATTTTGACGTAAAAATTAATGAAAGCGAAACCATGTTAATTTCAAGCCTTAAAAACGGCGTGTCTATAAAGGTCGGCTGAAATATCAGCTTGCTTTTGCAGTAATATGGTTCCAAAGCGTTTTTTTTTTTTTCACTATGCCCTTATGCTGTTATTGAGGGGATAGTCAAGTTAAGATAGTGCCAACTCTGTAGACTTAAATGCATAATTTCGGATATATTGATCTTTCGTGAAAGCAATCAATGATATATTTGAAGTCTTAACATTATACTGTACTTATAGGCCCTTAAGCGATGAAGAGCAAAAGTGCAATGTACCAAAGGCGATTACATGCAATGAAAACAAAAGAGAAGTATCAATACTGCAGAATGTTGCTAACAAGCAAGTGGACAAAATCTTCACATTTGACAAGGTATATCATCTAACCTGTGTACAATAAGATGGTTTAAGACAGATGTAACACTTAGTTTTGATACGATCAGTTACTTGATTACTTGATGTTTTTTTGAAGGTTTTTGGACCCAAAGCACAGCAGAGATCAATATATGACCAAGCAATATTTCCTATTGTAAATGAAGTTCTCGAGGGCTTTAATTGCACAGTGTTTGCATATGGTCAAACTGGAACGGGTAAAACATATACAATGGAGGGAGGAATGCGAAACAAGGTAGTTACTCTTTGCATTTACCTTATGCCATAGTAACATGTTACGTAATTTATTGACATGAACTATATTACTCATATTTAAGGGTGGAGAGTTACCTGCTGAGGCTGGTGTAATTCCAAGAGCAGTTCGTCAAATATTTGATACATTGGAGGCTCAAGATGCTGATTATAGCATGAAAGTTACTTTTTTGGAACTATACAATGAAGAAATAGTCGATCTTCTTACCACAGAAGACTACTCAAGATCTATGGAAGAAAAGCAAAAGAAGCCCATTTCATTAATGGAAGATGGTAAAGGTTGCGTTTTTGTAAGAGGTTTGGAAGAAGAAGCTGTTTACAGCGCAAATGATATATATAACCTCTTAGAACGAGGTGCTGCCAGAAGGCGTACAGCAGACACCTTGTTAAATAAGCGCAGCAGGTAGAGTTCTTACACTAGATTTTACTGAGAAGATATATGAATATCCCGCTTGTTGCTTAACTATGTGTTTTTTTTTTTTTTTTTTTTTTTTTTTTTTTTTTTTTTTTGCAGCCGTTCTCATTCAGTGTTTACTATAACGGTGCATGTCAAACAAGCAACTGTTGGTAATGAGGAGCTTATCAAATATGGAAAGCTAAATCTTGTCGATTTGGCAGGATCAGAAAATATTTCTCGCTCGGGCGCCCGGGATGTAAGTAAAGAAAAGCATTAGTTTTTTTTTTATCAGAAGTTGGAAAAACGGGTAGGTTGGGCGGGTAACAAAAACAGGCAGTCTTTATTGTTACTGATATTGACGCATAGCGTATCTTTTGATTATAGGGTAGAGCAAGGGAAGCTGGGGAAATCAACAAGAGCTTGCTCACATTGGGACGCGTCATTAATGCACTTGTGGAACATTCAGGTCACGTGCCTTACAGGGACAGTAAGCTGACAAGACTCCTAAGAGACTCACTTGGTGGGAAGACCAAAACCTGTATCATTGCAACGGTTTCTCCATCTGCTCATTGTCTAGAAGAAACATTAAGTACTCTAGACTACGCACATCGTGCTAAAAACATTAAGAACAAACCAGAGGTCAGCATGGATAATATTCTATAACCTCATTTTTCTGTTTAAGATATCTTTCATGTATCTGAATTTTTTACATATTTTATTGCAGGCTAATCAGAAAATGTCCAAAGCTATGCTGCTTAAAGATATGTATTTGGAAATCGAGAAAATGAAACAAGGTATGACAACACTAGCATCTCCCATAATCAACATTTTTCTAATTATTCATATAAATCTTATCGTATTCCAATTTATGCAGATCTTCGAGCAGCTAGGGAAAAGAACGGTGTCTATATACCACATGAAAGATTTGCACAGGATGAAGCTGAAAAGAAGGCATGCATCACTCCTTTAATATTACCAAAGCTTTTAGTAAACAGTATAGTTTATATTTAAATGAAGTTAAGTTGATGATCAAATCATTTTTACAGGTGAAGAACGAAAAGATAGAGCAACTGGAGATTGATCTAAACATTAGTGAGAAGGTAAAAGTAGTTCTTTATATTGAAACAAGTTTATTTGGCTCGTTTTTCTTTACTGATTAAAGGGTTTTTTATATTTGCAGGAAGTCAATAAGTACCGTGAGCTCTTTGAAAGTGAGCAAGAAAAGAGGCTGAGTTTCGAGAGTGATCTTAAAGATTGCAAGGTATGTGTACGCCATAAGCTATTAACTTTCGGCTATAAACTTCATCAATGAATTCTTATATCTCCTTTGTAAATTGCATTCAGGAAAAAATGGAGAACACTAACAAAGCCTTGCTAGATATTCAAGGAAAACATAGGGACGCCATGTTAACGTTGAAGAAAAAGGAACTCATCATCTCCAAACTTTTGGATTCAGGTGAAGCATATATCTGGACCCTTTTGCTTATATTTTCCAACATCAATACATTATTAAATTATTTAAATGTCGTCATTATAAACAGAGAACTGTCTAGTTGAGCATGCAAAAGGCCTTCGAAACAAATTACAAGATGCATCAGAAGACGTGACTGACCTGTTTTCCAAAATAGGTATATGCATTTTCCTTATAAAACCATCCTATTTTTATTTTAAATAATTTTGGTAGTAAATAAAAACTAATACGAAATATTATAAATCTATCGTCTAGATCATAAGAACAAGTTAGAAGCAGAAAACAATGGGCTGCTTTTGTCATTTGGTGTTCAGCTGAATCAGAGCTTAAAAGACCTGCAGAAAGTTGTTTCGAGTTCAGTTTTACAACAGCAACAACAAATGAGATGCATGGAAGAACATGTCTCTTCGTTTCTTGATAGTAAACATAACGTATGATATTAGCTCCATGATTATCACTATCAACTTATACTTTGAAATTTATAATTTTTAGTGCTGATTTACATTCTCTCTTATTAACCAGAATACCGACGTCTTGGAATCAAGGATTACGAACATAACAGGCTCATACACTTCAGGCATGACGAATTTAAAGGAGCTTGTGGACACAGCGCAAATAAAAGCTTCTTCTGACCTGGTTCATTTGAAGTCCAGAATATCAGATCAGATAATGGCACTTGAGAATGTATGTTCCACTTAATCTTTTTTTCTTTCTAAACTATAGTGCTAAATAAAGTTGATGGATAATAACGGTAATTTAGGGATTTATTGGCACTTAAAAATAAGATCTTTTTTTTGAACGGGTTGTGGGAGATAACTTATGTTGTGTTGCATTTTGTATGCAGATTTTTGAAAACGCAGTTATGGAGGCTAAGAATGCCACTTGTGATATCCAGAACTCTATAACTGAACAAAAGCAGATGCTGGCCTTATACGCTCAACAACACAAAGAGGTACCAGTATTCCTATTATACCTTGTATAATCTCAATTGTATTAATATTTGGATTCCAACATCAAATATATGGTTTTAACCTAATCTTCTCTTTCTGGTTGTATAGGGACTGCATAAAAGTTTGGTGTCTGCTCACGATATCTCAAGGGCAACAGTTGATTTCTTCAACAATCTGAGTCATCGAGCAACTAAACTCATGGCAGTTCTCGAGGAAAATCATAAAACCAGATCTCAACAGCTAGCAGCATTTGAGAAGAATTTTAAGGTAAAGTTGATAAGCGATGTATATTAGATCTGTACCCATATAGTTACGACCAAGTAAGTACCTAAAATCTTTATTGTTTGTTTCACAGGAAGATGCGGCTAAAGAAGAACAGTTGGCAATAGAAAACATTTCAGCCATCTTAAGGAACTTGACAACCAAACAAACTTTGAGGGTGAGCTTAAGATCCTTTTTTTTCGTTTGTATATTTCATGTTTATTATATTCTGTTAATTCATTCCCTGAAATACGATTTTGTGAACAAGGTTTCTGAGGTGTCAAGAAACATTGATGAGGTGAGTTCACAAGATAACAAGACGATGCTGCAGGACGTGTCTAACATGATGCAAGTATCAGATGATGGAAAGATTGAGGTGGATAAATATATAGAGAAAGCGAAAGCTCGTTTTACAGAAGATACATTTATTTCTACTGAAAGTCAGGCTTTGTTGGAGAACTCCCTTCAAGAGTGGTAAGATTTACAGTGATATTTTAATGCTACTCCTTCCATTCCTATAGTGCCTAAGATAATTGTTCACTTTTAAAATTTGATAATTCGAATTCAGTAGTTTCGCTTTTCAAAATTTTACTGTGATTATAAATCTTATGGGTAAAACCTCTATTAAATGCTAAATTGTGTTTATGGTTAGAGGACAATAATCATGGACGGATGGAGTATTTCTTAGATAGTCAATCCGATTTTTAAAGCATTATTTTTACTCTATATGCAGTACAAACAAGGTCGGGAAATCCTTACAACACTGGGATAACACAAAGTTAGCCATCAACAGCCTTAATGAGAGAAATATGGCTGAGACGGAATCATTTATAAGGTACTATACATTATTATACATGTATACTCGTAAACTAACACAAATTGTCTAATTTTTGTCATGCGCGTGACCATTTAATCTTTTGTATAGGGAAACGACTCGTGTAAATAACCTAAGAACTGAAGAGATTGCTGCAGCACACACAACTATGGATACAAAGTTTCAATCAGACGTCAGTGATCTCAAATCATGTGTTAATGGTAATCTTTACTAGAATCCTACGTAAATCCCTTTGTTTATAAAACTTGCGGAGCTAATAACATAACTGTGAAAAATTGTATGCCAAGCAGATTCACTTATGTTGGACCAAGAAGTGAAAATTGAGTTGGACTCCATGTCAAAGATATGCGTGGATCATCTGACATCCCTAGAAGACAAGCATGGTGATAGCACGAAGAACATGCTAAACCAAGCAGAGGGCCTAAAGAAAGATTATCAGGTAAACCATCAATCAATACTTGCCAAAATACTTAAGGGGGTCAAACAGCTCGTTTGGGTTTGGTAAACTGAGGAAATGGGTTTGGGTCAAAACGGGTAAATATGGTACGTGCCTAGTTGGGTTAACCCAAACCTGTTTTACCATTATCTGAAAAATACTCGTCATCACTTTATAGTACTCAAGAAGATCCATTTCTTAGTATTACAAAATAACTTCTAATACTATTGATGGTAATAACAGGTTGACCAGAACTGTCATCCAAGAAAACGTGAAATAGACGTGCCTAGCTTGACATCTATAGAGGCAATGCGAACACCATCCTTTGCAGATGTTTTAGCAGCAGCAACAAATATTGGTTGCGAGAAGGAAACAAAATGTGTGGAAAATGGACTCAAAGTGAAACATAATCAAGTAAGCGCAGGGTCGCCAAACAGAAGTCCATTTGCAAATGTCAACTAATCTTTGAATATACTAAATACGTACTGTATGAAGGTAAAAAAAAGGTTATATAGCATATTATGATGTATGTTCTTTGTATTGATCCGAATAGTAAATCTGAAGCTCAGTTTCACGCTCATCGACTGATGAGCATAGATGTTGTAATGACGATGAGTAAACCAAATTTTGAGTATTTTCTTTTGAAAGCTATTATCGCAGATTGCATTTTACATGTCATAACTGTTTCGTATTGTTATAAACAGCATTCGGACATGGTAGGATTGATCTGTCATTTTTTAAAATTCCACAAGTGATGTTATTTGATGGCTTATTTGTCATTTCATATTGGCTTGGCACACTATATAGAGTGTTAGCAACTTTAAATCCTTC
Organism: Glebionis coronaria; assembly: GCA_025667525.1. Taxonomy (NCBI): domain Eukaryota; kingdom Viridiplantae; phylum Streptophyta; class Magnoliopsida; order Asterales; family Asteraceae; genus Glebionis; species Glebionis coronaria. The sequence continues at coordinate 543,574,416 of CM046878.1, forward strand.
CTGGTATAACGTTTCGACTTTTACTTTAAATCCTTTACATACGACGGACTTGGTTCGCAACTTCGTTCATTCATGAAACCTGGTGTATGTTTTTCGCCTAGTGTTAGTTTTTGTTAAAACTCTCAATTTCTTTGTAATGAACATCGTGTTGATAGTCGTAGATTTTAGTTCATTTTTATTTTCTATACGTGATTTTTTTTTTTGCACAAGTGACTTGTAGTCTTGGGTCCGCTTATGAGGTTTTAAGAGGTTTGAGATTTTAAAATAAGTTAGCTTATAAAATAATTTTTGTTCTCGTTAGTTACGTAAATTTATTAACAAGTTTATAATTTATAAGTATTTATAAGCCATAACCCTATAAAATGAGCTAAAAGCATAAGATTTCTTAACCATTAATTATTTGTTTACCTAAAAAACTTATGTCATTTTTAGTAACTTTGCAATAGTAAGTATTATCCCCAATCTTATTACACAAACAAATTTACAAAAATTTAAATTTTAGTTTTGACTTATAATATAAGCCAAATCTCTAGCTTTAGCCTCAGCTTACATCGTGTTTGTTATCCGGGGTTTACTTTTATTGTTGGACATTAACGTAAAAAGTGATTGTCTAATAAGGTGGATGGGCTTTATGGCCGGGGGAGTGGAGGAATATCCTAGGGGGAGTCCTAGGTGGACAAAACCCATCATTTAAACCTTACTAAAACCACGCGTGAGTTTTACTTTAAAAAACCATTACTTGTCACTTACCTGTAGAGGGTTTATAAATGGTGGGCTTAATTTTTTTTTTTGTGTACTTTTTTAATAGATTGTGAGTGGGCATTATTTAGTGGGAGTATTTAGTGAGGTATATTTTATATAAAATAGAGGTGAGGTGAAAGTGGGTTTTTTTTGTTACCACTCCCATAGTATGGTGGGTTTTGCGGGTTGCTAAAAAACTGATGTGGCAGTGAGGTGACGGTGGATTTTTTTCTTACCACTCCCTCCAGCCTAATAATGATAACAATCGCTATATTCAGAGTATTGCAAAAAAGTTACTTGGACGATTAAGATTTGATTTGTCTTTTACAAACTGTGGACTCGAACTTTTTGTGCGCCGCTCATTATTTTTTTTAAATCCATTTTATTCTAAAATAACTACTAAATATTTAAATTTATAAATTATATTTGTATGTAAAATAATTATTATTTTTAGAAATATTATTATATACATATAATTTCTCTTTTTGTAAACCAAACCCAATCTTTAAATCAAACTCAAAACCAAATTTTAATTTTATATCCGTCTACAAACCAAACGGACCCTTAAGCTCGAAGTATTTAGAAGGTTAATTCCTTATATACCCAACTAAAACCCTTTAATGTCATATATGTCCAACAAAAACTCATAATGCCATATATATACCCAATTTAATTACAAAATTTGTCATATATACCCATTTTGTAATTTATTTATTTTTATATTTTAAAAAAGAATAATAATCATCATTTTGAAAAGTAGAGACTACTTTACCCTTGTTATATAGAGGAAAATATTCCTGCTTTTATTGAACTGTTATCTATCACACCAAATCACCAATCTAGCAGCCAGATGCATTGCTTTTAAAAGACCATACTAAGTTTTGGTTAATTGCATGATGGTTAGTTTCAGCAGCCAATGTACTCATTGCCTTATATATGAAGGTTGCATAATCCAAGTCCTTTGCAATTGGGTATCTGCATTATACTTTAGTGCATCACTTATTGCGTTCACAGTTATCCCTTACTTAACTATGCATTGAACTTTGATCTAATAACTATATATCACATGCCCTTGTGCACAAAGGTTAAAATTATTTAAGCGACATCCACATGGTTGAAACATGTAAATCTTGTTTGCTCCGTGCATAAGGGAAACGAGATTCTGTCCCATAAAGAGAACCTTGTCCACTCACCAGCACTTTGTCTTATACATCGAAAATGACATACGGTGTACATCATGTTTTTATCTAATCTTTACTATCTTATAAAGGATGTATTCTTTTGGCTGAAATGTTGAAAACATAGAATGGTTGAAAATGTGGCCCTTACTAAAAAGACAAAATTTATATACCCTATAAAACTTTTAACTCAATTGTTGAAAAGTTAAATTTTTTCAACATTTCATCTAAACAAGAAAAATATTACAACTTCAATGTAAATCTTAAAGCTTTCACCATACGACTCATTCTGAAAATTAAAAGAGGTCTAGTTTCAAAATTATCCTAAAGCCAGATTCATGAATCGATCTACATGTTAAGAACTCATGGAATGTTATGAACGTTTCCATTTTTATTTTAAAAAATTCACTTTCGATTTCAAGAAACATTTACTACAAAATGAGTCATTCCGTCACTTATCCGCTGCTAGACATTCCGCCGCTGTGCGCGGGTATTCGTCTAGTTTCTAATAATAGGTAGTGGAGTTGTTGGAATTGTTCTACCCGAGAAAGAAGAGAAGGTCTTGGAAATCAAGACTAGTGATACCATTTCTCTTCCTTTTGGTGTAATCACATGGTGATATAACAAGCACGACACTGAGCGGCAAATCCTTTTCTTGGGTGACACTAAGACTGCCCACATAGTGTGCCGTGCTTGGGATGTCGATGATGCAACTGCCAAATCGCTTGCTGGTAACCAAAAAGACAATGGTATCATCAAAGTTGAAGCTGGTGCTAATATGCTTGAACCCAACAAAGACCATAGGAAGGGGGCAGCTTTAAACTGTTTGGATGCTTCTTTGGATGTTGACATTGATGGTGGTCGCAGGGTAGTTGTTTTGAACACAAAGAATTTTTAGTTTCTACAGTATCAATGTAACACCCCATTTTGATAAATGGAATGTCACGTGAAATTATGGCGTGTCATCAAAGCATACAAGGATAAATGTCTAAAACATTACATGACCATAGGGATAACCGGAATCAAACATCGGTTCCTAAACATAAGCCCAAAACATAATAAAGAAAAATAAATGAATGAAAGACTAAACAAGCACAAGTATATGAAGGAAAAAGGAGAAGAAGTCTATGGCAGCTTCCATCCTATGCATGTCCTCCAAATGCTCGAGTCCGTCCTTGGGTACCTGCCGTTTTGGGACATGGACCGGAAAGTAACGGCTGAGCAAAACGCTCAGTGCACGGATATAGACATAGTATGAATGACTAAAACATAATAAAGACTTAATAGCAGCGGAATTGTACAAGTCCTGGAAAACCTGGAACATGTTCATAAAACTGGTTTTATAGTTTGAAAAGCCTTATGTTTATCTTGTAAAAACTGTTTAACGTATTTTACCATTAGCCAATATAGGTCATGAAAATCCACCGTGCATGAATACTTGGAGGGGTGACCTCATCATGCAAATTAGAGGAGGTGCCTCTAATTTAATATACTGGTTCTGGGTAGGAGGGATCAGCTCCTTGTGAAGGATGCAAGGCACACACCACATTCACCATGAAATCCTGACTGAAAACATGTACCTAGGATGCACCCATACGCCCCACATGATAAATATAAAGTAAATGGCCAAAAGCTGAAGGGACGCCATGAGCAATCACTCCGCCGTGGTGAAGTCATAACATCAGTGCCTCCAATGTTATGGTTATGGTACCTCCATAACTAGGTGAAACTGGTCATGCATGTATATGGCTATAGGTATTCTTAATTAAACATAAGCAAATCAAACACGTAACTTATACTACGGGAAAACATTTGGCTGCATACGGGGAATCCTTATAAGGAAAGAATGTCCATACTGAAAGGACGGGAATCCGTACCTTATGTCCAGTGAACGAAGAAGATGAACTGAGAGGAATCCTACTTCCGTATCACTAATGCTACATAAATATATACATGAATAAGTATCTGCTTACTAAATACATAACTGGTTCTATGTCATGTCTTAGCTTATTTTATATGTTCTTATCATGTTTTACTGTTTTAAAGCCTTAAACTGTGTTTATCTTATATTCTGTTTACTCTGATTAAATATTTCTGGTATTTCATGTATTATTATACTTACTGTGTAATAATAAGTAACTTTCCAAAAATAGCAGGTTTCCTAAAATAGAAAGTTTCCAAAAATAGAAAGTTACCAAAAATAGAAAGTTTCCAAAAATAGAAAGTTTCCAAAAATAGAAAGTTTCAAAAAATAGAAAGTTTCCAAGAATAGAAAGTTTCCAAACATAGAATTACTGCTTAAAATAGATAAGTTTCTAAAAATAGAAAGTTTCTATAAATAGATCAGCTGCCTTAATTAAATAAGTTTCCATAAATAGATTAGCTGCCTGAAATAAATAAGTTTCTAAAAATAGAAGGTTTCCATAAATAGATTAGCTGCCTTATTTAATTAAGTTTCTAAAAATTGAAAGTTTCCATAATTAGAAATAAGCTCGTTAAATAAGCTAAGTATATAAGCCTAAGTGTTTTCATGATTATTTTCTAAGTCATATGATATAATGTATAGTTTTATAATTATTTCATGTAATTAAATTAAACTATAGGTTAAAATATTTAATTAAAGTATAACATGTTTTTAATTAAATAAAGTTAAATACTTAGGTTAAAGCATGTATTATTATTTATTAATAATATAACCTAAGTCATGTAAATTAATTAATTATAACCATGGTTTTTGTATAATAAATTAATTATAAGTCTAAAATATAAAAATACTTAGGTTAAATAATTTCATGATTATTAATAATTAAAATAACCTAAGTCATGTAATTAAATTAATCATGTCATATTATTAATTTAATTTTTAACATAAGATCATAAATATAATAAAAACTAAACATACACCATGAACCGGATCTAGACTAAAAAAACATGAACCAGACATGAAATCGACACCGTACCCCGAACCAAATCGGGGTACCCCTTGTCTTGATGCTGCCGTGGGACCCACACCAACCAACCGGGACCATATGGTCTCGGTGGTGGTCGGATGGCCAAACCGAAACCCCCTCGGGTTCGGTGTAGGCTGCGGCCAAAACAAACACCCCTTAAAACATTACTTTTGATTTTATTAAATCCCAATTCATGTTAGATCTATGATCTAATTAGGTTTTATAAAAAAAACATAACATGTTCTTAATTAATAAAAGATCAAATCAAAAGAAAAAAGGTTTAAAAGGATTTACCGATTACGTGGATCAAAAGAATGAAGAACAAACACGAACACCAACAAGAATTCCAAGATCCAAGATCAACAAACACCCCCTTTTGGTGTGTTTAAAGGTGGCGGCCATAAGAGAAAAAAAGAAGGAGGAGGAGGATTTTAGGTTTTCTGTGAAATTCTTCTGTAGAAAAAAAATGAGTAGTGTAAATTCCTTAACCTCCTTTTAGTGAAAAATTGATGGGCTAAGCCCATCCTCCCTCCCTAATTTCGTGGTAATGGGGCCCACAAGGGGTAACCCGAATGTTTTCCGTGTCTAAAATATTGGTGTGTTCTCGTGTGTTCTCGTGTTCGTGTTTTACGTGTTCTCGTTAAATATTAACCGTGACTTTATATATTTATTCGTGTTCGTAATAAATATATATACGTAATTAATATTAGCTCGTGATTAAATTACGTTCATGATTTCATGATCGCATGTTCGTAATTAATTATTGTCAAATAATTATTGCGTGCTCATGCGTAGTAAAATATTTATCGTGTTCTAACACGTACGTAATACGTAAAAGCCTAACACGTAATCGTAATCATGCTATATTAGGAAAGTTTTAATCTAGTACGTACGATCTTAAGCGTACTATTCATGGTAACAGCATGCGGGTTTTACAACTCTTCCCCCCTAAAAAGAATAATTCGTCCCCGAATTATAGATAACGTAACTGAAAGAGAAACATACCCGAATCAAACTGAAAGGGTATGTAAAATTAATGAACGTGCGGGTTTCCTGGCAGAAGGAACGCGGAACGTGACATGTCTTGAAAGGACATGGAACGTGACGTGACTGAAAGGACATATCTATTTGATAAGAGAAAAACGGATAAAAGTTCGGATGAACTTGTCCATTTCCAAGTGGCCTCCCACTTGGAACGGTTCCTTCAGAAGATCTTGACACAAATGATAAATCTTGGTCCTCCTGAACTTGACTTGGAATACGAAGAAATTCCTTGTTATTAACGGAAGGTAGATCCCCTAAATTCGATCGAGGAAAATAAGGGTAAACGTGCTAGGGTAACTGAAACGTTATGATGCAAGACAATCTGACTTAACTGATAATTAGAAACGATGCGCGAGACATAAAGAAACATAGTACGTGAAAAATTTTGAACGTGATACGTGAAAAGTTTTGAACGTGCTACGTGGAGATATGGCGAGTGTAGTATGAGTAAACATATCGTGATCCATGATACGTGTAACATATCTTGATCATGATATGAGGAACGTGGAATGAACATGACATGTGAAACATATCGTGATCATAGAATATAATGGCGGTAACGCCAAACGCTACAAGGTGAGACGTGGAATATGACGTGAAACATCTATCTGATGATGGAGAATTATACTAAACTTGGGTCTGGTCTCTCAAGTTCTTGCAAAACTTCCCAAATGAGAAAAATGAACGTAAAATCGTAAGCCAAGATATGATCATGAACGTGAATAGTGTCATGAACACGAGCGTGAAAGCAAGTCGTGAAATTTGAACAAGGATGTGAAGTAAACTAGGAGCACAATTATGAATATTTGTCTGACCCGATAACTGAGGGATTGCCAAGTGATCGGATGAGCCTTGGCTGGAACATGTCCGATCAATCTGTTGGTTCTGAAATCCTAACGGATGAAAGGATTCTGTAGACTTGATCAAACTGTTTGCAATAAACAGATAGCATCATGCTTCTTCTGAGTTTGCGTTAAACTAGTAACCAAAATCCGTGGAGATCTTGTCCCATTTCAGTTCACCATTTCATATGATGAAAAACATCCCAGTCTGTTGGTGTCCTACCTTAACCTGTTGGTATGTCAGGTACTTAGATATGAACGTAAGTGTATCTTGCTTCGTAGAACTTGATACATAGGAGTTTGCGAAACTCCGAGTATCTGAATCTAGACTTCTCCTAGCGTAGGATTTTCTAGAACACCTAATGTAGTGTAGGGTTCTCTCCTTTACGCATAAGCTGAGTCATAGTAAGATTAACCGTAGAAATCCATGTGATTCAGCGTGTCACTGTAATCAAACAGAATTGATATTGGAAAAAAAAATTTCCAGGGTAAAATTTCTCTTGTCATAGAATTTGCAATATAGTGCAGATATGGTCTTCCTGTTCTTCTCTAGGCTTAGAGGAAATTAGGTTATCCTTAATGAAAATGCTGATGAATTTGTTTAGGAGTTCATGGAAACTCAATTTATTAAGTCCATAATGCTGTTGGAGCATTGATGAGACTAATTCAAAATCATAAATATAGCATGACCGAGTCGTGTACGAATAGCAGTCATGGACATGTCCTGCTTTTTCACTCGTCACTGTTGGCAGCGTGAGTTCGATCTTGGAAAAGTGATTAACACTATACGGTTGATTGGACATGTCGTCAATACGTGGAGGAGAATAACGATCATGAATGGTGATTTGTTTAAAATCGACGGTAGTCGACACATAATCTTATGTTACCGTCCTTCTCCTTGAAGGTTCTTCTGGAGTGTAAGGAACAATTTTGGAATAATCCGTTGGTTATGCGTAAAAGGACCTTAGTATTCGTGTGTTACTGACAACTAGAAAATCTTAGCAATCATGGCTAATAAAGCACGTGCTTGAAAAGCATAGATAATTTGTACAGATTTTCCTAATTGAAAAATCAAGCTGAATGTATTCAGGAGCCTGAACATTACTGTACATAATTATGAATCGTAGCATAGTGTGCTGTTCATAGTTCATAATTAGGATAAAATTCATCTCGTGTCTGTCCGAGGATTAGCGTTAGCAACTTGGATCTCATCATTAAGCTGAAGGAAAACCTTCGTATACGTGGGAATAGGAAAGGCGTCCTTCGTGGTCATGAATATATGGACTATAGCGAAAGAAATGGAAGTGACATCGGCAACGTGACAGTTCTCACTGATGCGCCGATAATGGTATTGAAATTCTTGTGTCCTGATTAATACATGGCACAACAAAATGGATATACCCTTGGAGGGTACCCTGAATTTCTTAGAAATGTTCCATAGTTGGACGTGAGTCATGTGTCTTGACTCGTTTTTTGGAACTATAAGCATGACATATGTCTTGACTGGTGTCTTGACATGTGTCTTCAGGAGGTATACGTGAGACATGTGTCTTGACTGATGTCTTGACATGTGTCTTCAGAAAGTATACGTGAGACATGTGTCTTGACTGATGTCTTGACATGTGTCTTCAGAAAGTATACATGAGACATGTGTCTTGACTGATGTCGTGACATGTGTCTCGAGATGTGAAACAAATATAACCACAATATAAGGTTATTATGCCAGAATTGGCGGATCGGTTGGACTACTAATCCTTGTATTTTTGATCACGTCCGTGGCCAGAGTTTCGGTTGCGATTTCTAGGATAGTTGCTGTCATAGTAGTGGTTACTATTGTCCTGTCTGTCAGTTCCATGATGGTCATTCTCATGACCGTGATTCATGTAACTATTCAGCTGAGTGGCTGGCTGGTACCGGTTTGCACTCATATGGCTGAAATGACAGCCGAATGACGTGTGACATGTAACTAAGAATTAGGGACAATGATTGATAGGAATCGTCTGATGGTGAAGCATCTTCTCGTCCAATTGCTTTGCTCCGACGCCTTTGTATTCGTCTAGTAGGATCTCTAGGTTGTGCACAGCATCCGCATCTCGTAGCGTCTCCGAACGTCAGCAGCATCAACCTTTAGTAACATCTCCCAGTTATGAGCGGCATCAGCAATCTTGTAGAATATCAGCAATTAAAAATATGCCTGAGGTGATTCAGAATCGACTAGCGAATACTCGTGAAGTATTGCAAGTGGAATACACATGGATCAAGGTACGTGTAATACACATGAAATACGGTACGTGGAGTACACGTGGAATGCACATGAAATGATCGGTATGTGGTCGATCTTTTATCATGATTTAAGGAAAGTATATCGGTTAAACGGTTAGGAAAACCATCATGATAACCTGGTAGTATTAGCATAGACATCATTTTGGTTACATCGAGAAGCGTTAAAGTGTGGTTACACAAAATTCAACGATGATTTGCCTGACAACATGATCAATGAAAACCAACCATGACTATCATGAAAGCAGAATTCAATGAAATCCAACAATGTTTTGCATGAAAGCATAAATAACAAAAGAGGCGTAAGACGTAATCAACATGAAGACGGAATTATCATGAAGAAACATGAACAATTCAACATGAAGGAGTGTATAACATAATCAGCATGAACTGAAGTTAACCATGACAGTATGAAAACATACTTGACTAAAAACATATTATCTTATGAGGGGACATGAAATTTTTTTTATGCCAATTTAAATCATGAGAAAAAAAATTTTATGCATGAAAAACAGTGCATGAATGCGTAATGTAGTTTATAAAAACCTTTATATGTGCGAGGGGACGCCTATGGGTCGGTCCCAAAACAAAATACATGGCGAGGGGACGCCTATGGGTCGGTCTCAAAGTTAAAAGTTTCGATAAAAGCACATGCGACTAAATAGGGCCAGTCCTGTACCAACCATTACTTAGTCATAATCCCTGCATCAATGATACATGAAACATAAATAAATGAAACTTATCTGTCAAAACTTATCAGAAAATTTTTATGTGACTAATTATGAACTACTGGGGTTCAGTCCACATAGTCACAGTTCACGAGGAACATTATGCATGAAACAATGACACATAACTAAATATGAATGACGGTTGTCCATCCATATTAGTAAAACAATATCGATGAAAACATCAAGGTTAAAACCTCAAGGTGCTGAAAAAATCATCGTTAAAGCAACAATGCGCTGAAAACATCAATACGTAGAATAACAAACGTTGGCTTAGGAAGCTTCTGGTGACTACCCACTAGTCACAGGTCGAGTTTTAGAGCCTACAGGTCGAAGCCTTGGCTCTGATACCATAATTGTAACACCCCATTTTGATAAATGGAATGTCACGTGAAATTATGGCGTGTCATCAAAGCATACAAGGATAAATGTCTAAAACATTACATGACCATAGGGATAACCGGAATCAAACATCGGTTCCCAAACATAAGCCCAAAACATAATAAAGCAAAAGAAATGAATGACAGACTAAACAAGCACAAGTATATGAAGGCAAAAGGAGAAGAATTCTATGGCAGCTTCCATCCTATGCATGTCCTCCAAATGCTCGAGTCCGTCCTTGGGTACCTGCCGTTTTGGGACATGGAAAGGAAAGTAACGGCTGAGCAAAACGCTCAGTGCACGGATATAGACATATTATGAGTGACTAAAACATAATAAAGACTTAATAGCAGCGAAATTGTATAAGTCCTGGAAAATCTGGAACATGTTCATAAAACTGGTTTTATAGTTTGAAAAGCCTTATGTTTATCTTGTAAAAACTGTTTAACGTATTTTACCATTAGCCAATATAGGTCATGAAAATCCACCGTGTATGAATACTTGGAGGGGTGACCTCATCATGCAAATTAGAGGGGCTGCGTCTAATTTAATATACTGGTTCTGGGTAGGAGGGATCAGCTCCTTGTGAAGGATGCAAGGCACACACCACATTCACCATGAAATCCTGACTGAAAACATGTAACTAGGATGCACCCATACGCCCTACATGATAAATATAAAGTAAATGGCCAAAAGCTAAAGGGACGCCACGAGCAATCACTCCGCCGTGGTGAAGTCATAACATCAGTGCCTCTAATGTTATGGTTATGGTACCTCCATAACTAGGTGAAACTGGTCATGCATGTATATGGCTATAGTTATTCTTAATTAAACATAAGCAAATCAAACACGTAACTTATACTACGGGAAAACATTTGGCTACATACGGGAAATCCTAATAAGGAAAGAATGTCCATACTGAAAGGACGGGAATCCGTACCTTATGTCTAGTGAACGAAGAAGATGAACTGAGAGGAATCCTACTTCCGTATCACTAATGCTACATAAATACATACATGAATAAGGATCTGCTTACTAAATACGTAACTGGTTCTATGTCATGTCTTAGCTTATTTTATATGTTCTTATCATGTTTTACTGTTTTAAAGCCTTAAACTGTGTTTATCTTATATTCTGTTTACTCTGATTAAGTATTTCTGCTATTTCATGTATTATTATACTTACTGTGTAATAATAAGTAACTTTCCAAAAATAGCAGGTTTCCTAAAATAGAAAGTTTCCAAAAATAGTAAGTTACCAAAAATAGAAAGTTTCCAAAAATAGAAAGTTTCCAAAAATAGAAAGTTTCCAAAAATAGAAAGTTTCTAAAAATAGAATTAATGCTTAAAATAGATAAGTTTCTAAAAATAGAAAGTTTCCATAAATAGATCAGCTGCCTTAATTAAATAAGTTTCCATAAATAGATTAGCTGCCTGAAATAAATAAGTTTCTAAAAATAGAAGGTTTCCATACATAGATTATCTGCCTTATTTAATTAAGTTTCTAAAAATAGAAAGTTTCCATAATTAGAAATAAGCTGGTTAAATAAGCTAAGTATATAAGCCTAAGTGTTTTCATGATCATTTTCTAAGTCATATGATATAATGTATAGTTTAATAATTTTTTCATATAATTAAATTAAACTATAGGTTAAAATATTTAATTAAAGTATAACATGTTTTTAATTAAATAAAGTTAAATACTTAGGTTAAAACATGTATTATTATTTATTAATAATATAATCTAAGTCATGTAAATTAATTAATTATAACCATGGTTTTTATATAATTAATTAATTATAAGTCTAAAATATAAAAATACTTAGGTTAAATAATTTCATGATTATTAATAATTAAAATAACCTAAGTCATGTAATTAAATTAATCATGTCATATTATTAATTTAATTTTTAACATAAGATCATAAAAAATAAAAACTAAACATACACCATGAACTAGATCTAGACTAAAAAAACATGAACCGGACATGAAATCGACACCGTACCCCGAACCAAATCGGGGTACCCCTTGTCTTGATGCTGCCGTGGGACCCACACCAACCAACCGGGACCATATGGTCTCGGTGGTGGTCGGATGGCCAAACCGAAACCCCCTCGGGTTCGGTGTAGGCAGCGACCAAAACAAACACCCCTTAAAACATGACTTTTGATTTTATTAAATCCCAATTCATGTTAGATCTATGATCTAATTAGGTTTTATAAAAAACATAACATGTTCTTAATTAATAAAAGATCAAATCAAAAGAAAAAAGGTTTAAAAGGATTTACCGATTACGTGGATCAAAAGAATGAAGAACAAACACGAACACCAACAAGAATTCCAAGATCCAAGATCAACAAACACCCCCTTTTGGTGTGTTTAAAGGTGGCAGCCATAAGAGAAAAAAAGAAGGAGGAGGAGGATTTTAGGTTTTCTGTAAAATTCTTCTGTAGAAAAAAATGAGTATTGTAAATTCCTTAACCTCCTTTTAGTGAAAAATTGACGGGCTAAGCCCATCCTCCCTCCCTAATTTCATGGTAATGGGGCCCACAAGGGGTAACCCGAATGTTTTATGTGTCTAAAATATTGGTGTGTTCTCGTGTTCATGTTTTACGTGTTCTCGTTAAATATTAACCGTGACTTTATATATTTATTCGTGTTCGTAATAAATATATATACGTAATTAATATTAGCTCGTGATTAAATTACGTTCATGATTTCATGATCGCATGTTCGTGATTAATTATTGTCAAATAATTATTGCGTGCTCATGCGTAGTAAAATATTTATCGTGTTCTAACACGTACGCAATACGTAAAATCCTAACACGTAATCGTAATCATGCTATATTAGGAAAGTTTTAATTTAGTACGTACGATCTTAAGGGTACTATTCATGGTAAAAGCATGCGGGTTTTACAATCAACCTTGTGGACTCGTGCTTTTGGTGTTTCTTCATTTGATCACTTGTCAAGTGAAATTTGTCAATGCCTCGCTGTTTCTGAAGAAACTTAAAAGCATATAGTAACATTTACTGAACATGGTCCGTGCAACTCAGAATACATTCTAGACATGTTACATTAAACTAGCAATTTGGACCTTCTTAATGCACCTATCTTGATGCACTTATCATCATCCTCGCTGCCCGATATCAATAACCTAAGAACATAACTTTTACAACCTTAGACTAGTGATTAAAAGTCAAAATCATATCACCCTGCAACTGTCCATATAGCCAAAAAAAGTCAAACTAACAATCTAGTGTTGTCCTTGAACAGAACTCCCCGACCCAACTACACCAAAAGACTAAGATCTTATGTAGAAAAGGCTATGCATAACTTATGCAGCAAACTAATTACGAGAAAAGGCTATGCAGAACCATGTGCGCTTGTGTTGAAAAAGAAAAGGTGATGCAAAATTTAATAAGGGTGGGAGTATTTGCCTCCATAAGAAAGGTAAAACAGTCTATGGAGTTGTTTTGCATGTAGTGTATGTGGTAAATGGTTTTGGCTTGTTGGTTTTGAGGTAAGCTTAGCTTACTAGCTAAGCTAATGACATGTGTAAGCTTTATTGTTTACACTTGACACATCAAGTGTGTTGAGAACATGGTTTGGCCGTCCCATGTTAGTGGGGTGGGGCAAGTGTAAACTTGTCTCATCCCACTAATTTACGGGTATTCCTCGATTCTAGTTTCCTCGATTTGCGTGCCCTCGGGTCGTTTTACGAAAAACGTTTTTATAAATTATGAATCAATGGCACAAAACGAATCCAATAAAAATTGTCTCATCAAAAACGGAGTTCGAAAACGTAAATACGTAATCCTAAGGTTTCCGGTTTAGTCGTAAAGGACGTTAAAATAAAATCGTAAGTCCTAATCTCTTCTCGTAAATTTGTGAGTTTATGAACCAACACAAATTTAAAACTCCAAAATAATATTCATGGACAAATTTATTTTCTGAAATGTCGGACTGTCACCAAAGACGGTGTATGTAAACGTGAGCACGTAACGTTGAATCCTCCGGTTTAGACGTAGTCGATGCTACTTCAAGACGTAAATCCAAATTTCTTCCCAAAAATAAGTGAGTTCATATTGTAACATTAAAATAATGTTTTCAAATAAATATTGCGAATAAAATATCAACCATAAATTGACGGATTGTCACAGCATTTACCCCTAAACAGGATCTTTGTCCTCAAAGATCATCTTACCTTACTACTCGCTTCTTATAGAGTTAAAGCCATGTGGGTATTTCCTCCACATTCGGTCTTTTCTCACAAGTGCAATTTATTACAATACCCGAGTTTCAGTAGACATAACTACGGGAATAAGATCAGGCTTAATGTTGACTTACTTTCTCTATCCATGATGTACACGGGTTTTTGATGAATGCAACTTTTCGCCGATCTAAGATTTACTAAGAACTATCAGATTTTCACTTGATAGATATTCCATCAAGTTCGATATACGAAACATAATTCACGCAGCCTTTGAAGTCCTAGGGTAGATCCAGCTTATATGCCTTTCAATCCCAACTTTTACATCATCTCAATGGTCCCATACAACGGGGACTTATATCCCATGATTTGTCAGATCATGAATTCATTTTTCCAAGGTTAAAAATTGTGGCATAACTTCGCTACCCATTTGGCACTTCAAGATCTACATTTCACATTCACATAACCTCTTGCCCACTATCGGCAGTTAATAATCAAATCCTAATTTCAACAATCATTTCAGATCTCGCGGGTCGGGTATTTTGCAAGGATAGGTTCGCCATCATAGGAAACCTTAAATCTAAAAGACATGTCCAACTCACAATGGGTGTATGTCGGGTGTCTTCATCTCAACTCCAGCTTATAGATGCTCTAATTTCTAAATCTTAACAAGATTCGATCTCGATCCTAATACGATGATTATCAATGATAATCTCTCCAAAGGAAAACGATTATACGGTCTATTACCAAAGGTCAATCATTCAAACATAAAACAGTACTTATATTACTTTGTATCGTTACTTTACCTCGTCCCGTCGATTGGGGTGGTACATAGTACTCTCATCAAGGTTCGTTCTCAATGATTTCTGAGCAAATCTCTAGAAATTCGATGCGAAGCGAGGATCTTGATATAGATGATCGATACAGGCATGCTACGTTCACATAACTCTTTTGCATTTATCATTAACGAGAATGATATTAGCATATTTGGTTAGTCTGTCGACGATGACCCAAATCGAATCAAATTTAGATGATGACCTTTGCAATAGCTAGACGTTTACTAATGTATGAGGCGATGTCTGCCTTCATAATTGCCATCAGTACAACTTCTTCAGACAAAGATACTTTTAGTCATAAATGACATAAATAGAATACTTATACTTACAAATTCCAACATAAATATATCTCACAATCTTCCACATTTAGACAATCATAAGTGGTCTTTAAAATATTTAACGTTATCAGCTTCTCAATTTTTAATGGTTCATATTAGCCGCGAACCTCTTTTATAATCTATACTAGCTCATAACCCGTGTTCAACATGGACTATAAAAAAATACTTTAATGAGATTTTAGCTGGGAATGATTATGCAATTTAGAGAATTAAGACACTAATATTTATCAGTTACTAAAACTTACTGTTATAATGAAACCATCACTACAAGGATAAAAGGAAATTTCATCTAGAAATGCTTTTACATTCCAGAGAATTAAGACAATAATTTCAAACGAAAGGTTGATGGCTTGAACCTCCAGATCGTGCTGTATATTGTATTAGGAACAACACCCCACTTAAAATTAAAACATGGCATGTTCAAAACTTATTACTGAACCCAATCATACTCAACTGAATGTAGGATTAAAAACCAACCCATGTCATATATTATCCAACCTTGTCTACATTGAATGTGGGATTCTCAAAAAACAACCCCGTCACCCTGTAAATATGATCAAAAATATCTTTTAGTGAAGAGAATAGACAAAAAAAATCAATAGACACTAAGACTTACAAAACCATAGGGAACATTGGCGACTTGAAAATGAAATAGTTAAATAATCGCTTTGAAAAAGCAACGCAAACTGCATATAAGATATAGTTATCAAATAATAAAAATGGTAACAGTTGCATTGATGTGGCAGTTCTGTTGAATCAAATGAATAATAAATTTCAAAAAATTTCTTTGATAGCATGGCACATGATTTCCTTGCATTAGATGAGTAATAAATTTCAAAGAAAATGCTATATTAATTCTTAAGTAGAAAAGATACTTGGTACGAAAACTTACAAAACTATTGACACATATAGTTGTTCGTGACAATATAACCAACTTTGTGAAAGCATCAAGAACCCAACACCAGCAACCCCTGCATAGCAAATACTAAAAGGTAAGAAATAGCATTATTAATTACTTGTATAGATATTTAATTAATAGGACCAAAATTCTGAAGCTATTGTATTCAACGAATACTTCATTATAAATGTAAACATAAGCTTCTAAAGGCACAATAAGATTTAATATTAATTAGATAATTGATTAAGATATGTTAATTGTAAAGATTACAAGGGCCACTCTAAGGTCATTTTTAATAGATTTGGTGCTATATAATTACAATGTTAAGTATGTACACACCTGTAGAGTAACTCATCTCATATCCTTCTTATTTAAATTAGTGATTTTTATGCCTTGTTTCAAAGCCTCTCTCATTGGACCCATGAACACATCTTTGACTAAATTCTTCATGTCAAATCGTGAATAGCCTAAAACAATTCACTGCAGCAGAATAAGCCATATATCATAGTTAGTAAAATGAAAAATAAACCAAGGGCAAGTACAAAATATTACTCTATTCAATGATATATGAAGAGAAAGAAATTTACACAATTGCACACAAGTGGTTACTAAGAACAACTTCTTCAAAATGTGATGTCCCTGTAAAAGAAAACATTGTTATAGAATTTTTATCACCACACAGTATTGCAATTAGGAGGCTTAAGTGATGCTAATAAAATCATAACTTTGTGATATCAGTTGGTTTATCTTAAAAAGGTCAATCAACATTATCACATCATATAAGAAATTCATATCTGCAACTTAGGAGCTGATCTTTAATTTTCAAATAGGTGAAAGAACCAACAATTTCAAAGTAAAGTGAATGAACATGAACTTCAAATTGTTGAGACATAAGGAATTAACAAAGCCAACTGATAAACTAATCATGATAATACAAATGACATGTATAGGGTGTGTTTAATCAAATGAGTTTCAAGCAAATAGAGTACCTGTTCCAAGACCGAGTCCAAACAGCCCTCGATATTCCTAAAATAAACAAAAACTTCTTATGTACTGTATAATTGAATAAGCATAAAAAACTTAAACAGCTAAATAATATTGAGTTTTTACTCGGGTGTTTCCACAAACACATGGTTTGCACAAGAAAAGAAATACATGAAACATAACAATAATCATAGATTAACCGAAATACACTTGACTGATTGAGATTAAATCAAAGATAAACGTACTCAAATTAGGCTTTCTAGTAGAAATCTTACATTGTCACCATAGGTAGATCTAAGATAAAGAAGGTTTCTTCCTTCGTGCATCTGTCAAGCAGGTATCCTTTTCCAATCAATATCATAATAGAGGACGAAATACTGAAAAAGTGAATGCTTTAATTTGAATTCTTGAAAGAAGATATTGTTGCCTCGAGGGAAGAATTGATGTTGCCTTTTAGAAATACGTATAAAGTGTGTATTGGTAAAACAACAAACACAGTACTATATATTTTTTTTCTGTTTTCTTTCATAATTTTGTGAGATATAAATATGACATAAGCAATTTCAAAATAAGCACTCTCAATGACAGACACGTATGCAAAAGGACTAAAAAATGATGTCACTTAAAACTCCTTTTTAATAGAAGTTATAGATTATCCTTTTTACAAACATTGTTTGTTTTTATATCGTTCGGCAAATTATTTTGTACCTTCATTATCAAGAAATACATCTTAATTGATTCTTTATCCTTTTTATATAATATGTTAGTATCTATATTCACTTCTCATGATGTTATAATTATCATGTCCACAATTCACTCAGTTATTCTTTCTATATTATGCGTCAGTAATTACGTTCACTTTCCTGATGAAATAAATATCATAACCGTATTTATTCAAAATTCTTTCTTCATATCTTCTATCTTTTAGTTTCGTCTTTACTATTATCTTTATCTGTTTTACTCAATCTGTCATTCTAAAGCGTCGGTAATTATTATAATTAATTAAATAATTATTATTCATTTTTTATGAAACGTAAACGTAAAAGTTTTAAATTTCTTAGTTCGACCAATTATATAAAATGTTCAAAATAAATTTGAGTTTAATTAACAAGATTTTTGTTGATTTATCGAAAATATTTAATAAGATTTGTACATGTTCGAAAAACCTTTGTTTATACTTTGGTCAAAGTTTTCTTAGTTGAAAAGCAAAAATTGTCGTTTTAGATTTTAAGTCATGGTTTAAATGGTTCCCTCAATTCTTCTTAGGTTATCTAGAAGTATACACAAACATTTACCCCTAAACAGAAGTTTAGTTAAATGGTTTGTGTATAAGGGAATAATCCCTTTAAAAATCCTTTGTAAAAACATTTGTCAAAACATATTTCCATTTCTTTTTGGTAAAATCCAAAGTCTTAAAAGGGCTCTTAATTTTTGAAGAGTCAATTTATATTCCATTATTAATCCAATGGTCATTTTCTGTAAAGGATTAAGTTTTTAATCCCTAAGCGTTAATGGTTCTAATCTTTGAAAAGTCAATATAGCTTCCATTATCTATTAATCACATGGTTAAATCATATAAAGGATTAAGTCCTTAATCACATGTTAAATATTTAAGGTATAGGTTTTTATCGTTCGGCCAATTCAGGGCAATCTATAAATGATAATTAACTCATTCTTATTCTTATAAACAAGCAAATGATCCTTAATGATCACGAGCATGAATTTATCAAATTACAGCCTACACACGTGTTTCACCAATTTTTATGAATGCTACATGTGTATTAGTCAATCCAAACGACATCACGTGAAACTCATAATGTTCATTACAAGCACCGGATGTAGTGATTGGAATAGATAATCTCTTTCGCAAATGCGAAGTTGACGATAACCATGCCATGGATCAAATTTGCTAGAACCTTGTAAATGATCGAATAATTCTTCCATTTCGAGTTATGGATATCGTTTTCGATTGTCAATTTACTCAGTCACAGTAATCTATAAATATAAGGAAAGATAACACCATAGCTCTTCAGGATGACAGGCTTGGTATAATAAAATCTTTCTCCGACAACTTTCTCAGTTGTACGGTAATTCCTTTAATTTAGATGGTGCTGACGTACAGTGCACAAGCCACAAGTGCAGCACCGGGAATAAAATCAATACCAATTTCAATCTTGCCTTAATGGCAAAAGTCCAGGTAATTCACCAACAAATACTTACTAAAGTTTCAGATAACATAAAAATCTTTTAATATACTCATATTAGGTTCTTTCTAGATTACAATATCTATAACTAGTTCACAACCATTCATGGTATAATTTCAAGTCTTAATACAGGATATGGTCATCCATCAAGAATTATTTAGATTACTTTTGATAATCAACATCTTATCATTTAGGGGAATTCTACTCGAGTTCCCATCAATTAAGACAATGTCGTCATGTCATAATCAATCAATCCATTCTACTGGCACTATTAACTTTCCAGTTTCATTATCGTCGATAAGATGTGAACTTCTCAAAAGTCTAGTAATAATTCATAATCCTTCACAATTTCAAGGATGTTTGGATACACAATTACTATCTAAAGAGTAAGGTCAAGGCATCATCTACGCGAGAGAATTTCAAATCAGATACAGACGAAAACATTTAACGAATATGAATATATCCCATGTTTTCATAATTTGAGTACGCATTCGAAAGCTCCTCGGATCGTTACCCAGGTCATTCAAATGGAATCAAATCAAAAGAAATGATAGGAACGTCGAATCATCCAGTCGGGTATCAACGCTCGGTAATCAGATACTTTTCCTAGGAATCTCACTACGGGAGAATTGGACAAGAACGGAATATCAATTGTCAAATAAGACAAATTCCACAGGTGAGTAAATTCGACTCAGAAGAATAGATGCGACAGGCACATATGTAGGTGTCCCTAACACTATGTCCCTATTTTTCACTTCTTGCAAATCTCATAAATTTTAATCTTTCACAATCTTCAAAGAAATTTAGTGTTTATTAATCAGTTTTATGGTGACTACTAGTCAGTCTTGCATGGTCCATTCCAAATTGTATGTAGGCGCGCAACTATATACAATTTCAAGATTAACGATGCAATACTCAGTTCGTCAAAACTTTATCATCATGTTTATAATAAAAACATTTACATGCTTAATTCTTAAATAAGAATCAAAATAAATTTACAAAGATTTTCCTTGTTATGAAAACAATTAAGTTTTCCAAGGTGTTTTATAAACAACTTCATTTCGATAACAATCACTTATAAATCTCACTTTGAATAATCCTTATAGTGATGAAAATTAAATTTTCTCAAAGGATACCGTTTTAACTTTATAAAAATAATGTGTGATCTGCAAAAGAGTGATGAAGAGTTGTTCACCAAGATCTTAACTACAATATGATATCAGGAAATGAGCTTAGCCAAATAATCATGAGGTTCATGATCTCGATGGCACTCAGGAATACAAAGAGAATAATCTACAACGTAACTCAATTCGAGATGAGTACTTGTTCAATGGTTGCATCACTAATGCGAGCATTAGGATGAAGCAATAAAGGATAGATAACATCGATACGTGTAGAATTTAGCGATCAAAGGTAGTCTTTTCATTAATCACAAACAAGTCAAAATTGTACCGTAACACATTACGTGTCACTATGTCATACAATTCTCAGAACTCATCCTACCAACTGATGTCTCAGTTGAGTTAGGGATTATTTTTAAAAGATACCACAATGAATACTAATCTACAAGAGTCATTAGGTGTCCCGCCGGTCCCGGAAGATCCATCGGTCTCAATTCAGAAGAAGATTTCTTCGATTTATTTATTGGACACTGGGCATCTTCATTAGTGGACAATGACCTAGGAACAACCCTTAACACAAACCTACAATCTATTAAATCCTTATAATTCAATCACAAAACTTAACGACTTCTATTAATAATCTCATATTCCATACGAGTTAAATTTCACTTTATTCAAGTTTTAACAAATTTTATACTCAAGTCGATATCCTACCTCATTATCCAATACTTACAACCTTATTCTTCGGCCTTGTAAAGGCAATACAATCTCAATATGAATCAACACTTAATTTCCAATCCTATTAGCTCTTACAACAACAATTATCAAATGAGTCACTAGTATGAGATGACTCATACAGTCAATTAGACTTCTCAGAAAGGTACTAGTGGCATGAGGCTTTTGGGTAATGGTTCCAATGACAGCCTCAAGTGCAACATTCACCCTTTCGATTTCGATTTAAGAATTGGATGACAACGAATCAGATGACATCTTTCTAGGTGGTAACGTTTTGTCAAATTCCACTCTATAAGGAAAGATCGTCATGACATCGATATCAGATTTAATCTCGCCAATTCTTATTCAATTTCACAATCAACTACTATCTACATTTCTACGAATATCAACCATTTGTTGGGATCATAAATATCCACAACTTGGTTTAGATCTAGGATAGCTAGAATTCCTACGAGAATAGCTTCGATTAATTTACTAGGGGATTTTAGGGTTTCTTGTGACAATCTACGTCGTATAAATACCTCGTATAAAAATCAAAATAATCATCAAACAATCATGTAATAAAATTACATCATATATATATATATATATATATATATATATATATATATATAATCCAAGTTATATATATATATTAAAATAACACTTCTCAGTCTGGCCTTGTCGGTAACTCGGGAATTCTTCAGCACCGTTATAGTCAAAAGATTTTTAGACATTTTTAGAAAAATGTTTTTAGTAAAAAGATTTTGAAAAGTTTTATTCAAAACCTTAGTTTTAAAAATCTTTCGTTCTCTATAACGAGAGCTCTGATACCAAACTGTAACACCCCCAAATTTATACAACTCAATGCAGCGGAAGACTCGTTGGTGTTACGGGATAGCACATTACTCACATCATAGACAACGCATAAAAATCGCGTCGTTTAATAATAAATCATTTCCATTCATAAACATCAAAGTTACATCGGTCCCAAGTCATTACATTTCTTACAAAGTTTTACAAAGTGTTTGAATGGAAAATATTGTTTAGGTGCGGGCCATGAATTCTTTTTGTCTTCCCGAGAATTACCTTCAAGTACCTGAGATAAAACATGTTAAAAGAAAAGGTCAGCGATAACGCCGAGTGAATTCATAGAGTTTAATAAATTCCATCAATATAATATCAGTATAAAAGTATTACTGAAAATCGTTTTGTACAAATCGTTTTGATAGGCCATGAAATAGCCAAAATCATTTTATACAAATCCTTATTGAAAATCATAATATAGGCATTTGCCTTAAAATCATTATACGAGCCAATGTCGTAAAAACATCATACAATACGTCTTATGACGTTGTATAAAATCAAATAAAAACCGTTATATGAATATGGTTATGAAAACCAAAACACAATCATAATATCATTAGTATGACCCTGTATTGCTAGTCAGGCAATACATCGCAATTCGGAGCGTCTATTAGTATTTCGTTAATTTTTGGATTATTATAAGCCGCATGACATTGTTACCTTACTAAACCAAAAAGGGTAGCTAACCCGATACCAATTTTGCCCATCTAAATTAGCGTGTCGTCTCAAAGGTCACGCTATTGAAATCTTCTCATACATTAATTCGCTTACCAATCAATGTGGCCCGACGGGGATCAACCGTCAAGGCGCGAACTGGGGTGATCGTCCCCAAATAGTACTATTAAATGCATAAGCGTCTACCAACTCCCGGTAGTTCACAATTCATGCTAATGGGACTTTTAGTGACATAACCTAACTTTAATAATCCATTTAATTTCATCTATCGGGTCCTTTAATCATTTATCGGGTCATACAATCATTCGGGTCCAAAATCAATAAACAAACAATCGGGACAAATGGTGTCCTATTTTATAAAACTAACATGTTATCTCCCTCGCGGGTTTATAAAACATTTATAAAACATTTAAAAGAGTGCGAGGCTATGAACTCACGTTGATGTGGGAAGGCGGGTTGTCGGCAATTCGGACGTACGGTACGTGCTTCAATCACGGAAACCTAGACAAATAATACTCGGTCTTAGACGTTTGTCCAATGACTTTATAAAAATATCAATTATGTATACATATGATGATTATATATATATGATGATCAAGTGGGTTTACATATTCTCGTTTACTCATTTTAGAGTTATGTGTCGATAACTTTTATACTAGTTTTCTCGTTTTACCTATTTACGTGTTTTAAGTCCAATAAACTTATTATAAGTTATTTAACTTATTTTAATCTATTTTGTACTTATATTATCAGTACTTAAACTTCACAAGTTGGGCCTAAATGGGTTAAGCCCAATAAGTTCTTTTTACAAGTTTTTATCTTATTTAGTCCAATTATTAGTCCAATATGCTTAATTAGCTCGTAAATGTCCGTATTTCTTATAGTTCGGGTTTTATCGGTTTTTACTTGTTATACATGTCTATATATCAGTATATAAGTTTTATAAAGTTTTCATTAGACGGGTCCAACCATCTAAGTTTTATTTAACAAAAACGTTAATTTTACGGCGATAGCCGAAAAAGTTGTAAAAATCATATTTATAGTTTTTATTACTTATAAACATTATTTCACCACCATTTATATAATTTATCCATTTGATTAACCTTATATATATATTTATATAAATAAGTTTTATAAGTTAGTGTGTTTTTATTTTACATTTTATATATTAAAATGTGAGTGCTTATATAATAGTATTATTCTTTAATTTCCAAAAATCTGATTTTTAACTTCATCTTCACCAAAACTGCCATATCTTGAGTTCTACATAGAGATAGAAGCTCAAATTTTTATCACATAAACTACATGATATGTGCTACATTTAACTCTTCTATAGCTACTGTTGAATCATCCTTTAAGTATTTTCTAAAAATCGTCCAAAACAGTAACTTCAGATTTATACCCTAAACTTGTTTTGATCATATCTTACTCATTATTTTGATTCCATTGTATGGCCAACTCTCACATGTGTACAAGACCCATAGCTTACTGTAAATAGATTCTACTTCATCATATTATCAGTCCATGACCTGTTTATTTACTGTTTTACACAGCCAACATATTTAGACAAGATTTTAGACTTGTTTCTTATAGTTTTTCATCTTTTTATCCATTTGATTATCAACAACAAATCCCCACATAACATTTTTATCATCATATAATCATCATAAATATATATAATAGGAAATAAAATACATGTGTACATAATCAAAATAACAAGAAGATGAGGAGGACAATCTTTATACCACCAACTTGATGTAGGTTACGAGTTTGACATGGTTTTGAATGGAGAAACTTATGATGCACCAAGACCACCTTCATGACCACCATTCTTCATAGAAACCTTGTGGAAAATCAGCCCCAAGACACCAAGAAAACTCCTCCATGGATGTTATGATCACCTCTAATCAATAGGTCTTCAAAAGGACATCATATTATGAAAGAATAACATAAGATTTGTGGTTGATTTTGATCAAATGAGGGTGTTTCCTCTTGATTTTGGGACGGCACAAATGGGAGAGTGGAGAGAAAATGGAGTTGTTTTGCATGTAGTGTATGTGGTAAATGGTTTTGGCTTGTTGGTTTTGAGGTAAGCTTAGCTTACTAGCTAAGCTAATGACATGTGTAAGCTTTATTGTTTACACTTGACACATCAAGTGTGTTGAGAACATGGTTTGGCCGTCCCATGTTAGTGGGGTGGGGCAAGTGTAAACTTGTCTCATCCCACTAATTTACGGGTATTCCTCGATTCTAGTTTCCTCGATTTGCGTGCCCTCGGGTCGTTTTACGAAAAACGTTTTTATAAATTATGAATCAACGGCACAAAACGAATCCAATAAAAATTGTCTCATCAAAAACGGAGTTCGAAAACGTAAATACGTAATCCTAAGGTTTCCGGTTTAGTCGTAAAGGACGTTAAAATAAAATCGTAAGTCCTAATCTCTTCTCGTAAATTTGTGAGTTTATGAACCAACACAAATTTAAAACTCCAAAATAATATTCATGGACAAATTTATTTTCTGAAATGTCGGACTGTCACCAAAGACGGTGTATGTAAACGTGAGCACGTAACGTTGAATCCTCCGGTTTAGACGTAGTCGATGCTACTTCAAGACGTAAATCCAAATTTCTTCCCAAAAATAAGTGAGTTCATATTGTAACATTAAAATAATGTTTTCAAATAAATATTGCGAATAAAATATCAACCATAAATTGACGGATTGTCACAGTATTATTGATTAGCTTCTAATATTATTGGTGGTAATAACAGGTTGACCAGAATTGTCATCCAAGAAAACACGAAATAGACGTGCCTAGCTTGAAATCCATAGAGGCAATGCGAACGCCATCCTTTGCAGATCTTTTAGCAGCAGCTACAGCAATAAATATTGGTTGCGAGAAGGAAACAAAATGTGTGGAAAATGGAAGCAAACTGAAACATAATCATCAAGTAAGCGCAGGGTCGCCAAACAGAAGTCCATTTGCAGATGTTAATTAATCTGTGAATATACTAAATATGTACTGTATGAAGGTAAAAAAAAGGTTATATAGCATATTAAGATGTATGTTCTTTGTATTGATTCGAATAGTAAATCTGAAGCTCAGTTTCACGCTCATCGAATGATGAGCTCAATGACGATGAGTAAACCAAATTTTGAGTATTTTCTTTGAAAGCTATTATCGCAGATTGCATTTTATATCTCATATCATCTATTGTTTCATATTGTTATAAACAAGGTTCGGACATGGTAAGATTGATCTGTCATTTTTCAAGTTTCCGCAAGTGATGTTATTTGACCGCTTACTTGTTATTTCATATTGGCTTGGCACACTTTATAGAATCTTTCCCATATATAGTTACATGCAAGGGCGGACTTGGTTCGTAACTTGGTTCATTCATAGAACGTGATGTATGTTTTTCGCCTAGTGTTAGGCTGTGTTTGTTTTTTGCAAAACAAGTCTGACTGTCTCTGAATCACCTTAAGTCAGACGCGGTCAGACCCCGATCGAACTTTTGTGTGTATGTTTTTTTCTACCGAGTCAGACACGAATGTGGTGTTTGTTTCGTTAAGATGTTTTGGGTCTGAATCTGACTACCACATCTTACCAGTAAGAGGTGGTAATAATGTGTGAATCTAAATGAAAATTTGTTTTTTGTTTTTTTAATTGTCTGAATTGTTATCTTATTGTTCTTTTATTTAAGTATATATAAACCAAACTACTTTTTTTTTAAATAAACAGAAAATAAATATCATCTAAAATATTTTAAAGATTTTTGACCACCAAATTTTAGCCCAATTTACCTAAAACTAAAAACTGTGGCCGAACCAAATTAACCTGATCCATAAAGTAACATATAATATCTCCTAACCCTAATTATCTCATTCACACGCCTACATTTTTCTGAAGCAAAGCACATCCCCTTTTTTCTTATCATGTTATAGATTACATCTCTTCATTTATCTATTCACAAACAAGAATATCTTCTTGTTTACAAAGGCCATAAAATACAAATAAACCATTTCTATAAAAAAATAAATAGAACCAAGAACTTTCGTGACGACATCGGTATGTGGAGACGAAGATGGTGGCTAGTAGAGGCTGGAGGTAGCCGGCGGTGGCTTTGAAGGGGTGCAGGTTTTGAAGGTGTAAAGGGTTAATAAGGTTTTATTGCTGGATCAGATGTGTTCACCGTATCTGACAGAGTCAGACAATTTATCTTTGTCCATGTCTGAATCTCAGAAAAAAACAAACAGTCGAAACATCTGACCGCGTCTGACTGAGCTAGATTCAGAGGCGGTCAGACATTTTTTTGAAAAACAAACACACCCGAACTCCTCTTGAAGCTGTGACCGAGTCAGATGCGGTGATCATGTCTTACTGCCTCTTATCGAACATCAAATGATCAGTTTATGTTGAAAGTTGCAGAAATGAAAGGAAAAAGAAGATAGAAAGATTTAAGACGAAGATGTACAGTGTTTCTTTGAATGAAACAAAAGTACTTTGAGTCACATGAGAAATACTTTTAACATTAATGCCTATTATTTTTAATAAGTGCCAACTTGTCTTCTTATTCGTGTGTAAAAATAATTTATTCGAACCCAATTTGATTTCAACTCTGGTTAGTCGGGCACGAGTCAACTCGATCCAGGCCAATTCGGGTTCGAGTAAACTTGAATATGAGTAAAATATAAAAAAATTATTTTACTCTTTTTAAATATTAATTATATAAAATTTATTTTAAGAAAAGTGAAAAAAAAATTCTTATTTGAATCAATCAGGTTAACTCAAATCCGAGTTAAAAAAACAATTTACTCAAGCCCGACCAAAAATCAAATTGATTTAAGTATATTTTCTTTTTATATATCCTATCGAAAAAATATCAAAACTCTTAACACAAGTATAATATTTTGTAGGCTCGAAATCTTTTTAACTGAATAACTCAATAATCGAAACATTCAGACATTTATATATATAAAAACAAACAACATTATTTAATTCAGATTCAGACATTGTGACCACCTCTTACAGTAAGATGTGGTAATCAGACTCAGACCTAAAACATTTTAATGAAACGAACACCACCTTAATTTTTGTTAAAACTCCTGATTTCTTTGTAATGAACATCATGACGTTGTGTGTCATAAATACATGTCTTGTGTAGCTAAACTACTAACACGTTAAAAAAATACACATTTTCTTAATTTGTTTACCACTCTTTAAGAAGTCGTAGATTTTAGTTCACTTTTATTTTCTACACGTGATTTTTTTTGCACCGGTGACTTGTAGTCTTAGGCCCGCCTCTGATGACGACATTACATATAACCGTTTGACTTGCTATCAAATGTGTTTGGAACTCGAGACTCTTTCATGTGTGTGTTTGGCAAGAGGCTTACGAGGTTCTTACAGGCTTGAGATTTTAAAATAAGCTGGGTTTATAAAATAAGTCCCGTTCTCGTTGGTCACGCGAACTTATGAAAGATTTTATAATTCATAAGTCTTTATAAGCCATAGTTCTATATAATAGGCTAAAAACTTAGCATGAAGCTTTTGAATCATAAACTTTCCAATAATAAAGACATCTAATATAATGAATTTTAAAAAAAGTTTATACTATTCCACATCTTCAAATATTATTAATTTATAAGTCTTTATCATACTATAAATTTTATTACCACTACAAATAAACCTTTTAGTTAGTTTATAAAATTTTTAAATCATGCAATGCACTTATTTATAAACCTTTTTAAAATCCTGGACCTTTTCATGTCACACAGACTTGAATGGTCTTCACTATCATACGTAAATTGTTGGAAATACGTTTTTACGTATTTAGGAAGATTCAGTCACTCCGACAATATACTTAGTAGCTCGTAGTCTAGACATCGTTTATTAAACAAACAAAGCCAAGCCTAGCCTACAACATGTGTAGGCCGGCCCAACATTGTAAGCCCAAGCCCATCATAAGGCTTGGGTATATAAACCCTCTCCTTTGATGGAGAGAGGGTGTGGTTTCATAATTTACACATAGTTCTCTTAACTTTCTCTCTCTAAAAGTGTGAAATCCACCATCTCTTTCTCTCTCTAAAACATAAGCAAGATTTACATTTCTACAAATGGTATCAAGAGCCATGGGATGATTGTTTAGTTCTTGTGTTTGTGTTCTTGATTCTCTCGTCATTTTTGATCCATTTTCACACGAACCAATTTTTTTTTTTGTGTTTTTATGGGTTAATCTTGATATACTTCATCTTGTTACTTGTTATACTGATTTGGTATTGTTATTTGGGTTAAAAACACAAAATTTTTGGTTGTTTGATTCATATTTCGGCTTTGAATCTTGATTTTATTATGTTATTGTACTGTCCGAGAAATAAGGTAAGTTGGTATTCAGTTCGATCTGACTTTGTGTTTGCATAAACCCTGGGGGTTTCTACTTGCGATCCATAGTCACGATCTGTTGTTACGATCTAACTACGATCCCTAGTACGATCCATCAATCTGATTGCCTAGTACGATCCATAGTACGATCACTCGCTGCGATCAGACTACGATCACTGACTAGGATAAGGGAGTACGATCGCATTACGATCTGGGAGTCCGATCTGAGTGCGATCATAGTGAGTGCGATCACTCGTTGCGATCAGAGCACGATCGTTGGGTACGATCATAGTGAGTGCGATCACTCGTTGCGATCAGAGCACGATCGTTGGGTACGATCATAGTAAGTGCGATCACTTGTTGCGATCAGAGTACGATCGGTGGGTACGATCAAGGAGTGCGATCTGACTACGATCATAGGGTACGATCCACAATTGCGATCTGAGTACGATCCAACATTTTTTCAAAAACGTGTTTTTGAAAATTTTTAACTCGTGTGCAATTTCATCTTGGAATTTTTGGTTTATCGAGAACATAATTTAGGGGATTTTAACATTATTTCTCGGCTTTTAACACACTACAACAAACACATTTACTTTCTTTCATTGACCGATCAAGTTTGTAAATCTTAACTTATCGAAATGGAGTACACATCTCTTACGGATAAGTCCATCCTCTCGGGTACGGATAATCGTCCACCAATGTTGGAGAAATCTATGTACGAGGACTGGACTTCCCGAATGGAACTTTACATGTTGAACAAAGAGAATGGACATCTCATTTGGGCATCGGTGCTCAATGGACCATTAGATTATGGTACAGTGACGGAAGGTACGACTACTCGTCCTCGCACAACGGGTGAGTTGACTGGAGATATGAAGATTCAAGACAAATGTGATAAGTATGCTACAAACATCATTCTCCAAGCCTTTCCTCCAGATGTCTACAAACTCGTCAGCAAACATAAAGTTGCCAAAGAGTTATGGGATAGAATTCGTGTTCTAATGCAAGGCACCTCGTTAACTAAACAAGAACGAGAGTGTAAGCTTTATGATACTTTTATAAGTTTGCCTATGTGCCAGGGGAGACTCTCAATGACTATTATCTGAGATTTACCATATTGTTGAATGAGCTAAATATCTCTGGCATGGCAATTCCTACCTTTCAATTGAACACCAAGTATTTGAACACTCTTCCTCCAGAATGGAAAAAATACGTGACGGATGTTAAATTGGCTAAGGATTTGCATAACACCAATGTGGATCAACTGCAAGCTTTTCTTCAACAACACGAATGCCATGTGATCGAGGCTCGGTTGTCTACACCTCAAGTTCATGATCCACTTGCAATGTATGCTTCTCAACAAAACATGGCCTATACTTATCAACAACCATCATACTTGCAGCAGCCACCACCACACACCTATCAACAACCACAGCAACTATCTTATCAACCACCAATAATGCCACAACAAGCATATCAACAAAGTGTTCATCAACAATCTTTTCCACAGCAACCACCATATCAGACATCACCATCACAAGCCAACACTTCTCCAATGGGCTATACCCCTCAGCAAGGATACTTTCCTATTGAAGCACAACCAGCACAAGCTTTCTACTCTAATGAACTTCCACCAATCCAAGCACCGATCTTTACTCCAAATGATACGCCAACTGATGTACTAAACCATCTCACTGCTTACTTGTCAAAACTTGTTGCAACTAGAGGATTTCCACCAACAAACAATCAGCTCCACACCTCTTCAAATCCTCGACAACAAGCCACTGTTCAAGATGGTCAAGTGACGGTGCAACCTATTCAGGGAAGGCAAAATTCATATGGACCTCCTACAAGGACTGGGAACAATCAAGATGTGACTTCTCAAGCTAGTGGAAATGGAAGTCCTATTGGTCCTAAAAAGGTTGTGACTCTCTACAATTGCCGAGGACAAGGTCATATGGCTAGGGAATGCACTCAACCGAGGAGGAGAAGGGATGATGCATGGTTTCGTGAGAAGATGTATTTGGTTGATGCTCAGTCTAAGGGGAAGATTTTGGATTCAGAGGAGTTAGCATTTCTTGCAGACCCAGGAGCAGCAGATACTGAAGGCATTGCAGTCGTTTCCACTTCTAATGCAGCTTATCAAGCTGATGATCTTGACGCATATGATTCGGATTGTGATGACATTCACTCTGCCCAAGCTGCTCTCGTTGATAATCTCTCTCACTACGATTCTGATGTCGTCAGTGAGGTACCAACC
Organism: Glebionis coronaria; assembly: GCA_025667525.1. NCBI lineage: Eukaryota > Viridiplantae > Streptophyta > Magnoliopsida > Asterales > Asteraceae > Glebionis > Glebionis coronaria. The sequence continues at coordinate 543,606,052 of CM046878.1, forward strand.
ACATCTAATAATATTGATGATAACCAACATCAAGTTGGGCATGAAAAGGACAACCTCGAACAACATTCGGGAACTAGTAACTCAAATGATGTGGTACCCAACCCTACACATTTGAGTGAACCTCAACCAAATGCTATGACGGGTATGGAATCTTATGCTCAACATGATTTGGTCATGGTGCCTAAACATATTATTGATCAAATGCATATGGCTCTCAGAGAATCCGTACATACCAATTCCACCCTAACTGCTGAGCTTGCGTTGCATAAAGAAAAGGTCAAAACTTTTGAAATGGTCCCTCAAGCAAAGAAAATAACATGTTCTGAATTTGACCAATTTTGTTTTGAAAAGATTGAACACTTGAAAGAAATAGAATCATTAAAAGCTAATCTTTCCAATGAATTAAAAGAAAAAGAGTCGGTTGTCAATGATTTTCAGAAACTTAAAATGGATTTCGAAACTCTCGAGTCTAAAAAGGTCGAATCGGAAATTAATGCTACCAAACTTCTTAAATTCAAGGAACAACAGCTTTTAAAACAATACGCTTCCACAGAAATGGTTCATCTTTTAACTAAATCATTTAAAGAACTCGAACTTAAACGTCTTCAAGATTTACCACCTAATCCCGGTTATGCAAAACAATCTCAGGAATATATTCCCGGTCTTTATGATATGACCATAATTGGAAAATCGAAAGAAGCACCTTTTGTTCGTAGTACTGAGGAGACACGGTCACTTGCGGATGAAACTCATTCTAAAATGCTTTCAAAATTCCATACAATTGATTATGATCAACATAACAAAGATCAATTTTCGAAAAAGACACGCATTCGTTTATAAAAGGAATTAGCAGAATTAACAGTTCTTGTGCCCCAAAGTTTGTCAAATGAAAACCTTCCTAGTACGTCTCCTACACTTGTAAAAACGGATTTAACAAAGTTAATTCCACCTGTAAGCAAGGCGTCCGTTAACTTAAATGCGGTTCACCAACACTTAGCCGATTTTGACAAGGTCATTTTGGAACGTACGACGGCTTCGGCCATAACGGAAGGTGAATGGAACTTTGAGCACACTAGAGCTGCGTTCCGAAATGAAATTGTTCCGTTTGTAGACAATGTTAAAGCTTGTCTTAGTAATCTTGATCAAGATTTGCTTTTGGAAATAGAAGAAGTTAGACATGTTTTCAATGAAATGGAAGATGCTTATGAAAACAGTTTAATTGAAATAGAACGGGTTTCACGCCAAAATGATCTGCTTCTAAAGCAAGTGATGTCTCATGATATAGTTTCTGTCTGTGTGAATAAAAGTGTTGATAATGATTCTATTGTGCATAATGTTGAATCTGTGGATACTGTGGTAGATAGTACTTGTCACGAATCTGACGCTGAATTTTTAAAGCTTCAAGATTCATATTCATCGCTTTCAAAACGTTTTGATGAGATTCAAACACATTGTATTTCGCTTTAATGCAAGCAACAATTTATTCAAGAAATCTTTGAAACTTCATTCGAAGGTGTTAATATCGATGATGCAAATTTTGAAAAGAATTTTCGATTGAATTTACAATCAAAACAGCGTCAGCCAAGTGACAAAGTTGCTAAATCTTTGCCGACAGAAATAGAGAAATCTAAGGAGCTTAATTGTGTGAACGTACTTGAGGCCGCTGAGAATTTTAAACTTGATCTAGATAATCGAGTTTCCAAGATTTTGTCCAAAGTTGATAACTTAAAACAGAAAAATACACGACTATTAGATTCAGTAAAGCCCGCATGTGCTAATACCACTGCAAAGAATCAATCGTTGATTGAACAATTGAATCGAAAGTCGGTGGAAATATTTGATTTGAGGGAACAAATTTGTGATAAAAATCTAGTCTTGGCTGAGTTAAAGGAAACACTTCGTACTCTAAAAGGTAAGAATGTTGTGGATAACGCAGCCACTGTCTCATCATCGTCCTCTAGTGCAATCAAAAGGAACCTTATAGCCGTTACACCACTTAACAAGGCCCTAGGACTAAACCATCTCAAACTTTGGTCACTAAAGATAAGGCGGAATCAAAACCAGCTTCTAATATTCCTGTGTTGCCTTCTACAGGAGTAAGAACCACTACTAAGGCTCAAAGATCTAAGCTTAAGAGAAACAAGAAGAATGATAGGATCTTGCCCCCATCTAGTAGTCAAGTGAAGAAGAAAGTAGAAGCCCATCCTAGGAATGTTATTTCTGTTTTGAATAAAAAGAATCATGTAGCTAAACCTAAAGGCTCTGCGGTTGTGCAGCGTTCTAAGCCTACTGTGAATTCTAATTTGAAATGTTGGAATTGTAATGAATGTATGTTTTCTAGTCATCATGATCTTGCCTTATTGACCATGTGAATGAGATGTATGCCCGGAAAAATGGACTAGAATGGAAACCGACTGGGAAAGTGTTAACCCAAGTTGGTTGGATGTGGCATCCCACTGGTAGAACTTTCACTATAGTAGGAAATACGTGCCCTTTAACTAGGATCACTCCCACTACAGCGAAGAAAGCGTGCCCTTTAACTAGGAGTACCAAGGCTACCAAAACACAAGCGTGTCCTTTAACTAGGAACACCGACACTACTGTAGGAACTAAGTGCCCTTTAAATAGATCTACTCCCACTGTAGTGCCCGCGAATAATCCAAAACCTAAGAAAGTTGGAACAGTAAAACCTGTTAGTGCTAAAACTATCATTAGAAAACGCAGGAAATCTAAGGGTCTCAAAATGTTAGCAATTCTGATAATTCTATATCTGTATCTGCTAACACTCCGGAACCAATAGTTTCCAATGCATTGTCTACTGTTGTTGTTGAAAACAGGTGGTCCAAATTGTTCTCTGGTATTTGGACTCTGGTTGCTCCAAGCATATAACCGGAGATCGCTCTCAGCTCAGAAATTTCGTCAGCAAGTTTCTTGGTACGGTTCGATTTGGAAATGATCATATTGCAAAGATAATGGGTTACAGTGAATATCATATTGGGAATGTTATAATTTCAAGAGTGTATTACGTGGAAGGTCTTGGTCACAACTTATTTTTCTGTGGGACAATTTTGTTATGCAAACCTAGAAGTTGCTTTTCGAGAGCATACCTGCTTCATTCGTAATTTGGAAGGGGTTGATTTATTGAAAGGTACTCGAGGGAATAATTTGTATACTTTGTCTCTACAAGACATGATGGCCGCTTCTCCCGTATGTCTTCTCTCCAAAGCATCGAAGACTAAGTCATGGTTATGGCATCGACGGTTATCTCATCTTAACTTTGACGCTATTAATCACTTGGCGAAAAACGAACTTGTTCGTGGTCTTCCTAAACTATCATTTCACAAGGATCATTTGTGTTCCGCGTGTACAATGGGGAAAAGCACTAAGAAATCATACAAACCCAAGACGGAATACACCAACCAAGAGAAACTTTATCTGTTGCATATGGATCTTTGTGGGCCAATGCGTGTTGAAAGTCTTAGTGGCAAAAAGTACATCCTCGTCATTGTCGATGATTTCTCTCGGTTTATATGGGTGAAATTTCTTAAAGCAAAAAATGAGGCACCTAAATTCATCATCGGATTTCTCAAGATGATTCAAGTGCGTCTCAACACTACTGTCCGACGCATTCGTACAGATAATGGAACCGAATTTGTGAATCAAATCTTGCGTGATTATTATGAAGAAGTTGGTATATCTCATGAAACATCCGTTGCACGTACTCCACAACAAAACGGTGTCGTTGAAAGGCGAAATCGCACACTTATGGAAGCTGCTCGAACGATGTTAATTTACGCAAAGGCTCCATTTTTTTTATGGGCAGAAGCAGTATCTACAGCAGTGTACACCCAAAACCGGTCACTAATTCGTAAACGCCATGGTAAAACACCTTATGAGCTTCTCCATGGAAAAGTACCAGATTTATCATATCTTCATGTATTTGGTTCTCTTTGCTATCCAAATAATGATGGTGACAATTTGGGAAAACTTCAACCAAAGGCTGATATTGGTATTTTCATTGGTTATGCCCCCGCAAAGAAGGCATACCGAATCTACAACCGTAACTCTCGCAAGATCCTCGAAACTATGAATGTTGATTTTGATGAGCTGATAGCAATGGCTTCTGAGCAAAGCAGCTCTGAACCCGCACTTTATGAAATGGGACCCAGTAATATTAGTTCTGGTCTTGTCCCAAACAACCCCACTTCATCATCATTTACACCACCTTCTAGGACTGAATGAGATACGTTGTTTCAACCGTTCTTTGATGAATTCTTTACTCCTCCAACTATTGTTGCTTCAGAACCTGAGGTAATAGCTCCGGTAACCGCAGTTGTCGCTCCAGCAACCGTTGCACAATCAGATACGTCTGCACCTACAATTGGTCTAGATATACCATCAACAAGTAATTCTCAACCAACACCTGTTTCAACTACCCATGTCATGCCTATTGATGATGAAGAGGATGATGATGATCACGATTTGGAATTCGCTCAAATGCGTGAACTTCCATTCTTTGGTGTACCAATTCCCGCCTCTAATCAAGCCGGGTCGTCCACCTCAGAAGAAGCTCCAACTACGGTTTACTCCAATCCACGGATTCGTGAACATGACAGCAAGTGGACAAAGGATCACCCTATAGATTCTATTATTGGTGACCCTAATCGTCCGGTATCCACACGAAGTCAGCTACAAGAAAATGCAATGTTTTGTCATTTTGATGCGTTTCTCACTAAAGTTGAACCTAAGACATGGCAACAAGCTTTTACTCAACCCTGTTGGATACGAAGGCTTTAGATCGCGCTCGAATTGAATTTTTGGCTGACAAGCTAGGAATGAGAACTTTCTCGCCTGAGACTCTAAAGGAACTAGCAGATGAAGCGAAAGAATAGTGGTGGTAAAACTATTCTCCGTATCCTTGGTGATCATTTGTATATATTGTTTATATTTTTATCCACAAAAGAAAAATACAAAAATATAAAACCATAAAAATTCAAAAATCTAGAAAAATCCAAAAATATTTTTACTTTATTTTTCAAAGGCATGTCTTTTGGTACGATAATATTTACGGCCTTAGAAATGTTGATTAATATCGACACGGCGCCATAAATAGAGTTCGTACAAAAGTTGTAAATATTTCATAAAACATGCCTATATGGCTTGTAGTTATTTTTGACTGCAACCCGGTTTTCATATTAAAGTCAAGTATTTCTTATGAAAGCTTTGGCTCTCAACGGGAATTAATTTTCTCGGGCAAGGTTTACTTTAAAACCTTGTAAGGGATCAAGTTTACTTTATAACTTGGTCTAACACAAATCTATGTACGCCTCAGTGCATTTATTTGTTAAAACAAGAGAAGTCTTGTTTTTATGAAGCTATCATCTCTACAACCATAGCAATCTACAATTGGTATTTACATACTCGACGATGTGACTAGTCAACCGACGACTACATCTCTTTCAATAGAACACGGGTCAACAATTGAGGGGGAGCAATTGTCAAGCATTCAGACTCTTCGATGCCGAACGTGCCAAGCTCACACTAACTGGTGTCAAGACAACAATACCAATCGTACATGTGATGTCAAGAGATGACTTCAGACGTGACGAGGCGACCAACATATGCTGACAAGAACAATGATGTTCTCATCTATCAGGTCCAACCTTGTCAATTCTTTTTAATATGGTGAATATGTGATCATGTTACAAATCGGTATCATATCTCATGCGTTTGATATCATGAAGATAAAACGGACTCACATTTTTCTTCCCAAAACCTTTGTTAAAACTTCATTAAATCAATTGATATTAAAAACATCGATTGGGTTAATATTTTTAATATGGGGGAGAAAATGTGATTTAATATGGGATATTATCACAAATGGTTTGACTTAATGTGCTGGCTCATCCCGATATATGCGAAATGTTTTCGAATATCGTGGCATATGTTAAGGGGGAGCAAAATGGATTTGCATATCAAAAATGGATTTCATGGTGATTTATACTTACCCAAAACCCATTTATTTCACGACGATGAAGATTGTGGTGACATAAGGATGGTAGGATAGGTTAAGTCCAATGATTCTTCTAGAACCGGAGGAATCTTCCCAAGGACATTCCATAGCTAGAAATAGTAGTCCTTAGGAAAGATGGAGAAAGATTGTGAACGTAGCTGAATGCCGACCAAGTACTTAAGTTAGCACTAGAACAATCACAACAAGGTGCTAGTTATGACGTATTGGTAAGCATTGAAGGGGTTGAAGAATGAAAAAGAATTGTAAAGATAAAGGGTGTAAAGAAAGAAGCCCTCCTTACAACTTTTGGCAGAAACCGGGTCAATACATATGCTATTGAGATCATTTTAAATGATGCTCGTTATTGAAGATAGACATCATGGACCCAGTGATGCAATGCACAACCCATCCCAGCTAACTCATATATTTCTTAAAAGATATTTGTTTTAATCACACGGAGACAACACGTTATCTATCGATTTATTCACTCCGAATAAATTGGTATTGAAATGGTGGCACTCCTCTCCAGCCTCCGATCACTAAAATCCAAAATGCACGATCGAGTCTAGAGCCATTTGAGATCATCAAATATCTCATTAGGACACACTTTCACATTTCCTTGCTTCTTCACACACTATGAAAAGTAAGAAAGATCTTAAGAGTCCTACGCAAATCTTCGTGATCTTGCCTGAACATCCGAGTGATACAAAAGTATTTACAATGAAGATGGAAATCCTTCTTGAGTGAATATCAAAAAGCTCATGGTAGGTGACTTGTGTGATTCTTTATGAATCAAACTTGTGATAACTGGAAAGCAACAGCTGTTTAATTCTTATCTGAATTTAAACACGTTCCAAGTCTCTACGCAATATCTTAGTGATCTTGCCAGAACACTCAGAGTGATACCTTAGCGTTCACAGTGATGAGTGGAAATCCTTCTAGTGTTAACCTCAAACAGCACTTGGTAGGTAACTTGTAAGATTCTATACGAATCAAGCTCGTGAAAACTGGAAAGCAACGATGGTGCGGTTCTTAATTGAATTTCACTTGTTCCAGGAACATGAATTGACGGCTTCAAATCATGCGGATATTATTATCCAAATGATTCACTCTTTATGTTCGCAGTCAGCTTTGGACGGTCGAATAAAGAGAACGGGTTTACCCGCGAAATCCTGTCAGGAAGTTACTTAATTGAAACTATCCGTCACGGGTACGATATCTAATATCGTCCAACGGTCTTCACCGACCGGAGGTAAAATGCTACCGATTTAGAATGAAATGTTCAAAGCCATTTCGTTCGTGTCTACTTATGTTGCGGCATTTGAAGACGGTGGCGTTGCGGAATCCAAGAAGAAGTCGTCCCCGCATGCTTATACTTTATGCACTTAATATCTCATTTAATTCAAGAAAGCCTAAAAGTTAAGTCTTCCGCTGTATCAAACTCTGAAGCTTTCAAGAATTACGAAGGTATAAGTATGTGGGACATGGCGTCACGAAGAGGCGAAGATCACAAGTGATGGATGTACGAGATCAAGGCAAGAGATTAATTCTCAAGATTGATATCAAAGATCACATCAGCATGTTCACCAGAAAAGAAAAAGGAAAAGAAAGACGAAGACTACGAGCTCAAGACAAGCATAGTATGCTAGGTTTATTTCATTATTGTAACTTGGGTAGCGCCCTTGTTTGGAGTGACCTACCTTAGGGGAGATTGTTGGAAATACGTTTTTACGTATTTAGGAAGATTCGGTCACTCCGACAATATACTAAGTAGTAGCTCGTAGTCTAGACATCGTTTATTAAACAAACAAAGCCAAGCCTAGCCTACAACATGTGTAGGCCGGCCCAACATTGTAAGCCCAAGCCCATCACAAGGCTTGGGTATATAAACCCTCTCCTTTGATGGAGAGGGGGTATGGTTTCATAATTTATACATAGTTCTCTTATCTTTCTCTCTCTAAAAGTGTGAAATCCACCATCTCTTTCTCTCTCTAAAACATAAGCAAGACTTACATTTCTACAAAAATTTATAAACTTTTTTTTATAATTTCTTAAACATATTCTTACACCACCATAGTAGAGGCTCTAAGTCTCATCCTCAATCCATTTACCAAACACGTTTACAAAATTAGAATTTCGACTTATAATATAAACCCATATCTCTAGCTTCGTCCTCAGCTTAAACCCCAACCAGTTTCATCAAACATACATTCATGTAACATGTTTGAGGCGCATGATAACAATTAATTAGCAGGGTACCACCACGTTGCGGCTACGCGTACCTTGAAACTAAAATTCTGTAATGTTTTACGATTATACATATTTTTAGTAATAACTTTACGGATAACGATGATAAATTTAAGTTAAAATAAATTTAAGTAATAATAATCCAATTCTTATAAAATAGTATTACGAGATCGTGATGATCGATGGTGAAATGTATTTGTTAATCTATGTAACATTTGTCACAATATTATAAAACATGTAAATATAGAAAATCTTGTGGAGTGTATTTAATATGTTAATAATTGTGGTGGTGACTCAGTTTGTGCTTAATTTGTTATAAAATGAGGATGAAGTGTATTAGCCCACTTCAAGGCCCAGTATGCCTTATGTTCCAGCTCGATAGGGAGGTGGCATGCTTTCCAGTACACAAGACGATAAGGTGTACAACCAATCAGCGTCTTATAGGCGGTACGAAAAGCCCAAAGAGCATCATCAAGTTTATCGGCCCACGAGGTACGATGCTCTCCCACAGTACGTTCCAAAATTTGCTTCAATCCACGGTTGGATATCTCAGCTTGACCGTTGGTTTGAGGATGGTAAGCGGTGGAAAGACGATGATTGACACCATACTTAGCCATGACTCTTGCAAATTGATCATTGCAAAAATGAGTCCCGCGGTCACTGATTATAGCACGAGGAACACCGAATCGAGCAAACAGTTGTTTCAAGAAATTACAAACCACCCTCGCGTCGTTAGTGGGTAAAGCTTTGGCTTCAACCCATTTAGAAACGTAGTCAACGGCGACAAGGATGTATTTGTTTCCTTTAGAAGAAGGGAATGGCCCCATAAAGTTGATGCCCCATACATCAAAGATTTCATATTCTTGTATGAAATTTTGAGGCATCTCATCTTTATGTGTGATCTTGCCTTGTTTTTTGCAAGCATCACAATGTTTAACCATTTCGTGAGCATCACGATAAATGGTGGGCCAATAAAATCCCGAGTCAAACACTTATTTGGCGGTGTAGTTGGGACCAAAGTGACCACCGGTGGGTCCTTTGTGGCAAGCCTCGAGAATGTCTAAAGCTGCCGGTCCGTCAACACATCGGCGAATAATCAAATCAACGCATTATTTGAAGAGAAAAGGGTCATCCCAAAAGTAAGTCTTAACATCATTCAAGAACTTCTTCTATTGTTGGGATGTTAACACTTTGATGAGAACACCACCCGCTAAGTAGTTTGCAATGTCGGCAAACCACGGGGTGTCATCCGGATTGAGATTTATAGACATTAAGGTCTCAAGGGGAAAAGAGTCATTGATCTCTTTGTTCGGATGATCCCCTTGATATGGATCCTCAAGTCTACTTAGATGATCCGCGGCTAGGTTTTCAGCTCCCTTCTTGTCACGGATTTCAATGTTGAATTCCTGAAGGAGTAAAACCCAGCGAAGAAGTATTGGCTTAGAGTCGTGCTTAGTCATCAAGTACTTCAACGCGGAATGGTCCGTGTATACGATTGTGGTGGATAAAACAAGATAGGGGCGAAATTTTTCAAAAGCATAGACAACAGCTAAAATCTCTTTTTCGGTTGTCGTATAATGCAATTGAGCCCCCGTCATTGTCTTGCTAGCATAATGGATTGGTTGGAAGTGTTTATTCACTCTTTGGCCCAAAACCGCTCCAATAGCAAAGTCTCTAGCATCGCACATCAACTCAAAGGGTAGCTCCCAATTAGGGGTAACCAAGACCGGTGCCTTAGTTAGCTTATCCTTAAGAAGATTGAAGGCTTCGATACACTCTTTAGAAAAGATAAAAGGAGTATCTTTTTCCAAGAGGTGGGTCATCGGGCGAGCGATTTTAGAGAAATCCTGAATGAATCGACGATAAAAGCCCGCATGACCCAGAAAACTTCTCACACCCTTCACGGTTGAAGGTGGAGGTAATTTGGCTATGACATCCACTTTGGCACGGTCGACTTCAAGACCGGCTTTTGAAATTTTGTGTCCTAGCACAATGCCTTCTTTTACCATAAAATGGCATTTTTCCCAATTTAGAACAAGGCTAGTGTCTTCGCACCGCTTAAGCATACGTTCTAAATTGGCAAGGCAAGAGAAGAAGGAATCCCCAAAGACCGAGAAATCATCCATGAAGACTTCCATGGTTTGCTCAACCATGTCATGGAAGATAGCCAACATGCACCTTTGGAAAGTCCCGGGGGCATTGCATAAGCCAAAAGGCATTCTTTTGTAGGCAAATGTGCCATAGGGACAAGTGAATGTTGTCTTCTCTTGATCTTGGGGATCGATGGGTATTTGGAAATAACCCGAGAAACCATCTAGAAAGCAGTAATATTCATTACCCGCTAAACGTTCAAGCATTTGGTCCATAAAAGGAAGAGGGAAATGATCCTTTCTCGTGGCATCATTGAGTTTGCGGTAGTCTATACAAACTCTCCACCCAGTAACGAGACATGTAGGAATCAACTCGTTGTTTTGATTGGGCACAACAGCGATTCCGCCTTTCTTAGGTACACAATGGACTGGACTAACCCATGGTGAATCCGAGATAGGATAAATCATGCCCGCATCAAGATGTTTGATAACCTCTTTTTTGATAACGTCATGGATTTTAGGATTCACCCTTCGTTGGCTTTGAATTTTGGGCTTAAAGTCGTCCTCCATGAGAATTTTATGTGTGCAAAAGTGAGGATCAATTCCGCGAATAACGGAGATTTTCCAAGCGATAGCTCTTTTATGTTTCTTGAGAACTTCAATGAGACGAGTTTTCTCATCGGATTTTAAGTCCTTAGCAATGATAACGGGAAGTTGATTAATGCCTTCTAAGAAAACATACTCGAGATGAGGAGGTAGGTCCTTAAGCTTAAGAGTAGGAGGATCCTCAATAGATGGTGTAACTAACGATGGATCATCATTAGTCACCTCTTTAGGAGAAGGAGGAGAAAACGGGTCTTCATTGAGAAGTTTCTCAATTGTACGAATGTCTTCATCCCAATCGGTGGAAGAATCATCATACTTAAGATCGAGAGGACCCAAGCTAGCTTCAAAATCATCCAAGTCACTTTCTCCAAAAGGAGTCAATGACGGAGCAATTGAGGCAACGGTCTCAACATTGGGTAGAGAAGAGAGAGTACTTTTGCAAGCATCATGAAAGTGTTCTTCACAAGCCTCATCGAGAACATCAATAGCATTAACACTCTCATATGAATAAGGTTGCTTAGAAATCTTACCCATGTTGAAGACAATTTTATCGTCACCAACTCTCATGATTATTTCGCCCGCGGCTACATCAATGAGAGTGCGACCGTTCCTCAAGAAGGGACGTCCAACGATTAATGGAACACGAGGATCCATCTCGTAGTCAACGACAACAAAATCCGACGGGAAGGTGAATTTGTCAACGCCAACGGAGACGTCTTCGGCTATCCCCACTAGATAAGCAACCGTACGGTTAGCTAACTCCAAAGTCATTTTGGTGGGGACTAGCTCGGGGAGAGATAATTGCTTCCAAACACTTAAAGGCATTAAGTTTATACTGACACCTAGATCGGCTAGGGCCATGCAATTCTCTACTCCCGAGAAGTTACAAGGAATCAAGAAGCGACCCGGATCACCAAGTTTGGTGGGCAATTTCCTTAAGAGAACCGCGGAGAAATTCTCATTAAGTTGGGTCTGAGCAATGTCAAGAAGCTTCTCCTTGTCACTAAGAAGATCTTTAAACATCTTCGCGTATTTAGGCATGTGAGCGAGAGCCTCGACAAAGGAGATGTTAAAATTCAATTGTTTAAACATTTTGAGAAAGTTTGAAACTTGAATATCATCCTTGCTCTTTTGCTTCTCTTTCCTCAACCTTGAAGGATAAGGTATATCGGATGAAGAGGAAGGCTTTAGGGGAGTAGGATCACTCACAACCGCGGGTGGTGGGGGAATGGGGGTAGAAGGCAAAGGAGGTGAGGAAAGTTGCTCTTTTTTCCTTGTTCACAATCACGGGTGGAGGTGTAGGAAGCTCGGGTTCCGTATAACCTTTTCCACTACAAGTGGTGATTGCTTTCATCTCCCCTCTTGGATTCGCAACGGTGTTACTCGGAAGAGTACCCGGAGAAGAGGGTTGATTACCTTGGAAGAGCGAACCGAGCATATCACGTATATTGTCCGCTTGAGTGCTGAAAGAGTCTCTCACGTCTGCACGAATATCATTGCTTTGTTTCGCCATGTCATTCCTTAGCTCGGCTCGAATATCGCTCCCTTGTTTTGCCATTTCTCCCTTCAAGTTGATGAATTGACTCTGAAGATTCGTCACCATCTCTCTATTAGTCCTCATGAACGTCTCGACGTCTTGATTCAATGCCATCGGTTGATTAAGAGGTGGAGCTTGGTAAGCTTGAGAATTTCCTTGAGGTGGGTATGGGTTTCTTTGGGATTGATATTGATTGTTAGCACGAGGTTGGGATTGGTTATTTCGGTTATAGCTTTGTTGTTGGTTTTGGTTTGGAGGAGGAAAACCGGGTGGTGCAAGATAGTTGTTTAAACGATAACTTAGCAAGCTACGGTCTCCTTGAGGACGAGCTTGATAGCCTCCTGTGGGATAAGTACCGTATGCCGCGTTAACGTTTTCACAAAAATTGCCTTGAGTGGAAGGACAATCATTCTAAGAATGAGGACCGCCACATGTGTCACAAGAAATAGAAACGGCTTTAGCTTGTTGAAAGTGGTTTGTGGCCATGGTCATGTAATTCTTGTTCATCTCCGCGATTTGTCGGGTAAGTTCGGTTATCTCGGGATTGGAAGTAGTAGAAGAAACATTGACTCTCGGGTTAGATCTTGAGGATGCGGATGAATCCCAATTCTTGTGGTGAGTAGTCATGTTTTCAATCAACTCTCTACACTCCTCCGGTCTCCTTTTCATAAAAGTACCACTGGCGGCGGCGTTGATCGTGTCACGATCACGAAAAGTGAGACCATTGTAGAAAGTATCAATGAGAGTGACGGGGAGCATGTTGTGATTTGGACAACGGTCGATCAAATCATTGTATCGTTCCCAAGCATCAAAGAGCGATTCATCATTGTCTTGCATGAATCCACTAATTTGGTTACGAAGGCTCGTGACCATGGATGGTGGGAAGTAGCGCGACAAAAAGCGTTGAGTCATGTCGTCCCAAGTATGAATAGAATTCTTTGGGAGACGGTCAAACCATTTTTCGGCATGGTGAGAAAGCGAGTGGGGAAATAGTTAAAGGCGAAGGTCATCCATAGAAACACCGGGTGACTTCATGCTTTGGGTGATGGTAATGAATTTGTCGAGGTGTTTGTTGGCATCATCATCCGGAATTCCGTGATATGGGTTAGTTTGCACTTGTTGGATCATGTGATGCTTCAACGAAAACTCCTGAGCCGTGATATGCATCGGCGCAATCGGGCCTCCACGTCCGTTCATCGTAGGTTGGCATAGCTCCTCCATGGTTCGCAGGTCGGGTAAGGGTGGATTATTCATGTTGGGGTGGGGTGGATTATTATTGTTGTTGTTGTGTACACCGGCCATGTCTAAATCTTCGAGAGTCTCGGGCTCTGAATAAGACGTTGATCGAGTACGCATACACTAAAAAGAAAATGCAAGAGAAAATATTTTTGGTTTTTATAGGTTTTTTAATATTTTTGTATTTTTGAAAATTTTATATTTTTATGGGTTTTTTGAAAATTTTTGTGCTTGAAAATAACGTTCCCGAAAGAACGGATCCCAAAATCCAATTTTTCTCACAAGAAACCGTTGATCCTTACGAAAAGAGCCGGCAGCGGCGCCATTTTAATAACTGATTTTTGGTTAGTTAATAAAAAGGTTTGTTGCAAGATCTTTCTTTGTGTTGCTCGTACCCAATTATATATGTCGTTGTTTCGTTCTCGGTATCTTCTCGAATCGATCACGGTTCAAAGTGGAATTGTTGTAATTGGTGACTAAAAAGGGGGAGCTTTTGATCTATATCTACTAAAACGATAAGTGCGAGAAGTAATAAAATTAAACTAAAAGCAATTACTGAAAATAAAACTTGAATTAAAATTAAACAGTAAAATACCTAGACTTGGAAAAAACAACTGATTCGGAATAATTGCTTGATCCGGAATATTTGGAACATTTGGCTTATTCGGAATAAATCAACTCATGCGGAATAACCTAAAAAAACTGTTTCATTCGGAATGTTCAACCAAACTTCCTTCATTCGGAATGTGCTTGATTCGGAATAAATGTGTTGATCGGGAATGTTTGCTTCATGCAGAATATGCCTTCATCCGGAATAACAGTTGATCCGGAATATTTGCTTGACTCGGAATAAGTGCTTGATTCGGAACAATTAATGGAACACTGATTCGGAACATCAACTGACTCGGAATAAATTGTTTATTCGGAATAAATCACTTGACTCGGAACATTTGCCTCATTCGGAACAATTAATAAAAAAGGGTTGATTCGGAATGTTTACTGACTCGAAACAATAGCTTCATTCGGAACATTTCTTTATTCGGAACATTTTAACCAAAAAGCTCTATTCGGAACTTTTAAGAAAAACTGACTCGGAATATTTGACAAAACTTTGATTCGGAACTTACCTACTCATCCGGAATATTGATTATTCCGGATGAACTGCTGGTTCGGAATAATAAGCTCAAAACCTTGATTCGGAACAATTAATTCATTCGGAATCTGGGGATGAGAAACAGTAACAAGAACGAAGAACAGGGGAAACAACTTGATCACGAATTTAACCAAAATCCACCAAGTTTTTAACCAAAACTCAAACCAATTTAACCACTAATCATTTACTAATGATAATCATCAATCCAAAACAACAAAAACTCAAAACCCACTTACTTTTGAAGATTAAAACTAATAAAATAGAACCTTAGAACTTTGAATCAACAAGAGAAGAAAGAAAGATTAAATGGAAACTTGTATTAATGATTAAGATTCAAACAAACAAAATGGAAAGATTAAACTTACAAGATTGTGGAAGAAATCAAAGAAAATGAAAACCACCAATCTCCTTAAGGGAGTTGGTTCCTACGAACTAGGAAAAGAAATAACAGAAAATGAACTAGTCTCCAAACTGTGAATGGGAAGGGTATTTATAGGGCTTGGCTTGGTTTGGTGAGTGGGCTTTCTCCCTTTCTTTTTGTCTTCTCGTCTTTTCAGAAAAGTTGACGTTTTCGATTTCGATTCGGGATTTGTCGACGAATAAATTCAACTCGTCTTTTAATTTCTTCATTTATTAGACTTGAGTTCTTCGACATATGTAAATCTTTCATCTTTGGTCCTTTTCTTCGATAAATCTTCAAATAGGCCCATCGACTTCAAATCTTTTGCATCTCTTGGATTATAGACTTCGTCTTTTCGTCTTTTTCTTCGATAAAACCCGTGCAATCCCATGTTTTCTTCAATATTTATCCGGTTGGCTCTGAAAACACAACAAACACACAAACCACGCATAATTCCAAACAAATGACATTAAATACGCGTTTTGGTCTCGTTTTAGCAAGAAATAAGTGGTAAAAGGATGGGTGTTTTCACACCTATCAAATCCCCTACACTTAACCTTTGCCATGCCCTCATGCAATGCTATAATTTTAAAGCACGGTTTACATTTCTCATCATAAATAACCCACCTTGGCCTTTATTAAATTCTAAACACTAACGAAACCAAAAGAACAAAATAAGTAAAGTATTTAAAGACTTACATTGGGGTTTTAGATTGTCATGAATGTTCATCATTCTCAAGTTTCACGTTCCCCATACCAAGCTTAAAAACGAGATCATTGTTATTATAAGTTAGCAAACTAACATGAACTCATGTGGCCTAATTATTCACTTAGACTCCCTTATTCCTCGGTGTATCTCTTATATTTTATTTTTGTCTTGAATGATCACAAGGATGCATTGTTTGACTTATTTCGATATTTATTTAGGCTGAAAACAAAGTGGGACGATTTGATCAATAGTTAGCTAAAGGACAAAATCTTTTAAAACTGCTTCTCGGGACCTCATAAAGTTCATATCTTGGCATAACTCGCTTCACGATTTGAGACCTTTCTCGGACCGATATTTGGCAGCGACTTCATACTTCGAATCTTTGAGAGACGTTCTTGAAATTATGGTCTTCTCTTCATAATAGGACTTTATTCACTTGAAGTTTTGAGACATTCTTCATCTTTGGACCACGACTTCTTTCATTTTTCTCCAATCTTTATTTTGGACTTTGATATACAACGATCCGCCTCCTTTTAGGACTTGGATCTATTTATCCTCATACCTTGCTAGGGTCTTTTCGGATAGACTTCTCCATGACTTTTGGGGAGTTTTTGCTTTTCGTCGTGTGTCTCGATCCTTCATATTGATTTTCGATAAATGATTCTTCACATCACTTTTGGATCTTTAGCAACAAAATGTAGCCCTCATGCCTTGTTAGGGCCTTTTCGGACTCGCCAATCTTCGCATCCCGCTTCAATAAGTTATGCCTTGGCTATGAACTCTAATTAATACCGAGCAACTTTTAAACGATCTTGGGCTAGAAGCTAAGTAACTTTTCAAATCGTACAACCTTATTTATTGCAGATAAATTTATTAGCAAGCGATGGGAGAATAGGCTTATAATCAACTCACATAAATTCACGAAAGAATACCAAACTTATAATTGACTCTATCATCTCTCGTTCTCCACAATTTAAAATCTCAAGGAATGAGACTCGTGGATGCTTAGCCAATTAAATCAACGTTTTGGGTTTTCGAGTCGCCTATAGGATCTTGCATCTTCTTAGACTCTTTCAAGTTTAGAATTTGCGTTTTAAAGTTCCCTTGATAAACGACTCTCTAGGATCAATTATAGGAACAAGCGAAAAGTTCTTGTTCTTAACCCGTGAGAGTTAAGACTTTCGCGTTTTAAAGCTCCTTATATAAAAGCCTAGCAAAACTTGACTTAAACACGTTAAGGATACTAGCTAGAGTAAACTTAGATAAGTAAACTCGGGTTGAGTCAAAATATTCACGACTTTGAAAAATTTAAAACCACTTTATTGAAATTTTATTCTAGAAAGGAGAGAAAATAAACATAACAAAGGAAAATGCAACTATACAACTAGGCCAAAATAGATTAAAATTTTTGAACAATGTCGAAAAATCGAATTTTCCGGTTAAATGAAGGCACATTAATGGAAAAGTCCACTTAAAACTTCGATAGAAGTCTCCCTACACTTAATATAAACATTGTCCTCAATGTTTAAGCATGTGGGAAAAGTCTCCCCTACACTTATGACATTGTGCACGTTGGTTAAATCAAGTTAAGGAGGAGACAACTAAAGTGATCAATTTCAAAGGTGAGTATGAAGAAGATTGAATCACGATAGTTGAGAGATAGAACCGGATTTGCGGATAACATGGGAGCACGGTGCTTCGAAGATTCCAAGAATGCACTTATCCCTGTAATCACATCACCATACAAACACAAGCAACCTATATAGCTCCCCCTACACTTAGGATGAAAAACGGGAAAGGGGGATAGAAACTCGGGTTGCCTCCCGAGGAGCGCTTGTTTTTGTTAACCGAGTCACGAGCCTGACTCGGTCCCGAACTAATTCATGGGAAATGTGGTGAGGGATGGAATCATCTCATGAGAGATGTCCTCACCAAAGTACAACTTCAGACGCTGGCCATTCACCTTAAAATTGGGCCCGTTTGGCTGAGAAAGCTCAATGGTGCCGTAGGGAAAGACATTGGCGATGGTGAATGGACCAGACCAGCGGCTCTTCAACTTGCCCGAGAAGATCTTCAACCGAGAGTTAAAAAGTAAGACTTGATCACCAACGTGGAACTCTCGGTTCTTAATTCTAGCATCGTGGATAATCTTGGTCTTCTCCTTGTAGATCAATGAGTTCTCGTAAGCTTCATTCCTCAATTCATGTAGCTCGTTGAGTTGAATCTTGCGAAGATCAAAGCGCACAATGGTCAGTACTAGAAGCAAAATGTGGTCAACAAAAGTCAATAAGAATGAACTGTGTCCCAGACCAATACCAGATGCCAATCATCACTTGATAAAGAAGGATTTTTAACCACCAGAAGCCAACCAATAATGACTAGAAGCTAACCAATAAGGACCAGAATCCAGTCATAAAAGAATATAACCACCAGAAGTGAGAAAAATCCTCCACCAGGAATAACACACACCACCAGAACCAATGCAATATGTTGTTAAAATCTACCAATATGTTAGTCTGTGCAAAACAATATGTACACGAAGCCTCCCCTTAGGCTTAGCCTCCCCTCAATCCTAGACCTCAAGGATTGACCATCCCAATGTGAACCACTAAGTGGTTGAACCGAGGACCATCAAATGCTTTTGTCAGCAAATCAGCAACATTATCATCCGTATGAACTTTAAGAACTTGTATCAACTTCTTCTCATTGGCATCCCGTATAAAATGGTGCCTAATTTCAATATGCTTTGTTCGCTGATGAAAAACAGGATTCTTCACAATTCAGATAGTACTTTGATTGTCAATAAAAATTTTGGTGTTCATAAAATTGAAACCATAATCCAACATTTGATTTTGGATCCACAAAACCTGTCCACAACAACTAGCAGCAGCAACGTATTCAGCTTCTGTTGAAGAAGTAGCTACTATTGTCTGATTCTTGCATTGCCATGAAATAAGTCGGCGACCTAAAAATTGACAACCACCAGTAGTAGACTTTTTGTCATTATTAGCACCTGCATAGTCACTATCACTATATGCTTCTAGAACAAAAGGTGATTCTCTAGGATACCATAAGCCCAGTTTAGGTTGAGCCTTGATATACTTGAAAATCTTCTTCACTGCATTCAAGTTCGAAACCGTTGGAGTCACCTGATGTCTAGAACAAGCACTTACTGCAAACATGATATCTGGACGTGATGCAGTCAAATATATGAGTGAGCCAATCATAGACCTGTACATGTGAACATTGATCGGGGGGTCTGGCTCATTCTTGAGTTTGACTTTAGCAACTTCATAAGGAGTTGCTGATGGTCGAAGAGGATCCATGTCGAACTTCTGAAGAATCTCATGAACATATTTATCTTGACTGATGAAGATCCCATCCGACTGTTGCTTGACTTGTAGGCCAAGGAAGAAGGAAAGCTCTCCCATAGCACTCATCTGAAACTCGCTTTCATCAAGTGTTCAAACTCATCACACCATTCCTTCTTAGTAGAACCAAAGATAATGTCGTCCACATAAACCTGAAAAAGGATAATGTCCTTGGTATTCCTCCTAAGAAATAGTGTTTTGTCAATAGTACCTCTTCTATAGCCATTCTTTAACAAGAAAGTTGAAAGTCGCTCATACCAAGCTCTAGGAGCCTGATGTAATCCATACAGAGCCTTGACCACCTTGTAAACTTTCTTGGGATGAAGTGGATCTACAAAGCCCTTAGGTTGAGTGACATACACCTCCTCATCAATTTTGCCATAGAGAAATGCACTCTTGACATCCATCTGAAACACCGTAAAGCCCACATAAGAAGCAAAAGCAAAAAATAGACGAATGGCCTCAATCCTTGCAACCGGAGCAAAAACTTCAGTGTAGTCAATGCCCTCAATTTGAGTGTGGCCCTGTGCGACAAGCCTAGCTTTATTCCTCACGACAATTCCCCGTGCATCCTTCTTGTTCTTGAGAATCCATTTGGTATTGATTGTTGTCTTTCCATCTGGTAAGTCAACTAGAACCCAAACATTCTGAAACAAGAATTGTTGCATTTCCTCCTGCATAGCCTCCACCTAACTTTGATTCTCAAGAGCATGAGAGACTGACCTAGGTTCCACCTGTGAAAGAAAACAAGCAAACAAACAGTGTTGAAAGTCCGTATGATTATTACGCTTTTGATCTTCAATATAGCTCACAAGAGCATGATGATCAGACGCGGCCTTCTTCTGCATTCCGCGTGTCTTGATAGTAGAACCAGGATCTCCAATGATTTGGGTGGTAGGGTGATCTTTGTGTGATTGCAAGACTGGATTGGAAGCTACCTCCACTTCTGGTGCCAAGTTATTGAGATCACCAACAAAGTCAGCATCATATGAAGCAGCGTTGAAAATCCCATCTACTGGTTGTTTATGAATATCATCCAGCTTGGTAGAAGACTTCTTTTGATGGTTCCCCAAATCAGAAGGACTGGAGAAACGAGTATTTGAAGCAGAATCACTAGCTGGAGTACTAATAGGTGATAAGCTAGCACCAGGAGCAGAAGCTGGGGTACCAGGAGCAGCTTTGTCAGTAGGCGTATTCAAGGGAAACTCAAAACCACCTTGAGCAGCTGCTGTAGTAGCTTCTTGTTGTTGTTTGAATAGAGTGTCAAGAGCTACTTGGGAATCCAGTACATCCAATAGAGTTGCATCACTAGGAGGAGTAGGAGAGACTGTGGTGGAGTAGGATGGAACCACAAAAATGTCATCCTCGTCATCTGAATCAGAAAGACTAGAAGGAACACCTGTACTAGAAGTTGCAAACACTTGTGGACCTGCATCATGGTTAGTTTTGAAACGAAAATATCCTAACGAATCACTAAGATAATCAAGATCAAAATACCATTCAGTACCCTTGCCTTGGATGTTTGACTTCTCTTCAAAATACCTGAGATTTATAGTTTCAATGATCCGCTTGGCTTGGAGATTGTAGACACGATAAGGAGTGAGCTGAATATCCCACAATGTATCATTCATCTGCCTTGCCATCAAACTTCCCCAAATAGTCACTAGTATTCAGAATGGTTACTGGACACCCAAAAGGCTTCAAATGAGCAATATTTGGAACTTTGCCCGTTAGAAGCTCATAAGGAGTCTTCTTGTGAGGATTGGTAATAGAAACCCTATTCAAAACATAACTTGCTGTAAAACCCACATTCTTATAATATGGAAATTTAAATAAAGTATGATATTTGAACATTTTATATGAATTTGAGAGTTTTATGTAAGTTTAATAGTAGAGATTTTATTTACTTAATATAATTTAAAGCATAGTTGGTTTGTGCAGTGTAACTTATTTCTGTTGTAGGTTAATATTATATTGATCAAATATTAGATTTACATATTAGGAGAAGGCAAACGGGCAACAAGCTGCGCCGCTAGCCCTTTTTGTATAGCAAAACCAAGTCTATTAAATACAACGTTTGTGGATTTAGGAGTCAAAACATTACTATTCATAACACGTTGTATTCTCGTAAGTAGTTCCACCGCCTCAAGTGCAAGGAAACCAAATGTATCAAACGCGAAAGGAATAAACACGTGTTGATTTCAACACATGCTTTCTCGTGTTTAGTCACTTTGCACGAGGCGGCTTTTATAGCAGCCTGACCCGCTGTAAAATCTCGACTGCCTAGCCCCACGAGAGGAGAAACCCCTGTCAAATCAACGCACGCATGTTTACCTCCAACCCATCCAAAAACCAAAACATCAGCGGGTCTCAGTGTGGATCTTCCATCTGACGGGTCGGTCAAGAAATTCACAGGTGCCTCTTTCTTGGTGGAGATCCCGGCACGCCTACATATGTCGTAAAGAACGTCCCTAACAAAATCATGTCGATACTTGAAACCCGGAAGTTCTTTACAATGAACCGCATGTTCCCCAAAAGAATCCAAACATGCCTTGCGACAAATAGGGCATATAGAATCAACCGGAAATAATGGAATCATAAGGCGATACTTAAGGATAGTGCGGTATTCCACCGGCGACATATGTTGATCGAGCTCGTCTATGGGGATAGCTTGTAGGAAATCTTGAGCATGTGGTGCGCGCAGACACTCAAAAACTGCTTTCTGTCTAACCGTCATGTCAAAGTGGGCTTCCATATCTTTGACCATCTCACTAAAAAGGTCACTCGCCAATGTTTCTTGGGCTTTAGATGGGGCGGTGTCCTTATTAGCGAAAACGCTAAAATCAAAGCTTGGAATCGTATCACGAAGACAAGCCAAAGCAGAAACGTAATCATCGTCCATACCACATATACCACTGTCACGTAAGATGTGGTCTTGTAGCACCCAAGATTGGGCCCTCGAGGCCACAAAAGCATAGGAGGAGACCACTTTTTATCAAATTATCTTATAACCTATACTTTAAATAAAGACAAAGTATAAATGGACATTCTTACACTAATGTGAATAAATATTTTAAAACTTAGGTTATCTTTGTTTAAAAAAGTACACACTTTGTTAAATTTACACTTGTTGTAAGACTTGTTAAAATGGGAAAAGGTAACTTTTTGGTATGTTATAATGGCATTAAAATTGAGATGAAACTCCTTCCCCATTTTTGACTAAGACACACGAAATTTTGTAGGTTTTAGGAATGATTTTGATGATTTTTAATGTGTTTTAATGCAAAGATGTAACATATGTTTCAAGGATTGAAAAACCTAGTTAATGTTATTCCTTAATTCAAGCTTTTAACTAAAATAGAATTTTGCTATATAAAGTCACCCCATGGCAGGCCTAAAACACACAACAAACACTTTTCACTTTGCCTAAACTCTACCAAAATCTCCTCTCATCTCCATTGTTAAGAAAACCTTAAAACCTTAAGGTTGTTCTTGATCTTTCTCCTCTCTAAACCTCCATTCTTGTTACTAAACATCCATTATTATTATTTTGTATGTATAGTGATTACTATATCATTATACACATCTCATGTAAGTCCTTATAATCCTTATGTCACCTTTATGGCTTTCTTATATTTTGATTTAATGCATAAACATGATTTCTAGGGTTTTGAAACCCTAAAAATGTGTTTTGGTGATTCAATACCTTAAAAACGTTTTTGTATGTTAGATCTTGTTTTAGACCAGCCTAAATATGTTCTAATATAGTTTTATAAAGTTTTTATAAAGATCTAGCTAACCTATGGTGGTCTAGATCATTAAACCGGCTCATACGTAATAATAACTAAGGGCTGTCTGGATTTTGGGTGATCTTATAACGGCTGTAAAACGGGTTTTATAACATCTTTTTAAGAGTTTCAAAATCCTAAAACCATCTACAATGAATCTAGTTTTAATAACAGGTCTTAAAACGTTTTGAAGTGGTTTGGAACTATGGTTACCGTGTCGATCTTTGAAAACAGTCCTTAAAAATCAGAATATGAGTCATCTTGTAAGAGTCATATCTTGAGCCTCGGGATAGCTTTTTGAGTGAATCCGGGGTCTAAAACTATCTACTTCGAATGCATTTTTCAAATATTGACTTTAATCAGTGAGTATGGTTTTGGAAAATGGTTTTACAGTCGGATCTTCTAAAACAGTCCCTAAATGACGAGTTTTGGGAAAGTGTATAATTAGGGTTTTGAATCACCGAATCATGAAACCTTGTAATCTTTTGTGCTAGAACAGTATGTAAGACATATTTTTTTGTATCTTTTAGCCTTGGTGACACGGGAATAGGACTTGTTGCTTTGTATACGATTCCGTGACTTGTTTGTGCTTTTAAGGTACGGATATTCGGTTCTTTATTAAAGAACACTCTTTTACTCTTTCTTACACAACTCCATTTGATAAATCCCTATGCCATTGCTATGTTCCCACATCCTTAGTTTCTGTTTTGATATGATCCTTAAATTCTTTTCCTTGTTATGATTCCGTTATTGTTATGCCTTTATATGTTCCCCATTTGAATACTTATATTTTTCCTAGTTGTTATGCTTTTGAAATGAACCCTTAAGCCCGAGCCGTATTTTGTATCTAGTCATGGGGGTACCATGACCATGTCATACGATGCACCGGTGACATGACACTAACTGGGGCGGTGTGATTAGATCCCTGGCGTTCCCTTTTGGTGCACATAATTATTATATTATTGTGAGTGCGGGTGCTAGTCATGAGCTAGTGCACGTGCTATTGACATTTGTTTTGCAGAGAGCGTATGGATGCATCCTAGATATTTGTTATATATGATATGATGTGATTTAATGTGATAGGTTTGTGTGTGCAATACACGCTATCACTTTGGTACATAGGAGTCGCAATCCTAGTATACATATATGATTATTTGGTTGATTTGGATATGTGATTTGTTATGTGTGCTCGTGGGCTATTCTTGTCTTTCATTAACCCTTTTTATTCATCCACTTAATCATCCTTATGATTCATACATTGTGATACCTTCATTATTGTTATATATTTTTCCTTAAATCATATTTGTTATATCCGTTCGCTAGGCGTTTTGCTCAGCCGTTTCTTTTTCCATGCGGCAGGTATTAAGCAGGAGACGGGGCATTGAGAGAGTTTGGACTTACCTAGATTCACCCAAGTTTTTAATAAATCTTAAGACATTTTATGATTTGATACTTTGCATTTTGGACCCCGTTGTTTTGGGGATTTCTGTTTATTAAGATATTACTTTAAGTATTTTGGATTTAATAAAAGTTTCATTTTTGCCCTTTTAAAGTTTGATGTATCTGATGTGACACCATATTAGTAGCACTTTGACTCTTTTCGGAGAGGGGTGTTACAATTATGGTATCAGAGAGTCTACGACCTAGGATTGACCTGTAAGGATTGGGTAGATTAGGCTTCCATGCGTACTTTGATATTGTTATGATATTTTTGATACGTATTTGTTTCCGTGGAATTTGTCATGTTAGTAGGGAGCTTCGTATTAGGATGTTCCATCTCGATATTATGTCTTGGCTGAGTGGTTGGGTTTACGATTTAAAGTGCCCTCGCTCCCCAAACGTTTATAGAATGGCTTCCTAACTATGATGGCCCGAACAATGACGTCTT
Organism: Glebionis coronaria; assembly: GCA_025667525.1. Classification (NCBI taxonomy): domain Eukaryota; kingdom Viridiplantae; phylum Streptophyta; class Magnoliopsida; order Asterales; family Asteraceae; genus Glebionis; species Glebionis coronaria. Next base: position 543,631,090 of record CM046878.1, read on the forward strand.
TTTCGTACTCTGATATTATCACTTTCTTTGTATATGTGCATTTTATTTTATAAACTTTATTTTTTTTGTCACCACTAATTCGTTTATATCTCAGATGGTGAACACACGTCAGAATTCTCCCGTCTATTCCGGTCCCGCGTTTGACGAGGCGGTGCAACGAGTCGTTTCTGCACTAATTCCTAGCCTCACTACTGAAATTACCAACCAAATTCGCCAGAATACTGCTAGCGGAAGCAATGACCAAACTCCTACTATGCATACATGGTTGGAAAGGTTTGGCAAGAAAAAACCTCGTTCCTTTAGTGTTGCTTCTAATCCAGTCGATGCTGAGAACTGGATTGCACACATTGAGAAGTTGTTCGAAGTGTTGGATTGTGGAGATCAGTATAAGGCTAGGTTAGCTAGCTACAAGTTAGAGGGTGACGCTCTGAACTGGTGGAAGGCCTACAAGCAGGCCAAGGGAGGTGATGACTATGTGCTAACTATGTCTTGGGAAAACTTCCGAGATGCCTTTTTCTTGCAATACTTCCCTAAGTCAGAGCAACAGAGATACGAGCGGGAATACCACAATATTAGGCAGAAGGAAGGAGAGCTTACTAGGGACTTTATGAAACGGTTCTTGAGGCTGGCAAGTTTCTTAGGGACAAAGGCGGGTACACAAGAGGAGCAGGCACAGAGGTTCAAATGGGCTCTCAACGATCAAGTTGAGGACAACCTTGTAAACCTTGATTTCACGGACGTGGCAGCGGTGGCTGATGCCGCAAGAAATTATGAAATTCATCGAGAAAGGTCAGGGCTGAACAAGAGGAACCGCGAGGGGGATCGCATCTGACCTGTGACTCACCATAGCAACAACCACAACAACAATAACCAGCGAGGTTATGCCTCTAGGAGGAATGATGGTCGCGGCTATGATAGGCAGTCGGGAAACAACAACAACAATTACCAAAGGCCATATCAGCATAATCGGGGACAACAATACAACAACAACCGTGTCGCGGGATCCTCTAGCCAGAAAAGTCACATGGATCATGCTTCTATTCCTTTATGCAACTCATGTGGGAAGAGCCATCCGGGAAAGCAATGTTACCGTGCAACTGGTGCTTGCTTTGAGTGTGGTGAAATTGGGCATCGGGTAAGAGATTGTCCTAAGAAGGGTGGTTATGGAGGTAGTGGTTCTGGTAATGATAAGTCTACACTCACCAAGGGGCGCGTGTCCACTGCTACTAGGGAGGAAGCCTCAAACTCTTCAGGTACCGTTTCAGGAACCATCTTTTTGAATGATCGTGCTATATTCGTTTTATTTGATACTGGGGCGACCCATTCTGTGATAGCGGTATCGTTAGCTAAGCATATTAATATTTCTCCTACGCAACTCGATTATACGTTATCATTATCCACCCCTATGAAAGGCGTAGCTATGATTAATCATGAATATTTAAATTGTCCTCTACGTTTTGACGATAAAATTCATGCTGCAAATTTGTACCCGTTAGATATGACCGTTTTCGACGTAATTTTGGGCATGGATTGGCTTTCTAATCACCATGCTACTATTGTATGTCCTTCTAAGCGTGTTGTTTTTTGCGATTTTAACCAACCTGAATTCGTTTACCAAGGTTCGCAGCCTAGTAAACCTCTTAAAATAATTTCTGCTTTGAAAGCCCGTTCTTTGATCTCTCATGGTTGCGAAGGTTTCTTAACTTCCATAAAAGATGTTTCGATGGATGGTCCTCATCTTGAGAATCATCCGGTGGTTCGGGATTTTGCGGATGTATATCCTGAATTACTCCCGGGAATTCGGCCGGAGCGTGAAGTCGAATTTGGCATTGAATTAGCTCCGGGAACCGAACCCATTTCTAAAGCTCCTTATCGTATGGCACCGATTGAGTTGAAGGAATTAAAGGGGCAGCTTCAAGAACTTCTTGATCTTGGTTTCATTCGTCCTAGTGTTTCGCCATGGGGTGCTCCGGTGTTGTTTGTCAAGAAGAAGGATGGATCTATGCGGCTATGTATTGATTATCGGGAGTTAAATCGTGCTACTATTCGTAATCGTTATCCGCTCCCCCACATCGATGATTTATTCGATCAACTACAAGGTGTAAAATTCTTCTCTAAAATCGATTTACGATCTGGTTATCATCAACTACGGGTGAAAGGGGAGGATGTCGCTAAGACTGCTTTCCGTACTCGTTATGGTCATTATGAATTCCTTGTTATGCCGTTTGGATTGACTAATGCACCGGCTGTATTCATGGATTTAATGAATCGGGTTTTTCACGAATACTTGGATAAATTTGTCATTGTCTTCATCGATGATATTATGGTCTTTTCGAAGACAAAGACGGACCATGAAGATCATCTCCGCATCATTTTGGAAACTCCACGCCAGAAAAAGCTATACGCTAAATTTTCAAAGTGTGAATTCTGGTTGGAGAAGGTGGCATTTCTAGCACATGTTGTGTCAGCCGATGGAATTATGATGGATCCCGCGAAGGTTGAGGCTATCACTAAATGGCCAAGACCAACGACGGTGACAGAGGTTCGTAGTTTCTTGGGCCTTGCGGGTTATTATCGGCGATTTGTAGAAGGGTTCTCACGTTTAGCATTACCGTTGATTAAACTTATGCGAAAAGGTGAGAAATTTGAGTGGGATGAAGAACGAGAGAGGAGTTTTGAGGAGTTGAAGACGAGACTCGTTTCGGCTCTGATACTTACTCTTCCTTCTGGCACTGGCGGTTACCAAGTTTATAGTGATGCTTCAAAAAAAGGTCTAGGGTGTGTACTTATGCAGCACGGTAAGGTTATTGCGTATGCATCGCGACAACTAAAACCGTATGAAGCTAATTATCCTGCACATGACTTAGAACTAGCAGCAGTTGTGTTTGCCTTGAAAATTTGGAGGCATTATCTGTACGGGGAAACTTGTGACATTTTCACCGATCACAAGAGTCTTAAGTACATTTTCACTCAGAAGGAATTGAATATGAGGCAGAGGCGCTGGTTGGAACTTCTCAAGGATTATGATGCAAACATCCAGTATCATCCCGGAAAGGCTAACGTAGTAGCCGATGCACTTAGCAGAAAGACGGGAATCTTAGCAGGAATCGAAATAGGACGTGAACTAATCACCGATTTGGAGCGTTTGGATGTTGAGTTTTGTGTTCGCGGCACTAATGGTTTTTGGGCTAGTATGAAGGTTGAGCCTAATCTTATACTACAAATTAAAGAAGCTCAGAAAGATGATGGCGAATTATGGGCTGTGTTGCAGAAAGCTGACGAGAATGCGCATACGAAGTTTCGGGTGGACGAAGAAGGTGTAATCTGGTATGGGGATAGATTGTGCGTTCCAGAGGACCCTACTCTTCGTGAGGCCTTGTTGACGGAAGCACACAGTTCTCCTTTCTCCATTCATCGGGGTTCCACTAAAATGTACGGTGATCTAAAACAACATTTCTGGTGGAATGGCATGAAGCAAGATGTGGCTACGTTTGTATCTCGGTGTATGATTTGTCAGCAGGTAAAAATTGAGCATCAGCGTGCTAGCGGTCTCCTACAACCCTTGGATATTCCCGTTTGGAAATGGGATGAGATATCCATGGATTTTGTGACTGGACTCCCGAATACGCAGAAGAAGCATGATGCTATCTGGGTTATAGTGGATCGATTGACCAAATCGGCTCACTTTCTTCCCATTCGGAAGGACTATTCTGTGAGTAAATTGGCAGATATCTTTCGGCAAGAGATTATTCGGTTGCATGGTACTCCAGCAGCAATTGTATCCGATAGGGATCCGCGCTTTACATCTCGATTCTGGAAAGGTTTACAGAAAGCTTGGGGTACTAGACTCAAATTTAGTACAGCATTTCATCCACAGACTGATGGTCAGACCGAACGAACCATTCAGACTTTGGAGGACATGTTGAGGTCTTGTGCTTTGGAATGTACGGGAAATTGGGACGAATATCTATATCTTGTGGAGTTTGCCTACAACAATAGTTGGCATGCTAGCATTAAGGCAGCCCCGTTTGAGCTTTTGTATGGACGTAAGTGTCGTGCTCCTATTTGTTGGAATGAAGTAGGTGAACGCATTATCGAGGGTCCGGAACTTATCGAGGTGACTAACGAAAAGGTTGCCATTGCTAAGGAAAAGCTTAAGGAAGCTAGGTCTCGACAAAAGAGTTATGCTGATCGTCATAGGAGAGAGTTATCCTTTATACCCGGAGATCGTGTTTTTCTGAAAGTTTCTCCGTGTCGCGGTGTTCGTCGTTTCGGTATTAAGGGGAAACTTAGTCCACGTTTTATTGGCCCTTTTGAGATTCTCGATCGTTTTGGGGAGGTTTCTTATCGTTTGGCTCTACCCCCACAATTATCTCACGTGCATAATGTGTTCCATGTATCACTTTTGAGGGGATACAAGTATCACCCTCTGCATGTCGTTTCATATCCTTTGGATCAAATCCAAGAAGACTAATCTCTAGCCGAGGAGCCCGAGGCTATCTTGGATCGTCAAGAACGTGTTATGAGAAACAAGACCATTCCTTTTGTTAAGATTCTTTGGAAGAATCATCCTGAGCGTGAGGCTACTTGGGAAACCGAGGAATCGATGCGCTCTAGCTATCCTCATTTCTTCGCATAATTTGGTACGTTTCATTCCGTTTATTTCGTTTTCCTTGTTGATTATTCTATTTTAATTTCGAGGCCGAAAATTTTCTTTTAGGGAGGAGGAATTGTAGAATCCATAACACTATTTTAATTTCGGGGACGAAATTTTCTTTTTAGAAGGGAAGAGTTGTAAAACCCACATTCTTATAATATGGAAATTTAAATAAAGTATGATATTTGAACATTTTATATGAATTTGAGAGTTTTATGTAAGTTTAATAGTAGAGATTTTATTTACTTAATATAATTTAAAGCATAGTTTAATTCTTTCATAAGTATTAAATAAATAAGACTTAGATTATGAAACCTTTTTATCAAATTATCTTATAACCTATACTTTAAATAAAGACAAAGTATAAATGGACATTCTTAAACTAATGTGAATAAATATTTTAAAACTTAGGTTATCTTTGTTTAAAAAAGTACACACTTTGTTAAATGTACACTTGTTGTAAGACTTGTTAAAATGGGAAAAAGGTAACTTTTTGGTATGTTATAATGGCATTAAAATTGAGATGAAACTCCTTCCCCATTTTTGACTAAGACACACGAAATTTTGTAGGTTTTAGGAATGATTTTGATGATTTTTAATGTGTTTTAATGCAAAGATGTAACATATGTTTCAAGGATTGAAAAACCTAGTTAATGTTATTCCTTAATTCAAGCTTTTAACTAAAATAGAATATTGCTATATAAAGTCACCCCATGACAGGCCTAAAACACACAAGAAACACTTTTCACTTTGCCTAAACTCTACCAAAATCTCCTCTCATCTCCATTGTTAAGAAAACCTTAAAACCTTAAGGTTGTTCTTGATCTTTCTCCTCTCTAAACCTCCATTCTTGTTACTAAACATCCATTATTATTATTTTGTATGTATAGTGATTACTATATCATTATACACATCTCATGTAAGTCCTTATAATCCTTATGTCACCTTTATGGCTTTCTTATATTTTGATTTAATGTATAAACATGATTTCTAGGGTTTCGAAACCCTAAAAATGTGTTTTGGTGATTCAATACCTTAAAAACGTTTTTGTATGTTAGATCTTGTTTTAGACCAGCCTAAATATGTTCTAATATAGTTTTATAAAGTTTTTATAAAGATCTAGCTAACCTATGGTGGTCTAGATCATTAAACCGGCTCATACGTAATAATAACTAAGGGCTGTCCGGATTTTGGGTGATCTTGTAAGGGCTGTAAAACGGGTTTTATAACATCTTTTTAAGAGTTTCAAAATCCTAAAACCATCTACAATGAATCTAGTTTTCATAACAGGTCTTAAACGTTTTGAAGTGGTTTGGAACTATGGTTACCGTGTTGATCTTTGAAAACAGTCCTTAAAAATCAGAATATGAGTCATCTTGTAAAGTCATATCTTGAGCCTCGGGATAGCTTTTTGAGTGAATCCGGGGTCTAAAACTATCTACTTCGAATGTATTTTTCAAATATTGACTTTAATCAGTGAGTATGGTTTTGGAAAATGGTTTTACAGTCGGATCTTCTAAAACAGTCCCTAAATGACGGGTTTTGGGAAAGTGTATAATTAGGGTTTTGAATCACCGAATCATGAAACCTTGTAATCTTTTGTGCTAGAACAGTATGTAAGACATATTTTTATGTATCTTTTAGCCTTGGTGACACGGGAATAGGACTTGTTGCTTTGTATACGATTCCGTGACTTGTTTGTGCTTTTAAGGTACGGATATTCGGTTCTTTATTAAAGAACACTCTTTTACTCTTTCTTACACAACTCCATTTGATAAATTCCTATGCCATTGCTATGTTCCCACATCCTTAGTTTCTGTTTTGATATGATCCTTAAATTCTTTGCCTTGTTATGATTCTGTTATTGTTATGCCTTTATATGTTCCCCATTTGAATACTTATATTTTTCCTAGTTGTTATGCTTTTGAAATGAACCCTTAAGCCCGAGCCATATTTTTTATCTAGTCATAGGGGTACCATGACCATGTCATACGATGCACCGGTGACATGACACTAACTGGGGCGGTGTGATTAGATCCCGGCGTTCCCTTTTGGTGCACATAATTATTATATTATTGTGAGTGCGGGTGCTAGTCATGAGCTAGTGCACGTGCTATTGAAATTTGTTTTGCAGGGAGCGTATGGATGCATCCTAGGTATTTGTTTGATATGATATGATGTGATTTAATGTGATAGGTTTGTGTGTGCAATACACGCTATCACTTTGGTACATAGGAGTCGCAATCCTAGTACACATATATGATTATTTGGTTGATTTGGATATGTGATTTGTTATGTGTGCTCGTGGGCTATTCTTGTCTTTCATTAACCCTTTTTATTCATACACTTAATCATCCTTATGATTCATACATTGTGATACCTTCATTATTGTTATATATTTTTCCTTAAATCATATTTGTTATATCCGTTCGCTGGGCGTTTTGCTCAGCCGTTTCTTTTTCCATGCGGCAGGTATTAAGCGGGAGACGGGGCATTGAGAGAGTTTGGACTTACCTAGATTCACCCAAGTTTTTAATAAATCTTAAGACATTTTATGATTTGATACTTTGCATTTTGGACCCCGTTGTTTTGGGGATTTCTGTTTATTAAGATATTACTTTAAGTATTTTGGATTTAATAAAAGTTTCATTTTTGCCTTTTTAAAATTTGATGTATCTGATGTGACACCATATTAGTAGCACTTTGACTCTTTTCGGAGCGGGGTGTTACAATTATGGTATCAGAGAGTCTACGACCTAGGATTGACCTGTAAGGATTGGGTAGATTAGGCTTCCATGCGTACTTTGATATTGTTATGATATTTTTTATACGTATTTGTTTCCGTGGAATTTGTCATGTTAGTAGGGAGCTTCGTATTAGGATGTTCCATCTCGATATTATGTCTTGGCTGAGTGGTTGGGTTTATGATTTAAAGTTCCCTCGCTCCCCAAACGTTTATAGAATGGCTTCCTAACTATGATGGCCCGAACAATGACGTCTTTTTCGTACTCTGATATTATCACTTTCTTTGTATATGTGCATTTTATTTTATAAACTTTATTTTTTTTGTCACCACTAATTCGTTTATATCTCAGATGGTGAACACACGTCAGAATTCTCCCGTCTTTTCCGGTCCCGCGTTTGACGAGGCGGTGCAACGAGCCGTTTCTGCACTAATTCCTAGCCTCACTACTGAAATTACCAACCAAATTCGCCAGAATACTGCTAGCGGAAGCAATGACCAAACTCCTACTATGCATACATGGTTGGAAAGATTTGGCAAGCAAAAACCTTGTTCCTTTAGTGTTGCTTCTAATCCAGTCGATGCTGAGAACTGGATTGCACACATTGAGAAGTTGTTCGAAGTGTTGGATTGTGGAGATCAGTATAAGGCTAGGTTAGCTAGCTACAAGTTAGAGGGTGACGCTCTGAACTGGTGGAAGGCCTACAAGCAGGCCAAGGGAGGTGATGACTATGTGCTAACTATGTCTTGGGAAAACTTCCGAGATGCCTTTTTCTTGCAATACTTCCCTAAGTCAGAGCAACAGAGATACGGGCAGGAATACCACAATATTAGGCAGAAGGAGGGAGAGCTTACTGGGGACTTTATGAAACGGTTCTTGAGGCTGACAAGTTTCTTAGGGACAAAGGCGGGTACACAAGAGGAGCAGGCACAGAGGTTCAAATGGGCTCTCAACGATCAAGTTGGGGACAACCTTGTAAACCTTGATTTCACGGATGTGGCGGCGGTGGCTGATGCCGCAAGAAATTATGAAATTCATCGAGAAAGGTCAGGGCTGAACTAGAGGAACCGCGAGGGGGATCGCATCCGACCTGTGACTCACCATAGCAACAACCAAAACAACAATAACCAGCGAGGTTATGACTGTAGGAGGAATGATGGTCGCGGCTATGATAGGCAGTCGGGAAACAACAACAACAATTACCAAAGGCCATGTCAGCATAATCGGGGACAACAATACAACAACAACCGTGTCGCGGGATCCTCAAGCCAGAAAAGTCACATGGATCATGCTTCTATTCCTTTATGCAACTCATGTGGGAAGAGCCATCCGGGAAAGCATTGTTACCGTGCAACTGGTGCTTGCTTTGAGTGTGGTGAAATTGGGCATCGGGTAAGAGATTGTCCTAAGAAGGGTGGTTATGGAGGTAGTGGTTCTGGTAATGATAAGTCTACACTCACCAAGGGGCGCGTGTCCACTGCTACTAGGGAGGAAGCCTCAAACTCTTCAGGTACCGTTTCAGGAACCATCTTTTTGAATGATCGTGCTATATTCATTTTATTTGATACGGGGGCGACCCATTCTGTGATAGCAGTATCGTTAGCTAAGCATATTAATATTTCTCCTACGCAACTCGATTATACGTTATCATTATCCACCCCTATGAAAGGCGTAGCTATGATTAATCATGAATATTTAAATTGTCCTCTACGTTTTGACGATAAAATTCGTGCTGCAAATTTGTACCCGTTAGATATGACCGATTTCGACGTAATTTTGGGCATGGATTGGCTTTCTAAGCACCATGCTACTATTGTATGTCCTTCTAAGCGTGTTGTTTTTGGCGATTTTAACCAACCTGAATTCGTTTACCAAGGTTCGCAGCCTAGTAAACCTCTTAAAATAATTTCTGCTTTGAAAGCCCGTTCTTTGATCTCTCATGGTTGCGAAGGTTTCTTAACTTCCATAAAAGATGTTTCGATGGATGGTCCTCATCTTGAGAATCATCCGGTGGTTCGGGATTTTGCGGATGTATTTCCTGATGTACTCCCGGGAATTCCGCCGGAGCGTGAAGTCGAATTTGGCATTGAATTAGCTCCGGGAACCGAACCCATTTCTAAAGCTCCTTATCGTATGGCACCGATTGAGTTGAAGGAATTAAAGGGGCAGCTTCAAGAACTTCTTGATCTTGGTTTCATTCGTCCTAGTGTTTCGCCATGGGGTGCTCCGGTGTTGTTTGTCAAGAAGAAGGATGGATCTATGCGGCTATGTATTGATTATCGGGAGTTAAATCGTGCTACTATTCGTAATCGTTATCCGCTCCCCCGCATCGATGATTTATTCGATCAACTACAAGGTGTAAAATTCTTCTCTAAAATCGATTTACGATCTGGTTATCATCAACTACGGGTGAAAGGGGAGGATGTCGCTAAGACTGCTTTCCGTACTCGTTATGGTCATTATGAATTCCTTGTTATGCCGTTTGGATTGACTAATGCACCGGCTGTATTCATGGATTTAATGAACCGGGTTTTTCACGAATACTTGGATAAATTTGTCATTGTATTCATCGATGATATTATGGTCTTTTCGAAGACAAAGACGGACCATGAAGATCATCTCCGCATCATTTTGGAAACTCTACGTCAGAAAAAGCTATACGCTAAATTTTCAAAGTGTGAATTCTGGTTGGAGAAGGTGGCATTTCTGGGACATGTTGTGTCAGCCGATGGAATTATGATGGATCCTGCGAAGGTTGAGTCTATCACTAAATGGCCAAGACCAACGACGGTGACAGAGGTTCGTAGTTTCTTGGGCCTTGCGGGTTATTATCGGCGATTTGTAGAAGGGTTCTCACGTTTAGCATTACCGTTGACTAAACTTATGCGAAAAGGTGAGAAATTTGAGTGGGATGAAGAACGGGAGAGGAGTTTTGAGGAGTTGAAGACGAGACTCGTTTCGGCTCCGATACTTACTCTTCCTTCTGGCACCGGCGGTTACCAAGTTTATAGTGATGCTTCAAAAAAAGGTCTAGGGTGTGTACTTATGCAGCACGGTAAGGTTATTGCGTATGCATCGCGACAACTAAAACCGTATGAAGCTAATTATCCTACACATGACTTAGAACTAGCAGCAGTTGTGTTTGCCTTGAAAATTTGGAGGCATTATCTGTACGGGGAAACTTGTGACATTTTCACCGATCACAAGAGTCTTAAGTACATTTTCACTCAGAAGGAATTGAATATGAGGCAGAGGCGCTGGTTGGAACTTCTCAAGGATTATGATGCAAACATCCAGTATCATCCCAGAAAGGCTAACGTAGTAGCCGATGCACTTAGCAGAAAGACGAGAATCTTAGCAGGAATCGAAATAGGACGTGAACTAATCACCGATTTGGAGCGTTTGGATGTTGAGTTTTGTGTTCGCGGCACTAATGGTTTTTGGGCTAGTATGAAGGTTGAGCCTAATCTTATACTACAAATTAAAGAAGCTCGGAAAGATGATGGCGAATTATGGGCTGTGTTGCAGAAAGCTGACGAGAATGCGCATACGAAGTTTCGGGTGGACGAAGAAGGTGTAATCTGGTATGGGGATAGATTGTGCGTTCCAGAGGACCCTACTCTTCGTGAGGCCTTGTTGACGGAAGCACACAGTTCTCCTTTCTCCATTCATCCGGGTTCCACTAAAATGTACGGTGATCAAAAACAACATTTCTGGTGGAATGGCATGAAGCAAGATGTGGCTACGTTTGTATCTCGATGTATGATTTGTCAGCAGGTAAAAATTGAGCATCAGCGTGCTAGCGGTCTCCTACAACCCTTGGATATTCCCGTTTGGAAATGGGATGAGATATCCATGGATTTTGTGACTGGACTCCCGAATACGCAGAAGAAGCATGATGCTATCTGGGTTATAGTGGATCGATTGACCAAATCGGCTCACTTTCTTCCCATTCGGAAGGACTATTCTGTGAGTAAATTGGCAGATATCTTTCGGCAAGAGATTATTCGGTTGCATGGTACTCCAGCAGCAATTGTATCCGATAGGGATCCGCGCTTTACATCTTGATTCTGGAAAGGTTTACAGAAAGCTTGGGGTACTAGACTCAAATTTAGTACAGCATTTCATCCACAGACTGATGGTCAGACCGAACGAACCATTCAGACTTTGGAGGACATGTTGAGGTCTTGTGCTTTGGAATGGACGAGAAATTGGGACGAATATCTATGTCTTGTGGAGTTTGCCTACAACAATAGTTGGCATGTTAGCATTAAGGCAGCCCCGTTTGAGCTTTTGTATGGACGTAAGTGTCGTGCTCCTATTTGTTGGAATGAAGTAGGTGAACGCATTATCGAGGGTCTGGAACTTATCGAGGTGACTAACGAAAAGGTTGCCATTGCTAAGGAAAAGCTTAAGGAAGCTAGGTCTCGACAAAAGAGTTATGCTGATCGTCATAGGAGAGAGTTATCCTTTAGTCCCGGAGATCGTGTTTTTCTGAAAGTTTCTCCGTGTCGCGGTGTTCGTCGTTTCGGTATTAAGGGGAAACTTAGTCCACGTTTTATTGGCCCTTTTGAGATTCTCGATCGTTTTGGGGAGGTTTCTTATCGTTTGGCTCTACCCCCACAGTTATCTCACGTGCATAATGTGTTCCATGTATCACTTTTGAGGGGATACAAGTATCACCCTCTGCATGTCGTTTCATATCCTTTGGATCAAATCCAAGAAGACTTATCTCTAGCCGAGGAGCCCGAGGCTATCTTGGATCGTCAAGAACGTGTTATGAGAAACAAGACCATTCCTTTTGTTAAGATTCTTTGGAAGAATCATCCTGAGCGCGAGGCTACTTGGGAAACCGAGGAATCGATGCGCTCTAACTATCCTCATTTCTATAGCCATTCTTTAACAAGAAAGTTGAAAGTCGCTCATACCAAGCTCTAGGAGCCTGATGTAATCCATAAAGAGCCTTGACCACCTTGTAAACTTTCTTGGGATGAAGTGGATCTACAAAGCCCTTAGGTTGAGTGACATACACCTCCTCATCAATTTTGCCATAGAGAAATGCACTCTTGACATCCATCTGAAACACCGTAAAGCCCACATAAGAAGCAAAAGCAAAAAATAGACGAATGGCCTCAATCCTTGCAACCAGAGCAAAAACTTCAGTGTAGTCAATGCCCTCAATTTGAATGTGGCCCTGTGCGACAAGCCTAGCTTTATTCCTCACGACAATTCCCCGTGCATCCTTCTTGTTCTTGAGAATCCATTTGGTATTGATTGCTGTCTTTCCATCTGGTAAGTCAACTAGAACCCAAACATTCTGAAACAAGAATTGCTGCATTTCCTCCTGCATAGCCTCTACTTAACTTTGATCCTCAAGAGCATGAGAGACTGACCTAGGTTCCACCTGTGAAAGAAAACAAGCAAACAAACAGTGTTGAAAGTCCGTATGATTATTATGCTTTTGGTCTTCAATATAGCTCACAAGAGCATGATGATCAGACGCGGCCTTCTTCTGCATTCCGCGTGTCTTGATAGTAGAACCAGGATCTCCAATGATTTGGGTGGTAGGGTGATCTTTGTGTGATTGCAAGACTGGATTGGAAGCTACCTCCACTTCTGGTGCCAAGTTATTGAGATCACCAACAAAGTCAGCATCATATGAAGCAGCGTTGAAAATCCCATCTACTGGTTGTTTATGAATATCATCCAGCTTGGTAGAAGACTTATTTTGATGGTTCCCCAAATCAGAAGGACTGGAGAACGAGTATTTGAAGCAGAATCACTAGCTGGAGTACCAACAGGTGATAAGCTAGCACTAGGAGCAGAAGCTGGGGTACCAGGAGCAGCTTTGTCAGTAGGCGTATTCAAGGGAAACTCAAAACCACCTTGAGCAGCTGCTGTAGTAGCTTCTTGTTGTTTTTTGAGTAGAGTGTCAAGAGATACTTAGGAATCCAGTACATCCAATAGAGTTGCATCACTAGGAGGAGTAGGAGAGACTGTGGTGGAGTAGTATGGAACCACAAAAATGTCATCCTCGTCATCTGAATCAGAAAGACTAGAAGGAACACCTGTACTAGAAGTTGCAAACACTTGTAGACCTGCATCATGGTTAGTTTTGAAACGAAAATATCCTAACGAATCACTAAGATAATCAAGATCAAAATACCATTCAGGACCCTTGCCTTGGATGTTTGACTTCTCTTCAAAATACCTGAGATTTATAGTTTCAATGATCCGCTTGGCTTGGAGATTGTAGACACGATAAGGAGTGAGCTGAATATCCCACAATGTATCCTTCATCTGCCTTGCCATCGAACTTCCCCAAATAGTCACTAGTATTCAGAATGGTTACTGGACACCCAAAAGGCTTCAAATGAGCAATATTTGGAACTTTGCCCGTTAGAAGCTCATAAGGAGTCTTCTTGTGAGGATTGGTAATAGAAACCCTATTCAAAACATAACTTGCTGTAAAACCCACATTCTTATAATATGGAAATTTAAATAAAGTATGATATTTGAACATTTTATATGAATTTGAGAGTTTTATGTAAGTTTAATAGTAGAGATTTTATTTACTTAATATAATTTAAAGCATAGTTGGTTTGTGCAGTGTAACTTATTTCTGTTGTAGGTTAATATTATATTGATCAAATATTAGATTTACATATTAGGAGAAGGCAAACGGGCAACAAGCTGCGCCGCTAGCCCTTTTTGTATAGCAAAACCATGTCTATTAAATACAACGTTTGTGGATTTAGGAGTCAAAACATTACTATTCATAACACGTTGTATTCTCGTAAGTAGCTCCACCGCCTCAAGTGCAAGGAAACCAAATGTATCAAACGCGAAAGGAATAAACACGTGTTGATTTTCAACACATGCTTTCTCGTGTTTAGTCACTTTGCACGAGGCGGCTTTTATAGCAGCCTGACCCGCTGTAAAATCTCGACTGCCTAGCCCCACGAGAGGAGAAACCCCTGTCAAATCAACACACGCATGTTTACCTCCAACCCATCCAAAAACCAAAACATCAGCGGGTCTCAGTGTGGATCTTCCATCTGACGGGTCGGTCAAGAAATTCACAGGTGCCTCTTTCTTGGCGGAGATCCCGGCACGCCTACATATGTCGTAAAGAACGTCCCTAACAAAATCATGTCGATACTTGAAACCCGGAAGTTCTTTACAATGAACCGCATGTTCCCCAAAAGAATCCAAACATGCCTTGCGACAAATAGGGCATATAGCATCAACCAGAAATAATGGAATCATAAGGCGATACTTAAGGATAGTGCGGTATTCCACCGGCGACATATGTTGACCGAGCCCGTCTATGGGGATAGCTTGTAGGAAATCTTGAGCATGTGGTGAGCGCAGACACTCGAAAACTGCTTTCTGTCTAACCGTCATGTCAAAGTGGGCTTCCATATCTTTGACCATCTCACTAAAAAGGGCACTCGCCAATGTTTCTTAGGCTTTAGATGGGGCGGTGTCCTTATTAGCGAAAACGCTAAAATCAAAGCTTGGAATCGTATCACGAAGACAAGCTAAAGCAGAAACGTAATCATCGTCCATACCACATATACCACTGTCACGTAAGATGTGGTCTTGTAGACCCAAGATTGGGCCCTCGAGGCCACAAAAGCATAGGAGGAGACCACTTTTTATCAAATTATCTTATAATCTATACTTTAAATAAAGACAAAGTATAAATGGACATCTTAAACTAATATGAATAAATATTTTAAAACTTAGGTTATCTTTGTTTAAAAAAGTACACACTTTGTTAAATGTACACTTGTTGTAAGACTTGTTAAAATGGGAAAAAGGTAACTTTTTGGTATGTTATAATGGCATTAAAATTGAGATGAAACTCCTTCCCCATTTTTGACTAAGACACACGAAATTTTGTAGGTTTTAGGAATGATTTTGATGATTTTTAATGTGTTTTAATGCAAAGATGTAACATATGTTTCAAGGATTGAAAAACCTGGTTAATGTTATTCCTTAATTAAAGCTTTTAACTAAAATAGAATTTTGCTATATAAAGTCACCCCATGGCAGGCCTAAAACACACAACAAACACTTTTCACTTTGCCTAAACTCTACCAAAATCTCCTCTCATCTCCATTGTTAAGAAAACCTTAAAACCTTAAGGTTGTTCTTGATCTTTCTCCTCTCTAAACCTCCATTCTTGTTACTAAACATCCATTATTATTATTTTGTGTGTATAGTGATTACTATATCATTATACACATCTCATGTAAGTCCTTATAATCCTTATGTCACCTTTATGGCTTTCTTATATTTTGATTTAATGCATAAACATGATTTCTAGGGTTTTGAAACCCTAAAAATGTGTTTTGGTGATTCAATACCTTAAAAACGTTTTTGTATGTTAGATCTTGTTTTAGACCAGCCTAAATATGTTCTAATATAGTTTTATAAAGTTTTTATAAAGATCTAGCTAACCTATGGTGGTCTAGATCATTAAACCGGCTCATACGTAATAATAACTAAGGGCTGTCCGGATTTTGGGTGATCTTGTAAGGGCTGTAAAACGGGTTTTATAACATCTTTTTAAGAGTTTCAAAATCCTAAGACCATCTACAATGAATCTAGTTTTCATAACAGGTCTTAAAACGTTTTGAAGTGGTTTGGAACTATGGTTACCGTGTCGATCTTTGAAAACAGTCCTTAAAAATCAGAATATGAGTCATCTTGTAAGAGTCATATCTTGAGCCTCGGGATAGATTTTTGAGTGAATCCGGGGTCTAATACTATCTACTTCGAATGTATTTTTCAAATATTGACTTTAATCTGTGAGTATGGTTTCGGAAAATGGTTTTACAGTCGGATCTTCTAAAACAGTCCCTAAATGACGGGTTTTGGGAAAGTGTATAATTAGGGTTTTGAATCACCAAATCATGAAACCTTGTAATCTTTTGTGCTAGAACAGTATGTAAGACATATTTTTATGTATCTTTTAGCCTTGGTGACACGGGAATAGGACTTGTTGCTTTGTATACGATTCCGTGACTTGTTTGTGCTTTTAAGGTACGGATATTCGGTTCTTTATTAAAGAACACTCTTTTACTCTTTCTTACACAACTCCATTTGATAAATCCCTATGCCATTGCTATGTTCCCACATCCTTAGTTTCTGTTTTGATATGATCCTTAAATTCTTTGCCTTGTTATGATTCTGTTATTTTTATGCTTTTATATGTTCCCCATTTGAATACTTATATTTTTCCTAGTTGTTATGCTTTTGAAATGAACCCTTAAGCCCGAGCCATATTTTGTATCTAGTCATGGGGGTACCATGACCATGTCATACGATGCACCGGTGACATGACACTAACTGGGGCGGTGTGATTAGATCCCCGGCGTTCCCTTTTGGTGCACATAATTATTATATTATTGTGAGTGCGGGTGCTAGTCATGAGCTAGTGCACGTGCTATTGACATTTGTTTTGCAGGGAGCGTATGGATGCATCCTAGGTATTTGTTTGATATGATATGATGTGATTTAATGTGATAGGTTTGTGTGTGGAATACACGCTATCACTTTGGTACATAGGAGTCGCAATCCTAGTACACATATATGATTATTTGGTTGATTTGGATATGTGATTTGTTATGTGTGCTCGTGGGCTATTCTTGTCTTTTATTAACCCTTTTTATTCATCCACTTAATCATCCTTATGATTCATACATTGTGATACCTTCATTATTGTTATATATTTTTCCTTAAATCATATTTGTTATATCCGTTCGCTGGGCGTTTTGCTCAGCCGTTTCTTTTTCCATGCGGCAGGTATTAAGCGGGAGACGGGGCATTGAGAGAGTTTGGACTTACCTAGATTCACCCAAGTTTTTAATAAATCTTAAGACATTTTATGATTTGATACTTTGCATTTTGGACCCCGTTGTTTTGGGGATTTCTGTTTATTAAGATATTACTTTAAGTATTTTGGATTTAATAAAAGTTTCATTTTTGCCCTTTTAAAATTTGATGTATCTGATGTGACACCATATTAGTAGCACTTTGACTCTTTTCGGAGCGGGGTGTTACACTTGCAGTATTAACGGCTTCTGTCCAGAACATGGTTGGAAGCTTGGAATCGGCAAACATTGTTCTTGCTGCTTCTATTAGGGTCCTGTTCTTTCTCTCTGCCACGCCATTCTGTTGAGGAGTTCTTGCTGCACTATAATCTCTTTTGATGCCCTTAGCATTACAAAGTGCTATGAGGTCTTTATTTTTGAACACGGTTCCATTATCACAACGAATACCTTTAACTTTCTTGGTCAACTGGTTCTCTATAAGGGTAAGAAAATCTCTAAGAATTGAGTAGGTCTCACTCTTGGCAGCCATGAAGAACACCCACGTAAACCTGCTATATCCATCAGTTACCACCAGACAAAATTGTTTATGGTCAATGCTCCTAATGGAAGTAGGACCAAATAAATCCATGTGTAGTAGCTGCAATGGTTCAATAATAAGACTAAGAGCAGTAATGGCCTTGAAGGATGCTTTGTGCTGTTTGCCTTTGCTACAAGCAATACAATTTATATCATTTCTAAACGACTTGGGAGGTAAACCAGAGACCAGATTCAGATTTGCTAGTTTGTGAATGGTCTTGAAGTTCACATGCCCCATCCTTCTGTGCCATTGAGTGGATTCATCTTCTGAGGCTTTAGCAACCAGACATGCTAGTTGACCCGTATGGTTGACTTCATTCAGCTTGATGCTATAGAGATTGTATCTTCTAGGGATTCTGAGCAGAACCTGTGAGTCATCCGGAAGCTAAAAGTCTTTGGAGAGCACAAGTGCATCAGTATCCGTGAAGAGAACAAACTGCTTCTTGTCACAAATCTGAGAGACAGATATCAAGTTGAAGTGCTGAAGTGCTTCCACATAGTAGACCTGCTCAAAATTTAGATTAGGCGTCTTAATTGTTCCTTTGCCAGTGATCCTGCCTTCACCTCCACCAAAATAGACCTTTCCGCCTTGAAATGGTACAAAGTTAGAGAGAAGACTTCTATTTCCTGTCATGCTCCTGGAGCAACCACTATCAATAATGCCTAAACTAGGATCTTGGTATGGAGTAACCTACAACAACAAGAGAAGAAAAACGCAAAAGTTAGTGTCTTAAGGGGACCCAAACCTTTTCAGGTTTGAGCCTGCCTTGTGGATCTTTAGTAGAGAGCCAAGAAGATTGATGAGATCCACCGTTGTTCCTTGGTTGCCTATGCATCATATGGGTATTATTGTTTGACCAAGAACAACCTGCTGAGGGCTTAACAGCAGTTCCCAAACTTCCCAAACCAAAATACATGTGGTCAAAATTATTTGGATAAATTGGATTAAAATTTTGAAAATAGTTACTGGTGGATCTATTTGTTGTTAATCCAATGTTTCTCCAATGATCAGAAGGTAATGGAGAGGACCTTCTAGAAGAAGAAAACGATTGAGCACTAGGATTGAGTCTTCTAGAAGTATATGTGGCAGCTCCTGGTGGACCAGGAGCAGGAAATGCTTGATTAACAGAAGCATGTGTGTCATAAAAATCACAATCTTTAATCAAATGAAATGCACTTCCACAAACAAAACATGTTTTAATAGACCTTTTATTAGAATGACTTTGTTTCATACTGCTAACTTTATTACACACAATTCTAGGAGAAACATTCTTCCTAGGACTCAATAAACTAGGACCAGACACACTTGACTTAAAAGCAACTCTTTCTTCACACATCCTAGTACCAGTAGCAGCATGATCATTCGACTTGGAACTTGTAGGTCTTGACTCTTCACTTGAACCACTTGATGCAGAGTCACTGGCTTTGTCACTGAAAGTACACGAGACAAAGTCATTAGAATTAGTAGAACTTTTTGGGGACTCATGCATCTGTGATCCATCCAAGTCATGATGCCTAGAAGTGGGCATGAAAGTTCCAGTAAGAGGGGGAGGGACAGCATGCATTTCTGCTGCTGGTTTAAACCTATTGTACCTAGGTTATCCCTCTTCCTCTTTGTCGGCATCAAAGACACTCGAAAAAGATAAATCAAACACATCTTCTGAATCAATATATTTATCAAATCCTAACCCTCTTTTAGTCCTACCAGACATGCTACTATCAATTAATTTTGAAAGATTTGTAGGTGCCTTTTGCCATTTTTCAAATCTCAACATTGTAGCATCTAATCTTTCTTGCATCTCCTGTTTTTCTTTTATACTGGCATCCTTTACCTTTTATGTATATTTAAGCATATTAGTTGTGTTTTCTAAATCGATGCTCAGAATCCTAATTTTATCCTCATACTCACGTTGAGTATCTTGTAGCCACCTCTTTTGTTGTTCCAATGTGTTTAATGAAGCATTATAGGCTTGCACCTCTAAAAAATATTTATCATTCTGATCATTTACTTCATTAATTTGGGACAACAATTCTAAGTATTTATCATGACAACCAAGAGGAAAATGTTGTACCTGAGGTGAGATGCCCATAAGAGCAAATCCGTCCGCTTCTTCTGCATCAGATAGATTCCCAACAATCATTGCAAACACGTCAGTCGAGGATTCAGCTGATTCCAAAGTGGTAGTCTGATGATCATTTCAGTTGACCATAGAGTCAACAGATACCAATGCCTTCTTGTCATCTTTTACCTCCTGAACCTTGAAAGCTGAGTACCTGCTCTTCTCCTGGTCATTCTTGCTAGGGCATTCCCTTGCAAAGTGACCTTGTTGCTGACAGTTATAGCATCGAACCTTGCTTCTGTCGAATCTTGCTGGCTCCCGTGGGTTGTAATTGAATTTTCGACATGCTTTCTTCTCAAACTTGTGAACCCTAATAGTGAGCATGGCCATCTGCCATTTAAGATCCATTTCAACCAGGTCAAGTTTATCGACCTGTTTGAAGTCATCAAAAGCAAGTTGTTGTTGAGCATCAACATCAGCCACAAAAGAATGAAGAACGGCTTCTACCATACTACCAGACTTGGAAGTAGGATCAGGAGCAGAAGTATGCTGAACGGTATGTTGAGAAGACACAGTATTGCTTGGGCTGCTAGCATATGACATGGGACTGGATGCCATAGAACTCACAAAGGCATAATTAGCAGGAGTGGGAAAAGAATCACTTGAATATCCTCTCACATGAGGTTCAAAAGTTTTGAGCTTATGAAATAGATCATCAAAATTGAGATAGTCAAGCCCACCTTTTGCTTTGAGAGAGATTACCACATGATTCCATGAGTAGGGTAAGGCTCTAAGAAACCTTGCATTAATATCCGCATCGTCAGGCTTTGAACGAAGTTGATTCAATTGGCTCAATATATTTTGGAACCTGTCATACCCTTGATGTAAACCTTCAGTTTCTGAGATTTTGAATTCTGTGAATTCATCTCTCAGCATGGATCTTCGCATTTTCTTTGACTCCTCATTCCCACCAAACTTTGCTTTTATACCATTCCAGATCTCTCTAGCATCATCCACATGGTAGAAGTCACCCATGTGATCATCAGGAAGAGATTGAAGCAAAATAGTTTTTGCTTTGACCTCCTTCTGAATAGCTATGATTTCTTCATGAGATTTAGGATCAAGAAGAGTAATATTACCATTCTTGTCTCTTCCAGTTAGCTTCCTGCTGTTCCCATTCAGAATAACCTTCCAAAGGTCTTGATCAGTATTGGTGATCCACCATTCCATCTTCATTGCCCAACTATCATATTCATCCTTTTTCAGAAGAGGGAATTTACCATTAGTGTTGGAAACCGTAGCAACGATCTGCTGAGGTTGCACAATTTTAGGAGTGTTGTCTTCTCCTGTTTGAGTAGAAGTTGAGGCAGACATGATTAAACAAAAATGTCAGTAAAAAGAAAACTTGATTCTTCTTGTATAGAGACCCTCCCAGGCTCTGATACCACTTGTTGGGTCTATTAGATGTAGATCTTGCAGTCAGTCAGGAACGGTGAACGACTTCTGTAATCACAAGTCAATTCACAGAGAGACTCTATACACAATATGAATGCAGAATACAAATATAATAGAGAAGAACAGAATAACTATAAAGACTTGATCCTTTCTAAGGATTTCTAATATTGATAATCACCAGAACTATGTTTGATGAAGGTGTGTCTAACCCTTCTGCCTAAGGTTCCTTTTATGCTACAAGGAAACCCTAATACAACATTAAACAAAACGTGTAAAACTGATATGCATATCCTTTCCTAACATATCTCATGCATATCCTAACAGAATAATAAATAAATAACAAAGTTTGACTTTGACTAGGACCAGGAGCACGACTTGCTCCTACTACTACTAGGACCAGGAGGAACTACATACCTCCTACTCTACCTATTACATTTAACTATTCCAATGGTCCTAACAGTGTACTTTGAAGTAATCGGATCAACTTCCAGGGGGAAGTAGTGTACATGGAATGGTATCTACTTACTTTATATGATTTTTATGAAGTATTCTGCAGGCGTGAGAAGAATTGTTGATGATTTCCTACATGTTACCCCAAACGGATTATCACCAAAACCTAAACGACATGAAACAGTATAGAAGCAGTGTTATTTGGTGTGGTTCTTCTACAAATTTCCGTTGTGCACTTAAACCGATGAGCTAGAAGATTGTTCAAACTACATCAAAGTGTCAGAATCTGCTTAAGATACAGATATTGGTTTGGGGGGGAAGCTGATTCAGAAACTTCGTCAAAAAGAAGTCTATGAAGAAAGTTTTTTAATACATGCTGCATGAATTGGGGGGAAGTTAATCCAAATCATGCATATTACAATTGTTCCACAACAAGTAAAGACAAAGAGGATTCAAGCTGAGGTACAAGTTATGAAGACAAGAAGAATTAAAAGACATCCTCAGCATTGGAAGCGCCTTGGAAGACTTTATTTTGTTGTATTTTTACTTGTTAGGAACATTGTAAGTAATTCCGTATGTCTCCATATTGGGGGAAGATTGTTAGCCCCAAAATGTGAGCGCCATTTACGGAATTACATTAGATTCAGATAGACAAAACGTGGAGGGACTACTATTGACAAGTTGTCAAAGTCACTCCATGTCTAGCCTATATATACCCCTCCATACTTCCATGGAGGGGTGAGGTTTTTTCCCATTTGTGTATTTCAATTTCTCTCTCTAAATACACACACTCATTTCAAGTTTATCTTTCTCTCTCTAAAAATGTCTAAACATCACTTTTATCCTCCCCGACCTCCGGATCACCCTCTTGTTAGCTTGAATCTTATGATTAACATTCTTTATATTCTTCCACCTTTCTTTCTTACAAACTTTCCAAGACTCCTTATCATTGTATTATTTATCATACGAGAGTTACACTTTCATGTCTCGTTCATCTTTTCACCTCCAGTTCACGTCTTTTCTTCATTTATCGTGATGTAACCATTGATGAACCTACAATAGCAAATAAGTTTCATTAAGTATCATATGTTCATAATAATCATACAAATATATGCATAAACACCACGAATTCGCTCATATAAACATGTTAGATTTGAGCGTTATCAGCGTACTGGTGTAATTGTAGGAGATTAGGATCGGGATTCCGAATGGAAAACAACCTTGACCAAGCTTGGTGTATAGGCTCATTTTTCATGACCCAAACATCGGAAATATTGTTGTAGGTGTAGTCACACAGCATGCATAGCCCCTGTCGCAACACCCCTAAATGAATAGCTTTCTGGGCTCTTCGTATTTTCGGTAGAGCAACCGTGGTAATCGTTTCTTGTGATAAATGAACAGAAGCGATCCTTTCAGAGTTTGCTCTCCAAGTGAAATCGTTGTAGTATACCCGACCGTCATAACCCACATCATCCCCGAAGACAGAACCTCCGCCTGGATAAACGCCTCAGTTTTTCCAGTTTTTGTTCGCAACCGAAAACATTTTGACGCGGTTGTTTCGTTTTGAAACGGCCACCACCTTGTAATCCCCGTCTATTATCTTACCAAATCCATACCCAACGTGATCTGGCTTATCCCTAACAAAACACGAGTCGATGGAATATGTATAACGAGTACCAGGGTTGTACAGTGACAACCTTGTTGTGTTCACCATGCATATCAATCCGTCACACGACCCGACAACTCTATTGAAGTTGTCACTAATAAAAGGATGACCTAGCCCCGTGAATACTGATGTAGGGTTATTTATGGAGTTATCGGTCAGTGACCGAGTCCGAACCCCTTCAAAACTCCTAAATACTAACCGTGAATGCTGTGAAGCATTCGCTTGCATTCTGACAAATGTTTGATCCGAGATGATCGACAACCATGTTTTGCAAATGGATGTGCATAACAACAGGGATGAAACATGAAGATTTAGTACAACAATGATCATAATGTCTATGGGTAAATCTAGAATATGAGCCATTTTTTTTTGTAATTTAGATGAATATTGAAATTTTGATATGTATGAACTGTGCTATAATTAGATGTTAATGGATGGGGGGTGGTTTTTCTTAACTTATAGTTTAACATGATCTCAGAAGTTAGTGGGTGGTTTATTTTATGATGTGAGCAGTTATGAACCCCTTTGAACTTCCATGACTCAACTGAGTGAAGGGAATCTAAATTAACTGAAAATAGTTAACTAACATTTGCTAGAAACCGTGTATAATTAACTTTAATCATGACAAAACATTTGATATGAGCAGTTATGAACCCCTTTGAACTTCCAAGACTCATATTGAGTGAAGGGAATCTAAATTAACTGAAATTAGTTAACAAACATTTGCTAGAAAACTGTGTATAATTAACTTTAATCATGACAAAACATTTAAATGGTAAAATATTAACAAGTATTTATGTTTTTATGTTATGTAGGGATAAGAAGCTAAAGTTATTTTCACGAGTAAGGGTTGCACTACTTTAGTTTAATAAGAGGCAAGTTGAATGAAACACGCAGGAACATGTTCAGTGAATTGTGTTTTGGTCGGTGGTTGGATTTGTCCTGTGTTCAGCACGACCCGTCTTTGATACACGGGATGCTTCAAAAGCAACGGTTTGTTAATGATGGCCATTATGACTTGCCAATTGTCTATAACCACTACGGTAAGAGTTTACATTTTGCCCGACCCGAGTTTGCCGTTGTAACAGGTCTACGTTTCGGAACGGTTAACTTTAGTGTAAATCGAGAAGGTGAAATAAGATTTGTGACGCGTGTGCTACCTAAGAAAGTTGGCAAAACTGTAACCAACCTAGATCTTTTAGGTGTAATAGAGGATGAAGAGCTATTCAGTATGTTAAGTAATGAAGTTTCTGTACGTGTAGCCCTACTTCTTGCTTTGCAAATGTGTTTTATGGGAACTTTGTGGCTGAACCGGTCGATGACAAGCTGCTGCGTTTGGTTGAAGACATTGACGCCTGGAACAAGTTCCCATGGAGTGAGTACGTTTGGAGGCATTTGTACGAGGAGATTGTGAACGTAGCTTCAAAAAACGTATGGAAACACCAACAGGAGCTTCTTAAATCTGTACAGTTTTTCCATACTGATACGATATCCGGATTTGTTTGGGCTTTCATGGTTAGTTGTTTTTTATTATATAACCACATCAATGATCAAACTCACATTCTATATTGTTTTAGATTGACAACATTCATGATTTATATAAATGTAGACCTGGATTTCTGAGACTTTTGAAGTTCACATTTATTGGTGGAGTAAGGACGTGACTGTGTTTCCAAGACCGTTATCCTGGTCAAGAAAGATGCTTTTAAACAAACCAGATTATGATTTGATATTTTCCAAGGTAAACCCTTGTATGCTATGATTTATCTTTTAATTTACATCATGTAATTAATGTTATTTAAATTTTATGTAGGACGTTAACCTTAAATTTGATCTTATATCAACAAGGGAGTAACAACAGGCCGAATGGTTTAAGATATTAAGCGATTTCTACCAGAGGTACATACCAAGGGTGCCTGCCAAAAAAGTCCCTGATCAGTATGACCTTTATTTCGCAAAGCTTAAAGCCAGGCGCAAGGTTGGAAACACAATAAAAAGAGATTTGCCAATGTTACGGAGGTGTGGAGGCAGTGGTCAGTAAGATATTAAACTACAGGATCATTCATTAAGGAGCTAAACACTCGTGTGTATAAGCTTGAGGTCATTATTAAGGTATGCTTTGTTCTTACCCAAAACATATCATGGTTATCAATTATTTTACCATATATGAGTATATGATGATCATGTACATTTTATATAAATGCAGGTGTTGGCCAGGGAAAGAATTAAAGGACCAAATGTACGTCTACTTCTGTAAGCCTATTACATGT
The DNA here is from genome assembly GCA_025667525.1 of Glebionis coronaria. NCBI lineage: Eukaryota > Viridiplantae > Streptophyta > Magnoliopsida > Asterales > Asteraceae > Glebionis > Glebionis coronaria. The sequence goes on from CM046878.1 coordinate 543,656,813, forward strand.
AACTTATTATCGAGTCCTTGTTATAACCTATATTTTGTAATATTATTCAGAATAGATGGGAGTTTGGTGGATTACCTGGAAACTTGAATATAGACGTATACGATGACCTTAATAAAGAGTATATTTCGTTGGTTGAATTGAAAGCACTTGATGATGGAGAGGCTCGTGCAGATAATTATATAGACCTGGAAGCTAGTGATGTAATTATCTGATTATATTTGTATAGCAATCTCCGTAACCGAAACCTTAAAAGTGTATTTAACGCATACATCTAACAAGAATATATGATGGAAGAGGAATTTATGAATCGAGAACGTGAAGAGGAGATGTGGCGTTTGGCTGATACCAAGATCCAGGAAGAATTATTCTTAAAAGCATTGAATAAGGAGATTAGGAAACGAGCTGAAAAAGAGGCAATGTTAAAAGTTGAGGCCGCAACAAAAAAAGGAGATACGAAATTATGAACTCGGAACATTGGAAAGCGGCTACTAAAGCGGTTAGGAATGGTAGCATAAATGAATATGGTAGTGATTATTCCCCCTACTACTGGAGTAATAGTTCTTTTAGGGTCAATTCAAAGCGAATACTTACAGATGAAGATGATGTTTACATGGAAGAATATTTGAAAGACGTTGAACCTTGGGTTGAGGTACATAAACGCTCCACACATTCTATGTCCCCTTTTTTACCAGGGGAAAGGAAGTAATCATTACTCTCAGAATACCAAGGCTGTTCAAGCTCGATTAATGTCGGACGGAAAATAAGACCTGGATCGGACCACATCTCAAACAGTTTCTCGTAATGAGCTTTCACAAATTGACCACCACTAGTCCATGCTAATCCACGCGGTTTTACTTTATGGTTTTTATTCCACCAATGGCTACTGTTTCTAAAGATCTCCAAAACGTATATCTACATTACAATTATAACAATACACGTAAACAATCGACCTTATCATAATTATATAATCTTATCAAAAATTAATATATTTCCTTTTTGGTAACTTCTTACCTTCAGTGCCCAAACAAATCAATAGAGAGCGTACGTCTGCTCCTTGTTAGACTCGTCATTCTCTTTCTCCTCCTCATCATCAACATTATCTAGCGACATACATTTCTTCTTCTTATTCTTCTTCTGATCCCTCTCAATGCACGTGTTGTCATTCACATTCTCTTCCCCATCATCAACTTTATTTACGACTTTACTCGTCTTCTTCTTCTTCTGCTCCCTCTTAAGGTGCTTAGCTACAACATTAACCATCCGTGTGTAGAATGTTCTCCAGAAATACTCCTCCCAAGGATATTCATTATACCAGGCCAGGTCTTCTACTACTTCCAATACTATGTCAGGCACGTTGAACCTTAGCTCTCTACCCATAAACACCATAGTTGTTATTAAAATTAAACATACACTCACAACATCATCATCAAACATAGCTGCCCAAGCTTTACGATTACTTGTTAGTGATAACAAGTCGGTGCCTAAAACTTTTTTTTCAACATGGAAGCTTTACTAGGGAATAAACGGTCACAGAAAGGGCTATCTGGAAGACCTTTACATGTTTCTTCTCTGTGCAATTTCCCAAATTTAAATCAAGTAATTAAACAAAATTCTTCACGAACAAAATCAAACGAACAACCACCTATTTTGTAACTTATGGGGGGCATGTGTCACATATTTTTTCTGCATAAACTTGGTGTTGGCAAATGTAATTATATAAATGATTATCAAGATTAAATTCCGGTAAATCAAGCCATTTGTCAAAGACGGTAGATCTAAACATCCTATTACGTTTTGAATTGGAAGCCAATAAAGTCTTTAACATACGTAAAGTAGAGAGATTGGATTGAATTGTAACCTTCGCATCAAATACCTCAACACGGTCGTCCATAATTAGTACACCTTTTAGTGATCTGGGTTCTGCAACGCTATAGTCGACTGCCAGTAATTGTCCGTTGTGCAATAACCCTCACGACGATGTCAATTGATTTACATTGTACATTGTTTGATTCTGGAATAATGACTTTTTAATGGGTTTTTATTAGGGTTTGTGGGGGTTCTTTTGAAGGTGGAGGACGACGATGTCGGCCTTAATTTAGTAAAGTTTAAGAATGGAATGGCCCACAAGGTTGCCTCGAAATAAAGTATAAACATGTGGGTTGCCTCGCACTTCGAGCGTATAAATTTTATTTTTTTGGGTTGTCTCACAAAATTATTTAAGTTGCCTCGATCTAGGACCGTATAAATTTTTTTTTGGTTGCCTCATAAAATCATTTAAGTTGCCTCGAACTGGGACCGTATAAAATTTAATTTTTTTGGTTGCCTCGTATGTTCTTTGGGGTTGCCTCAAAAAAGTATACGGAACGTGATAACACATACGCTTGATTGGAAATCCACGTGTGGGCCTACTATTGAAGTTGCCTCGGTTGCCTTGTGAGTTGTGACATTTTGGTCCACCTGACCAATACTGGCCATTTACAGAAAGTTCCCTTATAAATAAGTCATTTATAGAAATACCCCTTTAACTAATTACTAAACATAAACCATATTAATAAAAAACAATAATCTCCTTTTGTTTTACCTTGTAAAAGCCGGTAAAAAAGGCTACAAGATGGGAACAAATAATTTTTTTACAACTTTTAAAAAGATATATAAATAATCTCCAAAAAACCCTTACACCCTTTTCTAAAATTAAGCTCTAATTCTTTTGGTAAGTATATAACAAAATATTAAATACAATATTTTATATGAAATATGGGGGGGTCAGCAAAAATAATTATTTTATAAAGATATTTTTTTAAATACTATATATTATATCTTTTTAATTTCATTAATTTTATAACATAGGTTCTAATTATTTTAAACTTCTTAATTACTTTAAATACACATTTAAATAAAATAAAATAAGTAAAATGAAATTTTACGAAATGAAATAAAACTTTTAATTTTCAAAACAAACTGAAATGACCAAATTTTATATTTTCAAACTGCGAGTTTTACATATATAATAAATTTCGAAACATAGAATTAATTACATTAATCGTCTATGTAGTTTGCTAGATCCTATACTTTTGGTCCTTGTGTTTTCGTATCTAATTTATTTCTCGTGATATGCAAAATTTACGGGTTTGATCCAAATAAGTAACGACGTCTAAACCGTCGTTAAATAAAGACTAACTTGATAAGGATGCTTAAATGTGAGGGCTAAAAATTGTAATAGTTAACTATATAAATGGTCTATGTGATTTGTTAGAAATTACAGATTTAATCAAATTTTCAATTTGTAACAAATTCGGTCCCTGTGGTTTTAACATGTATCGTGTTCAGTCAACTATGTCTAAAAATCTATGTTAAATGATCAAAATACCTTTACGTTCGACCATATATTTATCTTTTTGGTGAGGGTATTTTGGTCATTTCATGTAAAATAGACTGAATCAGATACATGTTAAAACCATAAAGACAAGATCTATTACGAAATGAAAAGTGAACATAATCCATAATTTCAAGTAAACTATAGGAGAGACCGATTTTGTAGTTAACTCACACTGTAAATTTTGATTACCTTAAAATATTTTTTTTTTTGTAGAATTCTTTTTTTTGGGCTAAAATTTTATTATACGATTTGTTTTTAATGTTTTTTTCCAATTTTCTAAAATAAATGTAATTTAGAATTGATTTAAGTTCATTTGAATACCAAGCTTATCTAAGATATGGAGGGACTCATCCTCATCCTTCATCTCCTTTTCATCCAATGACTAAGATTAAATCCCTAATTTATAATGCAAGGGTATTTCGATCATTTCACCATCTACTATAGAATGTTTTTCTTTTTTCTTCTCTCATAAAAAACACACCTCGGATCTCTCTTTTTTGCTCTCTACCCCCTACTTTATCTATCTACCTCCGATCCACTATTAATCCATCATTAACTAATCAAGAATCCATCGAGACGCGATCATGATGAATCCATGACGAATTCATCACGAAGATATCACCACGAACATCTATAATCACGAATCGATTCAACCATCACAAGGTTTAATTAATATGTATTCTTATTTTTAGCTTATTTGGTTTAAATAAGCTTATTAATTTATTATCATTAAGCTATTAATTAGATTATTGTGAACAAATCTTTTTGGATTGATTATTCTTAATTATAAGCTAAGTTCTTAGATGAGAAGTTATGAATAAGTTATGAAGTTGGATTACTAAGCTAGTTAGTTTGAATAAGCTTTTTTTTATTAAGATTAGAGTTATGAATAAGCTTTGTAAATTAAATGATTTGAATTTATTGTGTTGCATTATAAGATAGCTTATTAGATTACTTCAATGAGTTATATATTTTTGTGAATAAGATAGTTATGAATAAGCTTATTTTCATGTTAATAAGCTGTATTATTATGATATTTTTATAACTTTCTGATGTTATCATATATGATGTACATTTCTTATCATATATGATAGTGTTGTTTGTGATTTTCAGATATATACGATCATATATGATATGTGCATAAGTTAGTGATAAAGAGAAAGAAGATGATAAAGAGGGCTTCTTTTTCTAGAGAGTGTGTACTTTACAAAGTATGTTCACTTTTTATCATATATGATAATCATATGTTATAAGCTTATGCGAGTGTAAATATGTTGCATTATAAGGTATTTATGTGTTCTAAACCACTTCTTATTAGCTTAATATATCATATATGATACCTTATATTATCATATATAAATATATGATAGATATACTATATATGATCGGTATATTATATATGATACATGAGATATCATATATGATGTATCTAACAAACCAAAAGAAAAAACTAAACTTTATGACTAATTTACATAAATATCTTTTAACGTATTGTATATAGCTTGACCCTAAAACACTTTTTCTCTCTTATATAAATGCAGAATGTGCGAACATGACAACAAGAAGATAAAGATGCTACAATTGTCCGGTTAGAGCAAAGTAGATAGGGTACTTATCACAACAATCTGAAGTGCACGTGTAAAACCCGCATGCTTTTACCATGAACAGTACACTTAATAAACATATGTACTTATAAAAACTTTCCTTTTGTAGCATGAACACGTGTCACGATTATTAATTACAGAAGTTACGTACGTGTTATTGCACGATAAATATTACGTGCGAGTTAATACACGATAATTATCTATTATAATAATTATAGTCACGAACATTAAGTCACGAACATGTGAACTATGTATTATATATTACTATACAATAAACAGGAATTGCACATAGTATATATATATCGGGAACAATTATTCATAACATTAAATTCACGACATGTAAAACACGAGCGCACTCGATAAATATTAAGCATGAAAAACGAAAATGAAACAAGTAAGCATATGTGTGTTGGGGCCGACCAAATTAAAAGAAAAGAAAGAATGGGCTAGCTGGCCCATTACCCTTTTACTAGTAAACAAGATACCAAGGAAAACTCATTTATCACATTTTAGAAAAAACAACAAAAACCCTAGCCACCATGTTCCTTTGGCCGCCGGATTTTAAGAAGAAAACTAGAAAGGGAAATTGGTTGATCTTTGATTCGGGTTTAGTTATGTTAGTGTTCATAATTACTACGCGTCACGGTATCTCCTAAACTAAATCTTTTGATTTCCTTTCTTTTGATTTGATCAATTAAATAAGATCCAAGAACACATATGAATTGAGCATTAAAAACAAGTAATTACAAGATGTGAATCGGGTTGGTTTGGTTTTGGACACGAAAATCGAGACCACATAGGGTCTCGGTGGGATTTCTTAACAGCCGCTAGCTGTTTGTTTGTGTCAGCCGCAAGCCAGCAGCCCCACAGGGGTGCGTTTGGTGTAGCAGTGGAAGCAGCGGGGGCTGTGTGTTGCTCAGACAGTGGGAACCGAGAGTCCTTGACTCTTGGTGGGTAATTTGGGCACGGCAGGGGAACCCCTGGCTAGCCAGTGGGAACCCCTAGCCAGTCAGTGGCAACAGAGCAGCAGGCTAGGCTGCTGTCCGCCGACAATAACCGCCCAGCCACCGGCTGTGGTGGTGGTTGGTGCTCGGTTGGGTTTTCTCGGGTTTAGGGCTCGGGTACACTTGTCTTTGTTTTATTAATTAATTATTTTAATTAATTCATGGGGTCTCGGTCCGGTTCACATTACGTCTAAATTAATTAAACACGGGTCTGATTCATGACAAGTTTATACTAGCTAATTTATTTTACAAGCTTAATAATTTTTACAAGTATATTATTTAACAAGAGAATTAAATTAATTAAACATGACTAATAATTAATTTAATTTAACATGTACTTAGGTTAATTATTATTTATAAAATAATACATGTTTTAACCTAAGTATTTATTTATTAATTTAGACCATAGTATTTATTAATTATTAAGACATGAAAAATAATTATTTAACAAACATGACTTAGGTTATAATTAATATAATATTAATACATGTTTTAACCTAAGTATTTTATACACCTTAATTTAATTAAATCATGCTTATATTTAATTAAATCATATAACCTATAGTTTATTCAATTAACATGATATTATTAATAAACTATACTATAATCACATGACTTATGTTATTCAATCAGTAAACTTAAGCTTATATTATCAGCTTATTATTAATCCAGCTTATTTCTAAATATGGAAACTTTTTAATTCAGGAAACTTGCTATTTTTGGAAACTTTCTATTTTTAGAAACTGATCTATTTTAAGAAGTAATCTATTTTTATAAACTTTCTATTTTTGGAAACTTTCTATTTTAGGAAATCTGTTATTTTTAGAAAGTTACTTATTATTACACAGCAAGTATAATAATACAAGAACTTCAAGTTAATACTTAATCAGAATACATAGAATACATGATAAACACAATATAACATTAAAAATCAATAAAACAAGACTAGAACATATAAAACAAGCTAAGACATGATATAATCAACAAGATACTCAATAAACAGAATACTTATACATGTACCCTATTTATGTAACATTACTGAGATCGGAGTAGGCTTTCATTTTGTTCTTCCTTTCCGTTCACTAGACACAAGGTACGGATTTCCCGTCCTTTCAGTATGGACATTATTTCCTTATTAGGATTCCCCGTTTGCAGCCAACTGTTTTCCCAGTATTGTTTTATATGTTTGATTACTTATGTTAGTTTAAGAGCCTAATACATATACATGTGTTAGGACCTCTGTAATAGACATTTGTCATAGGTATACTAGGAGGTATGTAGTTCCTCCTAGTCCTTGTAATAGTAGGAGCAACACGTGCTCCTGGTCTTTAGAAAGTCAAACATTATTATTTTGAGTAGTTTGTTAGGATATGCATGAGATATGTTAGGAAAGGATATGCATATCAGAAGTTACACGTTTTGGTTTAATGATGTGTTAGGGTTTCCTTGTAGTATAAAAGGAACCATTGGTAGAAGGGTTACACACATCTTCATCAAACATTATTTAGTTCATATTAATAATAGAAATCCTTAGCAAGGATCAAGTTATTATAGTTATTATGTTTCTTCTTGTTCATAGTATTTGTATTCCGCACTTATACTGTGTGTTTCATCTAGAGTCTCTCTGTGAATAGACTTGTGATTACAGAAGTCGTTCACCATCTTTAACAGGCTGCAAGATCCATATCTAGTGGACCCAACAAATGGTATCAGAGCCTGGGAGAGTCTCTGCACAAGAAGAATCAATTTTTCTTTCTACTAACATCTTTGTTTAATCATGTCTGTCTCTAGTTCTACTGAAACAGGAGAAGCAATCACCTCTAAAACACAGCAACCTCAGCAAATCGTTGCTACTGTTTCCAATACAAATGGAAAATTCCCCCTCTTGAAGAAGGATGAGTATGATAGCTGGGCCATGAAGATGGAATGCTGTATCACCAATACTGATCTAGACCTTTGGAAAATTGTTCAGAATGGCAACAGTAAGAAGATTACTGGAAGAGACAAGAATGGTAATGTCATCCTTCTAGATCCTAAAACTCATGAAGAGATCACAGCTGTTCAGAAGGAAATCAAAGCATAAACTATTTTGCTTCAGTCCCTTCCTGATGATCACATGGGTGACTTTTATCACTTGGATGATGCTAGGGAGATTTGGAATGGGGTAAAGGCAAGGTTTGGAGGGAATGAGGAATCAAAGAAAATGCGCAGATCCATGCTGAGAGATGAATTCACAGAATTCAAGATCTCTGAAACTGAAGGTATTCATCAAGGGTATGACAGGTTCCAAAAGATACTTAGCCAGTTGAATCAACTCAGGTCCAAACCTGACAATGGAGATATCAATGTCAGGTTTCTTAGAGCCCTACCTCACTCATTGAATCAGGTAGTCATCTCTCCCAAAGCAAAAGGTGGCCTTCACTATCTTAATTTTGATTACATGTTTTATAAACTCAAAACCTTTGAGCCTCGTGTGAGAGGATACTCAAGTGATTCCTTTCCTACTCCTGCTAACTCTGCTTTTGTGAGTTCCATGGGATCTAGTCCAATGTCTTATGCTAGTAGCCCAAGCTATACTTTGACATCTCAACATACTTCTACTCCTGAACCAAAAGCCAAGACTGGCAGCATGGTAGAAGCTGTTCTTCACTCTTTTGTTGCTGATGTTGATCTACAACAACAGCTTGCTTTGATGATTTCAAACAGGTTGATAAACTTGACTTGGATGAAATGGATCTAAAATGGCAGATGGCTATGCTCACTCTCCGGGTTCATAAGTTTGAAAAGAAAGCCGGTCGAAAAGTCAACTACAACCCGAGAGAGCCAACCAGGTTTGATAGAAGCAAGGTTAGATGCTATAACTGCCAGCAGCAAGGACATTTTGCTAGGGAATGCCCTAAAAAAAATGACCAAGAGAAGAACAGGTATTCAGCCTTCAAGGTTCAAGAGATCAAGGATGAAAAGAAAGCTTTGGTGTCTGTTGATTCTATGGTTAACCGGAATGATCATCAGACTGCTACCTTGGAAACAGCTGAAGCTTCTACTGATGTATTTGCTATGATTGCTGGGAATATATCTGATGTTGAGGAAGCCAAAGAATTTGCTCTTATGGGAATCTCGCCTCAGGTACAAAATTGCCCTCTTGGTTGTCATGATAAATATTCAGAACTATTGACTCAATATAATGAACTTAATGAGCAAAATGACAAATATTTTCTAGAAGTTCAAGCATATAAGAGTTCTTTAAAAACATTGGAACAACAAAAGAGGTGGCTTCAAGATACTCAACGTGAATATGAGGATAAAATTAGAATTCTAAGCATTGATTTAGAAAACACCACTAACATGCTTGAATATACTGAAAAACTAAACAATGACAGTATTAAGGATAAGCAAGACATGCAAGAAAAATTGGATGCTACACTTTTACGATTTGAAAAATGGCAAAAAGCACCCAAGAATCTTTCAAAGTTAATTGATAGTAGCATGTCTGGTAGAACTAAGAGAGGTTTAGGCTTTGATAAATATATTGATTCAGAAGATGTGTTTGATTTATCTTTTTCAAGTGTCTTTGATCCTGACAAGAGGAGGAGGAGAAACCGAGTTACAATAGGTTTTAACCAGCTGCAGCAATGCATGCTGTTCCTCCACCTCTTACAGGAACTTTTATACCCATATCTAGGCATACTGACTTGGATGGATCACAGATGCATGAGTCTACAAAAAGCTCTACTAATACTAATGACTTTGTCTCTTGTACTTTCAGTGACAAGGCCAGTGACTATGCATCCTGTGGTTCAAGTGAAGAGTCAAGACCTTCAAGTTCTAAGACAAATGACCCTGCTGCTACTAGTTCTAAGCTGAGTGATGAGAGAGTTGCTTCTACTTCAACTGTTTCTAGTTCTAGTTTATTGAGTCCTAGGAATGTTGATTCTCCTAGAATTGTTTGTAATAAATTTAGCAGTGTGAAACAATGTCATTTGAATAAAAGGTCTTTTAAAACATGCTTTGTTAGTGGTAGTAAGTTTCATTTGATTAAGGACTGTGATTTTTATGATCAAACTCCTTCTGTTTATCAAGCTTATCCTACTCCTGGTCCACCAGGAGTTGCTCTTTTTTCTTCTAGAAGACTCAACCCATGTGCCCAATCCTATTCTTCTTCTAGAAGGAACACTCCTTCAGCTTCTAATATTTGGAGAAGCAATGGTTGCACCTACAATAGACCAACCATCAACTATTTTTAGAACTTTAATCAGAATTATGCTTTTAATTCAGACCAAATGTATTTTGGGTTTGGAAATTTGGGTACTGCTGTTAAGCCCTCGGTAGGTTGTTCTTGGTCACACAATAACACACATATGATGAATAGGCAACCTAAGAACAACAGTGGATCTCATTAATCTTCTTGGCTATCTACTAAAGTTCCACAAGGTAGACTCAAGCCTGAAAAGGTCTGGGTCCCCTTAAGACACTAACTTTTGCATATATCCTTTCTGTTGTAGATTACTCCATATCAAGATCCCACTCTTGGAATAGTTGATAGTGGATGCTCTAGGAGCATTACAGGGAATAAATAAATTTTATCTAACTTTGTACCATTTCAAAGGCGGAAAGGTCTACTTCGGAGGTGGTGAAGGAAGGATATCTGGCAAAGGAACTATTCAGACACCTAACCTTAATTTTGAGCAGGTCTACTATGTGGAAGCACTTCAATACTTCAACTTGATCTCTGTCTCTCATATTTGTGACAAGAAGCAGTTTGTCCTCTTTACGGATACTGAAGCACTGGTGTTATCCAAAGACTTTAAGCTACCAGATGACTCTCAAGTTCTACTCAGAATCCCTAGAAGACACAATCTCTATAGTATCAAGCTGAATGAAGTTAATCCTACTGGTCAATTAGCTTGTTTGGTTGCTAAAGCATCAGAAGATGAAGCCACTAAATGGCATAGAAGGATCGGACATGTAAACTTCAAGACCATTCACAAACTAGCAAATATGAACTTGGTCTCTGGCTTACCTCCCAAAACTTTCAGAAATGACAGCAATTGCCTTGCGTGCAGCAAGGGCAAACAACACAAAGCATCCTTCAAGGCCATTACTGCTCTCAGCCTCATAACTGAACCATTGCAGCTACTACACATGGATTTATTTGGTCCTACCTCCATTCGGAGCATTGACCATAAACAATACTGTCTTGTAGTAACTGATGGGTATAGCAGGTTCACGTGGATTTTCTTTCTGGCTGCCAAAAGTGAGACCTACTAAATTCTTAAGGACTTCATTACACTCATTGAGAATCAGCTGTCCAAGAAGGTGAAAGGTATCCGATGTGACAATGGAACAGAATTCAAAAATGCAGACCTCATAGCACTTTGCAATTCCAAAGGTATCAAACAAGATTATAATGCTGCCAGGACTCCTCAATAGAATGGTGTTGTAGAAAGGAAGAACAAGACTCTTATAGAAGCTGCAAGAACCATGCTTGCAGATTCCAAGCTTCCAACTATGTTTTGGATAGAAGCCGTCAATACTGCAAGTTATGTGTTGAATAGGGTTTCAATTACCAAACCCCATAAGAAGACTCCTTATGAGCTACTCACAACCAACGTACCCAGCATTCCTCATTTGAAGCCATTTGGTTGTCCTGTCACCATTCTGAATACTAGTGACTATTTGGGGAAATTTGATGGCAAGGCAGATGAAGGACACATTGTGGGATATTCAGCTCACTCTCGAGCTTATCGTGTTTATAATCTCCATGCCAAGCGTGTCATTGAAACTATAAATCTCAGGTACTTTGAGGAGAAGACAAACATCCAAGGCAAAGGTCCTGAATGGTATTTTGATCTTGATTATCTTAGTGACTCATTGGGATATTTTTGTTTCAAAACTAACCAAGATGCAGGTCCACAAGTGTTTGCAACTTCTAGTGCAGGTGCTCATTCTAGCTTTTCGGACTCAGATGAGGATGATGACATTTTTGTTGTTCCATCCTATTCTACCACAGTCTCTCCAAATACCAATGCTACTCCTATTGATGCCTCTCCATCAGACATTGTGGACTCACAAGGAGCTCTTGACACATTGCTCAAGCAACAACAAGATGCTACTACAGCAGCTCCTCAAGGAGGCTTTGAGTTTCCCTTGAGTACTCCTGTTGTCCCAGTTACTCCTAGTGCTCCTAATGTCACTCCTAGTGCAAGTTTAACACCTATTGGTAGTCCAGTTAGTGATCCTGCTTCCACAACTAGATTCTCTGGTCCTTCTGACTTGGGAAACTATCAAAAGAATACTTCTACTAAGCTAGATGATATTCATAAGCAACCAATAGATGGCATTTTTGACTCTGCTTCATATAATGATGACATTGTTGGGGATCTTAATAACTTGGCACCAGAAGTGGATGTAGCTCCTATTCCTGTTCAGCAGATCAATAAAGACCATCCTACTACTCAAATCATTGAAGATCATGGTTCTACTGTCAAGACTCGCCAAATGCATAAGAAAGCAACGTCTGATCATCATGCTCTTGTGAGCTACATTGAATACCAAAAGCGTAATAATCACACAGACTTTCTTCACTGTTTGTTTTCTTGTTTTCTTTCACAGGTGGAACCTAGGTCAGTCTCACATGCTCTTGAGGATCAAAGTTGGGTGGAGGCTATGCAGGAGGAGATGCAGCCGTTCTTGTTTCAAAATGTTTGGATCCTAGTTGACTTGCCGGATGGAAAGACAACAATTGGTACCAAATGGATTCTCAAAAACAAGAAAGATGCAAGGGTTATTGTGGTGAGAAATAAGTCTAGGCTGGTTGCACAAGGTCATACTCAACTTGAAGGAATTGACTATACTGAAGTCTTTGCTCCTGTTGCTAGGATTGAGGCCATTCGTCTGTTTTTGGCTTGTGCATCTTATGTTGGCTTTACGGTTTTTCAGATGGATGTCAAGAGTGCATTTCTCTATGGCAAGATTGATGAGGAAGTTTATGTCACTCAACCTAAGGGCTTTGTGGATCCACTTCACCCCAAGAAATTTACAAGGTGGTCAAAGCTCTATATGGACTTCATCAGGATCCTAGAGCTTGGTATGAGCGTCTGTCCACTTTCTTGTTGAAGCACGGCTACAGAAGAGGCACAATTGACAAAACACTGTTTCTTTAAAGGAATGCCAAGGACATCATCCTATTTCAAGTGTATGTGGATGATATTATCTTCGGTTCTACTAAGAAGGAATGGTGTGATGAGTTTGAACAGCTAATGAAAGGCGAATTTCAAATGAGTGCCATAGGAGAACTCACATTTTTCCTTGGTCTTCAAGTCAAGCAGCAGTCGGATGGTATCTTCATAAGTCAAGACAAGTATGTTCATGGGATTCTTCAGAAGTTTGATGTGGAACCTCTTAGACCAGCAACAACACCTTATGAAGTCACTAAAGTCAAACTCAAGAATGAGTCAGATCCTCCGGTAAATGTTCACATGTACAGGTCAATGATTGGCTCACTCATGTATTTGACTGCATCACGTCCGGACATCATGTTTGTAGTAAGTGCTTGTTCTAGACATCAGGTGGCTCCAACCGTATCTAACTTGAATGCAGTCAAGAAAATCTTCAAGTATATCAAGGCACAACCCAAGCTAGGCTTGTGGTATCCAAGGGAATCATCTTTTGTTCTTGAAGCCTATAGTGATAGTGACTATGCATGTGCCAATAACGATAGGAAATCTACTACTGGTGGTTGTCAGTTTTTGGGTCGAAGACTTATCTCATGGCAATGTAAGAAACAAACAATAGTAGCTACCTTTTCAACAGAAGCTGAGTACGTAGCTGCTGCTAGTTGTTGTGAACAAGTCTTGTGGATACAAAATCAGATGTTGGATTATGGGTTCAACTTCATGAACACCAAAATTTTCATCGACAATCAAAGCACTATATGCATTATGAAGAATCCTGTCTTTCATCAGCGAACCAAGCATATTGAGATTAGGCACCATTTTATAAGGGATTCCAATGAGAAGAAGCTGATACAGGTTCTTAAAGTGCATACGGATGACAATGTTGCTGATTTATTAACTAAAGTATTTGATGGTCCGAGATTCAACCACTTGGTGGTTCACATTGGTATGGTCAATCCTTGAGGCCTAGGATTGAGGGGAGGCTAAGCCTAAGGGGAGGCTTATTGTACATATTTCATTGCACAGTCTAACATATGGTAGATTCTAACTACAGTTTTCATGGGTATTTGCGATGTGTGCATCTTCTAGTGGAAGATTTTGGTTACTCCTAGTGGCAGTCTTCTGCTTCTAGTGGGTACAAACCCTTCTATTTCACTCATGGTTGGCTTTTAGTATCAATTTTGGGTCACTGTTCACTTCTTTGACTTTCATTGACCACTTGGTGCTCCTAGTGTTAACCTTTACGCGTTTTGACTTTTAGTCAACGCGAGTTACTTATGGTGTTTATCTTTTTGGATTATCTTTGGTAACTAGGATATTGCAAATAATGGTTTAAGGGGCAAGTGGTTACTCTTACATTAATGACTTTATTTTGAAAGGGCAACCCCCATAATTAGGGGTCAATGAACAGTTTTATGACCATTATTTATGGTCAAATCCCTCATTTGACTCAATCATCCCAACCATGCACACACACATACGCTCCTACTATTCACCCTCTTCAATCAATCATCTTCCACTGCTTCCATCATCAACAATGGCCACACTCTAGTACAAACCCGATCATAACAAGGTGGCCTATCTTGGCGAAGGTCCTAAAAGAGAAGAGTTCACAGATATCCTGGAATACATTGAAGCTTCCAATCTAAGGTATTCTCTTATTGTTTGCCCCACTGTGTATGATACTATTATACGTCAGTTTTGAGCAACTGCCCACCTCGTTGATGTTTTGGGTCGCCCACTAGAGCTCCATGCTACCATAGATAGTCGCTCATATGTGTTGTCCGAGGCATCTATTAGATCTGCCCTTCATCTCCAGGATGAAGGTGGCATTGTCTCTATTCCTAATTCAGAGGTATTGGATGGTATGGCTGCTCTAGGTTATAACCATGGGGGGAAGTTTAACTTCCAGAAGAATAGATTTTCCCCTCAATGGAAGCTACTGGTTCATTTCTTGATTCATTGTTGAGTCTAAAGTCGGGAGTTAGGATGCGTTTCCCATCCCCTTGCTACTGGTTTGATTTGTATTGCTCAGGGTCGTATTTTTAACTTTTCTCGTGACTTGTTTGATGGTATGATTTGTAGCCTTAGTGATACTGGCTCTAGGAAGAAGTTCTTGATGTACCCTAAGTTTTTGCAGCAGGTTCTTATGTGCCTACCTAGAAATAGGGAGGAATATGAGACCCCAAAGCTTAGTTCCATGGTGTATGCGAATATGGCACTTGGTTATAAGGGTCCTTTGAGGCCTCTTACTGATGCTATGCTGGGCCTTGCCCAAAGGGATCCTAATGTGATTCCTCCGGCTAATGAAGTCGAGGAGGAACTTTCGTTGGAGAATGATCCTATGAAGGAGGAACATCATGCTACTGGTGTGCCTTATGTGGAGGTTGAGGAGCCTGCTAGAGAGGTGGTGGTAGAAATGACATCCACCTCAAAGGCTGCCCCCTCTTCTCACCCACATGAGTCCCCATTTGCTGATACTCCCCCTCCTAGCCCAGCTCCACACTCTGCTGAGAAGCCTTCTAGTTCTCATGCTCATATGGATGACCCGTCTGTTGCTTCTGGTCCCAATGATGCATCCCCTAAGCCAAGTTCTCTTGGTGGGGAAGCTGAGGAACCTGTGACTCTAACTTCTTTGCTAGCTCTTATGCACAGGTATTATGCAAAGGTTGTTTCTTTGGAAGATGACCTCAATCAGCATCGCAAGCTTACACGGACTTCGTGCTTCCATTGGCGAACAAGGTTAAAGCATTGGAGTCACAGCTGAAGCGCCAAAAGAAGAAAGTTGTGCTTTCTGATTCTGATGAAGATGTTGAGGAGGATGGGCTGACTATCTTGGCCAGAGCTGCCTTTGCTGCTAAGCCGAGTGATGATTTACCTGCTCCTCCTAGTCCTTCTTACATTCCTAATGCTGCTACTGATCTCAAGCCAATGGATGATTCTGCTCGTCCTTCTGCTTGTCCTTCCCATGACCCCAAGGGAAAAGCCCCTATGACTGATGCACCCTCTCCTCCCAGGAAGCGTACTCGCAGACAATTAGAGGAAGAAAGGTTGGGGGGAAGAGGTTGCTCATCGATTGCAAGAAGAGCTTAACCAACAAGCCAGGATGAGGATGAAGCCCTTCAACAGCAAAGGCGTGAGCAGTTGAGGCATGACGCCATGCATTGGAATGACCATGACTGGATGAGGGTGCTTACCATACTTACTTCTGACTACTCGCAGTTCACAGATTTGTTGGGTGCTGATGTGAATCAAGGAAATTGTGTTCAACAGGCAATGGCTTTGATGCGTAAACAACATTTGTCTCTTGCTGCCCAGCTTCGTCAAAAGCGCCGTAACAGACCTTTGTCGCGTACTGAGGAGAGAAAGTTGATGCAACAATATGTTAAGAATCAATCGGCTGCTTACTTTCACACTGGATGGACATGGGAAATGGTGAGGAGGTTGTCCTTTGATGAGCTTAAAGATCTTTACACAAAGATGATCAAGCGTCAAAATACACCAGTCCCGGAACACTATATTTATCACCCACCTCCTCGTGTTGTCCTCACTTCTAAGCCTGCTGCTGCTCCCACCTCTTCGTCGAATGTTCACAAGGATACTTATGGGGTTCCATCTTTTAGTGCTCCTTCTACTGTTGTTCCTACCGCCACCACTTCAACTGTTAATCCCACTCACTCTCATGTTGATACTACCACCACCAATGAAGCTCCTACCACTCCTGCTACTAATCCCACTCCTGTTACTCCTGATGTGAAGCCAACATCAACACCGGTGACTGAACCACTTCCTACCTCATCCGCTGGTGCAGCTAAAGCTGATCCTATGGTTGGTAAGGACTTTGTGTCTACAGCTGATGATGCTACTGCTGCTGGAAAGGTCAAGGATGAATCAAGTTCTAGTGTCCCTTCACCTCGTTGCTCTATTAGAAAGAAGAAGGCTCATCATGGTAAGTCTGTCCCATTTGAGAAGAGAGATCCTACCAATCTCATTAATGCTGCTTCAGATAGTGAGACAGAGTTGCACATGGGCAAGGGTGTGATTGTAGCTTGGGAAGTTCGGCCATCTCCTATTTCTCGTGGTACCTTTACTCATAAGATTACGACTAGTGATGGCTACACTCGATATGTCTCTGGATTGCAAAACATTTTGCACTGGGTGGAGCGTCGTGATCTTATGCTGTTGTATGGTTTGGTGGATGCTGAAATTCCTACGTCTCCGAGTGAGCTTCCCAACTGGCCTGGTTTGACTATTTAGGGTGATTTGAAGCTGATGTTAGATTCACCTCCTGATTCTCCCCATGCTGGTGTATGGACGGATCAACCTCTATGGGTGATAAGGAGGTGGAAGTTGTATGCTGGTTGTGGTGTTCATGTGTTAGAACTTGAGATTGGTGCCGTTGTGTTTATGCTTACGGATATGGAGTATCCGTTGACCATTGCTACCATGGAAGCAATGCTTGAATGTCATCTGCAGGTATCTAACGCTCCTTCTGGTAATGAGTCTGCCATGGCCACTACCTTGGTTGAAGGTATTCAAGCCCGGCTACATGCAGACAAGGTTGCAGCTTCTGGTAAGTGATTGGTATGGTTTTTATATTCTTGTGTTATTGATAACTAGATTTTACTCAGTTAAAAAGTTCTTTGTCGTATGTCTAATCGAATTGATTACTAGATCAAAGTGTGACTCAATTGTTTTTGGTTAAGAAAAATATGTGTCGTTGTAGTAAAATTAAAAAGTGCACAAACTTTAAAGTAAATGGCTGTAATTTAAATCTAAATCTAAGGCAAGTAAACTTAAAGTGCAACTAAGTAAAAAGGCGGGAAAAGTAAATCTTAAAAATTAAAATAAACTAAAACTTAAAATAAACTAAAAATACCTCACCTGGAATAATTACTCGTTCGGAATGTCACTTTCACCCGGAATAATTCTTCTTCGTTCGGAATAATCAATAAAACACTCATTCGGAACAATTGGCTCATCCGGAATAATCACTCCTTCATCCGGAATATAAGCTCATCCGGAATATTGATTCATCCGGAATATGTCACTTATCCGGAATAAATCCTTCACTCAGAATAATGCTTCACCCAGAATAAAAGCTTGATGCGGAATAAATCCTTCACTCGGAATGTGTCACTGATCCGGAATAATTGATTATTCCGAATGAACACCTTGATTCGGAATATAAGATATTCCGAATGAACACCTTGATTCGGAATGTGATATTGATCCGGAATAAACAACCTTGATTCGGAATATTCCGAATGAACTTCCTTGATTCGGAATACTTCTTATTCCGAATGAACGACCCTTGATCAGGAATATTCCACTGGTTCGGAATATTCTGAACACAACCTTGATTCGGAATAAATTTCAACAAAACCTTCATCCGGAATATCCTTTTATTCGGAATATGTCACTTATCCAGAATAATTAGGAGAATTCCTTGGTTCGGAATGAACTGTTGATCCGAAATGTGATGTTGATCCGGAATAAACCACCTTGATCCGGAATAAACCTGGGAAAACAGTAGCGAAGAACACGGGACAAAAAAACGAATCTAGACAAAACTAATCAAAATCAGACAAAAGATTAAACAAGACTAATCACAAATGATCTAATAACAATAACCTATCAATCCAAATCAACAAAACTAACAAATATAACCAAATAAATCAAAACCCACTTGATCAGTTTAATAAAAACTCAAGAACATGAACATAAACAATAAAGCATAAAGATTAAAGATCAATAAAGAAAGGAAGATAGGAGATAAACAATAAAAGTACAGATTAACAATAATTAAAAGGAAACTTACTTGAAATTAAATGAATTTAAGGTGCAAGACAATTAAGTAAATGACATGTAATTAAAGTGCAAGGAAATGAAAATGGAAGAACTAATTGTCACTATTAGCCAACAAAATGAAATGAAATGAACTAAGGCCTATTTATAGGAGGATTAGGGAGGTGCTTAGAGGAAGCTTCCTCCCCTCTTTTTTCTTTCTTTAATTTTCATTAAGTCCTTAATCTTCTTAATTATTTGACTTTAACGACTTTGTCTCGGGATTTCTACTCTCGTCTTTTTAATTTCTTCAATAAATTAGACTTGAGTTCTTTGACTTTAAGTAAACTTCCGTCTTTTGACTTTTTCTTCGATAAATCTTCAGAATTTGTCTTGTACTTCCGTTTTTTTTTTGCACTATTGATTTCTTGACTTCGTCTTTTGTCTTTTTCTTCGATAAAAGCCCGTGAATGCACGTGTTTTCTCCCCTTTTCACATTTTCGTCCTAAATCACAACAAAAACACAAACCACGCATAATTCCGACATTTACGACATAAAATACACGTTTTGGCTTGGTTATTATTGTAATTAAGTGATAAAAAGGATAGGTGTTTACACACCTATCAAATCCCCTACACTTGACCATTGCAATGTCCTCATGGAATGCATTAGTTACAAAGCATGTTTACACTTCTCATCACAATCAATCCACCTTGGCCTTTATTAAAGAGATAGAAAATTATAAACATTCAAAGGAAGATAGTAAAGAAATCAAAGACATACCTTAGGGTTTTGAAAATGTCATGAATGATCATCATCCTCAAGTTTTCACTTTCTCCAAACCAAGCTTAAAAACGAGATCATTGTTATTATAAGTTAGCAAACTAACACGAACTCATGTGGGCCAATTATTCACTTAGACTCCCTTATTCCTAGGTGTATCTCTTATATTTTATTGTTGTCTTGAATGATCACGAGGATGCATTGTTGACTTATTTCGATAGTTATTAAGGCTGAAAATAAAGTGGGACGATTTAATCAATAGTTAGCTAAAGGACAAAATCTTTTAAAACTGCTTCTCGCGACCTCAAAAAGTTCATATCTTGGCATAACTCGCTTCGCGATTTGAGACCTTTCTCGGACCGATATTTGGCAGCGACTTCATACTTCAAATCTTGAGAGACGTTCATAAAATAATGGTCTTCTCTTCATAATAGGAATTTCTTCACTTGAAGTTTTGAGAGATTCTTCATATTTGGACCACGACTTCTTCATTTTTATCCAATCTTTATTTGGGATTTTGATATACAACGATCCGCCTCCTTTTTGGACTTGGATCTACTTATCCTCATACCTTGTTAGGGCCTTTTTGGATAGACTTCTCCATGATCTTTACGGGAGTATTTGTTTTTCGTCGTGTGTCTCGATCCTTCATATTGATCTTTGATAAATGATTCTTCACATCACTTTGGATCTTTAGCAACAAAATGTAGCCCTCATGCCTTGTTAGGGCCTTTTCGGACTCGCCAATCTTCGCATCCCGCTTCAATAAGTTATGCCTTGGGTATGAACTCTAATCCATACCGAGCAACTTTTAAAGGATCTTGGTCTAGAAGCTAAGTAACTTTTCAAATCGTACAACCTTATTTATTGCAGATAAATTTATTAACAAGCGATGGGAGAATAGGCTTATAATTAACTCACATAAATTCACGAAAGAATACCAAACTTATAATTGACTCTATCATCTCTCGTTCTCCACAGTTTAAAATCTCAAGGAATGAGACTCGTGGATGCTTAGCCTATTAAGTAAAAGTTTTGGGTTTTCGAGTCATCTATAGGATCTTGCAAACTCTTAGACTTTTTCAAGTTTAGAAATCGCATTTTAAAGTTCCCTTGATAAACGACTCTCTAGGATCAATTATAGAAACTTGCGAAAAGTTCTTGTTCTTAACCCGTGAGAGTTAAGACTTTCGCGTTTTAAAGTTCCCTATATAAAAGCCTAGCAAAACTTGACATAAACACGTTAAGGATAATAGCTAGAGTAAACTTAGATAAGTAAACTCGGGTTGAGTCAAAAGATTCACAACGTTTGAAAATTAAAACCACTTTATTAAAATTTATTCTAGCAAAGAAAGAAAAATAACTATACAAAGGAAAACTACTAGGCCAAAATAGATCAAAATTTTTGAAAAATGTCGAAAAAATTGATTTTCTGGTTAAAATGAGGAAAATACAAGGAAAAGACCACTTAACTTCGATAGAAGCCCCCCTACACTTAGGACTCAAATTGATTTTCCGGTTAATTGGTTATTATTGTAGTTAATTTTGTAGTATAGTGGTAAGTATTCCCGCCTGTCACGCGGGTGACCCGGGTTCGATCCCCGGCAGCGGCGCCATTTGATAACTAGATTTTACTCAGTTAAAAAGTTCTTTGTCGTATGTCTAATCGAACTGATTACTGGATCAAAGTGTGACTCAATTGTTTTTGGTTAAGAAAAATATGTGTCACGTTGTAGTAAAATTAAAAAGTGCACAAACTTTAAAGTAAATGGCTGTAATTTAAATCTAAATCTAAGGCAAGTAAACTTAAAGTGCAACTAAGTAAAAAGGCGGGAAAAGTAAAGCTTAAAAATTAAAATAAACTAAAACTTAAAATAAACTAAAAATACCTCACTTGGAATAATTACTCGTTCGGAATGTCACCTTCACCCGGAATAATTATTCTTCATTCGGAATAATCAAAATAAAACACTCATTCGGAACAATTGGCTCATCCGGAATAATCACTCCTTCATCCGGAATATAAGATCATCCGGAATATTGATTCATCCGGAATATGTCACTTATCCGGAATAAATCCTTCACTCGGAATAATGCTTCACTCGGAATAAAAGCTTGATGCGGAATAAAGCCTTCACTCGGAATGTGTCACTGATCCGGAATAATTGATTATTCCGAATAAACACCTTGATTCAGAATATAAGATATTCCGAATGAACACCTTGATTCGCAATGTGATATTGATCCGGAATAAACAACCTTGATTTCGGAATATTCCGAATGAACTTCCTTGATTCGGAATACTTATTATTCCGAATGAACGACCCTTGATCCGGAATATTCCAGTGGTTCGGAATATTCTGAACACAACCTTGATTCGGAATAAATTTCAACAAAACCTTGATCCGGAATATCCTTTTATTCGGAATATGTCACTTATCCGGAATAATTAGGAGAATTCCTTGGTTCGGAATGAACTGTTGATCCGGAATGTGATGTTGATCCGGAATAAACCACCTTGATCCGGAATAAACCTGGGAAAACAGTAGCAAAGAACACGGGACGAAAAAAAAGCGAATCTAGACAAAACTAATCAAAATCAAACAAAAGATTAAACAAGACTAATCATAAATGATCTAATAACAATAACCTATCAATCCAAATCAACAAAACTAACAAATATAACCTAATAAATCAAAACCCACTTGATCAATTTAATAAAAACTCAAGAACATGAACATAAACAATAAAGCATAAAGATTAAAGATCAATAAAGAAAGGAAGATAGGAGATAAACAATAAAAGTACAGATTAACAATAATTAAAAGGAAACTTACTTGAAATTAAATGAATTTAAGGTGCAAGACAATTAAGTAAATGTCATGTAATTAAAGTGCAAGGAAATGAAAATGGAAGAACTAATTGTCACTATTAGCCAACAAAATGAAATGAAATGAACTAAGGCCAATTTATAGGAGGATTAGGGAGGTGCTTAGAGGAAGCTTCCTCCCCTCTTTCTTCTTTCTTTAATTGTCATTAAGTCCTTAATCTTCTTAATTCTTTGACTTAAACGACTTTGTCTCGGGATTTCTACTCTCGTCTTGTAATTTCTTCAATAAATTAGACTTGAGTTCTTCGGCTTTTAGTAAACTTCCGTCTTTTGACTTTTTTTTCGATAAATCTTCAGAATTTGTCTTGGACTTCCGTTCTTATTTGCACTCTTGATTTCTTGACTTCGCCTTTTGTCTTTTTCTTTCGATAAAAGCCCGTGAATGCCCGTGTTTTCTCCTCTTTTCACATTTTCGTCCTAAATCACAACAAAAACACAACCCACGCATAATTCCGACATTTACGACATAAAATACACGTTTTGGCTTGGTTATTATTGTAGTTAAGTGGTAAAAAAGATGGGTGTTTACACACCTATCAGTTATACTAACATTCTTTGCACCAATATGTACAGTGATTGGTGACTCACATTTTATTTAGTTAAAAAAAAATACTTTTTATATAATATATGCTTATACTTTAGACATGTGATGGACTTTCAAACTTGTACATAATATAATATCTGCTTATACTTTTCCATCATGACATTGGTGTTCATTTGACATTTTCACACTTGGGCTATTTTGAGAGGTACTTACTAGTGTTAGACCTAGTCCACACAACAAATAGTGCTCAACTCACCATGTTTAACAAACAAGAAAGAGTTTATTCACCATGAGGGTACGGCTCTGGTGTGATTATCAAATCCGTTGATGGTTGCCAGGTTACCTAAAACTGGATGGTTTTCACTTGCCTTGGTCCTAGACTGAAAAGTGGCTAGTCTAAGGGGGTACGGCTCTTGGTAAAGATCTATATCAAATCCGTTGTTAGCTGTAATAGCTTGATCAAAGCTATAGGGTTTTCAGCTCACCGATGCTTCATTGCTAAGAGTTGGCTAGTCCAGAAGGGTAGGGCTTCTGGTAAAGACTCATATCAAATCCGTTGACGGCTGTGATGATTTGCCCAAAAACATTACGGTACCCCCACTTACCATTGATTCACGTTCTAAGAGTTGGGCTGGGTTCTGGTCTCCCAGGGTGATGCTTATTCCACCATAAAGACTAGCTAGCCCAATAGCGAGAAGCTACTTGGTAAAGGCTCATCAATCTGCTAATGTTGCTGTCAAGATTCAACAAGGTGCAGATATTCTCAAGCTTTCAAGAAGCTTCTAGGTGCTACTTGTTGCATCAGTCTTTGTGTTGTTCTTGAAGATGGTTATGATGCTGTTGTTTGTGTTGTTGTTCCAATCATCAAGCTTTTTTGCAAGATCTACCAGGAAACTTGAACTCAACAAGTCAAATTCAAGTTTAGGGGAGGATTGTTAGGACCTCTGTAATAGAAATTTCTCATAGGTATGCTAGGAGGTATGTAGTTCCTCCTGGTCCTAGTAATAGTAGGAGCAACACGTGCTCCTAGTCTTTAGAAAGTCAAACATTATTATTTTGAGTAGTTTGTTAGGATATGCATGAGATATGTTAGGAAAGGATATGCATATCATAAGTTACACGTTTTGGTTTAATGTTGTGTTAGGGTATCCTTGTAGTATAAAAGGAACCATTGGCAGAAGGGTTACACACATCTTCATCAAACATTATTTAGTTCATATTAATAGTAGAAATCCTTAGCAAGGATCAAGTTATTATAGTTATTCTGTTTATTCTTGTTCATAGTATTTGTATTCCACACTTATACTGTATGTTTCATCTAGAGTCTCTGTGAATAGACTTGTGATTACAGAAGTCGTTCACCATCCTTAACAGGCTGCAAGATGCATATCTAGTGGACCCAACAACATGCATGACCAGTGTCACCTAGTTATGAAGGTACCATAACCATAACACTGGAGGCACTAGTGTTATGACTTCCCCACAGTGAAGTGATTGCTCGTGGCGTCCCTTTTTAGTTTTGACCATTATATTATATTATCATGTGGGGCGTATGGGTGCATCCTAGTTACATGTTTTACCAATATTATCAGAGTGAATGCGGTGTGTGCCTAGTATCCTTCACTAGGAGCTGATCCCTCCTACCCAGACTATTTAATTAGAGGCAACCCCTCTAATTGCATGACAAGGTCTCCCCTCCAAGTATTCATGCACGATGGAACCTCATGACCTATATAGGCTATTGGCTAATTAATACAATTTTCATATAAAAACATAAGTCTTTTCAAACTATAAAACCAGTTTTATGAACATGTTCCAGGTTTTCCAGGACTTATACATTTCCGCTGCTATTAGTCTTATTTACGTTTCAACCATTCATACTATGTCATATATCCGTTCACTGAGCGTATTGCTCAGCCGTTACTTTCCTTTCCATGTCCCAAAATGGCAGGTACCCAAGGACATACTTGAGCTTATGGAGGGCGTGCATAGGATGGAAGTTGCCTTAGACTTCTTCTCCTTTTTGCCTTCATAATTATACTTGTTTGGACACTTGTCTTGTCCTCCTAATTCATTTACTTATTTATGTTTTGGGCTTATGTTTGAGAACTGATGTTTGATTTCGGCCTTCCCTATGGTCATGTATGTTTTAGTACATATTACCTTGCATGCTTTGATGACACGTCATAATTACGCGTAACGGTCCACTTATCAAAGTGGAGTGTTACAATTATGGTATCAGAGCCCAAGATTTCGACCTGTAGGCTCTAAAACTAGACCTGTGACTAGTGGGTAGTCACCAGGAGCTTCCTAAGCCAATGCTCATTTTTCTACGTATTGATGTTTTCAGCACCTTATTGTTTTAACCATGATGTTTTCATCGGCATTTTTACTAATATGGATGAACAACCGTCATCCATACTTAGTTATGTGTCATTGTTTCATGCATGGTGTTCCTAGTGAACTGTGACTAATGTGGACTGAAACCAGTAGTTCAAAATTGGTCACATACTAAAATTTTCTGTTAAGTTTTGACAGTTGATTTTCACTCATTTATTCCATGTATTATTGTTGCGGGAATTTTGACTAAGTAATGGTTGGTATATGATTGGCCCTATTTAGTCGCATGTGCTTTTAACGAACTTTTGATTGATTAGTGGACCGACCTATAGGCGTCAACACTTATGATTTTGTTTGGGTGAACCGACCAATGGGCGTCCATCCTTGCCATGTCATTTTGTTTAGGTGAACCAACCCACGGGCGTTCACCCAAAACCATGTCATTTTTATTTTTCATGCATTCATACACTGTTTTCATGCATAAATTTTCATGTTTACATGCATAATTTTTTTCATGGTTATGTATTATGTCCTAATCAAATAAATCATGTCAAATTTTATTTTATGAAACGACCCATGGTCGTCCACACCAGCAAATTTTGGATTCATTACAGTCATAAATTTTTTTTCATGTCCCCTCATTAGTTGCTATGTCTCTTGAGGTCAATTATGTTTTTATACTATCATGGTTAACTCCGTTTTCATGCTGATTATGTTTTATACTTTTCATGTAAATTTTGTTCCATATTTCTTCATGTTGATTTCATCTTCATGCTGATTATGTCTTACGTCTCTTATGTTGATTATGGTTTCATCATGTTGATTATGCTTTCATGCAAGACATGGATGGATTTCATTTAATCCTGCTTTCATGATAGTCATGTTTGGTTTTCATTAATCATGCTTTCATGCAAGTCATCGTTGAATTTCGTTTGACCACACTTTTGGTGTTCCTCTATGCAACCAGAATGATGTCTATGCTGGAAGTGCTAGGCTATCATGATGCTCATTCCAGTTTGGTTTCAAACCGTTTAACCAATTATTTTCCTTTAAATCATGTCAGATGATCGACCCCATATAGATCATTTCGTGTGCATCCCACGTGTATTCCATGTACTGTATTCCACATGTACCCATGTACCGTACCCCATGTGCATTACACGTACCATAATCCAGGTGTATTTCCCTTACAATACTCCACGAGTATTCGCTAATCGATATTAAATCATCTCAGGCGTATTCCACTTGTTGATATGCCACAAGATGCTGATCCCACTCATAACCGGGAGATGTTACTAAATGTTGATGTTGCTGACTTTTTGGAGACGCTACGAGATGCTGATGCTGTTCACAACCTGGAGATTTTACCAGACGAAGACAAAGGCGTTAGATCAAAGCGATCGGACGAGGAGATGCTTCACCATCAGACGGTTTCCATCACAATCCATGTCCATAATTCTTAGTTACATGTCACACGTCATCCAGTTGTCTTTTCAGTCATATGAGTAAGAGCCGGCACCAGCCGACCTGTAAAACCCGCATGCTTTTACCATGAACAGTACACTAATAATCGTACATACAAGATTCAAACTTTCCTTTTATACATTGAACACGTGTGACGATTATTAATTACAGAAGTTACGTACGTGTTATTACACGATAAGTATTAAGTACGTTATAGTACACGATAATTATCAACAATAATAATTATAATAACGAACATGAAAACATGAACGAAAATAATCATGAGCATTTGATTATGTATTTACGTAATTAATATTACGACTACGTACAAGTATATAATATAACACGAACAAATAAGAATAAAGTCACCTAAAAACGAGCACGAGAACACGTAATAATTAGAACACGGAAAAACATTGGGTTTTCCCTATGTGGGCCCCAACTACCCGCGACAAGACAAAGAAAAGGGGCCAAGCCCACTTTTATTTTTAACTAAATAGAATAAAGGGAAAAACATGTTATTCATTTACAGAAGATTTAGAAAAATCACAAAACCCTAGCTCCTTCTTTTTCTCCCTTTTGGCCGTCAGTTTTAACACACCAAGGAGAGGTGTTTGTTGGTTTTTGGTGATCCAATTCAAGTGGAATCGTTCGTGTTATCTTTCTCCTTTTGTTTCACGCATTGGTAATCCGTTATTCTTTTTCTTTTTAATTCTTTTATTAATCAAGAACACATGAAATCATGAGTTTATTAAAAACTAGATTAAAAACATGTTAAGTAAATCATGTGGGTAATAAACATGGATGTTTTTGGGTTGTTTGGTTCGGCCGACGCAAGGAACCGAGAGCCGAAGCTCTCGGTGGTTTGCAAATCACCACCAGCCGAGACCCCATGGTCTCAGTGTGGTTTTGTGTGTCTCGTCCGCAAGGAACAAGGGACCCCGACGCATGTCGGGGTGGCCTTGTGGTCTTTTGGGGGTCTCGGCATAAGCAAACAAGCACCACCGGCCAAGCCGGTGGCTAGATCGACCAAGCAAGGGCAACCGGCCGAGCTGGGTGCCATTGTTAAGGGGGTGTTTGTGTGGTCCGGTTCAAGGGTAAACACGGTCCGGTTCATGATATGTTTTAATAAAATAATACATGGTCCGGTTTATTATTTTATTTTACAAGTTTAATTATTTTCATGTGCATTTATTTATTTACAAGATTAATTAAATTAATTTAACATGTTATATAATTAATTTAATTAAAAACATGACTTAGGTTTATTATTATTATTAATAATACATGATTTAACCTAAGTATTTAATCATGAAATTTAGACTATAGTAATTAATTAATTATTAAAACATGATATATAATTAATTAATTTCCATGACTTAGGTTATATTAATAATAAATATTAATACATGTTTTAACCTAAGTATTTATACACTTTAATTTAATTAAATCATGTTATATTTAATTAAATCTTATAACATATAGTTTATTTAATTTACATGTATTAATTAATAAACTATACTATTAATAACATGACTTAGAATATTAATCAGTAAAACTTAAGCTTATGTTATTAGCTTAATAATCCAGCTTATTTCTAAATATGAAAACTTTCTGTTTTTAGAAACTTATCAATTTTAAGCAGTGAATCTATTTATGGAAACTTTCTATTTTTAGAAACTTATTTATTTTAGGCAGCTATTCTATTTTTTGAAACTTTTTATTTTTGGAAACTTTCTATTTTTAGAAACTTTTTATTTTAGGAAACCTGCTATTTTTAGAAAGTTACTTATTATTACACAACAAGTATAATAATACAAAAAATACAAGTAATACTTAATCAGAATGTACAAAATACATGATAAACACAACATAACGTTATAATCAGTAAAACAAGACATGAACATATAAAACAAGCTAAGACATGATATAAAACCAGTTACGTACATAGTAATCAGAACACTTATACACGTATATTATTTATGTAGCATTAGTGAGATCGAAGTAGGACTTTCTTCCATTCGTCTTCTTCGTTCACTGGACATAAGGTACGGATTCTCCGTCCTTTCAGTATGGACATTCTTTCCTTATTAGGATTCCCCGTATGCAGCCAACTGTTTTCCTAGTATATGTTTTATATTTTTTGATTTGCTTATGTTTAATTAAATGCCTAAGCCATATACATGCATGACCAGTTTCACCTAGTTATGGAGGTACCATAACCATAACACTAGAGGCACTAGTGTTATGACTTCACCACGGCGGAGTGATAGCTCGTGGCGTCCCTTTTCAGTTATTTGGCCATTATATTATTATATTATCATGTGGGGCATATGGGTGCATCATAGTTACATGTTTCAGTCAGGATTTCATGGTGAATGTGGTGTGTGCCTTGCATCCTTCACAAGGAGTTGATCCCTCCTACCCACTTACCAGCTAATTAGAGGCATCCCCTCTAATTTGCATGACGAGGTCACCCCTCCAAGTATTCATGCACGTTGTTGACCTCATGACCTATATTGGCTTTTGGTACATTAACTAATACAAATTTTCATAAGTAACATAAGCTATATTTTCAGAACTAAAACCAGTTAACATGACAGACAACTAGGTTTTTTTAGGACTTATACATTTCCGCTGCTATTAGTCTTATTTATGTTTCAGCCATTCATACTATGTCGTATATCCGTGCACTGAGCGTTATGCTCAGCCGTTACTTTCCTTTCTATGTCCCAAAACGGCAGGTACCTAAGGACGGACTCGAGCATTTGGAGGAAGCGCATAGGATGGAAGTTGCCATAGACTTCTTCTCCTTTTTGCCATATACTTATGCTTGTTTAGTCTTTCCTAGTTCATTTACTTTCTTTATGTTTTGGGCTTATTTTGGTAACCGATGTTTGATTCCGGTTTTCCATATGGTCATGTATGTTTTACTACATATTACCTTGCATGCTTTGATGACACGCCATAATTACGCGTAATGGTCCACTTATCAAAGTGGGGTATTATAATTATGGTATCAGAGCCACTCTTGATCCGTTCGGGATGGTGGGGAAAACCTCATTGAGGACGATGAGTCCTAAAAGGGGGGTGATTGTGACACCCTAGGCAAATCCCACATCGGCTGTGGCCAGGAGAGATCCATGGTTCATAAGATAACATTCGCCTTCTCATGACACAACGCGTTTTGTGGTCTACTGCAAGTGGAGTTCTTAGGAACTGGCAGTTAAGCGTGCTCATGGGAGAGTAGTACTGGCTTGGGTGACCTGCCCGGGAAGTCTTCACAAGAGGGCCACAAAGCAAAGCCGTGAGCTTGCGGGCAAAGCGGACAATATTGTGGTCTGAGTAGGCGGGATGTTACACGACCACTCAGCTGAATAGTTACATGAATCACCGTCAGGAGAATGACAATCATGGAACTGACAGACAAGACGATAGTAACTACTACTGTGACAACAACTATCCTAGCAATCACAACAAAACACCGGTCACGGACATGATCAGAAATACAAAGGTCAGCAGTCCAATCGATTCGCCAATTCTGGCATGATAACCTAAGATTTACAGCTTTATTTGTTTCACACCTTGAGACACATGTCAAGACATCAGTCAAAACACATGGCTCACATATATTTTCTAAAGACACGTGTCAAGACACCAGTCAAGACACATGTCATACGTATATTACCCAAGACACGAGTCAGGACTCATGACTCACGTCTATTTTCTGAAACAGCCCTAAGAAATTTAGGGTACCCTCCAAGGGGTACATCCATGTTGTTGTGCCATGTATTAATCAGGCCATAAGGATTTCAGTACCATCACCGGCGTATTATACGCGCTTGGAAACGCAAGACTCGTTCTGCGTGGGACATGCAAAGTATATTCAGTGAGATATGTCATGTTACTTCATGACACTTTCATTTCTTGATTTCATATTTTATGACCATAAAGGATGCCATTCGTATCAACCATGTGTACGAAGGTTTTCTCTTCAGTCAAATAATAAGATCCAATCTGCTAACGCACTTACTTCAGATAGATGCGAATTAAATACGATTCTGATTATGGACCATGAACATCACACCATGCTACGATTGGTCGCCATTTATATCAGATTATGTACAATGATGTTCAGGCTCCTGAATACATTCAGCATGGTTTTAAATCATGAGAATCTGTACAAATTATTTATGCCTTACAGGCACGTGTTTGTTATTCCATGGCTGCGAAGATGTTCAGCTATTATTGTTAACACAACTTTTGAAATTCCTTCTATTCATAACCAGTCTATTATTTTAGAATTTTCCGATATAAATTCTAGAAGAACATTCTAGGTGGAGGACGGTAACATGGGATTATGTGTCGACTACCGTCGATCTAAACAAATCACCGTTCATAACCGTTATCATCCTCCACGTATTGACAACATGTCCAATCGACGTTAGGGTGTTGAGCACTTTTCCATGATCGGATTCACGATCATGCTACCAATAGTGATGAGGGAAGTAGCAGGACATTCCATGAATGTTATTCGTACATGATTTGGTCATGCTAAATTCATGATTTTGTTTTAAGTCTTATGGATGATCCAACAGTATTATGGGTTTAATAAATCGAGTTCCCAGTAACTCATAAACAAATTCGTTATCATTTTATTCTATGAAAATCTAATCTTCTTTAAGTCTAGAGGAGAGCACGAAGACCATCTTCACGCCATGATACGACAGAAGAAATTTCACCCTGAAATTTTTTTCGATGTGAATTCTGGTTGATTACAGTGACACGCTGAATCACATTGGGTCTCACGGTTAATCTCGCCATGACTCAGCTTATGTGTAAAGGTGAGGACCCTACACTACATTTAGGTGTTCTAGAAAATCCTACGCTAAGAGAAGTCTAATTTTGGAGACTCATAGTTTCACAAACTCCTATGTATCAAGTTTTTGTGAAGCAAGATACAGTTACGTTCATATCTAAGTACCTGTCATACCAACAGGCTAAGATAGAACACCAACAGACTAGGATGTTTTTCCACCATCAGAAATTGTAAAAAGAAATGGGACAATATCTCTATGGATTTTTGTTACCAGATTATCGCAAACTCAAAATAAGCATGATGATATCTGGGTTATTGTCAACAATTTGACCAAGTCTGTAGAATCCTTACATCCGCAAGGATTTCAGAGTCAGCAGATTGATCGGACATGTTCCAGCCAAGGCTCATCCAATCACTTGGTACTCCCTCAGCTATCGGGCCAGAAAAAGGTTCACATTTGGGTTCCTTATTTACATTCACGTCCGTGTTCTAATTTTACGACTTGCTTTCGCACTCACTTTCATGACACCGTCACGTTCATGATCGTATCCTGGTTTACGATTTACGTTTCATGTTTCGTTCTAGAAGTTTTGTAGAAGCTTGAGAGACCAGACTTAAGTCTAATAAACTTTCCATCACCTTATATCCTTTGGCGTTATCTCCTCAATTATCTCATGTTCACGATATGTTTCATATGTCATGTTCATTCCACGTTTCTCATATCACGTTCACGATATGTGGCACGTATCATCGTCCACCATATGTTTCTTATTTTATACTCACCATATCTCCACGTATCACGTTCACAATTGTTCATGTATCACGTTCACAATTGTTCACGTACTACATTTCAGTATGTATCGCACATCATTGCTAGGATGTTATTAATGTCAGCTATGCCAGATTATTTTGCATCGCAACGTTTCATTGAACCTCGCATGTTAACTTTCGTCCACTCGATCAATTTAGGAGGATCCATTTTACATTAATAACAAGGAACTTTTACAGATTGTCAAGTCAAGGTCATGAAGACCAAGATTTACCTGATGCGTCAAGATCTTGTAGAGGAACCGTTCTGAGAGGGAAGCCAATTGGAAACAGAGGAGTCCATCCGGATTTTATCCTCTCATCCTTCCATAATTCAGTTATGTTCTTTCAGGAACGTCACGTTTCATGCACTTGTCAGTCATGCCACCTCCATGTTCTTTCAGTTACTTTATCTATAATTTAGGGACGAATTATTCTTTTTAGGGGGGAAGAGTTGTAAAACCCGCATGCTTTTACCATGAACAGTACACTTAGTAAACGTACGTACTTATAAAAACTTTCCTTTTGTAGCATGAACACGTGTCACGATTATTAATTACAGAAGTTATGTACATGTTATTGCACGATAAATATTACGTACGAGTTAATACACGATAGTTATCTATTATAACAATTATAGTCACGAACATTAAGTCACGAACATGTGAACTATGTATTATATATTACTATACAATAAACACGAACTGCGCATAGTATATATATATCGGGAACAATTATGCATAACATTAAATTCACGACATTAAAACAAGAGCGCACTCGATAAATATTAAGGATGAAAAACAAAAACGAAACATGTAAGTATATGTGTGTTGGGGCCGGACAAATTAGAAGAAAAGAAAGAATGGGCTAGCCCGGCCCATTACCCTTTTACTAGTAAACAAGATACCAGGGAAAACTCATTTATCACATTTTAGAAAAAACAAAAAAAAACCCTAGCCACCATGTTCCTTTGGCCGCCAGATTTTAAGAAGAAAACAAGAAAGGGAAATTGGTTGATCTTTGATTCGGGTTTAGTTATGTTAGTGTTCATAATTACTACGCGTCATGGTATCTCCTAAACTAAATCTTTTGATTTCCTTTCTTTTGATTTGATCAATTAAATAAGATCCAAGAACACATATGAATTGAGCATTTAAAACAAGTAATTACAAGATGTAAATCGGGTTGGTTTGGTTTTGGACACGAAAACTGAGACCACATAGGGTCTCGGTCGGATTTCTTAACAGCCGCTGGCTGTTTATTTGTGTCAGTCGTAAGCCAGCAGCCCCACAGGGGTGCGTTTGGTATAGCTATGGCAGCAGTAGGGCCTGCATGTTGCTCAGTCAGTGGGAACCGAGAGTCCTTGACTCTCGGTGGGTAATTTGGGTACGGCAGGGGAACCCATGGCTAGCTAGTGGGAACCCCTAGCTAGTCAGTGGCAACCGAGCAGCAGGCTAGGCTGCTGGCTGCCGACAGCAACCGCCCAGCCACCAGCTGTGGTGGTGGTTGGTGCTCGGTTGGGTTTTCTCGGGTTTAGGGCTCGGGTACACTTGTCTTTGTTTTATTAATTAATTATTTTAATCAATTCATAGGGTCTCGGTCCGGTTCACATTACGTCTAAATTAATTAAACACGGGTCCGATTCATGACAAGTTTTTACAAGCTAATTTATTTTTACAATCTTAATCATTTTTACAAGTATATTATTTACCAAGAGATTTAAATTAATTAAACATGACTAATAATTAATTTAATTTAACATGGACTTAGGTTAATTATTATTTATAAAATAATACATGTTTTAACCTAAGTATTTATTTATTTAATGTAGACTATAGTATTTATTAATTATTAAGACATGAAATATAATTAATTAATAAACATGACTTAGGTTATAATTAATATAATATTAATAAATGTTTTAACCTAAGTATTTTATACACTTTAATTTAATTAAATCATGCTTATATTGAAATAAATCAAATAACCTATAGTTTATTTAATGAACATGATATTATTAATAAACTATACTATAATCACATGACTTATGTTATTTAATCAGTAAACTTAGGCTTATATTATTAGCTTATTATTAATGCAACTTATTTCTAAATATGAAAACTTTCTAATTCATGAAACTTGCTATTTTTAGAAACTTTCTATTTTTAGAAACTGATCTATTTTAAGAAGTAATCTATTTTTGGAAACTTTCTATTTCTGAAAACTTTCTATTTTAGGAAACCTGCTATTTTTAGAAAGTTACTTATTATTACACAACAAGTATAATAATACAAGAAATGTAAGTTAATACTTAATCAAAATACATAGAATACATGATAAACACAGTATAACATTAAAAATCAGTAAAACAAGACTAGAACATATTAAACAAGCTAAGACATGATATAATCAGCTACGTACTCAGTAAACAGAATACTTATTCATGTCCCCTATTTATGTAGCGTTAGTGAGATCGGAGTAGGCTTTCATTCTGTTCTTACTTTTCTTTCACTGGACACAAGGTACGGATTTCCCGTCCTTTCAGTATGGACATTCTTTCCTTATTAGGATTCCCCATTTGCAGCCAACTGTTTTCCCAGTATTGTTTTATATGTTTGATTACTTATGTTAGTTTAAGAGCCTCATCCATATACATGCATGACTAGTGTCACCTAGTTATGGAGGCACCATAACCATAACACATGAGGCACCAGTGTTATGACTTCCCCACGGCAAAGTGATTGCTTGTGGCGTCCCTTTTCAGCTTTGGCCATTATATTATATTATCATGTGGGGCGTATGGGTGCATCCTAGTTACATGTTTTACCAATATTATCAGAGTGAATGCGGTGTGTGCCTTGCATCCTTCACTAGGAGCTGATCCCTCCTACCAAGACTATATAATTAGAGGCAACCCCTCTAATTACATGACGAGGTCTCCCCTCCAAGTATTCATGCACGGTGGAACCTCATGACCTATATAGGCTATTGGCTAATTAATACAGTTTTCATATAAAAACATAAGTCTTTTCAAACTATAAAACCAGTTTTATGAACATGATCCAGGTTTTTCAGGACTTATATATTTCCGCTGCGATTAGTCTTATTTATGTTTCAGCCATTCATACTATGTCATATATCCGTTCACTGAGCGTATTGCTCAGCCGTTACTTTTCTTTCCATGTCCCAAAACGGCAGGTACCCAAGGACAGACTTGAGCTTATGGAGGGCGTGCATAGGATGGAAGCTACCTTAGACTTCTTTTCCTTTTTGCCTTCATAATTATGCTTGTTTGGACACTTGTCTTGTCCTCCTAGTTCATTTACTTATTTATGTTTTGGGCTTATTTTTGGGAATCGATGTTTGATTCTGGTATTCCCTATGATCATGTATGTTTTAGTACATATTACCTTGCATGCTTTGATGACACGTCATAAATACGCGTAACGGTCCACTTATCAAAGTGGGGTGTTACAACACGAGTATGTTTAAGTATCAACATTAATTCGGCGTGGCCCAGGAGAGAATTATTTAAGAAAAAGTAGATTTCTTTGAAAATGAAGAAGAATTGATTAAAGAAGAAGAGTAGCTTAACCCTAAATCACTTTTGGTGTTTATCATGAATTTAACATATTATTTTGTTTTATTTTTTTTATCTTTTTGATTATGAGAAAGTGTTTATCATATATGATATCATAGGTAAATACATTCTGTTTGAATTATCATATGTGTTACTTTCAAAAAGTACTATTTTTTATTTAATGAACAAGTGTTTCATCATGAATGCAACTGACTTTTTGCTTTAATCATGAATTCAGCAGATCCATTTAATCTATCGAACTTTTTTTTAGTATCATATATGATAATGCAGTATTATATATGACAGAATTTAAGAGTTACATGGATTATCATATATGATATTTCACTATCCTATATGATAGTAATAAAAAGTAAAAAGATTATGCTTCAAATGATAAAAACATCAACAAAATAGGCATATTATCCAAAAGTTACATCCGGAGATGTTTCGCCATTTTCATATTCAACAAAACTTAATGATTTAGTAGCATTACTATGTTAAAGCATTACAACATTATACACAAATTACTAAAATATAAACAAGTCGAATGACTAAAACAATGGATCTTGTTTTCATGCATCAACGCTTTAACTCGACACTCGTCTTTTGTCATCTTATGCGCCTGCCGTTGTTTTTTCTTTCTGCCGGGAATTCCTTGTTCCACTTGTTGACATAAATCACTTTTGGTTTTGATGATTGTTGCTTTTTATGTTCACTTCTTTGGTCTTGAGATGATTGAATTCTTCAAAATTCATTGTAAACAGCTTTCGCTACACAAATAAAAAAAGTTTTGTTATTTAGTTTCAAGCACGTTATCATATATGATATATTAGAGAAGATGAATTTCAAGCAGATTATCATATATGATAATGTACACACAACTCACTTTTAATTACCGGATATCATAGACTTGCTTGCATTTTGTTTTCAAGCATATTATTAGTTTATAATATAATATCATATATATGATACCTTCATATATCATATATGATAGATCTATCATATATGATATATGGAGGTATCATATATGATATATCTGTTCAACATAAATTAAGCATTCAACTTCACCTTATGCTTATCCCACAACTTCAACAAATGCTTATCTATACTCCTACGCTATAGTTGTGTTACTGAAACTCACTTCTACGTATGTTACTCCTAAATCTACACAACAACAAACAATATCAGTAACCAACACATCCATAATCACATGAATTAACACATAATCATCAATGATAACACCAAAATCAACACAATCTTAACTAAACAAATACACTGATTAAAATAAATGAATTACCGAGATCGAACTTATATGAAACAAACATGAACAACTAAACGAAGCATAGCAGGCGCAACACCTTTGTGTTGATCGTAAATGCGGCGAATAGTGGATTTTGATGATTCGTTATGCTTGATGACATGACTCGCGATAGTCGTATTCGAGCAAGGAAAGAGATGATGTCATCAATCATAAAAGAAAAAAAATAAACCATTAACATAATCGTTTTCATGGTGGATCGTGGTAAACCTTATGATTTGTGATTATTGAATTATGTGTGTGTTTTAGTATGTGTATTGTTTGCTTGTTGAGAGAGAGAAAAAATGGAGTTGATGATGAATAACGAATGGAGGAGAGAACGTCTGGTGGGTGGTGGGTTTGTCATGTCAAATGACTAAAAAGCCCCTCCGTCCCTTTTTAGTTAAAACAATGGATTAATCTGTGCATTTAATTAAAATTGGATGAAGGGTGGGGATTGGTCCCTTTGTATCCAAATGATACAAGTTATCCATTATAACTCTTCTCTTTAGAATTTTATTTGTTTTTAAATTTTTACTTTTTGGTGAAAAACTTTGTGTTTTTATTTTGAGAAGAGTTATTTTGGATACTAAACTTTTCTTTGGATATGAGGGGACTAATCTCCACCATCCATCTTATTTCCATCTAACGGATGAGATTAAATATATTATATTTTTTACCTATTTTTTATAATTTAAATATCTTTTAAACCGTCAAGTGTTAAACGAAAATAATTATACTATCGCGACGAGCGTTTAATTATCTTTCTACCATTATGAATTATGATATACTTTCGAAGAAAAAAAATTCGTTTTTTTTCTTCTTGTTAAAATTTACGTGAAATATCCTATATGATAAGAGTGTTAAATCATATATGATATTGGTTTTTATTATATATGATAAGTTATATTATATTGATACTGGTGTAACATCATATATGATATTACTATTATATATGATAATTTTCGAAAACGTAAAAAAAATGAAGAAAAAAAATTGTCGAAAGTATATCATATAGCATATCTATAGAAAGATAATTAAATCCTCTTCGTAACGGTATGTTTTTTTTTTCGCATAACGATTAACGGTTTAAGAGATATTAATGTTTAAAAAAAGTTGGTGAAATTTTTTTTTTAATCTTATCTATTGAATTAAAATGAATATGAAAGGTGAAGATTATTATTTTGATATCCAAATAAAGTTTAACTTAACAAAAATCTTTTATTTTTATTGAAAACATTTCTTTTTTCCCGTTTAAGGCTGAAAATTATTTTTATTGATGGTTTACCATTTTTCGTTAAAAAAATTACAAAAATGTATAAAAGTATTTTTCCAATTAAACGAAAAAAGGTTTTTTTCCAACAAAAATGTTATTGAGTCGTAAGTTAAGGTGGAAAAGCTAAAGTGATGTGAAGTTTCAGTGACATGTTTTGGTAATTTCCCAAACATTTTCCAATCATTTACTACCCCTGCAAACTAAACCGACAGTACCATGTGTTATATAAACAGCTAAACTGAGGTGAACTTGTGAAGTTCTTGCTGACTCATCACTTCCCTCGAATACATTCATCAACCAGGTGCGTTTTCTTTATTTTCGTATTTTAGTTTAGGGATGTTTTGTTTAACCTTAGTTTTCATCAACAAGCATGAATGAATACATTGGGAAAATTGTTTGAAATATTAATAATTGTGTAAAATAGGAAATATATGTACTATACTTTAATATAACTATATGCTACGAGTTCGGTCACCGGGTAAATGAGTCACCGGGTCGAGTGTTTGACCATCGGGTCAACCGGTCGAGTCACCGGGCTACGGGTTCGACCACTGAGTCAACCAGATGTCCAAATTGAATCACGGGTCACACGTTCGACTACCGGGTCAACCGATCGAGCTGTTACGTAATTACTGCTTACGCGAGTATACTTCTAGTTTTAATGTGTTTATGAATTTTTGTGGAATTTAACATATTTATGAAGGTGCTTAGATGCTTTCCGTTCTCCGTTTTAAAATTCTAGTCTTATTTTTTATTTTTATTTTATGTTCCTAAAATCAAAAGAGAGTTTGGTGGGTATATTTGATTGGTTGAAGTGTGTAATAGTTTTGTTTTTCTCAAAATGTGTGTTTTTGTTCACGATAATAACTTGCGAGACCGGGGGAGTATCTATTAGCATATACTATTAACATAATCATATGGACGTGTTACTGGAGTGTGAAATAACTCAATAAGTAAAAAAAAAGTTCTATTTGACATGCAAAATTAAGCACGTAATTTAAAAAAAGTTTCTATAGATAGACATAAAAGAAAGTTTTGACATGAACATCTATCCGCACTAATCGGTGACATGGATGAAAGTTTATGTTAGATATAGGAGTCTAAGGGCCGATGGTAATATTAGATAATTTGATTGAATAGTGCAGAATTCACTTTTCAGATAAAGTTTTTTTGACCATTGTTTACACGAAAACTCTTAACTTGCATCCGATGTAATCACAAATAACAACGTTAGTTGATGACACTAGAACCAATAATCATCCATTGTTATAAAACTTGTAAAATGGTAGTTTATCAAATCGGGCTTCAGTATCTATTGCCATTCCTAGTTGTGATTACTATAATGTGCCTTCGAATCCTGATTTTGCTTTTAGTTGCATTCACTTGCCTGTTGATTAATAACATGCGATACAGATTGACCCTTTATAAGATATATAAATAAGATTGGAGGTGTTAAACCATGTATATTTTCTTAAATTGGGACATTACCACTTCCTTTGAATTTCTATACTTGATCAACAGATATATAATGGCGTCTCTCATTAAGGAATTTGAACATCTTGAAATCTCACTGGAAGAGATCAAATCAGCTACTAACAACTTCCATGACAGCAAAGTTATCGGAAAGGGTGGTTTTGGTAAGGTGTATGTAGGAGAGGTGTCTCACTCTAAGGGGAGAAACATGGTTGCTGTTAAGCGTTTAGACAGTAAAATGGGGCAAGGAGGCCCTGAATTCTTAAAAGAGATCACCATGCTTTCATGTTATACCCATGAAAATCTCATCTCTCTATTAGGATTTTGCAACCAAGAGGATGAAATGATCCTTTTGTATGAGTATGCATCTAATGGAAGTCTCGACCACCATTTAGGGGACACTACTCTAACATGGAGGCAACGCATAAAGATATGTCTTGATGCTGCAAAGGGACTAAGTTACCTTCATGATCCCAACGGTGCACACCAAAGAGTTCTTCATTGTGATATTAAAAGTGCTAATATCCTACTAGATGACCAATGGAATGGGAAGGTTTCTGATTTTGGGTTGTCGAAAATAGGGCCTGCTAATCAGAAAAACTCATTTGTTGTCACAAATGCATTAGGTACTTATGGGTACTGTGATCCTCTTTTTATGGAAACTTACTCTCTGACAAAAGAGTCTGATGTGTACTCTTTTGGCGTAGTTTTATTTGAAGTCTTGTGTGGGGTACTATGCTTTAAGTATAGTAACGACGGTCAGTTCAATGTTTTAGTGCCTATGTGGAAAAAGAAGTACAAACAGAATAAGTTAGATGACATTGTATTTCCAGATATTAGACAGCCAATGGACCCAAAAGCTTTGGAGACATTTTCAGACATTGCATATCGATGTTTGCATAAATGCCGTAAAGACCGACCAGTGATGGCAGAAGTTGCGGAAAAACTTGAAATGGCACTTGAAAGCCAAGAGACTAGTGAAGGCAAGGAATGGATAATAAGGACTGCAGTACCTCCTTTAAACTACACATCTGAAGCGGAACTTAACATACTTCTATGCAAAGGGGTCCTTCTTAACAGAGGCAAAACGGTAACTAAGCTATGTCTATAATATAGAAAAACAAATTTTATCTTTGCTCCTGAGATCTCTTCATTAGCATAACTAATCCAACTTATTCAATTGATGGACAGTGGTTTTCATTGAATGACAACAAAGAACACTGTGTAATGATATCCATAGCAGACTGTTTGATTCACAATGCAAATGATCATAACGTTTCTCGATATACGTCTGGCTGTAATTCAAGGTAACTTGTACCCAGCTCCTCCGACTCGATACTAATTTTTTCAAATTTTTAATATTATTTCACAAACATACCAATAGTAATAGATCGTTGTTTGCTGTTTTTTCATGCAGATTTTCAATGAGCTATTCAACAAATGGCGACAAATTTCAAACACGTGTCATATCTCGAATGTTGTCACCAAGAATCACATACACAGTGAACATAGTCTTCAAATTTTCGTCAGAAACAAAAGAACGACATATAGACCTCAAATACAAATTAACAGGGGAGCGAAAATATTGTATCGTGTACCTTGCAAATAAGAGAGAAGATGATTGGCTGATGGCTGAATTGTGTTACTTTATTAGTGATGGGAAAACTGTTGATTTTGAAATTGTGTTCGACTGTCATAAAAGTCATATAGTAGTAGAAGGCATCGAGTTTCGACCCCTGGAAAAAGTAATGCTGACAAATACCAATTTCTTCATCCACAGTTATAATATATGGCTCACTTACTCTAGATAATAGGAATGTTCTTCGATGGTTGACTAATATCCAATATGTGTCTGTTTTATAGGCCGGAAATGAAGTTTTAGAGGATGAGAAGGTGGATACGCAACCAATATCAGACAAAGACACATATTGGGAAAAGATTCTGCCAAATGATTATGAAGACATAATCAAGTGGTCAAAAAATAGTGAGCAATGGACAACCAAGAAGGAACTCTACTTTATTCTTCGCAAAGGGTTTCTAATCAATAATAATGAGGTAGATTTAATTTAAAGATTCATTTTTGAAACCCGTTCTAAACGTTTAAATATTAATATATTTCTCATATGTTACTGCTTGTGGAGCCTGTTCTAAAGGCAAGAACTGCAGAATTGCTAAACAATTGATATTTTTGTATCTATGTTGATTGATAGTGGTTTTCTGTGGATAAAAACGGGAAGAAATGTCATATGCTATCAGCAAGAGCGGCTTCAGTAAACGACTACTGGTCGACCTGGTATAATCTACCCGGATCAAGGTTCTTTTCTGTCTTTCTGCCCTTTTTTCGAGCATGGGATTATATACCTAGTTCACAATCACTAATTTGTTTTACCCATTTTGCAACTCTGGACGTTCATCTTAAAATCTTTTGGGTACCCATTTGCAAGTTTAGCACACATCTGTTTCTCTGTCTTTCGAATACACTAAGCAATTAGGCATATTCTATAAAATGATACTGTATAAAACATTTGTTTTTGTAATTGACGTTTTACTAGGAAAAGACGATACACTTATGAATAGTTTTCTCGCAAAAATAACAGAACTTTTCAAAATCTTAGCTTCAAATTCAGATTTTGTTATTATTTACTGTCTATCTACTCCAGTTCTAGCTTTCTATTATAAATAATGACAGTTATCTAATTTTCTTTTTGGCAGGTTTGGAGACGTGTTCTCATGTGATGATAATCAATTTAGTATCAGCAGTGGTTTTAAATCCTGGATAGTATCACCTGAAACAACATATGCATATTACCTTGTTTACGCGTTACCTAGTGACCAATCCAAACTTGCGGCTCCTCTGATGGTGAGGGATAAAGATTTAGGTTCCAGATATTGGAATGATTTTTGGTATGTACATTTAGTTGGTCCTCAAACCCCGCTTATTATTAAAGGAAAGGTCGCTGAAAACACGCACAATCCATCGGATAGACCTAATAGAAAAGGCATTCCACAAAAGAGGAGTGATGGTTGTTGGATGGAAGTACAAGTTTTTGAGTTCCAGGTAGGTAGTACTAATATGGGGGTGATCCCAGGTTTCGAATTTAGAACTTCCAATAACGCGACACTCAAGGGTATTTTTATCCAAGGCATTGAGTTAAGACCCGTGTAACTTCTCTTTTTGATTATAGCCAAAACTGATTCATGCTTTATTTATTATTGCTCGCCGCTGTCAATGTAAAACTAGCAAGTCTTGCGTGGAGATGCTTAATTATGTCTTCTTGTGAATTTCGTTTGTCATAACTCATAAGGATATACAGGATGAGAACTTCAGCGCTTCGCCTGATTGCATTTTGTTAGGAGGTTATGATGATAGTTTTGCGTTAGACGTGTTAAGTAAGTGCATCAATGTTTGGCTAATTGTTTTTCAAGGTTTTCAGTCCGAATTTTCTGCCTTTATTGATAACTACAAGCTGTTGGAACTTATGAGTTTGGCTAGTTTCTTTGTATCTCACAAGGAAGAACGCTTTGTGAGCAGATGGTACGGCTAAGAGCAGATGGTACAGCGACCACACGTACAAGCAATGCAGCAATTGGTACATGTTGATGGTGCAACAAATGTGAAATATATGTGTGTATGGTCAACGAGAACAAGGTGATTTGGATGTCAGCCTAAGAGTTGAAACCGTCAACCCACACATCCTTAAATCTTGGCACATTTGGGTGATCATGGGATGTCACCATGATTTCATTCCGGCCCTATAAAATAGAGAACCAAAAACCTGTATGGGTGGAGAAAAATAACACATATATCATTCCAGAGATGATGCTATGGCTGCTTCTTTTAAGCCTTAAAAATTCAAGTTTTCTAGTTCACCATTGTCATTGTCTTGAGTTCGTTCGCTGACTAAAACAACACGAGTCTGCATTAATCCTGGGGGTTTTATGTATTGAGGCTCACAGCGTATAGAGCACGTATGATAACGTCTCCCCGTGCTAGACTCTTTAAACGGGTTCTTTAAAGAAAAATGCAAGGCTGCTAGACTTACTTCTCTTAAGATATAGAAGTTCACCTTAAACAAGCAGATTTTATCTTCATTTTATTGTGGTTTTCTTTATCGTTCATTTGACATAGTAGGTCTAAATGAATATTCTTAAACAATATCAGACCCTACTTAACTATATTCAACAAAAGCTGCTACCTTCAGCTGCATCTGCGTACTTGGTTTTGTTATCAAACAACAATATAGATGTACATATTCAGATTCACCTTGTCCTTAAATAAGCAAAAAGTCGTTTTTTTGACCAAAAGCAATGTTTTAAAACTCGACTTGACCCGGTCAGTTGAGCCGATTGACCCGTGACCGGGGTTTTTCTTGTTTGAAAACTGGATTGAACAACCGGTTTTTCAATGAACCTGATTGACCCGATTTGATAAATCCGGTCGAGTGCCATAATTTTTTATTAAAAAAAATATTTTAAAAACTTTTTTTCTATAAACATTTTTAATTTTAAAGATAAATTAGTGTTAGTTAAAACAGAGTAAAAACTAACTTATAAACCAACTAATATCATTGTATTATATATTAATTATTTTATTATTATTCTCACAAAAAACACACAGTTCAAAAAGTTAGTACAGTTTTTTTTTGACAAAATAACATTTTTACCTTTAAATAATTAATTAAAATTTTTTTATATCTTATAATAATAATTATAAATAAAGATAATACAGTAAATTAGATCAAACTTTCTTGTTTATTTTTAATA
Organism: Glebionis coronaria; assembly: GCA_025667525.1. Lineage (NCBI taxonomy): Eukaryota > Viridiplantae > Streptophyta > Magnoliopsida > Asterales > Asteraceae > Glebionis > Glebionis coronaria. The sequence goes on from CM046878.1 coordinate 543,701,797, forward strand.
TTAAATAATTTAATTGAGATATCTTAAAATAAAAGGTAAACAATAAAAATATACAGGACGTAAAGAAATACTACAGTACATTTCTTTTCAAATCATGGACGATAGCTTTTTATTTTATAAAATGACAATTTAACTACGTTGGACAATAACGTCAACAACTCGAAGTAAGTTTGTGAAATACTATATGTAGACACGATCAATAGCTGGTCGTAAGTATTAATAAAAATATTACATTTGTTTTCAAATTAGTGTTCATCGTACTCATGACCATCTAATATTCGTGTCACAAATTCCGCTAGAAAACAATTATCGAAAAACTCAAACCTCGTCGGAACCAATATCAGAGCACACTTAGCCTCGTACTTGACGCGTTTACGTCGTACAACTTCAATCACAATACGGCCCGACATAAAATCAACCATTCCAGTTTGTGTCAAACGCGAGGACCCTGTCAAATCTACACATACATCGAAGTTGGATGAGAGTCTATGAAGGTTTATTAACATCATAACATTTATATAAAAACCTAAACGAGATCAAAGCACACATAGCAGAAGCGATTTAACAATATCATAATTAATAACATAATCATAATTAATCAAATTAGGGTTACATACCTTTATCCTAGCGAAGATCCACAAGATCACCAACGAATCACCAATTAGGGTTTATGACGAACACTACCAAAATATATTCTAAAGTAAGACTACATTACGTTCTTGTACACACGTAATACAACGAGCTAACCGTGATTCTAGCACGTGTAAACCGAGCTTCTACGCTTGTGGAAAATCTACCCAACAACCCTACAGAGGGGCTAGGACTAGATTATTGCTAAACCAAAACCAAAGGATAAAAGGAACCCTAAAAAAGGTGTTTTTCCTTTTGGTGTTGATCGCAATTAGAACCCAAAAACCAAACGAATCCCTTAGGGTTTCGTGGGAGTTGATCGGCCAAAAGGAGAGAAACAAGAGAAAGTAAGGTAAAAAAAATAATGAAGGTTTTGATGTGTTTATATAGGCTTACAAAACTTGTAGTCCAAGATAAACTAAATAAGGCAAGAAAATATTTCTTTCTTTCTTCCTTTTTTTTCCACCGCCGGCCCAACCCACAAAGGGTATTCCAATCTTTCTTTAACTCTTGTTAATTATTCCACATTAACCGTTCAGTCCTTAACTGTTAAATTTAACGAAGGTTAAAGTTATTGCTCGATTTAATTTAATAAACATATAATTATATGTATTAAATAAATTAACTCTTTACGTATTGTGTGCAATCCCGTAATCCCGAGTTCGATCCTAGCACATGACTATTAAATTTATGTCCATAAACTTTCAGCTCCCACTTGGACAAATTTCGGATATCGTGATTACATTGGCTAGCGTCTAGTTACACTAGCAATGTCTCTAGTACAACTCGAGTAAGGTTTCTTGGATAAAACCTTTTAATGATTCATCATTATTATTATCCTTTCATTTCTAATACAACGTTAATAAAAGGATATGGATCTTAGTCATTCCTTTCATTAACCATTCTGTTTCTCGTTTATCGGATTGAAGCAAGATTACCAAAACTTCTAAACATAGTTTAGAAAGACTTTGGGTACGGCCATACAAACATCTTACTAATCTCACGAGGGGCCCAACTGTATTAAACTTCAAAATAAATTTGAAGGAAACAAATTCTATGTTGACTACAAGCAAAACTTATAAATTTTGCAACACTTCTGAAAATAACCCTTATAGCTACCAGTTACGTTTAGCGTTAGGTTATTCCACACAAATGCACTAGATTCACATTATTTCCTGGTATCTCACGTCTGAGGATAACTATTTATGATATAGTTAACGATAAAGATCCATAAAGTATAATCATATAGTTAAGATAAGTCCAATATTCAATTCATCGAATATCATCCAAAATCGATCAATATACTTTCAAGTATACTCTATCGCAATTTTGAATTGTCTTAGTTTAATAATACTCCCATATTATTAATCGACAACGGACATTTGGCATAACAATTTATTCATGGATTAAAACAAGTAAAACAGGATACAAAATTAAATAACAAGAATAAACGAAACCCACTCTTTATTCCATTAAATTAATAATGTCTTAACATCCTTTATCCAAATACTAAATAGATCAATGCATGAAAAACATGGTCGATGCATCATGCCTCTAGTAGTGACCTTCACACTTGTTTGGCAAAGCATAAAACAACCATTATTGATCTATTGGAATTTTGAGAATACTTTCTTCAATAATTCAATTATTGAAGTTCTTGCACATGTGCATTCAAATAGTTTGATATTGCCACATGATTCAAAATTGTGAAACATCCTTGATCACCAATTCTATACTAAACTTCCAAAACACACATTTTGAAGTTCAAAGTATTTTAATTCTTTAATGAATAATGCAACTTTATGTCATCTCCAAAGATCCCATGACTAATATTGAGTGTTACCTCAATTATATCTTTTCAAGTTTTGATAAAGTGTTATTTAAAGATATAAATACATTACCTATAATATCTATTATGTAATGTTTGATTCCAACCAAACATCCAAGTTTGTTGGCTATGATAATTTGCACAACTATTGACAAATTACTCATCTATAGAATATGGAAGCTGATCTAAGACAAGGATGTTATTTTATTTCCAAACATATTCCTTCAGAATATTCATTACACAAGTTATTTAATAACTTTCAAATAGATTAATATATTCAAATCATCTTGCATTTTAAGCTGATATAAATACATCACGATACACATGAAAATTTCTCAAACCAGATTTAGATTTCTTCATGTTCTAAATATCCATATAAACTTACTACATGGCATATTATGTTGTATTTTCACCGCATAAATAAACAAATTTATTTGTTCCAAGGTTATATATATCTTATTTTCTAAATCTTCAAAGCAAAGTTTCATTAAAATCAACATTTAATTTGAATGAAATTTACTTTCTTATATGTCTATCCAACATATATAATTTAAGAAAATAACTATAATACTCCCACTAGCTTTCAGGAATACTTAGAGATCATCTTACTCAAATTTAAATCAAATCTTGGATTTTTAAATTAAACATAAGAATAATCTCCTAGATGCATGCATTTATCCATTCATGAATACTTGCATTTCGTACATTCAAAGATTTATTTTGAATTAATAAACTCCTATCGATTACTTATGTCCTTGCCTAAGCAACGATTTCAAGAAAGAATCCATATATATTCAATTAATCAATTAAAATATGACCACCAAAATCCTTATATATTTAATGCATTTAGGAAAGAATACTCAATCATAATTAATTACTTAAGTATGATTAATAATCTATTTATAATACATACATTAAATATGTGTACAATCTCGTCCATATAATTTCAACACAAGGATTTTAACCACCACTATTGGCTTTTTTCCCTTCTTTGACGAAACTCATCTTTAATTTCTAGTCAAACTATTTAAGATAAACCAATCTAAAATTGATTACCTTTTTGGACAACATCTATAACATTCATAGTATGAGTAGTTTACCCAAATCAATGTTTGGTAATAAATCATAACGATTATTTGTAACTCATAATTCTCAGCATATTACTCGCATATCCGAGATATCCTTGCGGACCTTTGACCTAAATTCCATCATCTTGAGAGTTAACATTTACACGCCTACCTCATGATAATTACTAGTGTATTTCAGAAGATTATGTATCTTGTAATTTTATCCTTCAAGATCAAAACTCCCACTTGCTTTTAGCAACTTAAAGTTAATCTTTTAAATACATAGCAAATAAATCAACACTCCAACGTTATCTATATGGGACATTACAAAACACAATGAAAGTTCCTTACTCTTTATTTTCTAAGAACAACCCACTTCATAAGTAGTTTAGCAAAATCCGAACTTCATTTAAGATATAACGTGATTCATCACATTCCATATATAATGGTATCTTATTAATCTTCTTAGATCAAGTCATACTAAACTTTGTAACCTTGATATCTTTTGGAAGAAAAGAAGATATATTTATCTTGAATCAATCATCATTTTTATTCTCCTAATGAACATACCATAACAATGCTGTATTTCATTAGCGTTAATATATTAAGTCATTCTAACAATATTTGAGATAAATATATATCTTTCGGTTTACCTATATACCAACTAAATCATTTTAATGGTAAAGTAGATTTCTTAACCATTTTGCATGCTTTATAACTCAAGTACTTCTAATACAAAGTCTCTTCATTTTCATGTCTTTAAAACATAAAAGTTTAATTCCATTATACGTTTTAAGTCATTTTAAAATGACTTCATGTATATGTCTTAGCGAAGTAGAGACAATAGATTAACGCCTTACTTTATATTATACGTCTTTCAAGACTTTATGTTTGTGACTTTTTACAGTAAATCATAAACATGTATAACTAAAGTAATCATGAACACCACTAGGTTTCAATAATCTTTTCAAATTATTCACTACTATGTCTATTTATGTAATACATAAATATTTTTCTTTAGTAGTATAAGATTACTCTATGCATTAATGTCATTCCAGGAATTATCCATCTTAAGAAACTACCAAATATTCAACGCCCGATGTCACGACATGTGGATATTTTATCCTTGTGTTTATAATTTAGTCCAAGCTCTCACATGACTAAAACAAAACAACAAGTGTTTCTTAATGTGAATGATATATATACTTTTAAGTACTCTTTTAATCATATTGACACATGATCTAACTTTTATTAGATCATTAGTCTCTTATCTTGAAGTCAAGAGAATCATATCCTTATGAGTTGTTTCTTGCACACAATGTTCATTTCTCCCACTTGTGCATGGAACAACCTCATATATTAGGTAAACATCACGTCTAACGTTCGTCTATACAAAATATGATTGTGTCACATATATTAGCTTTTACAAGTAGATGTAGAACCACTTAGTCAACAAGAATCAATACATGGATATCCTTTGAAGATAATATTGTCACTAATTCGAAAGTAATTATCTTAGGACATACTAAAGATAACATGGGTTATTACCAAGACAACAAAGCTTGTAACTCCTACTGAATTAGAGAATGTTTTAATAGACTCAAGATCAGTAATACAACATTGTAAATGTTTCATAATCGGTGAAACATATTAGTGTGTTGTCTACTTTCTAAAAACACATTCGTAACGATTACTTACACTTTTGAAAAACACATTCGTAACAATTACTTGTAGTGTTAAAGAGTGTACTCTACTTCGTAAATGATGACTTATCCATCAATTGCTTTTAACTTGAAAAAAATTGGCATGCAGTTTCTTCCTTAATAGATCTACCAACCCCACAATGGTATGTAGTGCCTATGAATAATGAAAGCACAACTAATAGATAAAATATGCTAGTTTGCCTTTACACCAATTAGCTGTAACCATTCTTAAAATGTAATAACTCAAAAGATGCACTTTTCTTAACCATTAAAGTTTGCTATGAGTTATGTATTTAGAATTAGATATTTATAAAATTCTTATTACTCCTTCTTCACTCATGGAAAGGAGTTTAGGTTTATCTTTTCATTGTAAATTAACTTTATCCTCAACCATACGGTTTGTAGATCAATAAATAAATGAATAAACCATGTTTACTGTGTAACGTTGCATTAATACATTGTAAAAGAATTTACAAAATTCAATTTTAGTATTTTTGATAACAAAATACTTTCAAGAAAATAAAATTACCCCGGTAAATAAACCATAGTATTTTCCTTGAAGCTAGAATCTATATTGACATAAATCCATCACATCAGTTGATATGCTAGCAATGGATGTATTCAACATAGTGACTTGTCAAACAATTCAATTAACAAACAATTTGCAATTTCTAGATATTTAAGGGATTTACATTGCCAAAAGAACGTTTGGCATTGTAAACATGTTTCATCCTTTCTGAATGCCTTAAGTTTCCAAATCTCACTGAGTAACTTAATTAAGTCGTCTAATCTAAAGAACGTAAAACCATTCATGTGCAGTCTCATTCGGTCATGAAAGTTTTCGTTCTATTACAACATCATCTAGAATCTCATATGATGATAATTGTAACTTCAAGTGTTCGTCAATTAGATGGCATTTGACTTAAATTTTAAAGGTATAAATTTGATGTCAAAATCAATGTATGGAGAGCCATGCATACAACTCCATAGCATAAGTTTAATAAAACATTTGGTAAACTTTTCCACGAGACTAAATTTCTACATATATTTTGTTGAGGTATTGGTGAAACCAATTAAAAGTATTACTCATAACTATTCACAACATACGTCTCCTAGAACTCGGCTAGAGCACAAAGCAATAACCTTATTCATTGTGTTTCGGATGTGATATTGTAGTAAATCAACCTTAAGGTATGATGCAAATAATAATCGTAGGTAATTTCAATTTGACGCACAGGCGAGCCGGGAATTTGGTCAGTTACTAATGGCGTAACACCTCCTTCCTTAACCAGGTACATGACCAGCGGTGCGTCATACCCACTTTATAGTTTGTCAAAAAGAGTAGGCCGTTAAACTATTATTGCGAATACCAATCAACAAAATTTCTTATGTAATTTAAATCTCAAAACAAATCTTAATTTTAATATGATTTAGTCCATATCATTTTTCTTTAAAAAAAACTCTTGTTTACAACAATTCAACAATTTACGATAAACAAGTAAAAAAACAACTAAATCATAAACACATAATAACAATTTATATGTGTAATAAATAAATCAAATAGTCACATGCATAGGATTTATTCAATAATTATCAAATCTAGGTTTTTATATTCATATAAAAGTCTTCCCTATTGAATCAAATAACACAAATAGCAATTTGATTAATCCGTGAAAACATGTATGTTCATCACGGATCCACCAAAAATCCCTTAACAATTAAATCTCTACGTATCGTAACCATTAATCTACATGACATAACAATTAATCATGCAATTTAATCTAAAATTATACCACATGTAATTTAGAGTTTCAAAACAATTCCATTTTTTTTATAAAAATCAGCCAAACCCTAATTTTTCAAAAAAACCTTAAAAAACATGTAGTTTAAACTCAAAACAATTATTAGTTAAAAACTTTATATTTTTGATAATTATAACATGTTAAAACGGCTCTGATACCACTGAAGGTTTATTAACATCATAACAATTATATAAAACCCTAAACGAGATCAAAGCACACATAGCGTAAGCGATTTAACAAGATCATAATTAATAACACAATTATAATTAATCGAATTAGGGTTACATACCTTTATCCTAGCGAAGATCCACAAGATCACCAACGAATCACCAATTAGGGTTTATGACGAACACTACCAAGATATAGTCTAAAGTAAGACTACATTACGTTATTGTACACACGTAATACAACGAGCTAACCGTGATTCTAGCACGTGTAAACCGAGCTTCTACGCTTGTGGAAAATCTACCCAACAACCCTAGAGAGGGGCTAGGACTAGATTATTGCTAAACCAAAACCAAAGGATAAAAGCAACCCTAAAAAGGATGTTTTTCCTTTTGGTGTTGATCGCAATTAGAACCTGTTGGAAATTCACTTTATGTGACGATATTTAAGAATTCTCATTAGCTATCATTGTCACACACGCATAGACTAGACTAGGAAATGTTATATAGTTTAGGTGTGGTGTGTGACTATATATACCCCTCCAAGGCTTCCAAGAAGGGGTTGTTGCTTGTGTTTCATTTTCATTTTATCAAACTTTTATTTCTTTCTCTTTACACACACAACCCTCTATCTCTCTCTCCACCATGGCATCCACCACTTACCACCACCCACCTAGACCACCAGATTATATTATAGCAAAGCTACAATTGGTATCAGAGCTTCGGTTCAATCCTTGGATCGTGTTTTTGTTTTTGATTTGGTGGTCTAAATTTTTTTTGTCTGTATCTATCATTTTTGTCACTGGTTGTGTTTACTATTGATATTCACAAGTTCTTTGTCACTTTCACATGTTCTTTGTCACGTTATATTACCTGTCCATCTATACAGTCCATCAATACTTTTCTCATCTGGTCTAAAATTTGTCTCACTGATTATCTTATAATGGTCAAAAGTCAAACCTGCCATATTTCTTTAATCTGATATTGATTTCATGACTAGTTTTGCGTGCTATTATCACTTTCTGGGAAAAAAATTCTGTTTTTTTTATGCATATGATGATGAAGATGATACCCAGAAAAGGCAAGTTCCTGGAAAAACGGAAAAAGGACAACTTTTGAATGCATTCCGATGGTCTCCGTTGCGATGGCAACGATCACATTGATTGCGGTGGATGAATACGATGGTACCATTACGATGGGTCCGTTGCGACGGATCCGTTGCGATGGGTCCGTTGCGATGGGTCCGTTGCGATGGGTCCGTTGCGATGGGTCTGTTGCGATGGGTACCATCGTGATGGGGCACTCAGGGTGCGATGGGGTGTTGACTATACTACGATGGACTTATTACTTTATGTTGCGATGGGTTCAAAATGTTGACTGTGATGGCTAAATTTTTTTAATCTTGCGATGGGTTAACAAAATTCATTGCGATGGTTGAGAAACTTTGTGACAGTTTAACAAAAACAGCATGACTTGTTTAAAATCATACCGAGACTATGCTTAAACATACCTTGACCATGACAAGTTTAAAAATGACAAGACCTACGCCAAACATAACGCCTACATCTTCAATCAAATCCAACACCGACTCGATCTACTTAATCCCATCGTCTCCTATCTCCATCTACAACATCTAGACTCGAAACAAAACAGAAAATATATTTTTTTCATCTCAGATTATTGTTTTTTTGTGGTTTCATTCAAGACCATTATTATGTCTATACCCACGAAACAATATAAAATCACCATCACAGATCTGTAAATGGTTCTCACCATATTTAATTTTCGAATATAATTATAGTTTCATAACAATTATGTTACAAACTATAATAGTTTAGATTTATGAGAAACCCACATGCTGTCACGAAATCACATCTTACCCGAGACCTTATATTACAAAGATCTTGAAGACGCACTTGTAGTCAATATTGATTTTGAAGCCACGTTCTTCTATTAAAAAGGCGATATGGTGATATGTGATTCGTGTTTAACTAGATGACAAGGTTTAACAGCTTATGATCGTATTATTGATATGGTTGTGTACTCTGTGATGGTTGAAATACAGAGAAATTTAGTTTTGGTTAGATAAAGTTTGAGGAAGATTGGAGATTTGATGGGAGCAGATTTTGAGTTTGGTGGATGGAGAATGAGATAAAGCGGCGATGGTTTTGATGATTAGGTTTAGGTTAATTGTGAGTTGATCAGTTGAATTAGGGACGTATATCTTTAATATACTTCCTCTTTGGACCAGTTCAAATTTTTTGGACATTGGGCCTCTTTGCTCATTTGTTTGTTAACCGTATATTGCAATGGGTCACTTTTTTAAGTATAAACTCTTTCAAGGTTCGGATTATGCAATCTTGATGGGCCGTGTGATTTAAATCTATCTATACACGAATTTCTTCAAAATTATTTATTTTGAATAATATTTGGGTATTAAGATATATTTAGATATTATCGGGACAAAAGTGACGTGACAAAGTGACGAGACTAAGTGACAAAATTTATTTTGACGAGACCGAAGAAAAATAGGTATATTTTTAGTAGCTACATATTTTTTTGATCGGGTATTAATTATGTAAAGTTGAAGACGGATTTTTCGAAGGCGTGTAATTATTTTATCTTTGAAGATAACTTGCTCGTGCTTAATCTTAGAATGAAGACTTGTTTATATAGTTTCCACGTTCGGGGTGGTTGGTTAATGACTCGGATAACTATCACTTTAATGAGCTACATTATTGTACTCCGTGTCACGCGCTTAGTCGACGTGGATAATTTCAAGAGGTGTTGTGCTTATATACTTCTTCAGTAAGGTATTGGGTACTTAGAGATTTCTCCACCGTTCCTCATTCAACAATTGTGCAAGCTTAAGTCACAAGATCGAAGGATTTTTATTCAGTTTCATGTTTGATGTGTCTGGTTCATTCTATGTGTGGTCACTTCAAATTGCCTACAAGGGGGTTGGTAATGTTGGGAATAAAATGTAGCCAGTACACTTGAGCGCTGACAAGAAGAAAACAAGCGTTGATAAGAAGAAAACAAGCGTTGACAGATCAAGCGTTGACAGGAAGAAGTCAAGCGTTGATAGGTTGAAGACAAGTACTGATAGAAAGATATGGTCTACGCATATTATGTTTCTAGTTTGTTTCTAGTAAAGATAGGATCAACAATGTACTTTCTATAATTATCTTTACCTAGAATAGCTGATACGTAGACTCTTGTACAAGGCTTCTTATGTCTATAAAAGAAGACCTTTAGGTTATGTTTCATATAAGTTTTTCATACGTTTAACACTTTCATTGTATGCAAGTTTGTGATCATCAATCAAGTGAAAGTTTGTTTTACAATTGTTTGTGTGTTCTTGTTTAAGTATTAATTTCGCATAATACTTAAATTGTTTTATACACAACAAAGTTTCTCTACGTGTTTAACTTGATTTAATCTCGTTTACACAAGCTAAATCGATCTAAGTTTGGGATCAACAAGTGGTATCAGAGCTTGTTGAGAAACTTTGATCTAAAGAACACAAGAACCCTAAACTGCCAAAAACCCTAATTTTCACAAAACCCTAAAAACACCATGTCTACCCCATAAACAAACTCCTCATCCTCCTCAAACCACAACATTAAGATTCCCATGCTAGATGCAGACAATTTTGAGCTGTGGAAGTTCAACTTTGAGCAATATCTACAAATCCATGATTACACCCTATGGGAAATCATTGAATATGGAAACACATTCAATAAGGCTCAAAAGATTGCAGATGCCATTGCTACAAGAACAGCTGTTCAAGGCTCTACTGAAGAAGATAGAAAAGAAAAACCTGAAGATGGTAGAGCTGTGTCTGTTGAGGACATAGCAAAGAGAAGGGTTGATATGAAAACCCTAAGCATTCTGAAACTCTCTTTGGGTCAAGAAAATCAGCACAAATACAGAGGCTATGAGTCTGCAAAAGATCTTTGGGCAGCTCTTGAAGTTGCTTATGATGGTAATGCTGATACTGTGCAAGAGAAAAAGAAGCAACTCTTACATGAGTATGCTGTTTTTAAGGCTCAACCTAATGAGAAGCTAAGTAGTGTGAGAAGCAGACTTCTTGACATTACAAGCAAGCTGTCCTTCATGGGGACAGTAATTGGTGATGTTGACATTATTGCCACTTTTCTTAAAAGCCTTGGTGATGCATGGAAGATTGAAGAAAGATCTATAATTTCCAATAACACTCACAAAAGTTCTACTTTTGATGATGTTTACAACAAACTGAGGCTGTTGGAGAATGAAGCTCTTTTAGATCATGGAAGTAAGTCTACCAATGGAAACATGGCCTTTTTCTCACATAGTGAAGGTCAATTTGATCAGAAGGATTCATACATGCACCCAGTTACTGGATTAACATGTGTCAACGCTGGATCATATCCTGTCAACGCCTCACATTCAGACGCTGACACATACAAAATTGACTCTCCAAGAGTTAAGCCTGCTGGTATTGATCTGGATACTGTGTGTGCATACATTGCTTCATTGCCCAATGGTTCAGTGATTACTTATGAGGACCTTGAGCAAATAAGTGATGAGCATTTGGAGGAGATGGACATAAAGTGGAATATGGCTCTTGCAAGTATAAGAGCAAACAGATGGAATAGAAGATTCAAGAAGAAGATGACTTTTAATGCCAAGGACACTGCTGGATTTGATAAATCAAAGGTTGAGTGCTACAATTGTCATCGTATAGGACACTTTATGAGAGAATGCAGATCTCCAAGAAGATCTGATGCTAGAAAAACCTCAAGCCAAATTGTTAAGGCTCAGGATCCCAAGGCCATGGTTGCAATGCAAGAAATTGATGGTGTTGGATGGGATTGGAGCTATTTGGCTAATGATGAGGAAGAGAATAAAGCTTTGGTTGCTGAGATGAAAGAAGAAGAGCATGTTCACTATGCTCTCATGGCACACTCCTCATCTTCATCAGACAATGAGGTATATGATGATGCTTTTTGTAGTAAGGGTTGTCGTCTAAATACTGAAAGACTTAATAAAGAAGTTTTAAGATTGTCAACAGATCTAGGTAATGAAAGATGCAAGTTGTCTAACTATCAACTTGCTCTTGCTCAAACTAAAAAGACTGTAGCTGAGTATAAGAAAATGGAGCTTGACCTAAAAGATAAAATAAATATCTTAAAACATGATTTAAATGCTAGTACTAATATTAGAAACATCATGGAGAGGGTCAATGCTGAATTACAGGTTAAGTTAGATGAGGCTATCAAGAATAAGGATAATGTAGATCTTAAAATTCAGAGATTTGATAAAGCCTCACAAACCCTAGGAGAATGTGTTAGTAAACAAAGGGATTCTAGGGACATGACTGGGATTGGGATGAAAGAGTATGCTGGTGTTCCACCACCAGCTGGGGACTTCTATGGTGTCTAAAGAAAGGACTTATCTTGGACTGGTTTACCAGAACTCCAAGAAGAGGAATTCATTCCTCCATCAAGAGTCCTTACCCCAGTAGAAGAATATAGGCAAAAGTTGACTGATTTGGATCAATGGAAGAAAGCCAACCCTACCTTGTTTGTCAAAGGTGGCATGCTTAGTGATAGTCCAAATGAGCCTACCCCTATCAAAATAACAAACCCAATCACTGGCAAGACTGTTAACCTTGGCTCAAACGTTGTTAGAAAACCTAGCATTAAATATGCAGAAATGTATAGAAACACTAGGTCACCAAAAAGCCAAGTTAGTGACAATAGAACAGGTTTCTTTTCTTCTAGACCTAGAGTTATGTCTAGAAAAGCCTGTTATACTTGTGGTAGCTTTTCACATTTAGCCTATAAGTGTGTCAACGCTTCCAAGGTCAACGCTGAAAAAAGGTCAAACACTGTCAGACCCAAAACTTTTGTGAAGCAAAGTCTACAAGTTGTTAGACCAGCCCCATTCTTTACTAAAGGGTCTAACACTTATGGACAAAGACCTTTTCAGAAGACCAATACATGGTCTAATAGGCAATGGGTTCTTGTAGCAAACCCTAGGTTCAACGCTGATAAGGGTAATTTCAGCGTTGACAAGATCAAATCAAACGCTGACAGAAACGTTGCCAAACCAAATAATGGTAAATATTTGCAACCACAGGGAAAGGGGTCTAAAGCTTCTTCTAGCTTGACATGGAGACCTAAGCAAGATCAAAACCCTAATTCTAATGGGATTTCTGTGAACTGTAATAGATTTAATTATATTTCAAAGGTCATCACAAAACCAATTGGGGTTAACTGGGTGTTCAATCCAAAAAGGGATGAACAAGGGGTTGTTATGAGGACTAAGTCTGTTCTTGTTGAACAACCAAATGAATCAAAGTCTGCTCAGGCTTGGGTTCCCAAAGAAAACTAATTTGTTTTCTTTATGTGCAGGGCATTCAAAAGCAGGTAAATGATTATGGATATTGGGATAGTGGATGCTTTAGGCACATGACTGGGAAGGAAGATTATCTCACAAACTTCACTCCCGTTAAGGATGGTGATAAAGTTTACTTTGGAGGCGGATATGGAACTATCACAGGCAAAGGAACTCTTCTCACCAACAACTTGCGTTTTGAAAACGTGTTTCTGGTAAAAGAACTTGACTATAATCTTTTTAGTGTATCACAAGTTTGTGATAACAAAAATAAGGTTCTTTTTACTAGATACTGAATGCTTGGTGTTGAGCAAGGATTTTAAAATACCAGATGAGAAATTCATTGATTATAGAACACCTAGACATAAGGACATTTATAATGTGAATCTTAATGGAATTAGGATGAATAATAACTTGTCATGCCTTTATGCTAAAGCTTCAGTTGATGAGAGTAATATATGGCACAGGAGACTAGGGCACATTAACTTTAAAAATATTAACAGGCTTGTGAGACATGGCTTGGTTGATGGTTTGCCTGAAAAGGCTTTCCACAATGACCACTCTTGTGTTGCATGCCTTAAAGGCAAACAACACAAGGTCTCATTTAAGTCTAAATAGGTGTACTCTAGTTCTAAACCACTTCACTTGATGTATATGGACCTGTTTGGTCCAACTAATATAGAGAGTTTAAATGGTAAATCATACTGTTTTGTCATCACTGATGACTTTTCAAGGTTTACTTGGACTTTCTTTTTAGCCTTAAAAAGTGACACTGCTGATACTTTAATTAACTTTATTAACCAAATTGAAAAGAAAACTTGTAATGAAGTTAAGATGCTTAGAAGTGATAATGGTGGTGAGTTTAGAAATAAGCTGTTGGATGATTTTTGTGCCAAGAAAGGGATTACTAGACAGTTTGGTGTTGCCAGAACCCCACAACAAAATGAGGTTGCTGAGAGAAAGAATAGAACCCTAATTAAAGCAGCCAGGACTATGTTGGCTGATGCTCACTTTCCCATTGATTTTTGGGCTGAGGCTGTGAATACAGCTTGTTATGTTCAGAATAGAGCATTAGTCAACAAGATACAAAACAAAACACCTTATGAGTTACTTTGGGGAAGGAAACCTAATATTGGTTTTCTTAAACCTTTTGGTTGTCATGTAGTTGTGATGGACACTAGTGATGCCTTAGGTAAATTTAGTGCTAAAGGTGATGAAGGCTACTTCATGGGTTATTCAGTGTAGAGTAAAGGATATAGGGTTTACATTAAGAAGGAAAAACATATACTTGAAAAGGTACATGTTAGGTTTTTAGAAAGTAAACCTAGTGATCTTGAAAGTGGTCCAAATTGGTTATTTGACTTGGAACCTCTCTCTAGGACTTTGAATTATATGCCTGTTACTAATCCAAACATTGTGAAGGTAACTTCAAGTGTTGTGGAAGAACTAGTTGTTGATGTTTCAGGTACACAGGTTAATGAAGAGGTTGGATCACAAGCAGACAAGTCATCTCCCATACTTGAGTATGTCACTATTCCCATATGGACAGATGCTTTTGCTACTGCTACTGCTGGAAAGGAAAATGGTGGTCCCTAAGTATCACCAGTTAACAACATGCATGGTCTTTCAGGCGCTGACAAAGGAAAATCTGGCACTGACAAGACAAATTCAAGCGTTGATGGCTCAAACGTTGACAACTCCATTTCAGGCGTTGATGGCTCCAACGCTGACAACCTTGGTTCAGGCATTGACAACTCTTTTGACCATACTTTCTCTTCCAATTTTGAATAAGGTGAACCTTCAAGCAGAAATGGAGAGGTTCATACAGATATTGATGGAAGAGAGTCTGAAGAAGATATTGGTAACATGGATGATGAGATTGAAGACAACAGACTTTTTGAGGGAGGAGTTCTTACTTCTACAATGAAGGATCACCCCTCTTCTCTAATTATTGGTGATGTGATGTCTCCTGTTCAAACTAGAAGATCTCATCAGAATCTTGGAGGATTTATTTCCAATATACACAAGAAGGTTGATACCCCTCTTGTTCAAGCATGTTTGTTTGCCTGTTTTCTGTCACAACAGGAACCCAAGAAGATTTTTGATGCTCTCAAAGAACCAATTTGGGTGGAAGCAATGCAGGATGAGCTTTACCAATTTGCTATTCAGGATGTTTAGGAGTTGGTTGATTGTCCCAGATATGTCAGACCTATTGGGACAAGATGGGTTCTTAGAAACAAGAAAGATGAAAGAGGCATTGTGGTCAGAAACAAGGCACGTTTAAAGGCTCAAGGATATACACAAGAGTAAGGGATAGAATATGAGGAGGTCTTTGCACCAGTTGCAAGGATTGAGGCTATAAGAATATTTCTAGCCTATGCTTCTTGCATGGGCTTTACTGTCTATCAAATGGATGTGAAAAGTGCTTTTCTTTATGGCACAATTGTAGAGGAGGTTTATGTAATGTAGCCTCCTGGTTTTGAAGATTCAGAGCATCCAGACAAGGTATATAGAGTCAAGAAAGCTATGTATGGACTTCATCAAGCCCCAAGAGCATAGTATGGCACATTGTCCACCTACCTGGTGGAAAACGGATTCAAAAGGGGCACCATAGACCAGACCTTATTTACAAAGAAGACTGGTAAGGATGTCTTACTTGTTCAGGTTTATGTGGATGATATCATCTTTGGATCATCAAACCCAAAGATGAGTGAAGACTTTTCCAAGCTTATGACAGACAAGTTCAAGATGAATGCAATGAGGGAGATGAACTTCTTTCTAGGGTTACAAGTTCAGCAGAAAGAAGATGGTATCTTCATCTCTCAGGATAAATATGTAGCTGAAATCTTGAAGAAGTTTGGCTTTTCTCCACATGAGAAAAGGGCTAGTACTCCTATGGATAGAGAACACCCTTGGGGAAAAGTTGGAGATGGAAAAGATGTGGATGTCAGGCACTATAGATCAATGATTGGTTCATTGATGTATCTCACAGCCTCAAGACCTGACATTATGTTTTCTGTGTGTGCATGTGCACGCCATCAAGTGACTCCCAAAGAGTGTCACCTTCATGCTGTCAAGAGGATCTTTAGGTACCTTAGATGTTATCCAGATTTGGGATTATGGTATCCAAAAGATTCACCATTGGAGCTTATTTCATATTCAGACAGTGACTATGGTGGTGATAAATTTGATAGAAAATCCACAACTGGTGGATGTCAGTTTCTTGGGAGTAGGTTGATATCTTGGAAATGCAAGAAACAAACAGTGGTGGCCAATTCTACAACTGAAGCAGAATATGTAGCAGCAGCTGCTTGTTGTGGACAAGTCTTATGGATTCAGAACCAGCTGCTGGATTATGGGTATAATTTCATGCATACCAAGATTTTTGTAGACAATAACAGTACTTTATGCATTATTAAAAATCCTGTACATCATTCTAAAACAAAACACATAAAAATTAGACATCATTTTATAAGAGATTGTTTTGAAAAGGGTTTAATACAACCAGATAGGGTTGACACAGAAGAAAATGTGTCTGATTTATTAACTAAACCTTTTGATACTGGAAGGTTTCAATACTTGGTAACAAGTATTGGAATGATCAATCTCACTTAATATGTGTTTTGGGGTCATATTGTAGAAGTATGTACATGATATGCATTGTTATTGGTCTTTTTGAGAAGTTAGATTTTCCAGTATATTTGTCTAACGCTGACAAAGGTTATTTTAACGCTGATAAGTGTTATCGTGACGTTGTCAGCAACATGTTAGTTTTGTGGTTTTTGATCTAAGTGTGCAGGTGTTGTTAGCATTGTACCTTTGGAAACAGAGTTGCTTATGGATCCTTGGAGAATCATTGGAGCATGTTTCAATTTATGGATGATGGTTGGAATATTTATATTCCTATCTTGACATAAATTTTTATATCCATGCATATTATTGGGCAACATATGTATCACAGTTTAAGGGGAGGTTTTAGGAACCTTTAGGACTTTTGGGTATTCTTATAATACTCTTATCATAATTCTAGATTGTGTCCACTGGTGAGTATGAGTTAGTTTACTAAATCATGAGGCACTGTAGCATGCAAAGTTGACATACTATGCATACTGCCAAGACCTTTTTGGCCTAGAATTGGATGTGGCCTGTTGGGAGACTTGGGAATGATTTATAATGGGTTTACCTGGGAGTTACAAGAGATTTTATGAGATAACTTAATTGTTAAGAATTTTGGTTAGCAAGGGACACTAGAGGACTGTTATGTCTATCTTGCATAAGCAAGTGTGCATAACTAGACAGTGCTTGCCGCCCTATAATAATTATCAATTTATAGGTTATCTTCACTAGGATAAGTTACTTTGTTAAGGTCCTTTTTCAGTTTTATTACTTTTATTTTTGGACGCTGACAAATATTTTTTTCAAGCGTTGTTATGACCAATTTAGACGCTAACATGGCTTTGGCAAACGTTGACAAGAATATAGCCGTTGGGCGTTGATGGGTTATTTTTTACCGTTGACACTCATTGGGAACTACCCAGTTGTTATTTTTGACGAATTTTGGGGCCGTAATTTTGGGAGTAGATAACTTTTAATTAATGCACAAGATAACTTATTTTCTTTTCAATATTTTTATCATTATATTTTGAAAATACTTGCCTTATTTTTGACCAATCACATGTGCCTATCTCTCCTATATATTTGGCTCCTATTTTTAAACAGGGTACTATCATATTCTTGTCTAACACTTTTTCTCCTATTATTCATTTTTCATCAATCTTTACCAAACAGCTTTCTTCAACAATGGCACCAAAGTTTAAACCAAGTGACTTGGTATTGGGATTCAGAAGTCAGCACAACATGATTGCTTATTTATAGGCTGATGATACTTTGTTTCCACAATACACCCAGATGGTGGCGTATTTGAATGCATCTCCAATTAGGTATGCACTTTCTCATGCTCCTCTCATCCCTGTCACTCATATTAAACAATTTTGGAACATTGCTAGTTCCTCAACAATTAATAATGTGACTACATTAACAGCTGTTGTTCATGGGCGTACTTGGGTGGTTACTGAAGCCTTGGTTTGCCAGGCTTTGCATCTTAATGATGCAGATGGTATAACCACCCTCCCCATTAATGAAATAGAACAAGGACTTCGGGCTTTGGGGTATCCCTTCCCTGATGAGGGTACTTTAAATAAATATCATAAACAAGAATTTCCCCCAGCCTGGAAGTACCTCATACATGTCATCCTTCAATGTTTGAGTCCCAAATGTACTGCACATAATGAAATTAACAGATCAATTGCTAGTGCAATTATGTGCATTACAAATGGGCAAAAGTTTAATTTTTCAAAACTGATTTTTGATGGCATGTGTAAAAACAAAGGGAATAAGATGACTCTGGCTTATCCCAGATTTTTGCAAATGGTTTTTGATGTGCAAAATTACTACACAAGGGATCATGATGATTTTTATGAGATCCCTGTGCAAAAAAAAGCTATTTTTAGTAAGATGAACTCACCCCTCACCGTGAATTACCCCTCACCCAAGCTATGCTTGTTGTTATTGCAGCAACACAACCCCAACCAGATCCACAACAACAACTTGACCCAATACCAGAATCTTTGCCTTCACCTCAACACATGCAAATTGACCAAGAATCCTTCAACGCTGACACATTAAATGTTGGCGTTGACACAAGTAATCTAAACATTGACACCTTTCCTTCACAGACCCAAACACCTCTTAACCTTCAAACTACCACCCAATCCACATCATCTTCTACACCACCTGAATATAGGTTGATTAAACGTCCAAGGACTACTAGAGTGTTCTCCTCTAGTGGTCCTAGCCATGTTGTAGAGAGAACCACCACCACAAGTGTGGTTGGTACTATGGATGAGGCTGGGACTATTGGTACTCGCTTAGATGCAGGTCAAGACAGTCCTAACATCTTTAAGACCTCATCCATGCCCCATGAATCTACTTTGGGAGGTCAAATACCCATTCTAGAGGAGGGCAGATTGGAACCATACACATTGATGGAATTGACAGCTGTCTGCATTAGCTTGCAAAAGCAAAATGCAGACCTGGTACAAACAGTCAGTACACAAGGCCTTGAACTCAAGCAGTTGAGGGAGAGGATTGTTATTTTGGAGGATGCTAACACTAGGCATGGGATGTAGGAATCTTCCAAATGTGAGGATGAGCAGATTCATGTGAGTGACAAAGGCTCACATAATGGAGAATCTTTGGGTGTTGCTGAAGCCCTCACTGAATTGAAGAAGCAACCAGGTTTTGATACATCTCTGGTTACTCCTACAAATTTGAACTTGTCTTTTACAGCTATGTTGGAGCAGTTTACAAGAGGCGCTGAGACAAGTAAGTTGGGCGTTGACAAGCAAAATTTGAACGCTGACACATCAAGCGCTGACAAGAGTAATTTGGGCGCTGACACAAGGAATTTGAGCGTTGACAGACCTGCAGATATGGTTGATGTATTCCAGTCATCAGCTATCATTAAAGAAGTGTCTTCACAGGTACCATCATTATCTTTACCCATCATTGATCCATTAGATAAGGGTAAAGGAATCATGGTAGAAGTAGAAGTTCCAAAGGATGCAGCACAAGTAGAGTTTGATTCAAGGTTGGCTGCACAACTTGTGGAACAAGAAATAAAGAAGGTAGGTGAGTCACCATTTGTTGTCACTTCTGAGGAACAAGAAGGAAGTGATGAAGGGAGTTCAGATTCAAGTGTGATGATAACTGAACAACCAGAAAGACTTGAATATGGTGATGAATTGGTAAGAGAGAAGCTTAGAGAGTTAAAATTACAAGTAGACTTTGATATGCCAGAAGTTGTTCATATGTACCATGCTTGGGAGAATAGGATTATGGAGAATCCAGATTTGACAATTTCAGACCAAATTTGAGGATTGGAGATTCTTCTAAGAGTTCAAAGAGACTGCAAGGTAATTCTGAAACATAAGGCTAGCAATGTTTTCTCACTGCTGAAGAGGGATAGAAGAGAGCTTTACTACATGTTACTCAGATGTCATGGAACTGGATGGACCTTCAAGAAATTGCAGGGATTATCCGTTGAAGAATTGGAGTACAAGGCTTATCCCATTTGGGCAAGAGTGCAGGAAATGAACACTCTTAGACTTCTTTCAGATGAAAGGAAAGAATAACTTGCAGAAGAGATGGAGATTCAAAAGGCAATGATTGTTCCAAGGCCTTTGAAGAAGGGAGTCCCACTTGATTTCCTAAAGATCTAAATAAAGTGGTTCCCAGTGAAGCTGTTCTTAGAAGGAGCATTAAGCTCTCACCCATAGAAGCTTCAGATATGGTACAAGTGTTACCTCTTGATGCCAGAAACCCTATCATTAGTTATGAGGAAGATGCAAGTGGGTTTTGGAAGATTGGCAGATATGGGAAAGAGGTACACACATTTACTACTCTTATGTCTCTCTTTGCAAGTATGGATAGGGAAGACTTGGCAGACCTTTGGAGGTTGTTGCTGGCCAAGTATGAGACTGAAGTACCTACTTCAGTCAATGGAATAAATCTTTGGTCAACATTCAAGAGAATGTGTGCACCAGAAGAAGAAGATCCTGTTTAGAAGGATCTTAAGGATGATATCAGTGGACTTCAATGGCGTTTGTATTCACCTACTGGTGTGTATTATTTGAGTTCTACAAAATTTGCTGAGTATCTTCTTGTAGATGCTCAGTATCCCATGTCCAAAGAAGTTTTGGACAAGATGAAGACAACATAGTTGGATATTGATTATTCAAGTGACGTGGCCAAAGATTTGATTAGGCATGTTTATTCCCAATATGATAAGATTTGTAAGATTCCTCCTAGTTCTTAATTTTTATTCAGAAACTTGATTACTAGAGTAGATATCAAGTTTAGGGGAGGATTGTTGGGAATAAAATGTAGCCAGTACACTTGAGCACTGACAAGAAGAAAACAAGCGTTGATAAGAAGAAAACAAGCGTTGACAGATCAAGCGTTGACAGGAAGAAGTCAAGCATTGATAGGTTGAAGACAAGCACTGATAGGAAGATATGGTCTACGCATATTATGTTTCTTGTTTGTTTCTAGTAAATATAGGATCAACAATGTATTTTCTATAATTATCTTTACCTAGAATAGCTGATACGTAGACTCTTGTACAAGGCTTCTTATGTCTATAAAAGAAGACCTTTAGGTTATGTTTCATATAAGTTTTTCATAAATTTAACACTTTCATTGTATGCAAGTTTGTGATCATTAATCAAGTGAAAGTTTGTTTTACAATTGTTTGTGTGTTCTTGTTTAAGTATTAATTCCGCATAATCCTTAAATTGTTTTATACACAACAAAGTTTCTCTACGTGTTTAACTTGATTTAATCTCGTTTACACAAGATAAATCGATCTAAGTTTGGGATCAACAGGTAAAGATGGTCATGGAGAGTTTATGAGTAGAGAATTTCGATCAACAACTGATTCTCGCCAAATATATAATTAAGCTTATTTATTATTCTCACGAGATTTCAGGTACATGTGCGTACGATTTATTGATAGTTCCGAGTTTCGAAACCATCAAGGGGGAAGAAGAAGACATATTGAACGTACAACGATTACACATGATGAACTTCATACCTTCTTTTGATTTCAAGACATTCCGGGAAGACATTGTCATAACCGTAGAGAAAATCAGTGTTTTAACTCGTGGCGTTATCAATCTCTAAACAGTACACTATTGTTCGATGTTTAATTGTTTTGATGTTGCAATTATTCATCATCATTATCCTATATGGAGAGATATGCACTTCCGGGACTTAATTGACTCTGGTGCATCTCTGGAAGAAGATATGTGCATTTCTAGGACTTAATTGACTCTGGTGTTACGATGTCAACTTCATGAATGGGATAAAGTGTCTACTTCAGTATTTGAGCTTCATACATGGGATTGGTTTACTTTCTTCAACTATGTGGGGGAAGAAATGTCTTGGTTCTTTCTAGTATGCATAACTTGAACTCTCAGGGGGAAGAAAAATTCAGAAGACTTATTCAAGCGTGAGAAGAGAAGTTGTTGATCTACTTGGTGTGTCCCAAACTTTCAATCCCTCATAGCAACAGTATCATGTTATATGATGGGGTTTGCTTTTTAAATTCGGCTGTGCGCTTATTCATTCTAAGCTTTATTGAAAGCTTTGAAGTTGCTTATGATGATTGTCGGTTTAGGGGGAAGCTATTTAAAAGCTTCTACATCAAGTTTATGTGGCATGAATTAGGGGGAAGTTAATTCAGAAGCTTCTCCTTAACCAGAAGCATATGGATTACTTAGCTCGTGTCGTTACAGTATTTATACCACAAGTTACTACGAAGATGAGTCACTCTTATGTGAAGACTTGAAGTCAAAGGCCTCAGAAGACTTCATCAGCATTGGACGCTTCATGGAAGCTTTTGTTCTTAATCATTATGTACTTGTTAGGAAAAATATTGTAAGGAATTCTACACGTCGTCCCATGGGGGAAGATTGTTGGAAATTCACTTTATGTGACGACATTTAAGAATTCTCATTAGCTATCATAGTCATACACGCATAGACTAGACTAGGAAATGTTGTATAGTTTTGGTGTGGTATGTGACTATATATACCCCTCCAAGGCTTCCAAGGAGGGGTTGTTTCTTGTGTTTCATTTTCATTTTGTCAAAATTTTATTTCTTTCTCTTTACACACACAACCCTCTATCTCTCTCTCCACCATGGCAGCTACCACTTACCACCACCCACCTAGACCACCGGATTATGTTATAGCAAACCCACAGAACCCAAAAACCAAACCAAAACCAAACGAATCCCTTAGGGTTTCGTGGGAGTTGATCGGCCAAAAGGAGAGAGACAAGAGAAAGTAAGGTAAAAAAAATAATGAAGGTTTTGATGTGTTTATATAGGCTTACAAAACTTGCAGTCCGAGATAAACTAAATAAGGCAAGAAAATCTTTCTTCCTTTCTTCCTTTTTTTCCACCGCCGTCCCTACCCACAAAGGGTATTCCAGATCTTTCTTTAACTCTTGTTAATTATTCCACATTAACCGTTATGTCCTTAACTCTTAAATTTAACGACGGTTAAATTTATTGCTCGATTTAATTTAACAAACATATAATTATATTTATTAAATAAATTAACTCTTTACGTATTGTGTGCAATCCCGTAATCCCGAGTTCGATCCTAACACATGACTATTAAATTTATGTCCATAAACTTTCAGTCTAGACACAAGCTCCGCTCCCACTCCTTACACGAATATTATTATTATTATTATTATTATTATTATTATTTATTATTATTATCACTTTATTAAAATAATCGTATTTACAAAAAGTTAGTGGGAAGCCTAGAAACAATTTGGGCTCCCACTCCTTTAGCAATAGCAAAGCCTTTCCTATTAAAAATGTGAGTAGCAGTACGTGCCCCTATGTCTTGCATCATAGAGAATCTTCGGATCCGTTTCAGTAAGTTCATTGCATCCGTCTCAAGTTTCCCAAGAGAAGAGAAAGAGAAAGGGAGAAAACCATATCTGATATCTTCGCATTAGCTCCATACTTGACGCGTTTACGTTGTGCAGCCTCAACCACTACACGACCAGGGGCAACATCCCAGTTTGTGTCAAGGGAGATGAACCTGTCAAATCCACACATACATCAATCCCCCTATTCCAAGAGTAGAGCAACATATTAGCTGGACGTAATGCTATTATTATTACTATTATTATTATTATTATTTTTTTTTATTATTATTTTTTATTTTTTTTAATTTTTTTAATTTTTTATATTTTTTTATTATTATTATTATTTTATTTTTTCCCATCAACATCACTTCATTAGAATAATAGGATTTACAAGAAATTAATGAGAAACCAAGATACTATCTGGGCTCCCTCTCTTATTATTATTATTATTATTATTATTATTATTATTTTTATTTTTTTTTATCGAAATTCCAATTTTATTAATCACACAAAATTGGAAGGGAGCCGCGAAACAAGCTGCGCGCCCACCCCTTTTTGAATACAAAAACCAAGTCTAGACATCAAAAAACCGCCACTCCTCGCGTCATTAGAATGACAACCAGCTAACCGCTTAAGACGCGAGAGAGTACCCATCGCCTCCTCCTCAAACTCCCCAAAAGTCGAGAAGGCGAATGGAATAAACGAATAACCATGCTCAGCACAAATAGAAGAATACTTCCTCTTCTTCTTCTGAATAGCCGACTGTAAAGCACTCCCAGGAACCCACGAATCCAACCCCGTCCCTGCAAACGGAGAAACCCCTGTAACATCTAAACACGCATCTTTGCCCTGGGACCAATTGTGTAGCAATAAATCTGCTGGCCGAAGATCACGCCCACCATCAGAAACAAAACCCATATCAGCTTCTTTCCTCACCGACACACCAACCTTAGAACAAATATCAAACAACACATCACGAACAAGATTGTGCCGAAACTTAACCCCCAAATCACTAGCGCAATGAACAGCATGATCACCCCACAGATCCATCCGATGTACATGGCAACCCGAGCACAAAGAACCATCAGGAAATAAATGAATCGACAAACGATAACACAATACCGCACGAAACTGTCTCGGGTTCATCCGCTGTCCCAGCCCATCAATCGGAATAGTGAAGAGGTAATATTGCGCATGAGGAGCACGCACACAGCTGAGAAGTGCCTCCTGACGACGACTCAACCCGAAACGCGACGTCAAACAACCATCAATGAAACCAAAGTAACTCTTTTCCAAAGACTTCATAAACTGGGGGACAGGAGAGCTAGTGGTGACAGAGAGAGGATCGACACCACAACAAGTCGAGAAAGCATCAAGAGCAGACTGAAAAATAGGGCCCGACGAAACAATCCCAGACCTCGCCAAAATCCGATCCTGCAAATCACCAGACTGTAAACGAGAAGCAATAAAGGCAAAGCACCTGACATCCTCAGCACATAAAACCCCTAGGCCACCAATACTGATAGGAAGAGTAGCAAGACGCCACTGCAAATCACCAAACCCAGGCCCTGAACCCGTAACAATCAACTCCAAAGACGCGCGTAAGGCCTGATCAAACTGTGACAAAACACCCTCAAGAAACCCAGGGGGGCAAGTCCTCAAAGCATACACCAACTTTGAAACACCAGCACAATAACGAAGGAGAAGAAGTTCACATTGCGGGTCATCAAGCCCCCTAATAGCCTCTAACAAATAAATAGCCTTAGAAACCCGACGCGCAACAAAATTACCAACAAAACCTAAATCACGACTAATAGAGCCACCAAGAAGCTTGACACCAAACCTCAGACGAGAAATAGACGCAGGGAAGAGGCCATCTACCAACCCCCGAGGATCCTCCACCGGCCAGAAAAGCTCAGACTTATCAACGTTTAGATGTAGCCCACGAGCCGGTCCCTCCACACTAATAATATCCAAAGCCTTAGCAACCATAAGAGTATCACCAATAATAGTGCCGTCATCAAGGTACCATGCATGAAGGGAGAGCTCACACGCCTGATGAATAGCATGAACAAGTGGATACAGAGCAAGAGAGAATAATAAGGGACCCAATGGATCACCCTACTGAACCCCCTGAGAAGACCAAAGAATAGAATCCCCATAATAAAGCCGAGCCGGCCGAGAATAGCAAAACTCCACCCAAGGCGAGATAGCCGGACACCTCAGCCGAACTTCATGAATAATGGTGCTCCTATCAACAAGATTAAAGGCATTCTGAAAATCCACCAAAAGCATAGAAAGTCCGGCCTCATCCCCTCTCTCCTCCATAAACATGTTGACAGAATGAAGAACCGCCTCACACCCACCTGGCACCCCCACACCAAACTGAAAATCATGCAGATAAGAGGTCATCGATTCCCCAACAGAAGAAGATGCAACCTTAGAGACAAGCCTCCTCCACACAGTACCAATAGCAATAGGCCGAATGCCCCTCCAGGCTTAACAAGCGGAGTCAAGGGGGCACTGGCAATAAAATCACCAAGCAGACTAGGACACTTACCAGAAAGAAACAGATTAACCACACAAGTGATAGAAACCAAAAGATCATTAGCCACAGCAGAAGCTGCCCCTCCCAAAACATCTAAAAAATGTTGAGCTCTAAGCCCATCTCGACCACAAGAAGTACCTTTGGGAAAACTTCGAATCCGATTCAATACCAGATCCTTGCGAACAAAAAACGTGTCCACCCCACAGGAAGAAGAAGGCACAACAGGATGAGAAGCAAAGGGATGCTTAGCCTCCAAATCCCCCAGGGTGTCAGGAGAATCAGGGGCAACACCCGAAGAAGTGAGGATCTTAATAGACGCTGAAAAGTGGCCATCACTCAGCTTACGCTTGCACTGAGAAATATTAGCCGCCATAGCATCTTTCGACCTCAAGTACCTACGCGAAGAAAAGGAAAGACCACCTAAACGATCTCTAATCAAACTAATCCTCTCCCCAGGATCCCTCCACCGAGCAATGGCACTAGAAATACTAACAAACTGACCACGCTCCCTCTCACCAGATCGACGCTGAGCCCTGCAAGACGGTACGAACACCGCCAAAATACAACCCGGTAAGATGAGAAGTTCCACCCACGCTGAAATATCACTTGGGCTAGATAAAACTTTGTCAAGAGCACTAAAAAATCCTAGCAAAACCAAGCCTCAACTTAGGCGGGATGCACTTGACCGTGCGTATGCGCGTCAAAAATAAACGGTCAAGGAGGTCAACATCTAAACAAAGTGAACCCACCCCTAAGCCAGTTCTAACAGAACCCTCGTCACAATCTGTGGGATGCCCAGAACCTGACAACGAAACCTGACCTCGATCAACATCAACATCCGCACTAGGCGAACAAACCGGCAAAACAATCCCCCAAATCCCACAATCCTCAAAATCTGGAGACTCAACCACAACACCATCCATATGTCTACAATTCTTACCAAAAGTATGCGTACAAAGACACTCACCACATAACCAAATCCCCGCTTGATGCAAAGCAAGATCAAGGGCCGAAAACAAGGAAAAATCATTCGCGATACGCGCTTTATAAACTCCCTTCAACACATCCGTCTTAAAATGGCGAGTACCCAAGTGGTCGATAAAATACTTTTTAGAATGCCCCCACCCACCTCTACCAGCTCCACACCCTTCTCCCCCTTGCAAAGGGCAAGAAATTCTAAGCGAATCACCCATAATCACAACAATAAAAACCAACACTCACAACTAACCACTCAAAAACCCCAATCTGAAACGAGCCACTGCCAGACAACCTACTGTTCACTGCTGAAGTACTAACCCACCACGCGCTAACGAAACCCAGACCTAATGCTACAAGCGAACAACCCTTGATGCCACAAACAGCCAACAATCAGCACGCAAACGCCCACTCAAAAACCAGCCCGAACCACTAACAAATTGTATGGAAACCAACTGCTTGAAACGAACCACTAACAAACTATATGGAAACCAGTCACAACCCGTAACTGTTCGGACAAGCACAATATCGAACCCGTAACTGTTTCGGCCAAGCACGAATAAACCAGGAACAAAAGATGCGATAACCTGAAAGCCACAACTGTCTCGAACCCGAACAATAGAAACCAGTATAAGATAAGAATTAATGAATCTGTTCCGAGAACCACTAACAAACAGCCAACAATCTGAAAACCACAACCCAGTATCGAAACTGTTCCGAACCCACAACCGTACTACACTATACCAAACCCTTCTTTTTAATCAATACTAAGATAAGAATTAATGAATCACATGTAGAAGTGATGACATGATAAAACGAAATTAGGGGTAAGGATGGACGAATCAGGGTATGATGAAACGTGATGGGGTAAAGAAACGTGATGGTGATGAAGGTTACGTTGATGAAGGTGATGGGGTAGCAGGTGATGGTGAAGACGGGTTAACGACGTTGATGAAGGTTACGATGATGAAGGTTGCGTAGATGAAACGAGATTAAATTAATGGGTTGCAGGTGATGGTTGCGTTGGTGATGAAACGAGATGAAGGTTGCGTTGGTGATGAAACGAGATAAAGGTTGCGTTGGTGATGGGGTTGCGTAGATGAAACGAGATGAAACGAGATGAAGGTTGCGTTGGTGATGGTGTTGCAGGAGATGGTTGATGAAGAAGGATGGGGTTGCAGGTGATGGATGATGAAGAAGGATGGGGTAGCAGGGATGGGGATCGCCCACACAGGGAGAGAGAAACCGTGTATCTCCTGTTTTATTATTATTATTATTATTATTATTATTTTATTTTTTAATATAAAAGGAGTTTATTTATTAATCACATAAAATTGGAAAGGAGTCGAGAAACAAGCTGCGCTCCCACCCCAAATTATTATTATTATTATTATTATTATTATTATTATTATTATTATTATTATTATTATTATTATTATTTTATTTTTATTTTTTTTTATTATAACTTCACTTTATTAGAATAATAGGATTTTACAAAAAGTTAGTGGGAAGCCTAGATACTATTTGAGCTCCCACTCCTTTAGCTATAGCGAAGTTAATCCTATTAAAAATATGAGCAGCACCACGTGCTCCGATGTCTTGAGTCATAGAGAACTTTCGAATCCGCTTTAGTAAGGCAACCGCATCCTTCTCTAATTCCCCAAGCGAAGAAAATGAAAAATGGAGAAACCCATATCCAATGTCTGAACACTTAGTCTCATACTTTACATGTCTTGTTTGTGTGGTGTTTCACCCGTTTTTTGCATGTTCTACTCTCAGTTTTGATGTGTGATCACTACCTCTTGCTTGCTCGTAAACATTATTGTTGTCGTTGCTGCCGTTGTCACAAAAGGTGCTCAAGGACAGATATCCAGTCACTATTTGCTTTGGGTACTCTTCACTTTTATTATTATTATTATTATTATTTTTTTTTTTTTTTATAAAACCATCACTTTTTTATTATTATTATTATTATTATTTAGAAACAAAAAGGGATTTACAACAAATTGGATGGGAGTCGAGATACTATCTGCGCTCCCACCCCTTTAGCAATAGCAAAACCTATTCTATGGAAAATATGTACAGCAGCGCGGGCTCCAATATCTTGAGCCTTAGAAAATCTCTGGATCCGCTTCAACAACGCAACTGCGTCTTCCTGTAACTCACCTAGTGTAGAAAATGAGAAAGGAAGAAACCCATATCCGAGAGCTGCACACTTAGCCAAATACTTACATCGTTTACGTTGTGCATCATCAATTACAGCTCGGCCAGGTTATTATCATTATTATTATTATTATTATTATTATTATTATTATTATTATTATTATTATTTTATTATTATTATTATTATTATTATTATTATTATTTATTTTTATTATTATTATTATTATTAGAATAATAGGATTTACAAAAAGTTAGTGGGAAGCCTAGAAACAATTTGGGCTCCCACTCCTCTAGCAATAGCAAACCCGATCCTATTAAACATATAACAAGCACCACGTGACCCAATATCCTGAGTCATAGAGTATCTTCGGATCCGCTTTAGTAAGTCAGTCGCATCCTTCTCAAGTTCCCCAAAAGAAGAGAATGAGAATGGGAGAAAACCATATACAATATTTTCACACTTAGCCTCGTATTTGACACGTTTACGTTGTGCAGCCTCAACCACCACACGTCCTGATGCAAAATCAATCATCCCAGTTTGCGTCAAGGGAGATGAACCTGTCAGATCCACACATACATCAACTCCTCCATTCCAAGAGTACATATCAGATGGACGTAAATGCTATTATTATTATTATTGTTATTATTTATTAATCAAACAAAACTGGAAGGGAGTCGAGAAACAAGTTGCGCTCCCACCCCTTTCTGGATACAAAAACCAAGTCTAGTAAATAGAAAAATACCACTCTTAACATCATTGGAGTGACATATAGATAAGCGCTTGAGGCGCGAAAGAGTAATCAAGGGTTCCTCGTCAAGCTCTCCAAAAGTAGAGAAGGCAAAAGGGATGAACGAGTAACCATGCTCTGCACAAATAGAAGAGAACGAAAAGGAGAGAAAACCATATCCAATATCTACACATTTAGCCTCATATTTGGTACGTTTACGTCGTGCTGCAGCGATCACCACACGACCCGGAACAAAATCAACCATCCCAGTTTTTGTCAATGGCGAAGACCCAGTCATATCCACACACATCAAGCCCCTTATCCCATTAATAAAGCAACATATCGCCGGGCGTAAGGGTTTGTCACGCCCCCCATCCAAGCCAATATCAACCTCCTTACCGGCTGATATCCCTGACCTATAACTGATGTCAACAAGGGTGTCACACACCACGTTCTTATTATTATTATTATTATTATTATTATTATTATTATTATTATTATTATTATTATTATTATTATTATTTTTTTTTTTTTTTTTTATTATATAACCATCACTCTATTAGAATAATAGGATTTATAAAAAGTTTGTGGGAAGCCTAGAAACAATTTGGGCTCCCACTCCTCTAGCAATAGCAAACCCAATCCTATTATTATTATTATTATTATTATTATTATTATTATTATTATAACACATCACTTTATTAGAATAATAGAATTTACAAGAAGTTAGTAGGAAGCCGAGATATTATTCTTATTATTATTATTTATTTATTTTTATATATATAACCATCACTTTATTAGAAACAAAAGGGATTTACAACAAATTGGATGGGAGTCGAGATACTATCTGCGCTCCCACCCCTTTAGCAATAGCAAAAACTATTCTATGGAAAATATGTACAACAGCACGCGCTCCAATGTCTTGAGCCTTAGAAAATCTCTGGATCCGCTTCAGCAACGCAACTGCATCTTCCTGTAACTCACCTAGAGAAGAAAAATAAAAAGGAAGAAACCCATACCCGAGAGCTGTACACTTAGCCATATACTTGAATCGTTTACGTTGTGCGGCATCAATCACAGCTCGGTCGGGTACAAATTCATTCATCCCCGTCCGAGTCAAAGGAGAAGAACCAGTCAGATCAACACACACATCTTTACCTCCATCCCAAGAATAAAACGAAATATATGCCGGACGTAAGGCATTATCAAGTCCTCCATCTAATCCGATATTAACTTCCTTTCCGACAGATATCCCTGAACGATAACATATATCAGCAAGATTATCACGTACCAAATTGTGACGATGCTTAATTCCAACGATACCAGCACACGATACCGTATGATCCCCAAATATATCCCCATCAAATACTCTCGAACAAGCAGAACAGGGCTTCGAAACAGAGAACAAGGGAATACCTAAGCGATAACACAAAACACATCGATAAGTCCTCCCGTTCATAGTCTGACCCAACCCTGAGATAGGAACCGTCCTAAGCTAATCAGAAGTATGATCCTCCCTTTGAGATGCCCATATAGCCATCTGTCGAGCCGATAAAGCGAAAGTGGATTCTGCATTCCTAATAACCCGAGCAAAATATATATCTGCCATTTTCTTCATGAGTTTGGGGGCAGCGACTTCACTCGGATTACTTAGAAAATCGGTCTCCATAACCAAGTTAAACACACGTAAGGCATCATCAAACTGAAGTCCATAAGTTCTAATATCAGTGTGTTGAAGTAGCTTAGACTACAAATCAGCTGACTGTAACCGAGAAGCAAGAAAATCATAATGCAATACATCACCCGCAGAATAAACACCCAACCCCCCAAAGGAAAAGGGCAACATACCAAGTATCCACGTCCAGTCACCAAATCCTGGTCCAGAAGCAATAATGATACGCTCCAAAGAAGAACAGAGTGCCATATCAAAAGAACTTTGGGCAGACTTAAAAGCACAGGGTGATCATGTACGCATAGAAAAATATAACTTGGAAATACCGGCACAAGAACAAAGAAGCAGCAACTCACATTGAGGGTCATTAATCTTGGCCACAGCATCCATAAGCTCAATCGTCTTAGCCACACGCTTCAACACAAGCTGACTATAAAAATCAAGGTCCACACTCGCAGGCCCCCTAGTAACTTAACACCGCGTGTAGGTCGAGCAATATTATCCGGGAACACACCCACAAAGTTGCTACGAGGATCCTCGGTCGGCCAAAAAAGTTCAGTCTTATCAACATTTAGAAACAAGCCCATACGCGGGTCCATCCTTCATGATACATTCTAGAACCTTCCCCACAACCAAAGTGTCCCCAACAATAGTACCATCGTCCAAATACCAGGCTTGTAAAGAAATAGAGAAGGAATCCCGAATCTTGCATATCAATGGGTGAAGTACAAGAGCAAAGAGTAACGGACCAAGAGGGTCATCCTGCTGTACCCCCTGACAGGACCGCAACACATGCTCACCATAATACAACCTTTTTGGGCAAGAATAACAGAACTCCACCCAAGACGAGCTAGAGGGACTACGAAGATGAACCTCTCGCAACATAACCTCTCGATCTTCCAAATTGAAAGCATTTTGAAAATCCACTAATAACATCGAAAAACCAACATCATCTCCATACCTCTCAAGTAAGCGATTCACAGCATGAAGAATAGCCTCACTACCCAACTCCAAACTGCAAATCACCAAAGTACCCATCCAAAGAGTGACCAACCTCATAAGCACATACCTTGGAAACAAGTCGTCTCCAAACAGTACCCACAACTATAGGGCGAATACCACCACTAGGCTTAACCAAAGGAGTAAGAGGAGCACTAACAATATACTCACCTACTACCCTAGGACAACGCCCATAAGAAAAAGGTTCACCACTTGGGTGATAGAGGACATAAGCTCATCTGAAATAGCAACCGCATATCCACTTAAGCAATCAATAAGGTGTTGGGCCCGCAACCCATCTCGACCACAAGACGTACCTCGAGTAAAGCTCTTAATCATGTTGAGAACCACAGATTGAGATACAACAAGGTGATGATGATGGTCAAGAGGAATATCCGGTAAAGATGGAGCATGAACAAAAAGGTGCTTATTTTTTAAATCCTCAAGAGTAGAAACATTATAAGGAGCAACCCCGGACGAGGAAAGAACCCTGATAGCCGCAGAATAATGCCCATCAGATATTTTCCGTTTACACTGCTTAATATTCTGCTAAGCCACTAATAAGTGTGAAAACACTTATCCTTTTACCACTTATTTCCAATAATAACAAGACCAAAACGTGTGATTTATGTCGTAAAAGTCAGAATTATGCGTGGTTTGTGTTTTTATTGTATTTTAGGACCAAAAGATGAAAAAGGAAGAAAACACGGGCTTTCACGGGCTTTTATCGAAGAAAACGGGAAAAGACGAAGTCAAAAGATCAAGAGTACAAAAAGAACGGAAGTCCAAGACCTATTCTAAAGATTTATCGAAGAACAAGTCTAAAGACGGAAGTTAATGAAGTCAAAGAACTCGGGTCTTAATAAATGAAGAAATGTTAAGACGAGTTTAATTAATCCCGAGACGAGATCGAGAAAGACAAAGAATTAAAGTCGAGTCGAGAAGAAAAAGAAAGAAGAAAGCACCACACATGTCTCCCACTTCCCTATAAATACCCTCCTAATCACATTAGGAGGGTGGTTAGCTAGTTTTTATTTTTTTCAAGTTTTCTTTCTAGTTTTTAGAGAGAGAACGTTCTAAACTTTCTCTCACTAAGTTTTTCTTTGTTTTCATCTCTTAAATTTACGCTTCCTTTAATCTTTGTACTTGGATTCCTTTAATCAATTTCAAGTTAAGTTTTGTGTTCTTTAATCTCATTCTACATTTCTTGGTTACTTTATCTTTGATTCGATTTACACATCTCATTTTTATAACTTGATGTTTTCGTGAGTAAAGGATTAATCTTCTTGGTTTACACATAAGTTCTTACACGTTTAGGCCATAAGCTCTCTATGCTTATTGGCTTACTTCGAGTTTAGCTTATTGATTTTCGGATTTCACCAAGGTTTTAGTTATTTTAAAAGTCATTACATAAAGTTTGAAATCTTTTGTGTTTTAGAAGTTATCCAATTTAAGCTTTTTGAATTGTTTGAGGGTCGGGTATAATAGCTTATTGCATTTGCTTATTGAGTTTTAGGATCTCCACCAATTTCGGATTAAGTTACCTTCCATCGAAATCTTGGGGTTTTTGCACATTCCGACAGGTTTCTACACATTCCGATAGACCTTAGTGTTTTGATCGCAATAACCCATTAGGGTTTTACTTTGCGATCGGTTGGTCACTTCCCCCTTATTCCGATCAGGGACTGCGATCGCATATTGCGATCGTACATTCCGACGGATCTTAAGGTTCTTGTTAAAACGAAACGCTGCCCAAATTTACTTTATAACATTCCGATCTGGACCACATTGCGACAGAGGTGTATTTAGTTATTCCGATTTAGAACATTGCGATCTAATAACATTCCGACGAGCATCATTGCGACAGACTTGTGGTTTTTGCATTCCGATGGGCATTTATTTCTGCATTCCGATGGGTAGTGAGCTTAATATTCCGATGGTTCTTTCGAGTGATATTCCGATGGTTGTGATTTTGGTGTGTTCCGATGGACATGAATTGTTTTATTCCGATTAACTAAGATTTTAAGTTTAAAAGTTTTTCAAAGTTTTAAGTTTCAAGTATTTTCATAAATTAACTTTTAGTTTAGTTTTGTCAAAGCTTCTACTTTACTAAATGACACTTTAATTACTTGCTATTAGTTTAAATTAAACAAACCAAACCATTCTCTTGTTTACCAAAAGACGATTGAGTCGCACTCTTAGCCAATAGTCAATTCGAAAAGACTTGGGACAACAATATTTTATACCTAGCCAAAAGCGAAGTATTAAATGGTGCCGCTGTCGGCTCTTTTCGTTACGATTAAAGGTTTTTAGTGAGAGACGCATTGAATTTTGGGATCTGTTCTTTGAACGTTATTTTCCTTGCTTTAAAAATTTTCAAAAATCCTAAAAAATATAAAACTCTTCAAAAATACAAAAACATTACAAAATCATAAAAAAGCAATTCTTTTCCAAAGGTTTTGCACCAAAAAGATTATATAGATATTCTCTGTGTATATTTCTCTTCTGCAGGTGTATGCGTACTAGATCTTCGAACTATTCTGAGCCCGAGACTCGTGAAGATTTAGATATGGCTGGTGTTAATAATAACAATAACAACCCACCTCAACCAAATTTGAATAATAACAACAACAACAACAACAACAACAATGTCCTCCTACCTGATTTACGAACCATGGAGGAATTGTGTCAACCTACCATGAACGGACGCAGAGGCCCGATTGCGCCAATGCACGTCACGGCTCAGGAGTTTTCGTTGAAGCATCACATGATCCAGCAAGTGCAAACTAACCCATTTCGTGGAATTCTGGATGATGATGCCAACAAACACCTCGACAAATTCATTACCATTACCCAAAGCATGAAGTGCCCTGGTGTTTCTATGGATGACCTTCGCCTTCAACTTTTTCCCCACTCACTTTCTCACCATGCCGAAAAATGGTTTGACCGTCTTCCTAAGAATTTTATTCATACGTGGAATGACATGACTCAATGCTTTTTGTCGCGCTACTTTCCCCCATCCATGGTCACAAACCTCCGCAACCAAATCAGTGGATTCATGCAAGACAATGATGAATCGCTTTTTGATGCTTGGGAATGGTACAATGATTTGATCGACCGTTGTCCAAATCACAACATGCTCCCCGTCACTCTCATTGATACCTTCTACAATGGTCTCACTTTTCGTGATCGTGACACGATCAATGCCGTCGCCGGTGGTACTTTTATGAAAAGGAGACCGGAGGAGTGTAGAGAGTTGATTGAAAACATGACTACTCACCACAAGAATTGGGATTCATCCGCATCCTCAAGATCTAATCAGAGAGTCAATGTTTCTTCTACTACTTCCAATCCTGAGATATCCAAACTTACCCGACAAATCGCGAGTATGCACAAGGATTTCATGTCCATAGCCACAAACCAATTTCAACAAGCTAAAGCCGTTGCTATTTCTTGTGACACATGTGGTGGTCCTCATTCTTACAATGATTGTCCTTCTACTCAAGGCAATTATTCTGAAAACGTTAACGCGGCTTACGGTACTTATCCCACGGGAGGCTATCAAGCTCGCCCTCAAGGAGACCGTAGCTTGCTAAGTTATCGTTCCAACAATTATCTTGGTCCACCTGGTTTCCCTCCTGCAAACCAAAACAACCAATCCCAACCTCGTGCAAACAATCAATACCAATCCCAACGCAACCCATACCCACCTCAAGGAAATTCTCAAGCTTACCAAGCTCCACCTCTCAATCAACCGATGGCAGTGAGTCCAGACGTCGAGACATTCATGAAGACTAATCGGGAGATGGTGACGAATCTTCAGAGTCAAGTCCGCAACTTGAAGGGCGAAATGGCGAAACAAGGGAACGATATTCGAGCCGAGCTAAGGAATGACATGGCAAAACACAGCAATGAAATTCATGCAAACATGAGAGACTCTTTCAATACTCAAGCGATTAACCTTCGTGATATGATTGGTTCGCTCATCCAAGGTAATCAACCCTCTTCTTCGGGTACTCTTCCGAGTAACACCGTTGCGAATCCAAGAGGGGAGATGAAAGCAATCACCACTCGTAGTGGAAAAGGTTATACGGAACCCGAGCTTCCTACACCTTCACCCGTGATTGTGAACAAGGAAAAAGAGCAACTTGCCCCATCTCCTTCACCTTCTATCCCCATTTCCCCACCACCCGTGGTTGTGAGTGATCCTACTCCCTTAAAGACTTCTTCTTCATCCAATATACCTTATCCTTCAAGGTTGAGGAAAGAGAAGCAAAAGAGCAAGGATGATATTCAGGTCTCAAACTTTCTAAAAATGTTTAAACAATTGAATTTTAACATCACCTTTGCCGAGGCTCTCGCTCACATGCCCAAATACGCTAAGATGTTTAAAGATCTTCTAAGTGATAAGGAAAAGCTTCTTGACATTGCTCAGACCCAACTTAATGAGAACTGCTCCGCAGTGCTCTTAAGGAAATTGCCCACCAAACTTGGTGATCCGGGTCGCTTCTTGATTCCTTGCAACTTCCCGGGAGTAGAGAATTGCATGGCCCTAGCCGATCTAGGTGCCAGTATAAACTTAATGCCTTTAAGTGTTTGGAAGCAATTATCTCTCCCCGAGCTAGTCCCCACCAAAATGACTTTGGAATTAGCTAACCGTACGGTTGCTTATCCAGTGGGGATAGCCGAAGATGTCTTTGTTGGCGTTGACAAATTCACCTTCCCGGCGGATTTTGTTGTCGTTGACTACGAGATGGATCCTCGTGTTCCATTAATCGTTGGACGTCTATTCCTGAGGACCGGTCGTACTCTCATTGATGTAGCCGCGGGCGAAATAATCATGAGAGTTGGTGACGATAAAATTGTCTTCAACATGGGTAAGACTTTTAAGCAACCTTATTCATATGAGAGTGTCAATGCTATTGATGTTCTCGATGAGGCTTGTGAAGAACATTTTCATGATGCTTGCAAAAGTACTCTTTCTTCTCTACCCAATGTTGAGACCGTTGCCTCAATTGCTCCGACATTGACTCCTTTTGGAGAAAGTGACTTGGATGATTTCGAAGCGAGCTTGGGTCCTCTTGATATTAAGTATGATAATTTGTCAACCAATTGGGATGAAGACATTCGTACTATTTAGAGACTTCTCAATGAGGACCCATTTTCTCCTCCTTCTCCTAAAGAGGTGACTAATGATGATCCATCGTTAGTTACACCATCTATTGAGGATCCTCCTACTCTTGAGCTTAAGGACCTACCTCCTCATCTTGAGTACGTTTTCCTAGAAGATGACGAGAATTTACCGGTCATCATCGCGAAGGACCTGCAAGAAGAAGACAAAGCCCGACTCATCGCCGTGTTGAAGAAGCATAAAAGAGCTATCGCTTGGAAAATCTCCGACATCCGCGGAATTGATCCTCACTTTTGCACACATAAACTTCTCATGGAGGACGACTTTAAGCCCACAATTTAAAGCCAACGAAGGGTGAATCCTAAAATCCATGAAGTCATCAAAAAAGAGGTTATCAAACTTCTCGATGCGGGTATGATTTACCCTATTTCGGATTCACCATGGGTTAGTCCAGTCCATTATGTGCCTAAGAAAGGCGGAATCACCGTTGTGCCCAATCAAAACAACGAGTTGATTCCTACCCGTCTCGTTACTGGGTGGAGAGTTTGTATAGACTACCACAAACTCAATGATGCCACGAGAAAGGATCATTTCCCTCTACATTTTATGGAC
The DNA here is from genome assembly GCA_025667525.1 of Glebionis coronaria. Taxonomy (NCBI): domain Eukaryota; kingdom Viridiplantae; phylum Streptophyta; class Magnoliopsida; order Asterales; family Asteraceae; genus Glebionis; species Glebionis coronaria. The sequence goes on from CM046878.1 coordinate 543,740,712, forward strand.
CAAATGCTTCAACGTTTAGCAGGTAACGAATATTACTGCTTTCTTGATGGTTTCTCGGGTTATTTCCAAATACCCATCGATCCCCAAGATCAAGAGAAGACAACATTCACTTGTCCCTATGGCACATTTGCTTACAAAAGGATGCCTTTTGGCTTATGCAATGCCCCCGGGACTTTCCAAAGGTGCATGTTGGCTATCTTCCATGACATGGTTGAGCAAACCATGGAAGTCTTCATGGATGATTTCTCGGTCTTCGGGGATTCTTTCTCTTATTGCCTTGCCAATTTGGAACGTATGCTTAAGCGGTGCGAAGACACTCTCCTTGTTCTAAATTGGGAAAAATGCCATTTTATGGTAAAAGAAGGCATTGTGCTAGGACACAAAATCTCTAAAGCCGGTCTTGAAGTCGACCGTGCTAAAGTAGATGTCATAGCCAAATTACCTCCACCTTCAACCGTGAAGGGTGTGAGAAGTTTTCTGGGTCATGCGGGCTTCGATCGTCGATTCATTCAGGATTTCTCTAAAATCGCTCGCCCGATGACCCACCTCTTGGAAAAAGATACTCCTTTTATCTTTTCTAAAGAGTGTCTCGAAGCCTTCTATCTTCTTAAGGTTAAGCTAACTAAGGCACCGGTCTTGGTTACCCTAATTGGGAGCTGCCTTTTGAATTGATGTGCGATGCTAGCGACTTTGCTATTGGTGCGGTTTTGGGCCAACGAGTGAATAAACACTTCCAACCAATCCACTATGCTAGCAAAACAATGACGGGGGCTCAATTGCATTATACGACAACCGAAAAAGAGCTTTTAGCTGTTGTCTATGCTTTTGAGAAATTTCGCCCCTATCTTGTTTTATCCCCCACCATCGTATACACGGACCATTCCGCGTTGAAGTACTTGATGACTAAGCATGATTCTAAGCCAAGACTTCTTCGCTGGGTTTTACTCCTTCAAGAATTCAACATTGAAATTCGTGACAAGAAGGGTGCTGAGAACCTGGCCGCGGATCATCTGAGCAGACTTGAGGATCCATATCAAGGGGATCATCCGAACAAAGAGATCAATGACTCTTTCCCCTTGAGACCTTAATGTCTATAAATCTCAATCTTGATGACACCCCGTGGTTTGCGGACATTGCAAACTACTTAGCGGGTGGTATTCTCATCAAAGGGTTAACATCCCAACAAAAGAAGAAGTTCTTGAATGATGTTAAGACTTACTTTTGGGATGACCCTTATCTATTCAAACAATGTACTGATCTGATCATTCGTCGATGTGTTGATGGACCGACAGCTTTTGACATTCTCCAAGCTTGCCACAAAGGACCCACCGGTGGTCACTTTGGTCCCAACTACACCGCTAAAAAAGTGTTTGATTCTGGATTCTATTGGCCCACCATTTATCGTGACGCTCACGAAATGGTTAAGCATTGTGATGCTTGCCAACGCCAAGGCAAGATCACACATAAGGATGAGATGCCTCAAAATTTCATACAGGAATGTGAAATCTTTGATGTATGGGGCATCGACTTTATGGGGCCATTTCCATCCTCCAAAGGGAACAAGTACATCCTCGTCGCCGTCGACTACGTTTCTAAATGGGTTGAAGCCAAGAATCTCCCTACGAACGATGCGAGGGTGGTTGTGAACTTTTTGAAGCAGCTTTTCGCTCGATTTGGCGTTCCTCGTGCTATTATCAGTGACCGCGGGACTCATTTTTGCAACGATCAATTTGAAAGAGTCATGGCTAAGTATGGTGTTAATCATCGTCTTTCCACCGCCTATCATCCCCAAACCAATGGGCAAGCCGAGATATCCAACCGTGGATTGAAGCGAATTTTGGAGCGTACTGTGGGAGAGCATAGCGCCGCGTGGGCCGATAAGTTAGATGATGCTCTGTGGGCTTTCTGTACTGCTTATAAGACCCCGATCGGTTGTACACCTTATCGTCTTGTGTACGGGAAAGCCTGCCACCTCTCCATCGAGCTGGAACATAAGGCGCACTGGGCCTTGAAGTGGGCTAACTTCGACATCAACAAAGCCGGTGATCATCGCAAGATTCAACTCAACGAGCTCAACGAACTGAGGAATGAAGCTTACGAGAACTCTCTGATCTACAAGGAGAAGACCAAGATCATACATGACGCAAGGATTAAGAACCGAGAGTTCCACGTTGGTGATCAAGTTCTACTCTTTAACTCTCGGTTGAAGATCTTCTCTGGCAAGTTGAAGAGCCGCTGGTCTGGTCTATTCACCGTCGCCAAAGTCTTTCCATATGGGACAATTGAGCTTTCTCAGCCAAATGGGCCCAATTTTAAGGTGAATGGCCAGCGTCTGAAGCTGTACTTTGGTGAGGACATCTCTCACGAGATGATTCCATCCCTCACCACGTTTCCCATGAACTAAATTTGGGTCGAGTCAGGCTCGTGACTCGGTGAACAAAAACAAGCGCTTCTCGGGAGGCAACCCGTGATCTATCCTTTACTGCTTTCATAATAAGTGTAGGGGGAGCCCCGTATGTGTTTGTTATCTTGTTTCTTGTGTTGTGCAGGGATTAAAGCTTCAAAGAGCATCTTGATGACTTTTGACGAACCGTGATACCGTGTTTCCCATCTTCCCGGTTCTATCCTAAACTCTTGTGATTCAATATTTCATATTTTATATATGTTCACATTGAATTCACTTTAGTTGTCCTTTCCTTAGCAAGATTTAAACAAAGTGCACAATGTCATAAGTGTAGGGGATTTTACTCCCACATGCTTAAACATTGAGGACAATGTTTATCTCAAGTGTAGGGGGGACTTCTATTGAAGTAAGTGGTCTTTTCTATGAATTTGCCCTCATTTTAACCGGAAAATTTGATTTTTTCGACATTTTTCAAAATTTTTAATCTATTTTGGCCTAGTTGTATAGTTGTATTTGCCTTTGTTATGATTATTTTCTTTCCATTGCTAGAATAATTCTTCAATAAAGTGGTTTTATATTTTTCTTAGTCATGAACATTTTGACTCAACCCGAGTTTACTTATCTAAGTTTACTCTAGCTAGTATCCTTAACGTGTTTAAGTCAAGTTTTGCTAGGCTTTTATATAGGAAGCTATAAAACGCGAAAGTCTTAACTCTCACGGGTTAAGAACAAGAACTTTTCGCAAGTTCCTATAATTGATCCTAGAGAGTCGTTTATCAAGGGAACTTTAAAATGCGAATTTTAAACTTGAAAAAGTCTAAGAGTTTGCAAGATCCTATAGATGACTCGAAAACCCAAAACTTTGATTTAATAGGCTAAGCATCCACGAGTCTCATTTCTTGAGATTTTAAACTGTGGAGAACGAGAGATGATAGAGTCAATTATAAGTTTGGTATTCTTTCGTGAATTTATGTGAGTTAATTATAAGCCTATTCTCCCTTCGCTTGTAAATAAATTTATCTGCAATAAATAAGGTTGTACGATTTAAAAGGTTACTTAGCTTCTAGCCCCAGATCGTTTAAAAGTTGCTCGGTACGGATTAGAGTTCATAGCCAAGGCATAACTTATTGAAGCGGGATGCGAAGATTGGCGAGTCCGAAAAGGCCCTAACAAGGCATGAGGGCTACATTTTGTTGCTAAAGATCCAAAAAGTGATGTGAAGAATCATTTATCAAAAATCAATATGAAGGATCGAGACACACGACGAAAAGCAAATACTCCCCTAAAGATCATGGAGAAGTCTATCCAAAAAGACCCTAACAAGGTATGAGGATAAATAGATCCAAGTCCTAAAAGGAGGCGGATCGTTGTATATCGAAGTCCAAAATAAAGATTGGAGAAAAATGAAGAAGTCGTGGTCCAAAGATGAAGAATCTCTCAAAACTTCAAGTGAAGAAATTCCTAGTATGAAGAGAAGACCATAATTTCAAGAACGTCTCTCAAAGATTCGAAGTATGAAGTCGCTGCCAAATATCGGTCTGAGAAAGGTATCAAATCGTGAAGCGAGTTATGCCAAGATATGAACTTTATGAGGTCCCGAGAAGCAGTTTTAAAAGATTTGGTCCTTTAGCTAACTATTGATTAAATCGTTCACTTTGTTTTCGGCCTAAATAACTATCGAAATAAGTCAAACAATGCGTCCTCGTGATCATTCAAGACAAAAATAAAATATAAGAGATACACCTAGGAATAAGGGAGTCTAAGTGAATGATTGGCCCACATGAGTTCGTGATAGTTTGCTAACTTATAATAACAATGATCTTATTTTTAAGCTTGGTATGTGGAACGTGAAACTTGAGGATGATAAACGTTCATGGCTGCCAAAACCAATGTAAGTGTTTGATTTATTTACTTGTTCTATCTTTTTATGTTTAGTATTTAATAAAGGCCAAGGTGGGTTAATTATGATGGAAAATGTAAACCGTGCTTTAAAATTAATGCATTGCATGAGGGAATTGCAATGGTCAAGTGTAGGGGATTTAATAAGTGTGAAAACACTTATCCTTTTACCACTTATTTCCAATAATAACAAGACCAAAACGTGTGATTTATGTCGTAAAAGTCAGAATTATGCGTGGTTTGTGTTTTTATTGTATTTTAGGACCAAAAGATGAAAAAGGAAGAAAACACGGGCTTTCACGGCTTTTATCGAAGAAAACGGGAAAAGACGAAGTCAAAAGATCAAGAGTGCAAAAAGAACGGAAGTCCAAGACCTATTCTAAAGATTTATCGAAGAACAAGTCTAAAGACGGAAGTTAATGAAGTCAAAGAACTCGGGTCTTAATAAATGAAGAAATATTAAGACGAGTTTAATTAATCCCGAGACGACATCGAGAAAGACAAAGAGTTAAAGTCGAGTCGAGAAGAAAAAGAAAGAAGAAAGCGCCACACATGTCTCCCACTTCCCTATAAATACCCTCCTAATCACATTAGGAGGGTGGTTAGCTAGTTTTTATTTTTTTCAAGTTTTCTTTCTAGTTTTTAGAGAGAGAAAGTTCTAAACTTTCTCTCACTAAGTTTTTCTTTGTTTTCATCTCTTAAATTTACGCTTCCTTTAATCTTTGTACTTGGATTCCTTTAATCAATTTCAAGTTAAGTTTTGTGTTCTTTAATCTCATTCTACATTTCTTGGTTACTTTATCTTTGATCCGATTTACACATCTCATTTGTATGACTTGATGTTTTCGTGAGTAAAGAATTAATCTTCTTGGTTTACACATAAGTTCTTACACGTTTAGGCCATAAGCTCTCTATGCTTATTGGCTTACTTCGAGTTTAGCTTATTGATTTTCGGATTTCACCAAGGTTTTAGTTATTTTAAAAGTCATTTCATAAAGTTTGAAATCTTTTGTGTTTTAGAAGTTATCCAATTTAAGCTTTTTGAATTGTTTGAGGGTCGGGTATAATAGCTTATTGCATTTGCTTATTGAGTTTTAGGATCTCCACCAATTTCGGATTAAGTTACCTTCCATCGAAATCTTGGGGTTTTTGCACATTCCGACAGGTTTCTACACATTCCGATAGACCTTAGTGTTTTGATCGCAATAACCCATTAGGGTTTTACTTTGCGATCGGTTGGTCACTTCCCCCTTATTCCGATCAGGGACTGCGATCGCATATTGCGATCGTACATTCCGACGGATCTTAAGGTTCTTGTTAAAACGAAACGCTGCCCAAATTTACTTTATAACATTCCGATCTGGACCACATTGCGACAGAGGTGTATTTAGTTATTCCGATTTAGAACATTGCGATCTAATAACATTCCGACGAGCATCATTGCGACAGACTTGTGGTTTTTGCATTCCGATGGGCATTTATTTCTGCATTCCGATGGGTAGTGAGCTTAATATTCCGATGGTTCTTTCTAGTGATATTCCGATGGTTGTGATTTTGGTGTGTTCCGATGGACATGAATTGTTTTATTCCGATTAACTAAGATTTTAAGTTTAAAAGTTTTTCAAAGTTTTAAGTTTCAAGTATTTTCATAAATTAACTTTTAGTTTAGTTTTGTCAAAGCTTCTACTTTACTAAACGACACTTTAATTACTTGCTATTAGTTTAAATTAAACAAACCAAACCAAACCATTCTCTTGTTTACCAAAAGACGATTGAGTCGCACTCTTAGCCAATAGTCAATTCGAAAAGACTTGGGACAACAAGATTTTATACCTAGCCAAAAGCGAAGTATTAGCCACCCCACACTCTTCACCAACAACACTAGAAAAAGCAGGGGAAGATTCAACCAAACACTCCCTAAGAAGCTACAAACTACCATCCAACGTTTCCCAAGAACGAATAGCATTAGTAATATATTCCTCTTGACGTTGCCTCTTAATAACAGACCGACACTCGAGGTTACTTCTCGGGCGAAAGGTTCTAAGAAGACAAAGAGGCATCACAAGCAAACTAACCCAACACGAAATATCACCAGGCTTGTTAACCACTTTATCGAGGGCTCTCTTCAAGGCACAAGCGAAAGCCAATCGACATTTTGAAGGATTAGATTTAACAGTGCGCAACCCTTTCGAAAATAACCTATCAAGAATGCTCAAAGTAAACCCACAATGTGAATCACATACTTCATCACTACCGATATCAAGCTGTTCAGGGCAAGATGGAACGAGTGGCTTAGGAAGGTCATAAAGCACAAAATGAACAATGTCGTCACCACAATCAGGAGGCGGTACAAAATCTGAACCATTACCATGCTGACACTTAGACCGAAGCGTATGTGTAGTAAAACAAACACCGCACAACCAAATCCCCATACGCTTAAATGTTAACTCGGCCCTCTCATATATTGCCAAATCTGATAAAATCTATTTTTTAGAAATAGCTTGTGCCTCACCACGAAAGTGTCGATCACGGAGATGAATAATCAAGGAAGTCTTCGTAAGCCCATTTCCACCACCATCCCGACACCCATTAAGACCAACAAAGGGACAATGAAAACGCACGACTGCCATAACACCACAACGAATAGCAACAATAGTAAAAGCATGAGCCAGAAAATGAGGTGTTTAACCGAATCACCTCACCACGGCAAAAACCAGAACCACTCTACAACACCAAACGCATACAACACCAAACACCCTCAAAACAGCGACAAAGCCAACACCCTCAAAATAAGCGAACTCCAAATATCCAACCAGACAAAAAAATGCACCACCACACCATCAATACACGGCTGCCAACACAAACCAGACGATCTCCAACAAGCAATCAAACAACCGCACACTCGAAACCACCAACAACCCACAACCAAATAACCAAATAGCCGCACAACCAAACAACAACCAAACACGTAACAGAACCTAACAGAACCTAAAGCCTAGCGAATTAACAACAGAACAACACTGGACCTGCAACAACCCTGCTTAGACAACAATATCGACCTGTACTGCAACAACCAAGCTACGAACCTAAGGCTTAACAACACAACAATACCGGACCTGCAACAACCCTGCCCAGACAACAATACCGTCCCTGTACTCCAACAATCAAGCTGCCAACCTAAAGCCTAATGAATAAACAACACAACAATACCGGACCTGCAACAACAATACCGACCCTGTACTGCGACCCAGATCTGTAACAACCCAACTTAGTTATTAATGAAAACGAAAAATGGAAAGATGATGAACCGTGACTGGTAATGGTGGAAAGTGATGACCGGTAATGGTGGATCACCCACACACACAAGAAAGAAGACGAACGTGATATGAAGTTGATGACCGCGATATGAAGATGAAACGGTTATTAAAGGTTCAAATAAAGAAAGAAGATGAACGTGATATGAAGCAATGATCGTGATAAGAAGATGATAACCAATTATTAAAGGCTCGATTAAAGAAAGATGATGAATGTGATATGAAGTGATGAGTGTTATAAGAAGATGATAAACAGTTATTAAAGGTACGATTAAAGAAAGATGATGAAACTGTATGAAGTGATGACCGGAAAAGATGGAAAGTGAAGACCGGTGATGGTGATGAAGGTTACAGGTGATGGGGATCGCCCACACAGGGAGAGAAAAACGTGACTTCCACTATTATTATTATCATTATTATTATTTTATAATAAATATTTCATTAAAATAATAGGATTTACAAAAAGTTAGTGGGAAGCCGAGAAACAATCTGAGCTCCCACACCTTTAGTTATAGCAAAACCAATCCTATTAAAAATATGTACAGCAGCGCGCGCCCCAACATCTTGAGTCATAGAGAATTTCCTGATCCGCTTGAGCAAAGCAACTACATCATACTCTAATTCCCCTAAGGAAGAGAATGAAAAGGGGATAAACCCATATCCAATATCAGCACATTTAGCCTCATACTTGGTACGTTTACGTTGTGCCGCACAAATCACCGCACGACCCAGAACAAAATCAGCCATCCCAGTTTGTGTCAATGGCGAAGACCTAGTCAGATCCACACACACATCAAGCCCTTTATCCCATGAATAAAGCAACATATCCTGGTAATTTAATTATAATTTAATTATAACATCAACTTATTATTATTAATTTAATTATAACATCAACTTTATTAGTACAACAGATTAGTGGGAAACTGAGATACTATCTGAGCCCCCACTTCTTTAGCAATAGCAAAACTAATCCTAGTAAATATATGAACAGCAGCACGAGCCCAAATGTCTTGGACCAATGAGAACTTCTGAATCTGCTTCAGCAAGGTAACCGCATCTTCCTCTAATTCTCAAAAGGAAGAAAAAGAAAAGGGAATAAACTCATATCCGATAGCTGCACACTTGGCTAGATACGTAACACGTTTATGCTTTGCAGCATCAACCACCGCACGACCAGGTATAAATTCAGCCATCCCAATGTTTACGTTTATGTGTGGACCTGATAGGTTCATCTCTCTTGACACAAACTGAGATGATTGATTTTGTACCAGGGCGTGCACTGATTGATGCAGCGAAACGTAAACGCGTCAAATATGAGCCTAAGTGTGCAGATATTGGATATGGGTTTATCCCTTTCTCATTCTCTTCTTTTGGGGAACTTGAGAAGGACGCAATGACCTTACTAAAGCGGATTCGAAAGTTCTCTTTGACTCAAGACATCAGTGCACGTTCTGCTCTTCATATTTTTAATCGGATTAACTTTGTTATTGATAGAGGCGTGGGAGCCCATATAGTATCTCGGCTTCCCTCTAATTTCTTTTAATATTCCAAATTTTTAATAAAGTGATTATTATTATTATTATTATTATTATTATTATTATTATTATTATTATTTGTTTTTTTGTTATAAACATCACTTGATTAAAATAATAGGAATTACAAGAAATTAGTGGGAAGCCGAGATACTATCTAGGCTTCCACTTCCTTAAAATATATGGCTCCCACTCCTTTATTATTGTTATTATTATTTTTTTTTAATTTTTTTATTATAACACTTCGGATGAATATATTATAATAATAGGATGAATATATTATTATTATTATCATTATTATTATTATTATTATTTTTTATTTATTTATAAAAACGAACTTTATTTATTAATCATACAAAATTGGAAGGGAGTCGAGAAACAAGTTGCGCTCCCACCCCTTTCTGGATACAAAAACCAAGTCTAGAAAATAGAAAAATACCACTCCTAACATCATTTGAATGACAAACAGATAAGCGCTTGAGGCGCGAAAGAATAACCAAGGCTTCCTCGTCAAGCTCCCCAAAAGTAGAGAAGGCAAAAGGGATGAACGAGTAACCATGCTCTGCACAAATAGAAGAATACTTCCTCCTCTTCTTCTGAACTGCAGTCCGCAAAGCAACCCCGGGGACCCAAGAATCCAAACCCGCACCTGCAAACGGAGAGACACCCGTAACATCTAAGCAAGCGTCTTTGCCTTCGGACCAATTATGCAACAATAAATGACAAAGGTCTCGTCCATTAGCTGAAAGAAATCCCATAGGGGCCTCTTTCCGCATAGAAACACCAACTCTAGAACATATATCAAACAACATATCGCGCACAAGATTATGCCGAAACTTCGCCCCTATCTCACTAGAGCAATGAACAGCATGGTCACCCCACTGGTCCATTCGATGCACGTGGCAACTCGAACAAGAAGATCCATCAGGAAACAAAGGAACCGCCAATAAGGTATCTGCGGTTGGGTAAAAACATATTTTTACTTTTGCAAATCTTGCCCTTTAACTTTAACAAGTCACATGTTTGGTCCATTGGTTGTACCTAACATCATATAAACTTCCCTGCAGTTTGCTGCAGGGATCATTTCCCCTTATTATTATTATAACTTCATTAGAATAATAAGAATTAGAATAATAGGATTTACAAGTAATTAGTGGGAAGCCGATGTTTGATACCAACAATACCAACACAAGATATAATATGGTCGCCATAAAAATCCCCCACAAAGACCCTCGAGCAATCTGAGCACAACTTCTATACAAAGAATAAGGGAACACTCAACCGATAGCATAAAACACACATGTAAGTCCTACTCTTCATAGTTTATCCAAACCCATAGATCATAACCACCCAAAGCCAGTCAGAAGTATGGTCTTCCATTTGAGATTTCCACAAAGCCATTTGTCGAGCAGATAGTGAAAATTTAGATTCATCCGTTTGAGTAACACGTGTGAAATATATGTCTGCCAGTTTCTTCATGAGTTTGGGGGCAACGGCCTCACTTGGATTACTCAAAAGATTAATCTCCATTTTTGCATTAAAAGAACTCAAGGCATTGTCAAAAGAATGCCCAAGCGTTACAATACCAGAATGTTGTAGCAACTTAGTATGCAAACCAGCAGACTGAAGTCTCGATGCAAGAAAATCATAATTTAAAATATCACCTGTAAGGTGGACACCAAGTCCCCTAAATGCAAAGGGTAAGGTGGAGATCCTCCACTCCCAATCACCAAAAACAGGACTAGAAGCCGTGACAACTAGGGATGTTAGGTTCAATCAAAAGACATAGTTCAACAAGAGGTTCAGACACATCTAAGTGAAGAAATAAGAAAGGAGGATGAACCTGAAAAGACTAAAGAGTTTAATGTTGAAAACTTAGTGTCAGTTTAACAAAAGTTGTTTGGTGATACCTTATTTGTTGAAAAAAAGAACAGTAATGTGTCAAGTACCGGTGATGCAGCTAGTACTGACAAGTATGAACCTAGTAACACCAAACAAATTCCAAGTACCGCTTGCATAGCAGGTACCGCTAGACAAGAAGGTTCAAAGCCAGCTTCTAAAGTAAGTGCAACTTCATCTTTTGGAGATGAAATCACTCTAACCAATATTCTACTTGGTTTGAAGGAGAAAACATCAGCAGAAAAGGATAAACAGAAAGAAGCTGAAGTAAAGACACAAACTAATGATGATAATCAAGTTGTGGACAAAGATATTTCAGAAGGTGAAGAAGATCCAAATATTCAAGAATCACAAAAACTTGATGAATTGGTTGAAGAGCCACAAATTAAAAAAGAACCACAAGTAGAACAACCTACAACTACCATTAAAGCATAATAACCAAAAGAAAAAGGAAAAGAGGTTCAACCTTCAAAACCAAGCACCAAAGGCATTGTCATTCAAGGTTAACAACCACAACAAAGTGAGGAAGAGTGACCTCGGTTCAAGATGAAGTTACCAAAGATTAACCCCAAGGATAAAGGCAAGAAGCCATTGGAATCTGAGTCTGAAAAAGAAAAGAGTGATTCATACGGTATTGGAGAAGTTGTGAACAAATTCCAACTGATGGACCATGATGAAGAAGTAGCTTGGAGATTGCAAGTTTATATGCATGAAGAAGAAGAGCAAGCAATTCTTGAAGAAAAGAGATTGCAAGAAGAATGTTATATAATGGAATATGATGAAATCCAAGATTAGATGGAAGCATATACTATTCTTGCTTAAGCTCTGTTAGCTAAGAAGATAAATGCATATGATGAAGAAGAAAAAGATAGGTTGATTATGGAGTTGGTTACAGAACATAAGAGGTTCTTTGCTGAAAAGAGGAGAAAGGAGAAGAATTCTAAACCACTTACCATAACACAACTCAACAATTAAATGGTGGCTATCTTAAGCATACAAGGCATTTCACACACACACGCACACCTGAAAAAGAAGAACGTTTATTAAGTCAAAGTTTTATATGACAAACACAAGATGAGTTTTGAACAATTTTTTGGCATTGGGTCTGAACAAGATAAGAAAGACTTGGAAGATTTTAGACTCAGGGAATAACAAATAAGATCTCGAAGTACCCCCAAACATGTTGAACAAAGGATCGCTGACAAACTAGAAGATAGTGCTCCAAATAAGCTGACTACAAATGTCTGAAATCCTAAAGAAGCTAAGGAGACACCAAAGGTAACTAAAACAGAAGGACCGGAGGTGGGAACCAATCCTCAAAGTGTTGAAGAAACTGCAAATGTACAGAAGGTACATGGATAAAGAATGATACATATAGATGAAGGAACAATACATACACCCCAAGAAGAAAATGTTGAAAAAGAACCAGTACCTAAGGAAGTTACATCATAAAAAGGGAAGAGAAAGTAGCTAAGTAGGCAGGAGTAACTTCAGAAGGTAGAGGATTAAAAAGAAATACATCAACTCGCAGGAAGCATATAGTAAGGAAAAAGGATGAGAGTAATAGATAATGAAGATAGTGACGGTGATGATGCACACATAAAGCATCTGAAATTTATAAGTTTTGATGATCAGGTAGGGTCTCATGGTATTTTCTGAGCTGATAGGTCTTATAGATTGTTCAGATGGATTGATAAGGTTTTGCATATCTTTGATAGAAAAGATATTGAGGAGTTAATGAGCTTATCAAAGAATGATGCAAGGGAAGATGAGAACAAGTTCTTTTCATGAAGAATTGAAGGTCATGTATGAGCCAGTAGGTACTTATGATGAAAAGTTTTGGAAGAATAAAAAGAACTGGGTTCCTACAAGATGGAGTTATTACAGATCTTGTGGTGTTCATATTGTTGAAATAAACAATATCACATATTATCTACTTCAAGAAAGAAGAGATCCTTTTGAAAGAAGAGTGCTAGAAATAATGTTGGATCTTCAACTTGAAGTTTTAGAAGAATCCACATGTGCATTGGAGTTGATAAGATTGATCAAACATCAAACCAAGGATCTTGAGACCGAAGAAGAAGCCGAAAGAGAACTCTAAGTTTTTGGCTATCAACCACACTTCATAAATGGTAATTAGTTCACCATGTCTTATACACATAAAAACTGGATAGTCCATAGGCAAACGGTTTATGGTAAAGACTTCTCAAATCCGTTGATAACTGGTAGTTTACTAAAAATTACATGGTCATTAACTCACCATGATTAATTGCAAAGTGTTGGATAGTCAAAATGCACACGACTCTAGGTAAAGACATCTCAAATTAGTTATATGGTTGACAGTTTACCAAAAAGTTATAGGGTAATTAGTACACCTTATTCTTGATGAATAAAGTATTGGCTATTCCAAAGAAAACGACTAACTAGTAACGAATAATGAAATCTGTTGATGGCTGGTGATTTGCCTAAATTCAAGATGCTAATACAGATTTGGTTTATTGCTAATTTTCTTAATGCAGGTGAGAAGATATAGAGTATTGCAGCAAAGGTTCAAGTAATTTGAAGGCTAGATATTAAGAGTCACTCTCTCTGATATCAATTGTGAAGTCAAAATTATTGTAGAAAGAAAAAAAATGTTGCTGATTCACTACACAGAAGATAATACTTTAAAGACAAAGATGAAGTTCATAAAGAAGAAATAAGTTCATTATGCTAGAAGAAGATCTACAAGGTTTGTGAATGCATTCTGTTGATACAAGATTCAAGACTACAATTCCTATCCAGATACTCAAGTTATATCTGAAAACATGAAGACACATATATTCAAGACAAAGAGAAACAAGAAGATAACAAGTGACCATTCATGTTTAGGGGAGTATTGTGGGAATTATTTGTATTTATACCAAGTACCGTGAATGTGATACAAAGTACTATTGGTTATAGCAAGTACTTTTAATGTTGACGCGGTACATGCAAGTACCGCTAGTTGTAATAGTAAGTACTGCTAGTTTGATAAAGATAGTTATATCTTAGGTAAATATATGTTTTAGTTATTGTAGGAATATATCGTGTGTGATTTACGTATGCTAATAGAATATTCTACTATAAAAGGAACATGGGGTCGTTGAGAATATACACACCTCAACACAAAGTTTATGATTAATAAAAATCAAATAGTTAGTATATCTCAGATCTTCTTAAGATTTGATAAGTTAGATTTCACATAACTTATCTAGGTTGAGTAAGAGTCTCTCTGGTGCTCTAGTTTGTTTACAAGCTATAATAGCAATCCGTAACAAGATATCGATCTACTCAAAGGGATCAACACTAATAAACATATAGACTAACAGATCCCCCTAGTTAGTTGTTGTTGTTGTTGTGATTGTTGTTGTGGTTGTTGATGTTGTTTTTGTTGTTGTTGTTGTTGTTGTTGTTGTTGTTGTTGTTGTTGTTGTTGTTGTTGTTGTTGTTATTTTTGTTGTTGTTGTTGTTGTTGTTGTTGTTGTTGTTGTTGTTGTTTTTGTTGTTGTTGTTGTTGTTGTTGTTGTTGATGTTGTTGCTGTTGCTGATGTTGCTTCTATTGTTGTTGTTTTTGTTTTTGTTGTTGTTGTTGTTGTTGTTGTTGTTGTTGTTGTTGTTGTTGCTGTTGTTGTTGTTGTTGTTGTTGTCGTTGTCGTTGTCGTTGTCGTTGTCGTTGTCGTTGTCGTTGTCGTTGTCGTTGGTGTTGTTGTTGTTGTTGCTGCTGCTGTTGTTGTAGTTTCTTTTGTTGTTTTTGCTGCTGTTGTTGCTACTGCTATTATTGTTGTTGTTGTTGTTGTTGTTTTTATTGTTGTTGTTCCTCCTCCTCTCTTACTCTTAGATCTTTTGCTCTCTTTCTTGTTGTGCCTTGATCCTCCCTCGCCTTGCTGTTGTTGCTGTATCTGTTGCTGTTGTTGCTGCTGTTGTTGCTACTGCTGTTATTGTTGTTGTTGTTGTTGTTGTTGTTGTTGTTGTTGTTGTTGTTGTTGTTGTTGTTGTTGTTGTTGTTGTTGTTGTTGTTGTTGTTGTTGTTGTTGTTGTTGTTGTTGTTTTTATTGTTCTTGTTGTGCCTTGATCCTCCCTCGCCTTGCCTCTGCGACATTGTAGTACTAAGAAAAATAAACAAAAATCTTAGATTACATGATAATTCACATGGTCAAAAAGTCAAACTTGTTGGAACTTGTAATAAAAAATTTAATACCCAATCATGGTCATTAATTAAGTTTGTCTTCCTTCTTTCATATATACTCAAATTAAACTTTAAAATGTCATATTTACCCTAATAATTGTAATCAAGGACAGACTGAGAACACTAAGTCAGCAGGTGCACATATTTTTTTTACAATTATAAAGGGTTTTGAATATAGGTGAACATGAGGCGGTCTCAGTCAGTTTTTGTATTGAAGAAAACGCTTGGCTATAAGTTTTTTAAAACCAAACCTCGAACCAGAAGTTAGGGTTTAGCTTATTGATACAATTAGAATAAGCAGAAACAATAAAAAGCTAATTTTGGAAAAACCTTGGAAAGAACAAGTTTGCAAGATAATAGTTTTTGAGGACGTTCCAAGGTTTTTCTAAGTGAATTTACGATATCCGAGCCTGCGCATACACAAATAAAGAATAGAAGGGTATTTTGCATGCATTTAACAATATTTTGCGTATTTTAAGCCCGTTTTGGGGTATAACACTATGTATAATTAGAGTCTCATCAGTACCATTTTCACTTTATCAGTTGTGAAATAGTTTTTGAGGACTAGTTCTTCCATTACCCGCCATAATGCACCTTGTATTAAAGCAAGAGTGCATGGAAAGATTGTATATGTGACAAAAGCCTCGTTAAGAGCATCTTTGCAACTTAATGATGCTGAAGGTATTGATAGTTTGCCTAATTTAGAGATTCATGATAGTTTGGCCACTGTGGGTTATCAGGGGGGGGTGTGAATTACTTACTTTCTTTAAAGGGTTATTCTCACCACAATGGAAGTTGCTTTTCACACTATTATTCATTGTTTAAGTCCAAAAATACTTCTTTTGATCAAATTTCTCTATGTTTAGCTACTGCTTGTATTTGTTTAGCTACTAATAGGGTGTTTAATTTTTTAAAGATGATTTTTGATGAAATGCTAAAACACTTGAACCTAAGAAGAAAATTTTGATGTACAATAGATTCTTACAACATATAATAAGTGAGCAAGTGCCTTGTAACACCCCCAATTTCGGTCATAGCAACGGAAGGGTCATTGGGTGTTACTAACATGATTCAAGATCATAATCATAGAAAACGGCTCAAAACGAGTCGTTTTGATAAAACATCCATTCATGTATTTTATAAAAGATAAAACTTCATACACGGTCCCAGATAATTTAAAGTTTATAAAACACAATAATGATAAAATTTCTTTGAATGGATATTATTTATAAAAGCGGGCCAAAACATTTCAAATATGCAAGCTTCACGAAACCGCCTTGCTCGAGTGCCTTCCCTATGGACCTGAGATAAAACATGCTAAAAAGTCAACAAAATTGCTGAGTGAATCTATAGAGTTTAAATTAAATAAAGAGAACACAAGTATTCGGAAGAACCTTTCATGGTTAATAATTCATCGAAAGACAATTATATTGTACGAACATAATTATCGGTGTCATTACATAAGCCTCGTGACATTGAACGTTAACATATATTATTTCAGCCCATCACACCTAGCCAAGTGCGTATATTTCTTTTATACAATGCATCTGATGTTTCATTACTAGTGTGTCACAACACCACGCTATAGCTAGTCGCGACCGGACTGGGCGTCACCCCGATAGATCTATCCATAGTATTAGCGTTCTTTCGATTAACAATTCACGATTCAATGGGTCTTTTAAGGCTAAACCTAACTTATGTTATAACTTTCATCTAAGCATACAATCGGGTCCCTTGTGTTCTATTTTAAAACAAATAGGGTTTACCACAACTTCTGGTTGCACCCATTCATGGGTTTACAGCAACTCTTGTTGTACCCCTCATTTTCAGTAAATACTTTTCAAATAAATAGAGTTTCCACAACTTCTAGTTGCACCATTCAATTGGTTTACCGCAACTTATAGTTGTACTCTTTTATTTTTAGTAAAACAAGCATTTTATCCCCCTCGCAGGTTTCTAAAACAATTAAAGAATTTAAAAGCGAGACTATAGACTCAGCTTAGTACGAGAGTGGTAATGAGATGATCGCCCACGATAAATGATGGCCGTTAAACACGAAAACCACAACCTACCAAATAAGGCGCGCTCGTTAATAATCGACTCAAGTATAAATCATACTTAAATAATAAAAAACTCAAAAATTACAAAACCATTACAAAACCGAAAGAATCACAATGTAAGTGAATCCATACTATCCCATTTATTCTACCCTATTCGTTTAAACACTTGCACTATTGACATTGACCCGTCATAAGACGCCAAGTCAACGCAAGTCAAATTATCACTTTAGTTCACTCGGACCAGAAACTAAGTCATTGATATAATGAATACACACTTGAGTAAATCACCATGTCCAATAGTGATTACTCAAACTCACACCACACGAGCATTGAACTACGTGTCCAAAATATCAATCAGCATGTACACTCCAAATGTACACACCAATCTACCCTATCTAGACTTGTCCAATTTCGACGAAACTTGGTGAAAAACTCACACATAACCTGATTAAGACTCAGTTCAAATTTTATCCAAAAATATTAATCCTAAGGCCTTCTGACCGACACATCTTTGAGTTATAAAAACCGGACAGTTTTACGCCTTCGACACATAAAACCATTTTGATTACTCTAAACACCTCTGTTTACAAAACCGACACTCGGGTTTTAAAATAGACTTACAACATGAGGTTTTAAGACTTACAACAGCCCTTGACTCTTTTTAAAACTCATTCTATAGTCCCCTAGATTCGATCCAAATATCAACAACAACTTCGAGTTGTGTCGATACTCGTCTCCCGGTACACGAATAATCAAACTATTGTAACTTCACGCTCGTTTGGAGTTAGAAGCTCTACTTTATATTAAATCGAAGATATGGAAAATCTCTACAACACTATCTTATTAGTTTAACAATAACTTAGACTTAAGTCATCCAAAAATAGCCTTGAACCCACTGCCTAAAATCAACTCTTTAAAAATCATATCAATTTAATTTTTCAACCAATTTTAACTATTTTTCTACTAATCCTAATCCCCTAATATCATCCTCCTTCAACCCTAACACTTGCATGATTCATAAAAATAAAAACCCAAATCAAAAATCAAACTTTCAATATAAAAATAACATGATCCTATAAAGATCATCACATGCATATCATAACAACATCAAAATTTCTTGTTTTTATCAAAATTTCAAAACTTTATGCATGTAAGAAAAATTGGTAACAATATGATCACCTTCAAATTTGGGGAATGGGACTTGTTTTAGATTTCCTAGAATCAAGCTTAATCAAATTTAGATCATGGTTGTGTGTGTGCCAGGGCCGGTGATATGGGTGTGCGACAGGTGTGGTGGCACAGGGCCACACTTCTAAAAGGGCCACATCTTTTCAATCTTGTTATGTAGATAGAAACATAGGCGATATTGTACCAAGCGGTTCGAGGAATCTATTTCAGAAACAAAAAAAAACTTTCAGAGCTGATGTGGTGATTTCTTAAGAGATCTACCTTGGTTTGAAGTTGGGAACTACCTTGGTTTATTTTTTGAAATGAGTTTGCCAGAAAACAGTCGTCATCTTTGTTGTTGTACAAGATAGGCATGGAGGAAGATAAAGATAAGGAAGGAATATGATATATAAGGTAATAAGAATAAGTCAATTAGTACATTGGTCCCCATGTTTTTTTTATCATCTTTCCGATGGAGTATTTTTTTATGAATTTAGTTGTTTATTACGTAGTACAGTAACATCCAATTATTTACTTTTGAAGTAATTATACTTAACTAATATAACCTTTTATATTTTTGATACAAAAATGACCGATGACGGAATAGCTGTTTTTCCACCCTATAAATAAATACATTTCAACTTAAAATTAAATTGAGATTGTTCATGTCATATTTGTATTAAACTCTCACGTTTTACTAATGAATTGCTTACCTATAAGAATATTTTTCATTTTTCGTGAGGGCCCTTTTATAGTTGCAGCACAGGGCCACCAAAATCAATGAGACGGACCTGGTGTGTGTGTTTTGTGTCGTGTGTTTTGAGAGAGAGGGGAGAGATGATCAAATTTTTTTATGATAAAAATAGTGTGTGTGTGTTGGTGAAGGGTTTTTATATAGTGGTGTGAGCGTAAAATTTGTCAAACTTTCATTCTTGTGGACAATAAAGCAATTTAATAATTTAAAGGGTAGAAAATGACTATTAGTCAAATTTGAAAATATTTACGGGACTCGGGTTTCGTAAAAATACTTTTCAAAAGTTAAAACGGAATAAAAATATGATAATATAGCTTCGACACGACTTAGAACGTAATTAAATCGAAGACGTCGAAAATATTAAATATCAAAACAATCGATAATAAAACGTAAATTTTTGGGCATTCGTCGGTATCGCGATCATTAGAAGTTCTCGTCATTCGTTAAAACGTAAAGCACGAGAAATAAAGATAAATATAATAAAAATCATTCTTACGCTAAGTTTCAAGTCATAACCTTCTCGGTTAGCCGATAATTCAAAATTCTTTTTTAAGGTAAATACATAATATGTAATAGTCGAGATTAAAATAACGACCTGAAATTGACGATTGTCACATGCCTGACCTCCGTGCATCATCAAACCCATGGACTGTTCCTACTTTTACCTCTAGGACTTTTCCTTTTTAGACCAAAAGTGAAATAACTTTAGTGGTACAGTGACCTCACTGTTTGCCCACATGCTGGATCAACCAGCTAATGCAGAGGGTGAGGCTTCTAGCTCTACTAGTGAGCCTCAACAAACTACCTCTCATGCCTCTGAAGAAGAAGCTACTTCTTCTTCTCATTATGACCACGAAGTCTTTGATGAGAGGATCCATACATCTGATGATTCACCTAATGTTAGTGGTTCACCACCAGCTATGGCTGAAGATGTAGTGGATCATTCCACTATAACTGCTTTGTGTAGTTCTTTGGCTCAACAAATTAAAGATTTACAAGATGCCAAAATTAAACAAGATAAAAAGATAGCCAAGCTGGATGCTAAGATCAAGAAGTTAAAGAGAAGATCTAATCCTTAGATCCGACATCATAATGCTATCTAAAAGGCACAAAGAAAGGAGCAGATGAGGGAATTAAAGAGGTTAAGGAGAGAACAAAATAATGCATCCAAACAAGGGAGAAAAAAGGATCAAGCTGGACCTACTTCTGGTATTGGAGCTTCTAATGAAGAGGATGCAGACAATGAGGGGAGTAATTTTTAATATGAGGTTGAACATGATAATGGAATGGAGTTCTATGTGGATCAAAATGTGGGTCAAGAACATGATGAACAAGAAAACCCTGATGAACCACCACAAGAACAAGAAAAACCATTACTGAGTGAAGAGATGGTTGTATAAGTATAAAGTCCACAAAAGCCAGTTACAAGTGATGAGACTTTGATGGTTGCAAAGTTGGAAGATCTACATGAAGAAGATGTTGATAATGATGTGGAAGTACAAACGCTTGATCTTACTCACCTACAACGGAAACCAAGGCAACCACAACCACATCAATAACAATAACCACAAAATGAACCACACGTTAAGACAAAGATCTTGGATACAGTTCAACAAAAGGTTCAATCAAAAGACACAGTTCAGCAAGAGGTTTAGACGCATCCAAGTGAAGAATTAAGTAACAAGGATGAACCTGAAAAGACTGAATAGTTGAAAACCCAGTGCCAGTGGAACAAAAGGTGTCTGGTGATACCTTGTTTGTTGAAGAAAAGAACAGTAATGTGTCAAGTACCGACGATGAATCTCATACCGACAAGCATGAACCTAGTACCGCCAAGCAAACTCCAAGTACCACCGGATAAGAAGATTCAAAGCCAGATTATGAAGAAAGTGCAACTTCATCTTTTGGAGATGAAATCACTATATACAATATTCTACTTGGTTTGACGGAGAAAACATTAGCAGAAAAAGCTAAACAGAAAGAAGCAGAAGCAATGACACAAACTGCAAATGATAATCAAGTTGTGGACATGGATATTTCAGAAGGTGAATAAGATACAAATGTTCTAGAATCGCAACAACTTAATGAACATGTTGAAGAGCCACAAATTCAAAAAATAACCACAAGTTAAGCAACCTACAACTACCAATTAAGCATAACAACCAAGAAAAAAAGAAAAAGAGGTCAGCCTTCAAAACCAAGCACCAAAGGTATTTTCATTCTAGGTCAACAGCCATAACATAGTGGGGAAGATCTAACTCTTAGGTTAAAGAGGAAGTTACCAAAGATTGACCCCAGGGAAAAAGGCAAGAAGCCATTGGAATATGAGTCTGAAGAAGAAAAGAGTGATTCAGACAATATTGCGGGAGCTATGAAGAAATCCCAACAGATAGATCTTGATGAAGAAGTAGCTTGGAGATTGCAAGCTGATATGCATGAAGAAGAAGATCAAGCAACTCTTGAAGCAAATAGATTGCAAGAAGAATGGTATATCAGGGAATATGATGAAATCCAAGCTCAGATGGCAGCATATACTATTCTTGTTGAAGCTCTGTTAGATGAGAAGAAAAGTGCATATGATGAAGAAGAAAAAGATAGGTTGATTATGGAGTTGGTTAGAGAACAGAAGAGGTTCTTTGATGAAAAGATGAGAAAGGAGAAGAATTCTAAACCACCTACCACAGCACAACACAATAATCAAATGGTGGCTTATCTTAAGCATATAAGGCATTTCACACACACACAACAGAAAAAGAAGAACATTTGTTAAGTCAAAGTTTTATATGAAAAATACAAGAGGAGTTTTGAACAATTTGTTGGTATTGGGTCTGAACAAGATAAGAAAGACTTGGAAGATTTCAGACTCAGGGAATAACAAATAAGATTTCGAAGTACCCCCAGAGGTATTGAACAAAGGACCACTGATAAATTAGAAAATGCTCCAAAGAAGCTGACTACATATGTCAGGAATCCTAAAGAAGCTAAGGATACACCAAAGGTAAGAGAAACACAAGGACTGGATGTGGGAAGCAAACCTCAAAGTGTTGAATAAACTACCATGCACAGACGGTATGTAACACTCCCATTGTTACCTTAACACATCGGAACATTAATAATGGGTATTACTTCATAGAACACAAGTCATAATAATAGAAAACAACTCAAAAGGATGTTTAAATCAACTTTATTTGTATATCATTCAAAAATCAGAGTTTTATAATATGAGGTTCCCAAAATGTATAACAATAATTTGAAGCTAGTGCTTCTTCATGCCATCCTTGTGCTATTCCATGCTATCAGTCACAAATACCTGAAATATATGCTTAAAAGTCAACACAAAGGTTGAGTGAATTCATATGTTTGCAATAACAGTTTTGAATACATTTCAACCACTTTGAGCTACGTTACTATTCGCTCACATAAATCAATATTTTATTGCACTAAGCTTATAACATCAAAACTAACAAGAATTCACCGAAGTGATCATCATGACAGATTATCATGACAAGTAATCTGCATATACATATTACCCATTAGTTCTAATAAAGTGTGCTCGATTACCCACTCGAACGGGTATCACAAACATGATTCGTTACTTGCTGGGTTTGGTTAAAAGGGTAATGGGGCCCGGTTTGTTACTTGGGCTGGTTGGGTTTGTTGGTTATGGGTTTGGTTTGTACATTTTTACCCCTCATTGTTTCAAAAACTTGGCAAACACAGTCTTGGTTGTTTTTCTTCACAAATCCTTTTATAATAACTTTGGGACATCGGCAGTTTCAGTCCTTATGTTATTTATACTTGGAATAAGGATTTGAAATGACATTCTCTTATTCTTCAAGTATCTTTATTGTATATTGAGCAAACTTTAGGTACCAAACATGTAGTTTTGATATTTACAAGGGTATAAAGTGTCAATTCTATAAAGTTGAAGGACCATTCTTGTACATCTTCAAATCATCAAGGACATTCTTGGAAATTCATCATTCGGGTCCCGTTCTTTGTGCGGCTTCGTTTCCCATGTTCGTTTTTGCTTGTTTCTTTGTGGTCTTTTGGCTGTTTCATGATATGCGTACCTAAAATACACAATGCCCGAATCATGGCCATTCTACCATTCGTACTCGGCCATCGGCTAACTTTGCAAATACTCGTGGTCAGTCCTCTAATGCATCTACTAATTGGCATTCAAACACCGAGCAAGAAGTCATGTGACACCTGATTTGGAAGCGATGGATGATTCAGAGGCATATTATGGTGACGACGTACTTCATGTTGGCAACGGTAAGGGTCTTCCTATCCTTCCTATTGGTTCATCTAAAGTTTACTCGCCACAAAAAAACATTTTCTCTCAAAAACATTATTCATGTACTAGAAATCTCCCATAATCTCCTTCATGTTCAAATTTTTTGTCATGATAATGGTGTCTTTTTTGAATTTCACTCTTTTTATTTTGTTGTAACGGACGAGTCTACACACACCACTCTTCTCACTGGTCCGTGTAAATAAGCTCTTACACTATAACTCTTCCTCAATTAAAGTCGATCAACAAAGTGTCTTTTTTGGATGTACGAGCTTCCCCAACCGTATAGTATAGGCGGCCCAGACATCCTGATCAACGTCTTTTTCGTTATATGCTTTCAAAATTTTCTCTTCCTGTTACACATAATAGTTTGTCAAGTCTATGTAATTCTTGTCCATTGGGAAAATCTTCAAAAATCTCTTTATTTGTTTCTGATTTTTGAAGTAATACTATTTTATACTTGGTTTATTGTGATGTTAGAGGTCCCGCACCTTTGTCATCTTTTGAAGGTTATCGATATTTTATGTTGTGTGTTGATCATCATTCTCGGTACATGTGGATATACCATTTAGCTCAAAAATCTAATGTATATTCTACTTTTAAAACATTTGTGCAAATGGTCGAACGTCAAATCACCACGAAATTAAAGAATGTACAAACTGATTGCGGTGGTGAGTTTCGCAATTTAGCTTGGTCTTTCTCTTCGCTAGGAATTATTCACCTGCGATCTTTCCCTCATACAAGTGAGCAAAATGGTTTTGTTGAATGTTGCAATCGTCAATGTAACACCCCACTTTGATAAGTGGACCGTTACGCGTAATTATGACGTGTCATCAAAGCATGCAAGGTAATATGTACTAAAACATACATGACCATAGGAAAAACCGGAATCAAACATCGGTTCCCAACATAAGCCCAAAACATGCTTAAAGTAAATGAACTAGGAAAGACTAAACAAGCATAAGTATATGGGCAAAAAAGAGAAGAAGTTTATGGCAGCTTCCACCCTATGCACTTCCTCCAAATGCTCGAGTCCGTCCTTGGGTACCTGCCGTTTTGGGACATGGAAAGGAAAGTAACGGCTGAGCATAACGCTCAGTGCACGGATATACGACATAGTTTGAATGGCTGATACATAACTAAGACTAATAGCAGCGGAATAATATAAGTTCTAAGAAATCTGGATTCATGTTCATAAAACTGGTTTTATAATTTGAAAAGACTTATGTTTCAATGAAACTCTATTTTAATTAGCCAAATAGCCCATATAGGTCATCAGGTTCCACCGTGCATGAATACTTGGAGGGGAGACCTCGTCATGCAAATTAGAGGGGTTACCTCTAATTAAATAGTCTGGGTAGGATGGATCAACTCCTAGTGAAGGATGCAAGGTACACATCGCATTCACTCTTATATTACTGATAAACATGTAACTAGGATGCACCCATACGCCCCACATGATAATATAATATAATGGCCAAAACTGAAAAGGGACGCCACGAGCAATCACTTCATCGTGGGGAAGTCATAACACTGGTGCCTCCAGTGTTATGGTTATGGTACCTCCAAAACTAGGTGACACTTGTAAAGCATGTATATGGCTTAGGCTCTTATTCTAATATAAGTATCAAACATATAAAACAAATACTGAGAAAACAGTTGGCTGCAACCGGGGAATCCTAATAAGGAAAGAATGTCCATACTGAAAGGACGGGAAATCCGTACCTTATGTCCAGTGAACGGAAAAGACGACAGAAGGAAGTCCTACTCCAATCTCACTAATGTTATGTTTTCTGTTTACTGAGTACATAACTGATTTTATATCGTGTCTTAGCTTGTTTTATATGTTAATGTCTTGTTTTACTGATTTTAAGGTTCTACTATGTTTATCATGTATTCTGCGTATTCTGATTAAGTATTACTTGTATTCCTTGAATTATTATACTTGTTGTGTAATAATAAGTAACTTTCTAAAAATAGCAGGTTTCCTAAAATAGAAAGTTTCCAAAAATAGAAAGTTTCCAAAAACAGATTAAATTCTTAAAATAGATCAGTTTCCAAAAGTAGGACGTTTCCAAAAATATTAAGTTTCCTGAATTAGAAAGTTACCATATTTAGAAATAAGCTGAATTAATAAGCTAATAATATAAGCTTAAGTTTACTGGTTATATATCACAAGTCATGTGATTATTAGTATAGTTTATTAATAATAACATGTTAATTAAATAAACTATAGGGTATATGATTTAATTAAATATAAGCATGATTTAATTAAATTAAGGTACATAAAATACTTAAGTTAAAACATATATTAATATTATATTAATTATAACCTAAGTCATGTTTATTAATTAATTATATTTCATGTCTTAATAATTAATTAATACTATAGTCTAAATTAAATAATTAAATACTTAGGTTAAAACATGTATTATTTGCTAAATAATAATAAACCTAAGTCCATGATTTAATTAAATTAATTTACATGTCATGTTTTAATTAATTTAATATCTTGTTAATAATATACACTTGTAAAAATAAAATACTTGTACATATTTTAGTCATGAACCGGACCAATGTATTTAATTTAGACATGGCATGAACCGGACCCGGAACCTCTTGAACCGGTTCGAACCAAACACCCCTTAACAGTGGCAAACCGGCTCGGCCGGTTGCCACTGTTTTTGGTAAACTACCACCGGCTTAAGCCGATTTGTCTGCTGCCCAACAACGGTTTCCCCACCGGTTGTGTGCTGGTGGTTGCCACTGCTGCACTGCGTTCCCCCTGCTTGACCCACGACTGCCACCGGCTGTGTGCCGGTGGTGGTGGCTGCTGGCTGCCGTGACCCAAACAAACCACAAGGACACCCCGACTCATGCGGGGTCCTTTATACCCTACTGCTGAACCACAACTAACCACACCGAGACATAAGTCTCGTTTGTTGGTGCGAACCATAGACGCCGAGAACCATGGGGCTCTCGGTTTGGGTGTCGGCCGAGCAAAACAACCCGAAACAACCCTATATAATTTACCCACCATGATTATTAACATGCTTTTTAATCTTGTTTTTATAACCCATGACCATATGTTCTTAATTACATAAAAAGAAAAGGTTTTACGGATTACCCAACGCGTGAAACAAAAGGAGAACGATTACACGAACACGATGCTTGAGTTTTTTAACCAAAATCAAAGTAAACACCCTCCTTGGTGTGTTCTTGTCGGCGGCCAAAGAGAAGGAAAAGGGAGCTAGGGTTTTTAATGTTTTTGTGAAAACTCTTTAAATGCATTGTTTCCCCTTTTGTTATTTTTTATAAAACTAAACATGGGCTTCGCCCTTTTCTTCTTTGGTTGCCGCGGCTTGTAGGGCCTACAAGGGAAAACCCAAAGTTTTCCCGTGTTTAAAATATTACGTGTTCGTATGCTCGTGTTTACGTGTTACGTTATTATTAATTATTCATGTTATTATAAATACTTGTACGTAACGATATTCATCGTATTAATAATATACGTAAGTACATAATTATATGTTCGTGATTTCATGTTCATGATTGTAATTATTATTGTTAATAATTATCATGTACTATCACATATTTAATACTTATCGTGTAATAACAGGTACGTAATTCTTGTAATTAATATTCATGACACGTGTTCGTGCTATAAAAGGAAAATTCTAGTTTGTTCGTATGTTTACTAAGTGTACTGTTCATGGTAAAAGCATGCGGGGTTTACAACTCTTCCCCCCAAAAAAGAATAATTAGTCCCCGAATTATAGATAACGTAAACTGAAAGAACATGGACGCGACATGACTGACCAAGACGTGGAACGTGACGTGCCTAAAAGGACATTGCTGAATTATGGAAGAATGAGAGGATAACATCCGGATGGACTCCTCCGTTTCCAAGTGGCTTCCCTCTCGGAACGGTTCCTCCATAAGACCTTGACACAAATGATAAATCTTGGTCCTCCTGACCTTGACTTGAAAATACGTAAAAGTTCATGGTTATCAACGTAAGATAGATTCCTTAATTTTGATCGAGGGGATAAGAATTAACGTGCAAGGGTAACTGAAACGTTATGATGCAAAATAACCTAAACTAACTGATAATAGAAACGTCTTAGCAATGATGCGCGAGACATACTGAAACGTAGTACGTGAACAATTGTGAACGTGATACGTGAACAATTGTGAACGTGGAGATACGGTGAGTGTAATATGAGAAAACATTAACCACTCAAGGGTGGCCTAGTGGCAAAAAAATTTGTGGCTATCACTCCAAAGTGTGTGAGGTCTCAAGTTCAATTCCCACTAGGTGCAAACAACCTTGAAGTGGCCACGCCAACCTCTTGAAAAGGGAGGGCTTTACCTGGTTTGAGTCTATGTGACGGTGGGCTCAAACCCCATGGATTAGTCGGCCAATGAGTCAGAAATCACGGTTACCAAAAAAAACATATGGTTATCAATGATACGTGTAACATATCTTGAACGTGATATGAGAAACGTGGAGTAAACATGACATGTGAAACATATCGTGAACATGGAATACGGCGGTGGTAATGCCAAACGCTGTAAGGTGAGACGTAGAATGTGACGTGAAACGTCTGTCTGAGGATAGAGAGTTATACTAAACTTGAGTCTGGTCTCTCAAGTTCTTGCAAAACTTCCCAGAACGAAAATGAACGTAAAATCGTAGGCCAGGATACGATCATGAACGTGAATAGTGTCATGAACGTGAGTGTGAAAGCAAGTCGTAAATTTAGAACAAGGACGTAAACGTAAATAATGAGCACAATTGCGAACCTTTGTATGGCTCGATAGCTGAGGGATTACCAAGTGATCGGATGAGCCTTGGCTGGAACATGTATGATCAATCTGTTGGCTCCGAAATCCTTGCGGATGTATGGATTCTGCAGACTTGGTTAAACTGTTGACAATAACCCAGGTAGCATCATGCTTTTTCTGAGTTTGCGTTAATCTGGTAACCAAAATCCATGGAGATCTTGTCCCATTTCTGTTCACAATTTCTGATGGTGGAAAAACATCTCAGTCTGTTGGTGTTCTATCTTAGCCTGTTGGTATGACAGGTACTTAGATATGAACGTAAATGTATCTTGCTTCATAGAAACTGGATACGTAGAAGTTTGCAAAACTATGAGTCTCCTAAATTAGACTTTTCTTAGCGTAGGATTTTCTTGGAACACCTAACGTAGTGTAGGGTTCTCACCTTTACACATGATTTGAGTCATGGTAAGATTAACCGTGAGAATCCATGTGATCCAGCGTGTCACTGTAATCAACCAGAATTTATATTGGAAAATTTCAGGGTGAAATTTCTCCTGTCGTAGAATTTGCAACCTAGTGCAAATATGGTCTTCCTGCTCTTCTCTAGAATTAGAGAAAATCAGGTTGTCCTCGATGAAAATACTGATGAATTTGTTTATGAGTTCATGAAGCTCAATTTGATTAAGTCCATAATGCTGTTGGAGCATTTATGAGACTAATACAAAATCATGAATCTAGCAAGACCGATTCGTGAATGAATAGCAGTTATGGAAATGTCCCGCTCTTTCACTCATCACTGTTGTCAGCATGATCATGAATCCGACCTTGGAAAAGTGTTTACACCCTAAAGTCGAATGGACATGTTGTCAATACGTGGAGGAGAATAACGGTTATGAATGGTGATTTGTTTAAATCGACGGTAGTCGACACATAATCTCATGTTACTATCCTTCTCCTTGAAGGTTCTTCTGGAACGTATGGGAAGATTTTGGAATAATCAGCTGGTTATGCATAAAAGGAACTTCAGTGGTCGTGTCTTAACTGACAGCTAGAAATTTTTAGCAGCCATGGCTAACAAAGCACATTCTTGTAAAGCATAGATAATTTGTATAGATTTTCCTGATGGAAAACCATGCTGAATGTATTTAGGAGCCTGAACATTACTGTACATAATCATGAATCGTAGCATGGTGGGATGTTTGTAGTACATAATTAGGGTTACATTCAACTCGCATATGTCCGAGGTAAGTTTGTTAACAGATTGGTTCTTATCATTAGACTGGAGGAAAACCTTCATATACATGGGTGATACAACTGGCGTCCTTTATGGTCTTGGATAGATGAAATACGAAATCGAAAATGAAAGTGTCATGAAGCAAACGTGACAGGTCTCACTGAATATGTTTTGTCTGTCTGCGTGTCTAAACGCGACTAATACGCCGGTGAAGGTACTGAAATTCTTGTGGCCTGATTAATACATGGCACAACAAAATGGATATACCCCTTGGAGGGAACCCTGAATTTCTTAGGGATGTTCCAGAAAGACGTGAGTCATGTGTCTTGAGAAAAGGGCTTATGACATGTGTCTTGACTGATATCTTGACATGTGTCTTTAGCAAAAGTACGTGAGACATGTTTCTTGACTGATGTCTTGTCATGTGTCCCTAGGTGTAAAATGAATAAAATTGGAACTCTTAGGTTACTATGTTAGAATTGGCGGATCGGTTGGACTACTGACCCTTGTATTTCTGATCACGTCCGTGGATGAGCTTCTGTTGTGATTGCTAGGATAGTTGCTGTCACAGTAGTGGTTATTATCATCTTGTTTGTCAGTTCCATGACAGTCATTCTCATGACTGTGATTCATGTAACTATCCAGTTGAGTGGCCGGCTGGTACCGGTTCTTACTCATATGACTGAATCGACAACTGAATAACGTGTGACATGTAACTAAGATTTAGGGACAATGATTGATGGAAATCATTAGGTGGTGAAGCATCTTCTCGTCTGTTTGCTTTGATCTAACGCCTTTGTCTTCGTCTTGTAAGATCTCCAAGTTTGTGAACAGCATCAGCATCTCGTAGCGTCTCTAAAATAATCAGCAGCATCAACTTTCGTAACATCTCCAAGTTATGAGCGGCATCATCAATCTTGTAGAGTATCAGCAAGTGGAGTACACCTGAGATGATTTAGAATCGACAAGTGAATACTCGTGAAGTATTGAAAGTGAAATACACATGTATTACGGTATGTATAATACACATGGCATACGATACATGGAGTACCCATGGAATGCACATGAAACGATCGGTATGGGGTCGATCATCTGACATGATTTGAAAGGAAAAATAATCGGTTAAACGGTTAGAAAACCATCATTACAACCTGGCAATGACAGTATAGACATCATTCTGGTTGCATAGAGAAACGCTAAAAGTGTGGTTAAAATAAATTCAACGATGATTTGCTTGAAAGCATGATTAATGAAAACCAACCATGACTATCATGAAAGCAGGATTAAATGAAATCCAACAATGTCTTGCATGAAAGCATAAACAACAAAAGAGACGTAAGACGTAATCAACATGAAGACGAAATCATCATGAAGAAACATGAAACAACTTAACATGAAGGAGTATATAACATAATCAGCATGAAAATGAAGTTAACCATGATAGCATGAAAACATACTTGACATAAAGACATAGTAACTTATGAGGGGACATGAAAAAAATTTATGCCAATAAATCATGAGAAAAGAAAAAAAAATTATGCATGTAAATAGTGCGTGAATGCATGATGCAGTTTATGAAAACCTTTATATGCGCGAGGGTAAACGCCTATGGTCAGTTTACCCAAAACAGAAGACATGGCGAGGGGACTCCTATGGGTCGGTCCCAAAGTTAAAAGTTTCGATAAAAGCACATGCGACTAAATAAGGCCAGTCCTGTACCAACCGTTACTTAGTCATAAACCTGCGACAATAATACATGGAATAAATGAGTGAAACTCAGCTGTCAAAACTTAACAGAAAAAAAAATTATGTGACCAATTATGAACTACTGGGGTTCAGTCCACATTAGCCACAGTTCACAAGGAACATCATGCGTAAAACAATGACACGTAATTAAGTATGGATGAAGGTTGTTCATCCATATTAGTAAAACAATACCGATGAAAACATCATGGTTAAAACAACAAAGTGCTGAAAACATCAATACGTGGAACAACAAACGTTGACTTAGGAAGCTTCTGGTGACTACCCGCTAGTCACAAGTCGAGTTTTAGAGCCTACAGGTCGAAACCTTGGTCTCTGATACCATAATTGTAACATCCCACTTTGATAAGTGGACCGTTACACGTAAGTATGGCGTGTCATCAAAGCATGCAAGGTAATATGTACTAAAACATACATGACCATAGGGAAAAACGGAATCAAACATCGGTTCCCAACATAAGCCCAAAACATGCTTAAAGTAAATGAACTAGGAAAGACTAAACAAGCATAAGTATATGGGAAAAAGGAGAAGAAGTCTATGGCAGCTTCCACCCTATGCACTTCCTCCAAATGCTCGAGTCCGTCCTTGGGTACCTGCCGTTTTGGGACATGGAAAGGAAAGTAACGGTTGAGCATAACGCTTAGTGCACGGATATACGACATAGTATGAATAGCTGAAACATAACTAAGACTAATAGCAGCGAATAATATAAATTCTAAGAAATCTGGATTCATGTTCATAAAACTGGTTTTATAGTTTGAAAAGACTTATGTTTCAATGTCTGTTTTAACTTGCCAAATAGCCCATATAGGTCTTGAGGTTACACCGTGCATGAATACTTGGAGGGGAGACCTCGTCATGCAAATTAGAGGGGTTACCTCTAATTAAATAGTCTGGGTAGGAGGGATCAACTCCTAGTGAAGGATGCAAGGCACACATCGCATTCACTATGATATTACTGATAAACATGTAACTAGGATGCACCCATACGCCCCACATGATAATATAATATAATGGCCAAAACTGAAAAGGGACGCCACGAGCAATCACTTCGCCATGGGGAAGTCATAACACTGGTGCCTCCAGTGTTATGGTTATGGTACCTCCATAACTAGGTGACACTGGTCATGCATGTATATGGCTTAGGCTCTTATTCTAACATAAGTATCAAACATATAAAACAAATACTCGGAAAACAGTTGGCTGTAACCAGGGAATCCTAATAAGGAAAGAATGTCCATACTAAAAGGACGGGAAATCCGTACCTTATGTCCAGTGAACGGAAAAGACGAACGAAAGGAAGTCAGACTCCGATCTCACTAATGCTACATAAATAGTATAGATGTATAAGTATTATGTTTATTGAGTACTTAACTGATTTTATATCGTGTCTTAGCTTGTTTTATATGTTCATGTCTTGTTTTACTGATTTTAAGGTTCTACTGTGTTTATCATGTATTCTGTGTATTCTGATTAAGTATTACTTGTATTCCTAGAAATATTATACTTGTTGTGTAATAATAAGGAACTTTCTAAAAATAGCAGGTTTCCTAAAATAGAAAGTTTCCAAAAATAGAAAGTTTCCAAAAATAGATTAACTTCTTAAAATAGACCAGTTTCTAAAAATAGAAAGTTTCCAAAAATATTAAGTTTCCTAATTTAGAAAGTTTCCATATTTAGAAATAAGCTGAATTTATAAGCTAATAATATAAGCTTAAGTTTACTGGTTAAATATCATAAGTCATGTGATTATTAGTATAGTTTATTAATAATAACATGTTAATTAAATAAACTATAGGGTATATGATTTTATTAAATATAAGCAAGATTTAATTAAATTAAGGTACATAAAATACTTAGGTTAAAAACATGTATTAATATTATATTAATTATAACCTAAGTCATGTTTATTAGTTAATTATATTTCATGTCTTATTAATTAATTAATACTATAGTCTAAATTAAATAATTAAATACTTAGGTTAAAACATGTATTATTTGCTAAATAATAATAAATCTAAGTCCATGATTTAATTAAATTAATTACGTGTCATGTTTTAATTAATTTAATATCTTGTTAATAATATACACTTGGAAAAATAAAATACTTGTACATATTTTAGTCATGAACCGGACCAATGTATTTAATTTAGACATGGCATGAACCGGACCCGGAACCCCTTGAACCGGTCCGAACCAAACACCCCTTAACAGTGGCAAACCGGCTCGACCGGTTGCCACCGTTTTCGGTAAATTGCCACCGGCTTAAGCTGGTGGTCTTGTCTTGGCTAGCCGCTTCCCAACAGTGGTTTCCCACCGGCTGTGTGCCGGTGGTTGCCACTGCTGCGCTGCGTTCCCCCTGCTTGACCCACGACTGCCACCGACTGTGTGCCGGTGGTGGTGGCTGCTGGCTGCCGTGACCCAAATAAACCACAAGGACACCCCGACTCATGTCGGGGTCCCTTGTACCCTGCTGCCAAACGACAACCAACCACACCGAGACATAAGTCTCGGTTGGTGGTGTGAACCAAAGATGCCGAGAGCCATGGGGCTCTCGGTTTGGGTGTCGACCGAGCAAAACAACCCAAAACAACCCTATATAATTTACCCACCATGATTATTAACATGCTTTTTAATCTTGTTTTTATAACCCATGATCATATGTTCTTAATTACATAAAAAGAATTAAAAAGAAAAGGTTTTACGGATTACCCAACGCGTGGAACAAAAGGAGAACGATTACACGAACACGATGCTTAAGTTTTCTTAACCAAAGTCAAATCAAACACCCTCCTTGGTGTGTTCTTGCCGGCGGCCAAAGAGAAGGAAAAGGGAGCTAGGGTTTATAATGTTTTTTGTGAAAACTTTGTAAATGCATTGTTTCCCCTTTTGTTATTTTTAATAAAACTAAACATGGGCTTGGCCCTTTTCTTCTTTGGTTGCCACGGCTTGTCGGGCCCACAGGGGAAAACCCGAAGTTTTCCCGTGTTTAAAATATTACGTGTTCGTATGCTCGTGTTTACGTGTTACGTTATTGTTAATTTTTCATGTTATTATAAATACTTGTACGTAACGATATTCATCGTATTAATAATATACGTAAGTACATAATTATATGTTCGTGATTTCATGTTCATGATTGTAATTATTATTGTTAATAATTATCGTGTACTGTCACGTATTTAATACTTATCGTGTAATAACATGTACGTAATTCTCGTAATTAATATTCATGACACGTGTTCGTGCTATAAAAGGAAAGTTCTAGTTTGTTCGTATGATTGCTAAGTGTACTATTCATGGTAAAAGCATGCGGGTTTTACAATCAAGTTGTAGAGACTGGTCTTACTCTTCTTGCTCAATCATGTGTTCCTCAAGGTTTTTGGCATTATGCCT
The DNA here is from genome assembly GCA_025667525.1 of Glebionis coronaria. Lineage (NCBI taxonomy): Eukaryota > Viridiplantae > Streptophyta > Magnoliopsida > Asterales > Asteraceae > Glebionis > Glebionis coronaria. The sequence continues at coordinate 543,775,428 of CM046878.1, forward strand.
TTGATACTGTTGTTTACCTAATCAATCGCATGCCCTCTCGCACATCAAAAAACAAGTCACCTTTTGAACATGTATTTAAACGTCTTCCCAGCTACAGTTTTCTTCGTCTCTTTGGGTGCCTATGTTTTCCCTATCTTCGTCCATACAATCTTCACAAAATAGATTTTCGTTGGGTATTGAAATTGTTCCTCATGTGTCTGGTATTCTCTTGTCTCAAAAGAAGTATATTTTGGAGCTATTACAAATGGCTGGTCTTTCTAATTGCAATCTCGTGTCTTCTCACATGGTTACCTCGAGCTCACTCACCTTATATGACAATACCGCTTTCTGTAATCCAGTGAAATCTCGACAAGTAGTGGGTTCAATACAATAGTTACCTTGTCTCGGCCTGACGTAGCTTTTGTTGTTAACAAGGTATGTCAATATATGCATGCTCCGACCGAGAATCATTGGTCTGTAGTAAAACGGATTTTACGTTATCTTCATAATACGATTGAACATGGTATGCTCATACGTCGTTCTTCTGGTTCTACTCTTCATGCTTTTACTGATGTACTAGGAAAGGTTGTCCCGACACTTATCTTAAAGCTTTCTCAAATGCTGACTCAGGCGGGGATTCAGATGTCGAATCAACCAGAAGAAAGGTCCATGTAGAGAAACTTCGAGATCGACGGTCCACAGAGGGATTTACTACATATCTTGGTTCAAACTTATATCTTGGACCGCTCGTAAACAACGTATGGTTTCACGTTCCTCTATAGAACCAGAACACAAAGCTTTTGTTGACACTGTCGATGAACTCACATGGTGTCAAGCTCTTGTTCATAAGCTTGTTATCTGTTCATCTTCAACCCCTATACTATGGTGTGAATCGCAATGTAAGTTGAATCTAATTTCCTTAATTACCTTTTGTTATCTTCTTATTTATAATATTGTTCTTATTTTTTTAACAGAAAGTTGGTGTGATTAAGTGTGAGTTATGGGATTGGTATGATCCATATCTTGAACATGATTGGTATAGATACGAGTTGTATGACATGTATAACAGGTTGAATCCTCAAGATCGACATGAACATGAATCAGAGATGATGAGAGAAGAAAGGATCGGAGAGCTAACCCAATTGCATAAGAAGGCTGTGACCCGTTTGACTTTCTACAAGTCAACTAGTTTCATCTTAGGCTTTTTACTACTTGATGTTGTTGTTTTCAAGCTTTAATGTTGTAACATTAGATGTTTATGATCAATCCTTATGTTGGAAGTGATCTAGTATATTGTATTTTGAACAATTATCATGGATTATGTAGTGTTATGACTGTTATCTTTCTTTCAATGAATTGTCAATGTTTGTCTTCATTTGAACCAAATATAATGTGTAAACTAGCAGGCTCTTCAACCATAATCATAAACAATAAACTAGCAGACACATAATATTTAAGTAAACACAATGCATTAATCAAGAATGTCATGTGGGAATAACCCATGTTCCAACAACATTGTTTAGTGCACAAAAGATAAAAAGAAAGGGTATCTGGCATTGTTTAGTACACAAAAGCTAAGTTTTCAAGACACCACTTATTAGATAATGCATTAAAACAAGGGAAATACAGCTAATCACATGAGTATGCTTTGTCTGGTGTTGACCCTTCCCCATTTGGTCCAACACAAGACTTCTTCATTTTCATGTTGAAGATTCTTTCAGATCTCCTCCTATTTTTGTGATAAATCAACCTCTCTGGAGCATCTTCAGCAGTAACTTTTGCTTTCCTTTTGTATCCCCTTTTCTTGGGTACTTTGGCAGTTGATCCTTCTGCAACATCCTTCCCATCAACATGTTCTGCAATTTCTTTTCCATTACTGTTGTTTGCCACAACAGATTCTTGGGTATGGATGTTGTTATTAACAGTCTGCAAATTCTTGTTGTACTCCTCTTGTTCAATAGTTTCTGAATCTGTCCAATTTGAAGGATCATAGTAATCATTCTTCCTTTCCTACTCTTCTTCTGCCTGCAGCCACTTGATTCTTTCTTCATCTTTTCTAGCATGTTCTGCTTCCTCTTCCATACTCAACCTTAAAGCTTCTTCATCATGTTCATCTAGCTGAGCTTTATGTTCAGCTGCTAACCTTTCTTCTTCTTGAATCAACAGCTCCTCCATATACTCATCCTCTAAATATTTTCTAATTTCTTCTTCTCTCATTCCCTGTATACAACACAATGTGGACTATGAGCATAGCCCTAGATATAATTTCAATGGTTCAACCAAAAAAATAAAAATAAAACACACATACCTGGCTATTCTCATCAATGAGGTTCATATTGCCTCTTCCACTTGCATTCCTACCCCTTCCCCTACCTCTAGTTCCCCTTCCCCTACCTCTTGTTCCCCTACCCCTTCCCCTACCAGCTGTTGCTGAACTTCCTTCAACAGGATCCACATTAGATTCACCCATTCCCCTACCAGCTGTTGCTGAACTTCCTTCAACAGGATCCACATTAGATTCACCCCTTCCCCTACCTCTTGTTCCTCTACCCCTTCCCCTACCAGCTGTTGCTGAACTTCCTTCACCAGGATCCCCATTAGATTCACCCCTTCCCCCTCTACCTCCTCTAGACCCTCTACCCCTTCCTCTAGCAGAAGCATGAGTACCAAATGGTTGTGTTGTTGGATTTGGTGGTCTTGTAGCTCTAGGTGGTTTAGGTACATGTTCATTCTTACAACTAGATTTGTTGTGTCCTGTTTCTTGACAGTTACTACAAGTCATCTTTCTACCTACCCTAGACACTTGAGTGTTATTTCACTAGCAGCCCTCTCTGCCTATTCTTCCTAGGCCTACCAGGCATGGTTCTAATAATTGGTGGTAAAAGTGGTGGGTTGTTTGTTTTTGTCTAAAGGGTACTACCAAAAACAGGTTTAATGGTAAACTGGTAAGCCTCAAACCACTACTGTTGACTATAGTAATGGTGAACACCTTCTATAGGATCTCTATTCAGATGCATGTATGCTGCTATTTTGATTTGAAGCAAAACCCGGTGGAGTCGATTGATTAGAGCGGGTAACTTGACCGTTTTGGTTGTAAGTTCCCGTGGCCGCGTAGGCACTCGAAGTGTTACCACCGTTGGTAATGCACTCGGAGAAATCATGACCTCCCCCACAATACATACATGAAACCTCAACCGCTTTAGCCGTAGCAGGAGCACTTTGTTCTCCAACTTTGAATTCAATCAAAAGTCCTTTAAGCTTATCAAAGATTTTGTTTTCCAAGTTCGCCTCAATTTGGCAAGCATCGATGGTAGTAGACAAAGAAGGTGAAGCCGATACAAGGAATACCTGATAACTGCCACATCCTACACATACAACATTTGATCAATATGTTTACTCCAAAAGCATCATGCCCCCTTCTCACTTCTAGTTCCTGAAAACCACTTGGGACCACCATCCAATGCCTATACAAGTGAACAAAAACTGTAAGTAAAGGTAAAAAACATATACAAAGATGTTAAATACTTATAAAGTTTGATAATTTACCTTTGTTTTTCTTTTAGAATCTCAATCCTCTTTCTAATAGATGGTGTGACAGTGTGTTCCCAGTTTCTTGCTATTCTATTCATTAAAACTAACTTATGCATCAGGTAAAGTCTTACATCTTCAAGCATTGTGATAATAGGTTTTGTCCTCTGTAATAAAATAGCCCTATTGAAGCTTTCAGAAATCCCATTTTCAAAGTTGGGACACTTTGACTCAAGTCTAAAAAAAGCTCTACACCATGTATTTGGGTTTCTCTGGATAAGGTAATCATGAGCCTCTTGACTTATCAACCTAATATCCTCCATCCTAGCTGCATAAACTTGTTCTAGTGTTGTTGATGCACATTCCCAAAACAATCTTTGCAACTGTATGCCACTGTATTTTCTCTTAAAGTTGGCAAAGACATGCCTTGTACACTTTCTATGTTCTGCATGAGGCAACAATTGATTGACAGCATCCAGTAAACCCTGGATGTAAGCATTAACAATGGTTAGTAATTAGCAAAAGTAATAAAACAGTTGAATATTCAAGCATATGTAAGTACCTTGTGTGAATCTGATATAACTGTTAAACCATTGCCGAATTCCAAGTTGAGGTCTTGATGCAACAAGGCAATAAACCAAGTCCAATTCTCAATATTTTATACCTTTACAACAGCCCATGCAATTGGGAACATCTGGTTATGTGCATCTCTACCCATAGCCACCAACAACTCACCTCTGCAAGTATGTTTTAGAAAACAACCATCTAGCCCTATTACCTTCCTACAACCAGCAAGCCAACCATCTTTCATACCTTTAAAACAAATGTAAATCCTCCTAAAGTAATAATTACCAGAAACAGTATTCTCATAATCTAGTATGCATGTTGACCCAGGATTTGAATCTAGGATAGCTTTTTGATACTCCCACAACCTTCCATAATGTTCTTTTAACCCACCCTCATAATCAAATAGTGCCCTCTGCTTAGCCCTCTTGCACTGTCCTAAACTGACATTAATGAGAAATTTATCCCTTATATCTGATTTCATTTTCAATGTAGAAATGAATGGGTCTTTGATAAGCATTTTGGCATAGTGGTGAGCAATCCACCTGTAGGTAACTAAGGAACCTAGATTGTAATTTCTAGAACACGTGTGTTCTATTTTCAAGGATTTAATCTGAAATGACATTTCAGTTGACATCCAAGAGGCATACAACCTAGAATTACAAACAGTTTTAGCAGTTGTATTACTAGTGCCCTCACACTCTTCATTTGATTTTGAAGAGCCTTTACCTACTTGGATGACAGTCAAACCTTTTCCTTTTTTATCAAACCCTTTTTCTTGTCTTTTTTTAAAGTATGAAAACCAGCACATCTCCCCTCCTTAACATCCCTCCCACAGAATACCAATAACTGCCTCCAATCATTCCTCTTAAACCAAAGTTGATACCCATTAGCTACACCATAATTTGCTAAACAAAGTTTTAGTTGTTCAGCATTCTCAAATCTCATACCCAAAACAGGCTGCATAAGTTTCCAATCCATGTTTGGGTCATGTCTTGAATACCTAATACCTGCTCTAATATTATACTTAGGGTCTATAGTGTCTGGGTCATCTAAAACATCCCCCTCAGTGACATTGACATTGTCATTATCACTACCCTCCATAAAATGCCCAGTATTGGAGCATAGCTTATTCAAGAAAGGGTCATTGGTAGTCAAGTTTGGTGGAACAAGATTCTCATCATGCTCAGTATGAAAATCAACAAAATCTAAGTCTTCCTAATCACTAGAGCAATACCCATCACTAGATTCATTTCCCTATTCATTATCATTATCATCTGATTTGTCCCTAATATCTAAAGCATCATAACCAGAATGCTCAACATATAGGTCTATTACCCATTTACTTTTATACCCTAGATTAACAAAAGCATCTAAATCCACATCATTTTTAGCTCAGTTATACCTACTCTTAAAGGTATGCCTACTTTGCAGTAATACAATTGAGACACAGGGGAATGAACTAAATGGCTAACAACTTCACGAAACCTACCATACGACATACCTTCGATCTCCAAATCAGTAATCTGTTTGTGGTCACCATTATAGTAAGTAAATGGACTGGCAAGAAATAACCCGTCGTGGAAAAGATTAACAACCAAATAACGTTTATCAACTTTACACATGACAAAACCCCTAAATTAATTTCATTAATTTTTTTTTGGAATTGGGTGTTTGTGAAATTAGGGTTAGGGTTAGAGAAGCAGATGGAGAAGATATGGGAGAGTGGTTTGGGGGAAAACGTTTTATATAAATCAAAGGACTAAATTTTTTTTTTACTAACGATGACGTGTCAGTAGTAACCGGTTATAGCTGGTTAAATAAATAAAAGCGTAGTCTCATTGGTGATAAGAGGCAGTCACCATAGACTTTGGTGAGTGATATTGGTATTTTCCAAAGTACGTTACCTAACATGAGTTTTTTTTTAAAGTTCATGGCCTATTTACGGTCTTAACCCTTTATTCTAATGACATGAATGAAAGATGATACTACGATGTTTTACTGTTTTCAATTTTATATAAAGATTACTATTGATAATTTAAGTTCTTACGATTAAAGGGGGCACCAGAAGTTATTTTACCTTTTTTAAATGATAGAATGTTTTATATTTTCTACTAATTCATGCCCATACTTTAAGTGATATGGAGAGGAACATGAGGAGACTTATTAAAACTAAAGTCTCCTCAATAAGTGGTTAATTAAGACTTTAGTAGATGCACTTAATTTAGTAAACAACCCTCTAGTCTATTGCTGCCTATATTTGCGAAGTAGCATTAATTTTTGGAAAATTGGCAAATGTCATTAAACATCTTTACCTGTAAGTAGCATACTACTTTCAGCAGCATTGGATGTTGATATAGACATACACATGTCGATTGACCCGCTTGTATAACAGGTAACGAGTCAGTTCTAAATATGGGTTAGAACACAGCCGAGTTGGGTTGATTGACCCACTAATACTATTTGTCAATCACAAAAACAATATAGATACTGTTATCTTGATCTAACTTCATAATAAATGAAATGGCTATTGTTCGCGTATGCCTCCGGTCAACACCCCCGGAGACGAACGCTTCCCCACCTCAGAACCGGAACCTTCGATCATTTAATAAGGTCGTTGTGGTGAACAGTAGAGCATTAATGAGCACAGCAAGGCTCGAGGAAAAAAGCAAAAGGCATCTATCCTATTATCCAGGGATCCTCCGTCCGTCCTGTGGGTAAAAGGATACATCGCCGCCCTTGGGACAATAAATCCCTCGATTGTGGGGATTTGGATAGCCCAGGTTTTAAGGCCTAGTCTATGATGTGACTACTCAAACAGGTATGTGTCTTGGGGTAGTATAAATACCCCTGCATTTAACACACAATACACACATTCAATACTTCCATTAATATATACTCTTACCTTCCGGTATTTACTGTTAAATACCATTCGTGTGTGATAGTTACTTATTCTCACACCGGAGCTTGGTCTCGGGGTCAAACCTGGGGCGAGCTAACGTGTGTTGTCTTGTGTATCCTAGGGTCAAGGTCAAGAGACGAGCACACCTTTATGATGTCGAGACAAGATCATTGACCGCAGCCTAGCCGGAAGATTTTGTTTCAACATTTGGCGCCATCCATGGGACCCTAAACTCGGATCTCCACACAACAGCTAAACAATGGCAGGGGTCTCAGGGGAGTCGGATCCGTCATCATCCCCTAGTCGTGACCCCGCAACGATAGTGAAAGAGACAGAAACGCCTCTAAATTTACGGGAAAAGATTTTGGAGAGTATGAGCGCGCTACAAGGTTTGGTGGAGCGTCATAACGCCGCATACAAGAGGCCCATTTCGCCTATACGCCTAGATTTCGAGGAAGATGTATCGAATCTACCGAAGGATAAGGACGAAGGGCGGGAGGTTCAGAAGGAAGCTAACCTCCCAGAGGATGATTTGCAGAAGCCTTTCAAAGATGTGATGGCCTCCCCATTTACTAAAAGAATCATACAATTCTCCTCACCAAAGCATAGGTTACCCGCAACTCTCAAATTGTATTCAGGGGCTACGGATCCTAATGACCATATTACTCGGTTTGCCGGTGCCGCCAATTCGGGAGAATGGCCGATGCCAGTATGGTGTAGATTTTTCCAGCAAACTTTAGACGGAGCCGCTGGAGGATGGTTTGAAAGGTTGCCGAGGGGTAGCATAGACAATTGGGAAGATTTGAAGGAACAGTTCCTAGAAAGATTCTCCTTGAGAAGAAAAAGTCTCAAAGCGCCAATGGAGATCACCACCATCGTCCGCAAGGCTCATGAAACGTTGGCAGTATTTAAAGAGCGTTGGACAGACGAAGCAAGTTATATTCAAGGCGTTCCGGAAGTGATGAAGATATCGGCCTTCGTAAATGGAGCCAAATGCCCGGAATTGGTCCGACGTTTTACAGATGATACTCCGTTGACGGTAGCAGAGATGATGCAAAGAGTAGATGATTTCATAAAATCCGAAGATGCATACCGAAACACTGAGTTGCCAACGGGAGAAGCAGGAGATGGTAACATAAAGTACAACAAGGAAGAAAGGTATGGTCCTTCCGGTTCACGTGGGCGACAAAGAGGGCGTCAAAGAAATGATTATCGGTCCAGACCCCTATTTCCCCCATATGTACCTCCGGTTAACCCAAATTATGGAAGAAGGGCACCGTACCAACGTTCCAGCTTGGAGTCGCTTACCAAATTTCCAAAGGAAATCTTAGCAACTGAGTTGCAATTGTGTCTTCCTCCACCGCAACCAACCAAGGGCATCATCCGGCCGGAAAATATGGATAAGTATTGCGACTATCATCAAGAGAAAGGACATCTTACCAATAATTGCCATCAGTTGAGGAAAGAGCTGGAGGCTGCTCTAGAGTCCGGTAAGCTCAACCATTTGGTAAAGGACCTACGGGGAAGAGTGAATAAAGGGAATCAAGGAAGAGGAAATGGAGATTTTAAGGGAAGGACTATAAACATGATCGAAAGAAGGTATAGCGGCATGAAGAGGAAGGAGGTGTGCAAGATCGAAATGGATTGGATGAATGTCCCCATAACCTTTCCGCCTATACCCGATGATGAGGCTTCGGAAGAACCTCTGATATTCGAGGCCGAAATAGAGGGATATTGGGTAAAAAGGGTGTTTGTGGATGAAGGAGCCACCATGCAGGTCATGTTCGAACACTGTTTCCTAAATCTAGATCTATCGATCCGAAGAAGGTTAACGCCCGATAACGTGAAAGTCCGGGGCTTTTCGGGGGAGGATACCACCCCTCTCGGGAAGATAGACTTAGAGGTAACCTTTGGAGCAGACAGTTTAACAAGGCGGACGATGATGAACTTCACAGTGATTAGAGCACCATCCCCTTATAATATCATACTGGGAAGAACCGGAATCAGAGAGTTAAGGGCCGTGCCCTCTACTGTACACTCATCCATGAAGTTTCCAACCCCCAACGGCATAGCCACCATGACAACCAAAGCACGAGCCATCTACGAATGTCGAATCATAGAAGATAGCCAAAAGATAAAGACGATGAAAGCGTCGGCCGTGGGAAAAGAGTTAGATGAATGGATCGCCAAGGAAGAATTCAATCAGCAACAACGGGTTGCAGGAGACATGACGGAGCAGATCTGCGTCAATCCTGGATACCCGGAACAGTTGATCACCATCGGAAGGTTGTTCACCAAAAAATATCGAATTCAACTCATAGAGTTGCTTAAGGACAACGTTGATGTATTCGCATGGGAGCCTTCGGACATGACGGGAGTACCTAGGAGAATCGTCAAACATTCATTGAACGTGGATATGGAGACCACACCGATTGCCCAAAAAAGAAGGACGTTAGGTGAAGAAAAAAGCCAAGCGGTTAAGAAAGACGTGGAAGAGTTAACAAAAGCAGGCATCATCCGACCGGTACGATACCCGACATGGATCTCCAATCCGGTCCTAGTCAAAAAGCCGGATGGAAACTAGCGAATGTGCATTGATTTCAAAAACCTCAACTCCGCTTGCCCAAAGGATTATTATCCCTTGCCGGATATAGATGTCAAGATAGGGGCCGTTGTGGGATACAAATTCAAATGTTTCCTAGACGCATACAAAGGCTATCATCAAGTGCAAATGGACGAGGCTGATGAAGAAAAGACGGCATTTTATACCAATGAGGGAACGTACTGTTACACAAAAATGCCTTTCGGTTTGAAAAATGCAGGAGCGACCTATCAAAGGTTAGTTGACTCAGCTTTCCGCTCACAAATTGGTACGAATTTGGAAGCATACGTAGACGACTTGATGATCAAGAGCCAAACCGAAGAGGACATGCTTGCGGACATACAAGAAACCTTTGATAATCTAAAGAGAATCAACATGAAGCTGAACCCGAAGAAATGTTCGTTCGGTGTCGAGGAGGGTAAATTTTTGGGTTATATGGTAACATCCGAAGGTATAAGAGCTAACCCCAAGAAAACCAAAGCAATCGCAGAAATGAGATCTCCTAAGACTTTGAAAGAAATGCAGTCCCTGAGTGGCAAGTTGGCGGCTCTCAACCGTTTTCTATCCCGGTTGGCCGAAAGGTTCATGCCTTTCTTTGAAACGTTGAAGAACATCACAAAGGAAAACAAAAATGAGTTCCGGTGGACGGACAAAGCAGAGGAAGCTTTTCAGCAGTTGAAGAAAATGATTCTAGACCTTCCATTGTTAACATCCCCACTCAAAGGAGAGGTTCTGTACGTCTATCTGGCCGCGTCCAAAGAAGCAGTCAGCGGGGTACTCCTAGCGGAACGAAATGGGATTCAAATGCCCATAAGATATGTGAGTAAAACGTTACATGATGCCGAGAGAAGATACGCTCCATTGGAAAAGCTGGTCCTAGGGTTACTACACTTATCTCGAAGGTTAAGAAGACATTTCGAAGCTCACGACATTCATGTCATATCAGACCAACCACTGAAGCAGATACTAAGCAAATCTGAGGCCTCCGGAAGATTGGCAAAATATGCAGTAGAGCTAGGGACGTATGTGTTGGGAATAAATTTAGGCCAGAACACTTGAACGCTGACAAGAACAACTCAAGCGTTGACAAGAGCAAAGTGAGCGCTGACAGCATAAGCGTTGACAAGATAAAGTCAAGCGTTGATAGATTGAAGACAAGCACTGATGGAAGATGTGAGCTACACGTATATTATATTTTAGATTACTTCTAGTAAGGATAGAAACGACAATGTATTTTCTATGTTTATCTTTACCTAGAATAGTTGATTCGTAGCTTATTGTACAAGACTTCTTGTTCTATAAAAGAAGATCTTTTAGGTTAATGTTTAATATCAGTTTTCATAGTATTCGCAAGTTAAACCTTTCATTGTAATCAACACGATTATTCTAATACAAGTGAAAGTTTGTTTAACATCATTGTGTTTTAGATCAAGTGTTAATTCCGCATAACACTTTGTTACTTTATTCATAAGCAAAGGTTTCTCTACGTGTAGTACTTGATCTAATCTCGTATACACAAAGCTAATCGATCTAAGTTTGGGATCAACAAGTGGTATCAGAGCTTGTTGAGAAACTTTTGATCTTTAAGTAACGCAGAACCCTAAAACACCAAACCCTAAAAACCCTAAATTCTCAAAACCCTAAAAACACCATGTCTGGCACAAATCAACCTCCTGCTTTGCTACAAAACAACTTCTCAAACCCTAGTATCAAAATTCCCATGTTTGATGCCAGGAACTTTGAACTTTGGAAGTCCAATTTTGAGCAATACATAGCTATTCATGACTACACTCTTTGGGAAATTATCGAATATGGAAACACATTCGATAAAGCAGCAAAGATTACTGCTGCTATTGCCGCAAGGACAGCTGTTCCTAATTGTCCTGAAGCTGATAAAGTGGAAAAGCCTGATGATGGGAGAGCTGTTGCTGTTGAAGACATAGCCAAGAAGAGGGTGGACATGAAAATCCTGAACATCTTGAAACATGCCCTAGGTCATGAGAATCAGCACAAGTACAAACGTTTTGAGTCTGCAAAAGAGCTTTGGGAAGCTCTTGAAGTAGCACATGGTGGCAATGCTAACACAAAAGAAGAAAAGAAGAAGCAACTATTGCATGAGTATGCTGTCTTCAAAGCTCAACCTAATGAGAATCTCAGCAGTGTGAGAAGTAGACTTCTTGACATCACAAGTCAACTTTCTTTCATGGGAAAACAGATTGATGACCCTGAATTGAATGCTACTTTTCTCAAAAGCCTTGGTGATGTATGGAAGATTGAGACAAGATCTATTCTTGTCAATAACACCCACAAGACTTCCAGGTTTGATGACATCTTCAACAAGTTAAGGCTGTTGGAGAATGAATGGCAATTGGAGAGTGATAACAAATCTTCCAGCAGCAACATGGCCTTCTTTTCACAAAGTGAAGGCCAATTTGATTCCATGAACTTCTATGGACATTCAGCAACTGGATCTCAAGGTGTCAGCGCTGGATGTCAATCTGTCAGCGCTGGATCATATCCTGTCAACGCTTTGTACTCAAGCGCTGACACACACAATCATGGCGCTGATAGAATTAAACCTGCTGGTTTTGATCTTGATACTGTGTGTGCATTCATTGCTTCTTTGCCTAGTGATTCAAGGATTACTTATGAAGATCTTGAGCAGATAAGTGATGAACAATTGGAAGAGATGGACATCAAGTGGACTATGGCTCTTGTAAGTTTAAGAGCAAACAGGTTCAATAAAAGGTTCAAGAAGAAGATGACCTTTAATGCTAAGGATGTTGCTGGCTTTGACAAGTCCAAGGTGGAGTGCTACAACTGTCATAGGATGGGGCACTTTATGAGGGAATGTAGATCTCCAAGGAGATCTGATGCTGGGAAGCCTTCTAGCCAAATGATTAAGAACCCAGATCCCAAGGCCATGGTTGCTGTTCAACAAATTGATGGTGTTGGAGAATGGGATTGGAGCTGGATGGCTAAGAATGAAGAAGAGGACAGAGCTTTGGTTGCTGAAGTTAAAGAAGAGCATGCTGAATATGCTCTCATGGCACACTCCTCCTCTTCATCAGACAATGAGGTATATGATGATGCTTTCTGTTCTAAGGGTTGTCGTTTAAATACTGAAAAATCAAAACAAGAGATAGTTAAATTATTAGATGAAGCAAGTACTCTAAGGTGCAAAGTATCTAACTATCAAATTGCTCTTACCCAAACAGAAAAGACAGTAACTGAGTATAAGAAAATGGAGTTTGATTTAAAGGATCAAATAAATATCTTAAAACATGAGTTACATCAGAGTAAGGATGTTCAAGATATAGCAAATAGGGTTAATCTTGATTTGATAGCTCAGTTAGAGGAGGCTAACAAAAATAAAGATAATGTGAGTCTTAAAATCCAGAGATTTGATAAGGCCACACAATCCCTAGGAGAGTGTGTTAGTAAACAAAGAGACTCTAAGGATATGAGTGGGATTGGGATGAATGACTATACTGTTGTTCCACCACCAGCTGGGGATTTCTATGGTGTCCAATCAAAGGACTTATCTTGGACTGGCTTGCCAGAATGCCAAGAGGAGGAGTTTATTCCTCCACCTAGAGTGACTTCCCCAGTTGAGGAATATCAGCAAAAGCTGACTGACCTAGAAGAGTGGAAGAAAGCAAACCACACTTTGTTTGTTAAGGGAGGGTTATTGTGTGAAAGTCCAAATGAGCCCACACCAATCAAGAGCCTTGATCCTAAACCTATTAAGATCACACACCCTACCACTGGCAAAGCTGTTGACCTTGGCCCACAACATGTTAGAAAACCTAGTGTTAAATATGCAGAGATGTATAGAAATTCTAGGTCACCAAAAAGCCAAGTTAGTAACCATGGAACAGGCTTCTTTGCTTCTAGACCTAAGACTATGTCTAGAAAAGCTTGTTACACATGTGGGAGCTTTTCACATTTGGCCTACAAATGTGTCAACGCTTCCAATGTCAACGCTGACAGGAGAAATTTCAGCGCTGACAAAAGTCAACATAGGTCAAACACTGTCAGACCCAATACCTTTGTGAACAAAAGTTCACAAGTTGTTAGACCAGCCCCATTCTTTTCTAGAGGGTCTAACACACAAGGCCTAAGACCTTTTCAAAAGTCAAATACTTGGTCAAATAGGCAATGGGTTCCTGTAGCAAACCCTAGGTTCAACACTGATAAGAGCAATCGGGGCGCTGACAAGAGAAATTTCAGCGCTGACAAACCTAGGTATTTGCAACCACAGGGAAATAGGTCTAAAGCTTCTACTAGCTTAACATGGAGACCAAAACAAGACCAGAACCCTAATAATACTGGTATTTCTATGACATGCAACAGGTTTCATTATATTTCAAAGGCATTGTCAACACCAATTGGGGTTAACTGGGAATTTCATTCAAACAGGGATGAAAATGGGGTTGTTATGAGAACCAAGTCTGTTCTTGTTGAACAACCAAATGAATCCAAGTCTTCCAAGGCTTGGGTTCCCAAAGAAAACTAATATGTTTTCTTTATGTGCAGGGCATTCAGAAGAAGATCAATGACTATGGATACTGGGATAGTGGATGCTCAAGGCACATGACTGGAAAGGAAGACTATCTGACCAATTTCTCTCCTATTCAAGATGGTGATAAGGTATACTTTGGAGGTGGCTACGGCACAATCACAGGAAAAGGAACCCTTGTCACCAACAATCTAAGGTTTGATAATGTCTTCTTGGTGAAAGACCTGGATTATAATTTGTTTAGTGTATCACAAGTGTGTGATAACAAAAATAAGGTTCTTTTCACAGATACTGAGTGCTTGGTGTTAAGCAAAGATTATAAGCTCCCTGATGATAAGTACATAGATTTTAGAACACCAAGGCATAAAGACATATATAATGTGAATCTTAATGGAATTAAGGTAAATAATAAGATGTCATGTCTGTATGCTAAAGCCTCAGTAGATGAAAGTAATCTTTGGCACAGGAGACTAGGGCACATAAACTTTAAGAATATTAATAGACTTGTGAGGCTTGGTTTAGTTGATGGTTTGCCTGAAAAGGCTTTCCACAATGACCACTCTTGTGTTGCATGCCTTAAGGGCAAGCAGCACAAGGTCTCATTCAGGTCTAAACAGGTGCATTCTAGTTCTAAACCCCTTCACTTATTGCATATGGACCTCTTTGGTCCTACTAATATAGAAAGTTTGAAGGGTAAATCATACTGTTTTGTCATTACTGATGATTACTCCAGGTTCACATGGACTTTCTTTTTAGCCAAGAAAAGTGAAACTGCCCTAAGTCTGATTAATTTTATTACCCAGATTGAAAAGAAAAATGGTAATGAGGTCAAAATTATTAGAAGTGACAATGGGGGTGAGTTTAGAAATCAGTTGTTAGATGATTTTTGTGCCAAGAAAGGGATTACTAGGCAGTTTAGTATAGCTAGAACCCCACAACAAAATGGGGTTGCTGAGAGGAAGAATAGGACCCTTATTGAAGCAGCCAGAACCATGTTGGCTGATGCCCACTTTCCTATAGCTTTTTGGGCTGAAGCTGTTAACACAGCTTGTTATGTTCAAAATAGGGCATTGGTCAACAAGATACATAATAAGACACCTTATGAATTACTTTGGGGAAGGAAGCCCAATATTGGCTTTCTTAAGCCATTTGGTTGTCATGTAGTTGTGTTAGAAACTAGTGAGGCCCTAGGTAAATTTGATTCAAAAGGTGATGAAGGCTACTTCATGGGTTATTCAGTGCAGAGTAAAGGATATAGGGTTTACATTAAAAAGGAAAAACGTATACTTGAAAAAGTACATGTTAGGTTTTTAGAGAGTAAACCTAGTGATCCTGAGAGTGGTCCAAATTGGTTGTTTGACTTAGAACCTTTGTCTAGAGCTTTAAATTATATGCCTGTTACTGATCCAGACATTGTGAAGGTAACTTCAAGTGTTTTGGAAAAGAGAATTGGTAATGTTTCAGGTATACAGGTTGCTAAGGAGGATGGACCACCAGCAGTTATATCATCTCCCACACAAGAATTTGTTACTCTTCCTATATGGACAGATGAGTATTATGCTGCTGCTACTGCTGCTACTGCTGCAAGGAAAGATAATGGTGGTGTTCAAATACCACCAACTACAAACATGCATGATTCTTCAAGCGCTGACAAAGGGAAATCAAGCGCTGACACAACCAATTCAGACGCTGATGGCTCCAACGCTGACAACACCAGTTCAGGCGTTGTTAGCCCAAACGCTGACACACAAGGATCAGACTTTGGAGACACCTTTACACAGCTTTTCTCTTCTCATTTTGAACAGGGTGGACCTTCCAATATCCATGAAGAGATTCCTGTTGATGAAGAAGAAACTGAAGAAGATATTGGCAACATGGAGCGTGAAATTGAGGACACCAGACTTTTTGAAGGAGGAGTTCTCACTTCCACAGCAAAGGATCACCCCACATCTCAAATCATTGGTGATGTTATGGCTCCAGTTCAGACAAGAAGATCCCATCAAGGTCTTGGTGGATTTATTGCCAATATACACAAGAAGGTTGATACCCCTCTTGTACAAGCATGTTTGTTTGCCTGTTTTCTGTCACAGGAAGAACCCAAGAAGATTTTTGATGCTCTCAAAGAACCAAGTTGGGTGGAAGCAATGCAGGATGAGCTTCATCAATTTGCTATACAGGATGTTTGGGAGCTGGTTGATTGTCCTAGGTATGTGAGACCAATTGGGACAAGATGGGTTCTAAGGAACAAGAAAGATGAAAGAGGCATTGTGGTCAGAAACAAGGCACGTTTGGTAGCTCAGGGTTATACACAAGAGGAAGGCATAGATTATGAAGAAGTCTTTGCTCCAGTTGCAAGAATTGAAGCTATCAGAATTTTCTTAGCTTATGCTTCTTGCATGAATTTTACTGTTTATCTGATGGATGTGAAGAGTGCTTTCCTCTATGGCACAATTGTTGAGGAGGTTTATGTAATGCAGCCTCCTGGTTTTGAAGATCCTGAGAATCCAGACAAGGTTTATAGAGTAAAGAAGGCAATGTATGGCCTTCATCAAGCCCCAAGAGCATGGTATGGTACATTGTCCACCTATTTGGTGGAAAATGGTTTTAAGAGGGGCACCATAGATCAGACACTGTTTACAAAGAAGAAAGGAAAACATGTGTTGCTTGTGCAGGTCTATGTTGATGACATCATTTTTGGCTCTACTGATCCAAAAATGAGTGAGGAATTTTCCAAGCTCATGACAGATAAATTCAAGATGAGTGCAATGGGTGAGATGAACTTCTTTCTAGGTTTACAAGTTCAGCAGAAAGAAGATGGTATCTTCATCTCCCAGGACAAGTATGTAGCTGAAATCTTGAAGAAATATGGTTTTTCTCCACATGAGAAGGAGGCTTCTACTCCTATGGACAGACAACACCCCTGGGGAAAACTTGGAGCTGGAAAGGATGTGGATGTTAGGCACTATAGATCAATGATTGGTTCATTGATGTATCTTACAGCCTCAAGACCTGACATCATGTTTGCTGTGTGTGCATGTGCACGCCATCAAGTGACTCCCAAAGAATGTCACCTTTTTGCTGTGAAGAGGATTTTTAGGTACCTAAGATGCTACCCAGATCTTGGATTGTGGTACCCAAAAGATTCTCCCTTGGATCTTATTGCATATTCAGACAGTGACTATGGTGGTGACAAGTTTGATAGGAAATCCACAACTGGTGGATGCCAATTTCTTGGGAGCAGATTAATATCTTGGCAATGCAAGAAACAAACAGTGGTGGCAAACTCTACAACTGAAGCAGAATATGTTGCTGCAGCTGCTTGTTGTGGACAAGTCTTATGGATTCAGAACCAGCTGTTGGATTATGGGTATAATTTTATGCATACCAAGATTTTTGTAGACAATAACAGTACTTTATGCATTATTAAAAATCCTGTACATCATTCTAAAACCAAACACATAGAAATTAGACATCATTTTATAAGAGATTGCTTTGAGAAAGGTTTAATACAACCAGATAGGGTAGATACTGAAGATAATGTAGCTGATTTATTAACTAAACCTTTTGATGCTGGAAGATTTCAATATTTGGTAACAAATATTGGAATGGTTAATCTCACTTAATATGTGTTTTGGAACATTTTTGTAAAAGTATGTACAGGATAATGCATTGTTATTGGTCTTTGTGATGATTTAGATTTTCCACATTATTTTTCTAACACTGACAAAGGTAAATGCAACGCTGTCAAGTGTTATTTTGCCGTTGTTGGAGATATTATTGTCTAACGCTGACAAGAATTCCTTCAACGCTGATAAGTGTTGTCGGGACGCTGTCAGCAACAAATGTTAGTTTTGTGGTTTTCATCTAAATGTGCAGGTAATGGTAGCTTTATGCCATTGGATACAGAGTTGCTTATGGATCTTTGAAGAGTTATTTGGACATGTGTTTGTTTATGGATGATGGTTGGAATATTTATATTCCTATCTTGACATAAATTTTTAATGTTCATATATATTGTTGAGAACTCATGTATCATAGTTTGAGGGGAGGTTTAAGGAACCTTTAGGACTCTTGGGTATTCTTAGAATACTCTCATCACAATTCTAGATTGTGTCCACTGGTGAGTATGGGTTAGTTTTACTAAACCATGAGGCACTGTAGCATGCATAGTATATCAACTTTGCATGCTGCCAAGACATTTTTGACTTAGAATTGGTTATGGTCTGATGGGAGGCTTGGGAATCCTTTTGATATGGGTTTTACCTGGGAGTAACAAGGATTTTATGAGATAACTTGGTTGTTAAGAATTTTGGTTAGCAAGGGACACTAGAGGACTGTTATGTCTATCTTGCTTATGCAAGTGTGCATAACTGGACAGTGCTTGTCGCCCTATGATAATTATCAGCTTTTGGTTATCTTCTCTAGGATAAATTACTTGTTAAGGTCATTGTTCACTTTTTAAAACAATTTTATTTTTGGACGCTGACAAGATTTTTCCAAGCGTTGTTGTGACCAAATTGGACGCTGACATGGCTTTAGGCGAACGTTGACAGGATTATAGCCGTTGGGCGTTGATGGGTTATATTTGACCGTTGACAAACAATGGGACCTACCCAGTTGTAACTTTTTGACATATTTTCAAGCCGTAATTTTAGGAGTTGTTACTTTCATTAAATGCATGGGATAACTTATACACTTTTTCAATATTTTCATGATTGATTTTTGAAAATCTTTGCCTATTTTTGGGTCAATCACGTGCATTCATCCACTCCTATAAATTTGGCTCCTATTTTAAACAGGGTATCTATAATTCTCGTCTAACACTTTTCTCTTATCAACCTTCATCTTTTATACATCAACTTAACAGCTTTCATCAATGGCACCAAGATTTAACTCAGCAGAATTGGATTTGGGGTTCAAGTCTCAACACAACATGATTGCATATCTTGTTGCTGATAATACTTTGTTCCCTGAATACACACAGATGGTGGAGTATTTGAATGCATCCCCATTAAGGTATGCTCTTTCTCATGCCCCACTCATTCCAGTCACACACATTAAACAGTTTTGGAACACTGTCAGTTCCTCAACAGTTAATGGAGTGACAACATTGAATTCTATTGTACATGGGAGACCTTGGGTGGTTACTGAGGCCTTGGTACGCCAGGCCTTGCATCTTAATGATGCTGATGGTATAACCATGCTTCCCATATCTGAAATAGAACAAGGGCTTAGGGCTTTGGGATACCCTATTCCTGATGAAGGTACTCTTAATAAGTACCATAAGCAGGAATTTCCCCCAGCCTGGAAGTACCTAATTCACATTCTCCTTCAATGTTTGAGTCCCAAATGTACTGCACACAATGAGATCAATAGATCCATTGCATCTGCTATTGTGTGTATTGCAACAGGGCAAAATTATAATTGGTCTAAAATGATTTTTGAAGGAATGTGTAAAAACAAGGGGACAAAAATGACTTTAGCTTATCCCCGTTTTCTGCAAATGGTTTTTGATGCTCAAAGATATTGTTCAAGGGATCACAATGACTTTTATAAGATCCCTGAACAAAAGAAGGCTATTTTTACCAAGATGAATTCACCACCTCATAGAGACCTACCATTGACCCCAGCCATGCTTGCTGTTATTGCAGCAGCACAACCCCAACCAGACCCCCAACCTCATTTTGACCCTCAACCACAACTTGAACCTATCCCTGAACCTTTACCCTCACCTGACCAAATGCAAATAGACCAAAATCCCTTCGACGCTGACACATCTAATGTGGGCGTTGATATGCCTATTTCCAACGTTGACACCCAACCATCACAATCCCAAACACCCCTTAACCAACCTACATCTACACCA
This sequence comes from Glebionis coronaria, assembly GCA_025667525.1. NCBI lineage: Eukaryota > Viridiplantae > Streptophyta > Magnoliopsida > Asterales > Asteraceae > Glebionis > Glebionis coronaria. Next base: position 543,795,391 of record CM046878.1, read on the forward strand.
TCTTCTACACCATCTTCCACACCACCAGAATATAGGTTGATTAAACGCCAAAGGACTGCTGGAGTGTTCTCCTCTGGTGGTCCTAGCCATGAAGCAGAGAGAACCACCACCACCAGTGTGGCTGGTGACCTGGATGAGGCTGGGACTATTGGTTCTGGCTTAGAAGCTGGCCAAGACAGTCCCACCATAATTAAGTCCTCATCCATGCCCAATGAACCTAACTTGGGAGGTCAAATTCCCATTTTGGAAGAGGGCAGACTGGAACCAATGACGCTTTTAGAATTGACGACTGTCTGCATTAGCTTGCAAAAGCAAAATGCAGACTTAGTACAAATTGTCAGTAACCAAGGCTTTGAACTCAAAGATTTGAGGGAAAGGATTGTTGTTTTAGAGAGTGCTCATTCAAGGGGAGGTATGGAGGAGTCTTCCAAAGGGGAGGAAGCAAGAAATCTGAGTGATAAGAGCAGTCAAGATGGTCAATCCTTGGATATTGCTGAAGCTCTTACTACATTGAAGGAACAAAAAGGTTTTGATACGTCCTTAATCTCTCCAACAAATTTAAATTTATCATTTACAGATATGCTGAGAGAGGTTACACAAGGCGCTGAGGGAAAATATTTGAGCGTTGACAAAGCAATTTTGGACGCTGACAGAAGTATTTTGGGCGCTGATAAAGGAAATTTGGGCGTTGACAGATCTGCATATGGAGGTGATGTATTCCAGTCATCATCTATTATCAAAGATGTTCCTACTCAGGTATTATCATCTACCCTACCAACAATTGAACCAACAGATAAGGGTAAGGGTAAGTTGGTAGAAGAAATTGTTCCAAAGAATGCAGCTCAGATTGAGTTTGATAGAAGAATGGCTGAGCAAATGATGGAACAAGAAGAAAAGGAAAAGTCACCATTTGTTGTGACTTCTGAAGAAGAAAGTGATGGAGCTAGCTCAGACTCAAGTGTGATGATTGTTGAACCAGAAAGACTTGAGTATGGTGATGAGCTTGCTAAGGAAAGGCTGAGAGATTTGAAGTTGCAAATTGATTTTGATATGCCAGAGGTAGTTCAGATGTACAATTCTTGGGAAGAAAGTTGCATGGATAATCCAGACTTGACCATTTCAGATCAGATATGGGGTTTGGAAATTCTTCTTAGAGTTCAGCAGGATTGTAAGGTTATGTTGAAGTACAGGGCAAGCAATATTCTCTCTCAACTGAAAAGGGATAGAAGGAAGCTCTATTTTATGTTGCTCAAATGTCATGGAATTGGATGGACACATCAGAAGCTGAAGGCTTTGACATTTGATGAGTTGGAACATAGGGCTTATCCTATTTGGGTGAAAGTGCAGGAAGAGAACACTTTCAGACTTCTTTCAGATGAAAGAAAGGAGCAACTTGCAGAAGAGATGGCAATCAAGAAAGCTATGATAGTCCCTAGACCAGTGAAGAAGGGATTTGTTCTTGAGTTTCCAAAAGATATGTCTCAACTGTATCCAAGTGAAGCAATCATTAGAAAGAGCCTCAAGCTCTCCCCATTAGAAGCTTCAGATATGGTTCATGTGTTACCACTAGATTCCAGGAATCCAATTGTTAGTTATGAGGAAGATGAATGTGGATTCTGGAAAATTGGAAGATTTGGCAAGGAGGTACACACTTTTACCACTCTCATATCTTTATTTGCAAGTTGTGACAGAGAAGACTTGGTAGACCTTTGGAGGTTGCTAGAGACCAAGTATGAGGCTGAAGCACCAACTTCAGCCAATGGAATAAACCTTTGGACCACATTCAAAAGAATGTGTGGGACAAAAGAAGAAGATCCTGAAATATGGAAGGATCTTGAAGATGACCTCAGTGGTCTTCAATGGAGGTTGTATTCAGCTGCAGGTGTATACCATTTGAGTTCTACAAAGTTTGCTGAGTATTTACTTGTAGATGCTCAGTATTTCATATCCAAGGCTGTTTTGGAGAAGATGAAGGACACCCAGTTGGAGATAGACTACACAAGTGACGTGGCAAAGAATTTGATCAGATTTATTTATCATCAATATGATAAGGTTTGTCAGACTCCTCCAAGTTCTTAATGTTTATTCAGAAACTTGATCATAAGAGTGGATATCAAGTTTAGGGGAGGATTGTTGGGAATAAATTTAGGCCAGAACACTTGAACGCTGACAAGAACAACTCAAGCGTTGACAAGAGCAAAGTGAGCGCTGACAGCATAAGCGTTGACAAGATAAAGTCAAGCGTTGATAGATTGAAGACAAGCACTGATGGAAGATGTGAGCTACACGTATATTATATTCTAGATTACTTCTAGTAAGGATAGAAACGACAATGTATTTTCTATGTTTATCTTTACCTAGAATAGTTGATTCGTAGCTTATTGTACAAGACTTCTTGTTCTATAAAAGAAGATCTTTTAGGTTAATGTTTAATATCAGTTTTCATAGTATTCGCAAGTTAAACCTTTCATTGTAATCAACACGATTATTCTAATACAAGTGAAAGTTTGTTTAACATCATTGTGTTTTAGATCAAGTGTTAATTCCGCATAACACTTTGTTACTTTATTCATAAGCAAAGGTTTCTCTACGTGTAGTACTTGATCTAATCTCGTATACACAAAGCTAATCGATCTAAGTTTGGGATCAACAGTATGAAATGTTCTATGTGCCCAGAAATTCCATCAAAGGACAAGTGTTAGCGGACTTCCTCAACGAAGCTCCGTTAGACCAGCAGGAAGCTGCAACAATATACGAAGTGTCCGAAGAAGAGGAGCCGGAACCACAATGGATCCTGTATACAGATGGAGCTGCCAATAGTAAGGGAGCCGGTGCCGGTCTGCTACTAATTAACCCAGAGGAGGTAGAATTTACGTATGCATTGAGGTTCAATTTCAATTGCTCAAACAATGAGGCTGAGTACGAAGCCCTTCTGGCGGGACTCCGTCTGGCCGAAAAGATGGGAGTAAAAGAATTGCAAGCCAAGGTAGATTCAAAATTAGTGGCTTGTCAGATCAAGGGGGAGTTTGAGGCAAATGATGATAGGATGTCCAAATACTTAGCTAAGGTCAAAGAACTTCTCCTCGTCTTCACCGAGTTCGACATAGAACACATTCCGCGCCAAAAGAACCAAAAAGCTGATGTCCTAAGCAAACTCGCTTCAATTGCATTCAACCATTTAACCAAAGAGGTGCTGGTAGAAGCATTGGACGCAAGGTCAATAGATGTTCAAGAGGTCAACGATATAGTGGAAGAAGAGGGGGAATGTTGGATGTCTCCTATCAAAAGGTGTTTGGAGGAAGGAATATGGCCTCAAGAGCCGGAAAAGGCCAGGAACTTAAGGATGAAGATTCCCATGTACACTCTGGAGAACGGCATCCTATTCAAAAAATCGTACCTATCTCCAATGCTAAGATGTGTCGGCCCATTACAAGCAAACTATATAATCAGGGAGGTTCATGAGGGGGCGTGCGGAATGCATGCCGGAGCAAGGTCTGTGGTGGCAAAGATAATGCGTCAAGGTTAATTCTGGCCAACCATGCACCAAGATGCATGGGACGAGATCTCCAAATGCGATTCATGCAAAATACATGGTCCTATACCGAGGCTCCCAAAAACCAACCTCACTTCAATAACGTCACCTTGGCCTTTTTACCAATGGGGAATGGACATACTGGGTCCGATCAGTGGAAATGCCGGAAGCATCAAGTTTGTGATAGTGGCCATTGATTATTTCACCAAGTGGATTGAAGCAAAACCGGTGGCTAAGATAACGGGAAAGGAGGTGCAAAAATTTGCTTGGGAAAACATAGTGTGTAGATTTGGTCTACCAGGAGTGATAGTGACTGATAATGGCAAGCAATTGATAGATGGATCCTTCGGAAAGTGGTGCGAGAAATGGCATATCAAGCAGATGAACACTGCAGTAGCACATCCGCAAGCCAACGGCCTAGTTGAAAGAGCCAACAAGTCACTGATGCACGGTTTGAAAGCAAGGCTGGGGAGAAGGTTAACCGGGTGGGTCGACGAACTGCCCCATGTGTTATGGGCCCACCGTACCATGCTCAAGACAAGCAATGGAGAAACCCCCTTTAGTCTCACCTATGGAAGTGAAGCGGTCATTCCTGCAGAGATAGGCATCCCCACCGCAAGAACCTTGTTGTTCGATGGTGACGCAAATGAAGAAGAACTGCGGCTAAACCTAGATCTTTTACAAGAAAGAAGAGAGGTTGCGGCCATACAGGAAGCCAAATATAAAAAGAAGGTGGAACAATGTTGGAAATACGTTTTTCCCAATAAAGTCTCGGTCACATCTTAGTTAGCATAGATCACGAGATATAGACTATTTAGAACTTTGTAACTTGGAGCGACCTCCCTTAGGGGGAGATTGTTGGAAATACGTTTTACGTATTTATGAAGGATCGGTCGCTCCAACGATAATTATGTAATGGGCTCGTGATCTATTTACTTTATGTATGGTCCATATAGCCCACATGTAGGGTGGGCTATATATAACCCCTCCTAGCATGTTAGGAGGGGGTTGTTGATTCCATTTTCACTTTAATCATTTTATTCATCTTACTTTCTCTCTCTACAATTCTCTCCCTTCTCTCCTTTCTCTCTCTAATCCCTCATCTAATTCCTTCATTTCTTCATTAATTATCAATCAATCAACCAACCTAATCCACCAAATCCATGATCTAGAATAGGCCATTAATTACGTAGACCTTCAATTGGTATCAAGAGCCTTGGTTAGTTTGGTTTATTCTTCTTTTATTTTGTTTGATTTTGGTGGGTTTTGATTTAATCATGCTTAAATCATAAAAAGTTTGTATTTTTTATAAAAAGTTTGTATTTTTTATATGTTAAATCATATCAAATCTTCAAATTAACTTACTTTTTAGATAAAAAATCACAAATTTTTATATAAAAATCAAAATTTTCTTATATAAAACCTTAAAAAGTTGTGTTTTTTATAAAAAGTTAGTGTTTTTTTATAAAAGTTTTTTGTTTTTCTCTTTTTAATTTTGTGTTTTTATAAAAAGTTTGTATTTTTTTATTTGTTTTTTATCACAAATTTAATAATCAATTTATATAAAAAAGTTGGTATGTTTTCTAAATTTTATCAATTTATATAAATTTTTATCAATTTTTATCCTTTTTTCTATTTTAAATTTTTTAATCAGTCCTTTACAAATTTTTTTTTAGTTTTATCAATTTTATTTTTTTATTATTTTATTATTTTTTTAGTTTATTTTTTAATCAGTTTTTTATAAATTTTTTAATCAGTCCTTCTGTCCTACTGTCCAGTTTTTGGTCCATTGTTTCTGTCCATCTGTCCAACCTTGTCCCAACAAATCTGAGCTAAATGTTCCGAATCAGTAATTAAGTTCCGAATCAAGCAAGATTACTTCCGAACCACAAACTTCCGAATCAATTTTTTAAGACAAAACTTCCGAATCAATTTTTTTGTTTTGAAAATCTTCCGAATCAAAATCTTCCGATTCGGAACTGTTCCGAACGAAACAAAGTTCCGAACGAAACAAAGTTCCGAACGAAACAAAGTTCCGATTCGGAACTCTTCCGAATGAAGCTATTTCAAACTTAACGGGCAAATCCTCGTCTTTTGAATAGACTCATTCCCTCTAAATAAACATACACCCAAGACTCAAAACCTTAAACAACACAAGATTAAAAACCTTTAACTGACTCACCCACATCCGACACCTCGACTGAAACCAAAACTCACAGACCCTTCACTCCCGACTCTCAAAATCAAAACTTTCATCAAACTCTCGACTCCCTCTCTCGACAATAACAACACCACTCGAACCCTCACAGCATTGACTCAAACCTCCCTCTCGACTCACATTGATCAAACTAACACCCTCGAATACAACAACTCCACCCTCAACCCATCCCAAAACTCAAATTCTCAGTCCTCTCTCAGTCAACAACGAAACAACATCACTCTCAGTCCTCTCTCGACTCACACACTCAGTCCTCTCTCGACTCACCCTCGACACCAGAACCCCTCACACTCTCGACTCCTTCTCTCGACTCAATCCCCAATACTCTCGACACAAACGACTCACACTCCCATCCCTACCCTCGTCTCTCACATCTCTCGACTCAACTCTTACAACCATCACAACCCACCCAAACCGACTCTACCCCAAAACAAAAACCCTCTCTCGTTAACCCACCAACACTCTCTCAAAACTTTTTAGACTTAACCAAACATTCTTGATTCACCACACCAACCCGACTCGCCCCAACTTTCGTCTCGTCTAACACAAACTCAAACCCTCACAGCCCCTCACTCACCGACACCCTCACCCTCGTCACGACATCACACCTCACACAAACTTCCAACTCTCATCAGACACAACTCACTCCCTCGTCTCACAGCCCCTCACTCCCTCATCGACACCCTCCTCCCTCACCAAACCGACCTCAATCCAACACCCTCGTCACAATAACACTCTCGAATCACAAACCAAAACAGACTCCATTTTTTTTTTAATCAAGACTCGACCAACACCAAAACCCAAGATTGACAGAAAGACACACAGATGAAGAGAAAGACTCAACAAATCAATTAAATAACATACAATCAAATTAAGTACCTACCCGAGATCTCATAAAAGATCTTGAAGTCATTTTTTGTGGAGTGAATCTGCGGAGTATACAAAGATTATTTGTCTTTGTAAATTGATTGAGAAAGATTGACTTTGTTTTGGTTATCTGTGGAGAGAAAGAGAGTTGATTGAACCGGATATCACATAGTAATTGACGAAGGAGTAGTGTGTGAGAGAGAGAGAGATTAAATAAGGGTTGAATGGGGCGGAGTTAACAACGCAACTTAGTGGGGCGGTGGAATCCTTTTGATTGGGCCACGTGTTTAGTGGGCGGAGGAAACAAGACCAACAAAACCGACAGTTATACAACTTCTATTAGATTTTTTTTTATTTATTTTATTTTATTTTTTCTATATTAGATTTTTTATTAAAACGTTTTTTTTTTTAACTTATTAAAACGTTTTTTAACTTCAATCAGATTTTCAAAAAGTTTTTTATTAGGATTTTATTTTCTAAATCACATTTATTTTTATTTTATTATTTTTATTTTTAGTTAACTTAATCCTTTTTTACTTTTTATTTTAAAATATCACATTTTATCTTAAAAATATCACTTTTATATTTTTATATTTTTTAGCATTTTGTTTCGTAATTTTTGGCAAATCATGTCGAAGCGGGTATTTTCCAAGTTAATGTGGAAAAATATTTGCCGGGTTAAAAGTTATTGTGGCCGGTTGTAAAGCCAAAACTGACGCGTGAAAGTGACGGGATTTTTACTTAGCAAATACGGATTTTTGATCGGGTTTTTTTGAGCCGATAACAATTTTTGAGCCGAGTCGTATTGTTCAAACCCGACAACAACAACAGCCACATCGTTTTTCCTCGATTACCAATGGAATCGTTAACATCGACACTTAAAGAGGGAGAATCGCATCAAGTGCAAGCCAACGCTAGGGAAAGTGGTATAACTTCATTTCGAATGCTTCAGTATCATCTAGTTAATCTCTCACGGATTCAAGGAGGGAGCGAATTTGTGACAATCTTTGGACAAGATCGTCATATATTCATCGACTCGATTTTCACCACTTTGACCGAACTCGCCGAGCAACTCAACCATAACAACTTTAATCACTCTGCATCGGTACTTGCTTATAAGGCTCTTGTGACACAACTCACGCCTTTTCTCCAATTCAATATCATCAAGACTGAAAGTTCGATGCTTTGCCAATCATTTCTTCGAGATACGCATACCGAGCTTCGAGTTTTTCGTGATACAATATTGAAACTCATGACCTCAGTCTCGTCTTCGATATATGAAAGATCTCGACTTCAGCAAACGTATGATAATGGAGTGCAAGAATCAATGCCGCAGATGCAAAAGGAGAATGGTCATACGGTTGACAACTTGGAGCCTAACGATGGCAAGAGCACGGATTCAGAAGGACACCATGATATCAGTGGCACGTCAGGAAATGTTCACGAGATTTCTCTTGATGACACCTTACCCATTTATGACGAAGAGCCTGCAAACATGGTACAATGTGATGTTGGTTATGATGTATATGCTGATAACATGCCGCATATTGAGCATTCTGAACCTAATTATGACAAACATGGGATGGAAAAGAGTGATAGAAATACCACTTCTGATTCATCCGATGTAAGTCATAATGGGGGAGAGATTGTTCAGAATGCTATAGTACATCATGAAAATTGTATTATAACTGCTTCATTGTCTGCTTCTGTTTCCAAGATTAAAGAGCTCGAAACGATCATAGCTCGGCAATCTAAAGATCTTGAGGATGCCAAACTTGAATTTTCTAAGAAAACGGACAAATTTGAAACATATTTTGAAAAACTTGAAAAGTCAAACGTTATTCTTGAAAGAAAATTGGATCAAACTGTTCTAGATTCTAAAGCTGAAAAGGATAATCTTTTGAAACAAATTCAACTGCTTGAATCTAAGTTGGCATCCCAAGATAACGTGCTCAAAGAAAATGAAACATTAAAGGCCCAATTACAGGAAAAGGTTTTTGCTATAGCTGCGTTGAAAAACGAGTTAAGGAAAACTAGAGAACCTAGTGTGGACACTAAGCTTGAAAAACCATCAATCTTGGGGAAACCGCCTACAAATCAGTTCGTCAGACAACCGATTGTCAGACAACCTACTGCATTTAGATCCGAGCGACCACAATCCTCGAGACCGCGGTTTGCCTCCCAAGTTGATTTGGTTCATCTTATTAGACCAGTCACTCCAGCAACTAGGCCCAATGTGATCACTCCAGCTTTAGCAAGACCAAATCATATGATTGCCTCTAGTTTCCCTAAAAATACCAAGACCACGTCTAGAACTAGTTCAAATGACGTTGGCCATGAATCTGATCTTAGGGAAGCTAAGCAAAAGACACATGTAAGAGATAGGAATTCCAAACCTAGTCAGATGCCTTCTAGTTTACCCAACACTGCTAACCGTAGCATGTCCAATCCTAGGAGCATCAATCAATCATCTAGGGATTCTAGATCTTACTCGGACATTAAATATGCTACTTGTAAAACATGTAGAAAATGTGTCTTTACGGCAAATCATGATGCCTGTATCAAAAAATTGCTTAATGAGGTGAACTCCCGTGCTAGAATTAAGTCCCAGTGGATAGCTAAAATCAAACCCTTTGGTAAAGTTTGGCGCCCCACTGGTAGAACTTTCACTCTTGTAGGAAACGAGTGCCCTTTAACTAGGATAGTCTCTGATTCTACGAAGACTACTAGGGAGGAAATTGCAAAGGATGATACATCACTTAAGCCTGAACTTAAGATTTTCTATAAAAGGAAACGTTTGCCAACTAAGAAAAGTGAATCATCCCCTCAGGCCACCTCTGACACAAGTAAAGCCAACTGTGAACCCCCACGTGCTTCTATAATTGATATCTCTAACCCATGTCAAAGTATACAAACTCCTAATGAGAATGCAGGTACCAAAGTTGATGTTCCAAAAGAACAAAGCGGTCCAATCATTGTGTATCATTCAACTAAGGACACTCTTAGAGTTTGGTTGCTGAAGAAGCAGATATCAGAGAAACAAATGTCTCAGGGGATTTATGGTTAAGCTGCAAACTAGGACTTACAGTCACATAACAGACTGTAACTCGATCCTCAAAGAAAGGAAAGTTTATCGCCGATGGTAAACTTATCCTAACAACGAGAAATTCATTTTTCTCGGGCATGAGCTTATATAAAAAACATTCCAAGTTTTTAAGCTCATGCATTATGGTTTATCATTAAATATCAGATGGTAACCCGTTCTTCAAATAAAGGAAAGTTTATCGCCGATGATAAACTTATCCTTACAACGAGAAATTAAATTTTCTCGGACACGAGCTTACATTAAAACCATTCAAAGGTTTTAAGCTCGTGTATATGACTTACAGTTAAATGTCAGACTGTAACTCGAAATTAAAATAAAGGAAAGTTTATCATTAATGATAAACTTATCCTCATAACGAGAAATTCAATTTTCTCGGTCATGAGCTTGTCTTAAAACATTCGAAGTTTTAAGCTCAGAAAGGAAAGTGTATCTTTTAAATAAGAAAACTTTTCTTCATAACGAGAAATTAACCTTTCTCGGTCATGAGCTTTCCGTTAAAACAGTCAAAGTTTTCAAAGCTCATGAACACGACTTCTAAGTAAATGTCAGCTTAGGACTCGTCCTTCAGATAAAAGGAAAGTTTATCGCCGATGGTAACTTATCCTTAACAACGGGAAGTTCACAACTTCTCGGACTTGAGCTCGCTTTTAAGATATTCAACATCTTAAGCTCAAGTAATTGTTTTTCAAAACTTTGAACACAATTTTTCAAGAATTTTTCAAAGGTTTTTCTAAATCTTTCAAAATTGTGTGTTCAAAAATGTTTTGATAAAACGAGCATGTCTTCTGGAATCGATAATATTTACGAACCTAGAAATGTCATTCAATAATGACACGGGGTTGTAAATAAAGTTCGAGCAGAAGTTCAAATTTTTAAAACATGCTCAAAATGGTTTGCTATTATTTCAGATAGCAACCCGCTTTTCATAATCAAGTCAAGCATTTCACCGGAAAGCTTTGACTCTACAACGAGAATTAATTTTCTCGGGGACGTGACGAGGTGACCAACATTCGTGAACAAGAACCATGTGCTTCTATCATATGCTGTTCTCCATTATTCAGGTCCAACCTCGTACATTGCTAATCTTGTGAATTCATTACTATATATGATCTTTGCACGTAATCAATACCTTACACTTGTGTTTAAAAGGTATTTAATTTACGTTTCAAGTACACCCTCATTAATTTGAGGGGGAGCTTGTGTAACTCATGAAGATAATCGGATTTGCATTTTTCTTCCCAAATTTTCTTAAAATGCTATTAAATCAATTGATATTAAAAACATCGATTGGGTTAATATTTTTAATATGGGGGAGAAAATGTGATTTAATATGGGATATGATCAATCATAAATGGTTTGACTTAACGTGTTAGCTCATCCCGACATGTGCGAAATGTTTTCGAATATCGTAGCATATGTTAAGGGGGAGCAAAATGGATTTGCACTTCAAAATGGATTTCATGGTGACATACACTTACCCAAAACATCTCTATTCACGACGGTGAAGATTGTGGTGACATAAGGATGGTAGGATAGGTTAAAGTCCAATGATTTCTCTAGAACCGGAGGAATCTTCCCAAGGACATTCCATAGCTAGAAATAGTAGTCCTTAGGAAAGATGGAGAAAGATTGTGAACGTAGCTGAATGCCGACCAAGTACTTAAGTTAGCACTGGAACAATCACAACAAGGTGCTAGTGATGACGTATTGGTAAGCATTGAAGGGGTTGAAGAATGAAAAAGAATTGTAAAGATAAAGGGTGTAAAGAAAGAAGCCCTCCTTACAACTTTAGGCAGAAACCGGGTCAATACATATGCTATTGAGGTCATTTTTGCTAATGATTCTCAATATTGAAGAAAGACGTCATGGACCCAGTGATGCAATGCACAACCCTTCCCAGCTAACTCAAATATCTCTCAAAAGGTATTTGTTTTAATCACACGGAGATTAACACATTATCTATTGATTTATTCACTCCGAATAAATTGGTATTGAAAAGGTGGCACTCCTCTCCAGCCTCCGATCACTAAAAATCCAAAATGCACGATCAAGTCTAGAGCCATTTGAGATCATCAAATATCTCATTAGGACACACTTTCATTATTCCTTGCTTCTTCACACACTGTGAAAAGTAAGAAAGATCTTAAGAGTCCTACGCAATATCTTCATGATCTTGCCTGAACATCCGAGTAATACGAAAGTATTTACAATGAAGATGGAAATCCTTCTTGAGCGAATATCAAAAAGCTCATGGTAGGTGACTTGTGCGATTCTTTATGAATCAAACTTGTGATAACTGGAAAGCAACAGTGGTTTAATTCTTAAATGAATTTAAACACGTTCCAGGCCTCTACGCAATATCTTAATGATCTTGCCAGAACATTCAGAGTAATACTATTAAGTATTTACAGTGACGAATGGAAATCCTTCTAGTGTTAACATCAAACAGCACTTGGTAGGTAACTTGCAAGATTCTATATGAATCAAGCTCGTGACAACTGGAAAGCAACGATGGTGCGGTTCTTAATTGAACTTCACTTGTTCCAGGAACATGAATTGACGGCTTCAAATCATGCGGATAATATTATCCAAATGATCCACTCTTTACGTTCGCAGTCAGCTTTGGACGGTCGAGTAAAGAGAACGGGTTTACCCGCGAAATCTTGTCAAGGAGGTTCTTTATTGAAACTACCTGCCACAAGTACGATATTTAATATCGTCCAACGGTCTTCACCGACCGGAGGTAAATTGCTACCGAATTAGAATGAAATGTTCAAGGCCATTTCATCCGTGTATATTGTTTTGTTGCTAACTGTCTTATGCAGCGTAACAAAAAGGTGGCATTGCGGTGTACAATCCAGAAGAAGTCGTCACCACATGCTTATACTACATACAATTAGTACTTCAACAAATTCAAGAAAGCCTGAAGGTCAAGTCTTCCGCTGTATCAAACTCTGAAGCTTTCAAGAATTTAAAAGTATAAGTATGTGGAACATGAAGTCACAAAGAGGCAAATATCACAAGTGAAGAATGCACAAGGTCAAGGCAAGGAAACATGCTCAAGACTAAAGTCAAAGATCACATCAAGCATTTTCACAAGAACAAGATCGAAGACTCAAGCATAGATGCTAGGTTTAAGATTTTGTAAAAAGATGTGACCTCCCTTAGGGGGAGATTGTTGGAAATACGTTTTTCCCAATAAAGTCTCGGTCACATCTTAGTTAGCATAGATCACGAGATATAGACTATTTAGAACTTTGTAACTTGGAGCGACCTCCCTTAGGGGGAGATTGTTGGAAATACGTTTTACGTATTTATGAAGGATCGGTCGCTCCAACGATAATTATGTAATGGGCTCGTGATCTATTTACTTTATGTATGGTCCATATAGCCCACATGTAGGGTGGGCTATATATAACCCCTCCTAGCATGTTAGGAGGGGGTTGTTGATTCCATTTTCACTTTAATCATTTTATTCATCTTACTTTCTCTCTCTACAATTCTCTCCCTTCTCTCCTTTCTCTCTCTAATCCCTCATCTAATTCCTTCATTTCTTCATTAATTATCAATCAATCAACCAACCTAATCCACCAAATCCATGATCTAGAATAGGCCATTAATTACGTAGACCTTCAAACAATACTACAACAAACGTGTTAGACCCTGCTCTTTCAAGGTCGGAGACTTTGTATACCGGCGCAACATGGCCAGCCGGCAAGAGAAAATAGGGAAGTTAGGTCCCAACTGGGAAGGTCCCTACAGGATTGTCGAAGCCTATCAGACTGGATCATACAAGCTGGAAACCATCGAGGGGAAGGAAATCCCGCGTACCTGGCATGCAACTAACTTGGAAAAATGTTTTATGTAATATGAACAAGATGTATCATTTCCAGTTGTTTTTAATGAATGAAAGTTTTTAAGCATGTTTGATTGCGGTAATTATAAACCTCGGCCTAGCTAACCGTATGGTATGTGAATACGCTTTAAAATGCTGGATGCGCCCAAAAGGCAATCCGGAGATAAATAAAAAGCGGTCCGGTACCGATATCTCCCACATACACTTAATAAAAGTATTATTATACATGATGGGATGCGTCTGAAGGACAATCCGGAGACAAACAAAAAGCGGCTCAGTACCGATGTCTCCCAAACCATATATACACTAATGTAGACGTACAAGTGTCGGATGCGCTTGAATAGCAGTCCGAAGACAAAATAAAAGCGGTCAAGTGCCGATGTCTTCCGCATATATGAAGGGTAAATAATAGAAAATAAGGCCAGGTCTATAAGAGACATTTTGAATAACAAGTCGGTAGTCATAGCGGTTCAGACAAAGATATAACACAAAGGAAATTGGATAACCATTCATAAAACGATAAGTGTTGCAGGTGAAACATGTTTACGGAGCCACAAGTGTTGAAAATTATTACAATGACCACAAATGTTTCAAAATAACAAATTACAAGATATCCCGGCATACCGGGTCTTCAGATCATGAAGCTTCGCCGCCATGGGTGGTGGAATTAGAGCCGGCACCGTCTTGGTTATTCACTGGAGGTTGAGTAGCGTCAACGATCTCGGCTGTAGGGGCGGGGGGCTTCTCAGCTGGAGCAAGCTGCATGATATCGACAACGGAAAGCTTATTGGCCGTAGACACTTTGGCCACGAAAGGATACTCAGCAGAAAATAGAGCAACGAAATCCTCCTTCCAGGTCCTAGCCATCTCTGTGTTAAGATTGTCAGCAGCAGCAATAGCAGCCTCAATTTGTTCTGGCGTGCGCCCATATTCAACAACCTTCAGAAACCCTGCGTTGTACATACCGCCGGTACCCAAGGAGAGAGATCGCCTGTACTCATAGCTAGCAAGCAGCTTGCGCACCAAAATAGGGAAGCCATCTCTCACCAAAACCTGTTTGTCCACTTCGGCTTGAGCGAGTAGAGAGGTTAAATGTTTGTTTCCGGCTTCAAGCTCTTTAATTCTCTCGGAATCTCTGACGTGATCCTGGATGCTTAGGCTTGATAGATGTTCCAGCTCAGCTATCCTCTCATCTTTGGTAGCGATCAGGGCACCAGAATCTTCAACCTCCTGCTTCAACCTATCGATAGCCGCCAGGTGTTCCTTCTCCCGGTCAAGACAGCTGTTATACTTATCTTCAAGAGTTTTGTGCGCCATAGCCATCTGATCAAGAACGGATTTCCCGGTAGCAAAGTGCCCTTGAACCCCCTCCGGTACAGCAGTCAGTCGGGAGTGTTCACGGCTGAGAGCCTCGTACCTCTTCATAAGCTCGGATACAGTCAGGGTACTGCGGGCCATAGTCTGGTAGGCATAACTCAGAACATCATAATTGGAAAGAGAAGACAGTCTATCTTGTTCCGCAGGAGTGGCCAAATGATACAACAGTTCTCGGGAAGAATAATGGGAGTCAATGCGCACATCTTCGGTTAAACGCCACAAAGGTACATGACGGCGTACTGGCCCTTGCACATTTCCTGAGCAAAAATAGCAAGGTAAAGAAGAGAGCATAGAAGCAAAAGACGTTGTTAAGAAGAAGGGTCTGAGAGAATACATACCTGCGACATCGTCATCACCATCCGAATGGTCGCTCAGATTTATGTGAGTAGAAGTCTTGTTGGTAGCATCCGATTTGCTATGACCATCGACCGAGCCAAAGGGATGGGACTCATGGATTGGGGAAGGCGAATCCGCTTCCATATCCTCAGCCTCAGACTGCACTTGGTTTTGTGTGGCTTTTTGCTTAAGCTTGCGACCAGACGACTGACCCTCGGCAGGTCTCTTTTTGTTCACTACCGGGTTCTTCCCCTCGTGACGGAGTCGAGCAGCCTGGATCTTGGGATCAGGAGTAGTGACAGCCTTTTGGCGAGCGTTCAACGCAGGTAAAGGAGTAGTCAACGGTAATGGTTGGGTAACCCTTGGGGGCGGTAACGGCACCTTCTCGTTTTCATCTCTACCAACCTTGGCATTCTCGAACGACGGAAGCTTGATAAACTCATCCATAGTGAGCTCTGCAAATAAAAGGGAAATAACAGTTAGAGCGAGCAACAAGAGCTCGCAGAAAATAAAGAAAAGTATATATGTAAAATACCCTCATCATTAGGGTCAACAACTATGCGGCGAAGGGTAGGATCCTCATAAGGAACCCACAAGCCGGCTAGAAACAACAAATGCCGGTGAGGAGGGCGAAGCAGAACCGGGTCATCAGCAAGCATTTTAGCGTGATCGGCAATGAAGCCAATTGGAAAGTCATCATGGACATCGGTGTCCCTATCCCTCCAGGGCATGGCATGAGGAATGGCCCTTCGGTCTATGAGGAACCACTTGTGTTTCCAAAGTTTCAAGCTAGAAGTAGTCTCTTTCAAACATTTGCCATACCGAGCCGGATACCGACTTTCAAAGGAGAACCAGTGTCCCTGTTTACCCAACTTATAGAATACACGAAACAAAGTCACGGAACAAGGAATGTTTAAGCTCCGACAGCGGATTTCAAACATAGTAACGCGGTTGACGCTCATGGGAACTAATTGAGAAATATGCACAAGAAAATATCTCAACACAGATAAGAGGAAGGTGGAAAAAGGAATCCGAAGTCCCCCATGCTTCAAATAATCTTCGTATATTCCAATAAATCGATCCGGAAGTTTGTCCATAGTAAGAAGCGGGTCCGGTAACCGTGGACGAAGCTCACTGGGTATGCGATACTTTCTGCGTATCTTTTTAAGGTCATCCTCCGTCAATGTCGAAACCCTAATGTGCATATCACAATTTGGATCGCGAAAAGTAGCCTCCTCACCGGAACTACTGGTAGACATAACAAAAGTACGAACAAAGTGAGAGTAAAGAGAGGTGCACACCTGCTAGGAGAGAATCCTGGAAGAAAGAATAACAATGGCGGAAACAAGAAAGAAAAGAAGCGTGAAGTAAATGAAAAAATAGGTAGGTATTTATATTAAAGAAAGGGGGCATTGAAGGGACGTGCACAAATCCCCAAGTCAAATCCATACCGTTGAAAAATGAAAAAGCCACGTGGAAGCAGATGGCGAGTCAAAGGGCGAAAATCAATGCCACAAGTGGCCGACAACCCGAAACCCAACAGACAAAATCAATTAATGCGAAGCCAAAAGGGCGGCTCGCATTAATTACACCGTTACTATTTGAAGGACACGTATTTCAAGTATCACACCGCTAGCTTAGGCTAACGCTATGATACTGGGGGGACTTGTTCGCGTATGCCTCCGGTCAACACCCCCGGAGACGAACGCTTCCCCACCTCAGAACCGGAACCTTCGATCATTTAATAAGGTCGTTGTGTGAACAGTAGAGCATTAATGAGCACAGCAAGGCTCGAGGAAAAAAGCAAAAGGCATCTATCCTATTATCCAGGGATCCTCCGTCCGTCCTGTGGGTAAAAGGATACACCGCCGCCCTTGGGACAATAAATCCCTCGATTGTGGGGATTTGGATAGCCCAGGTTTTAAGGCCTAGTATATGATGTGACTACTCAAACAGGTATGTGTCTTGGGGTAATATAAATACCCCTGCATTTAACACACAATACACACATTCAATACTTCCATTAATATATACTCTTACCTTCCGGTATTTACTGTTAAATACCATTCGTGTGTGATAGTTACTTATTCTCACACCGGAGCTTGGTCTCGGGGTCAAACCTGGGGCGAGCTAACGTGTGTTGTCTTGTGTATCCTAGGGTCAAGGTCAAGAGACGAGCACACCTTTATGATGTCGAGACAAGATCATTGACCGCAGCCTAGCCGGAAGATTTTGTTTCAACAGCTATTAAAAATGCATATAACTTGATACTTTTTTTAATTTTGTGTAATCATCTTTTTTCTTTTCCATTATGTTTATCAAACTTTCAGAAATCGATCATTCTGTGTATTTTGTAACCATTTTACTCTTATTTTTTCGAAATTTTGAAGAGTAAAATGATCATTTTACATGGTAAAACAGTGACAAAATGCACACAAAGATCGACTTTTAAAAGTTAGATGCATTTTTAAGTCATCAAAAATAGATTTTGGGTGATAAACAGAACGATTGCGCATTCATGTCATTTCTGCTGTGAAGCATACACATCGTGAAACTGGGAACAAACAAGAGTTTTAGCCAAATCATGGTGTTTCTAAAAAAGTATTTATCAAAATCTAATGATGTCAAAAATATTTTTTAAATCATGGTAAATTTTAAATAAGTTATGAAATTTAATATTGTATTAGATTATTGATCAATAACATTAATAGAGTACGTAAACTCTGTATTTTTTCAAGAGTTATTTTAGCCGGATAATCTATCTAACAAAACATGTATTTTTAAAAATTAAAGGTGTTACTTTGAGTATAAACTATAAAAATTGTCAAGCGGTAAATAGTTAACGATATGTTAATTAACCGGTGTTTAAACCAGTAACTCAGAGATTCGACTGGGTTGACTTGATGGTCGAATCAGTAAACCGGTGACTCGACCGAGTTGACCCGATGGTGGAACACGTGCCCCGACGATTCGATCGGGTTGATCTGGTGGTTAATCCGTTGAGTCGGTGACTCGACCAGATTAACTCGATGATCAAATCAACGAACTAATGTCTCAATCTTTGATTGGTGGCCGAATCCGTAATTCGGTAGCTTAACCCGATAACCTGACCGAATTAACTTGATGATTAAACTCGTGACCTAGTGATTCGGCTGAATGACCGGTGATCGATCCTGCGACCAATAACTCGATCGGTGATTGAATCGTAACCTTGCTAATATTCAAAATTTAAAAAAATATTGAAAAATTCACTTTCAATAATAGGTGATGAACAGTTTATGGATAGCATAGCATAGCTAATTAACATGCATAATATTTACAGTTGTTTTCTTTCATGCATGACGAAAGCGATACGTGATGCGTCAGACGTCACGACTATTTTAATGTGTTTTTTTTATGATTTCGACGCGAATAAGATTTTGACATCATCTCTTGAGAGAATGATGGCTTAAACAAACAACCACGTTGCTATATACTCAGAGACGGAGCTAAAAATTTGTATTAGGGGGGCTAGATTTCTTTTCGACCCTAACATACAATGTTTTGTTGTACTTCATACTTGCTTAATGTGTATGATCTCAAATCATTATTTCTACTTACCTATTCACAAATAAAAGAACAGATAAAGTAGTATTTTGTAGTAACTTTTGGTTAACAAATGACCACTCATTCATATACTCACTTTCCCATATACCCACTTCCTTTTGTCTTTCTTCATTTTAGTATAAAATATTCACACACTTTCTCATCTTCTACTTTCTACCATAATTTTTGAACGACAAAACCATACTTTCCGACGGAAAAAACCCGGTCAGAAAACTGATTTTCGCCAATAAAGATGGGCTAGTCCGTCCAGTTAGGGGGGCAAGCACCCTCCAAAAGTGAGAATGATGGCCGATGTCATTGTTTTACTACTAATCTTTATTATTTTTTTAAAAATCACATAAAAAGTTGATAAAATATTAACATTAAAAAAAATTACAAACATGAATATAATGTTTGATTGGCTAAAAAAACTTATCATTTAGAAAATATCTTAAAACAAGATCAATCGTGCTTTACTAATATTAATAATAGAAATTTATGATGATTTGAAAAATATTTTTAACAACACTATGTTTTGGTAAATACTTTTTAAAAATACAATGGGTTGGTTAAAAACTCGAACAAACAATATTAGAAGAATGAGCATTTAAATCACGAATCCAGGAGATAATATGGTTCAAGATCGAATTGGTATTTAATACGAAAACAGATTATTCAAATATAATTAAACTAGTACAATCCAGATATAAAACATCTAGTTAGTGATTAACTAGAGGGCATGAGAACAACTCCGACAAATACAACAGCTTTGGAAGAGTCTTCTCGAATCATGAACATGAATGGATGGTCAGCCACAAAACTTGGTACCGCCCATGAAGGTGTACAGGAGTACTTTTTAGGATAATCTATCTTCCTTAGCACTACACTAGAAGCTCCTCGTCTTTCGTCAACTTCGAAACAAGATTTCTGAATTATTTTCGACACGTAAACCATATTATCCCGTCTTGGCTCTGTTATCCCGCTAAGCTCTTTATTTGTTTTTTCAAAAGGCAATGTCAATCCCATTTGGTTCATAACATCTTTAGGTTCAAACTTTGAAGAGATCTTGAACTTGGGTATCCATAGACTATCAAGACTTACTTGCTTAAGGTTAAAGTCTCCATGAAATAAAGCATCGTTAGAATGAAACAACTGAAGCAGATTCTTCAATCCATTGTATTCATCTGGGAGAAAGATATACATGGAGAAGTTATTCAATTTTCCTTCACGTTCATATGGAATTCTGATCATCTTGTAATCCTTTTCGGAAGCATAATCAATTTTTTTATACCTAGTCGTCATGAAGGGGACCTTTACACCACAATACCCTTTGATGGGATGGAAATATTTATCTTCTGTCATAGCTGCATCAAATGAGTAAGATCCTTTAAAATACAAGGCATTCGTAATGACCATTAGACAAGATTTATCAAAGTCACGCCTTTCAACAATTGATGGTATCAAAGCATTAGTTTCCTTATGCACCCATGAATTTATTTCGCCAACTGCATCATCGAGCTTCACCTTGATTCCAAAGTCCACACATCTGGCTTCGGTTTTGTATACAGTTTCAAGAACCTGTTGGTAACTTGATTGAACAGGTGCCACACTTCTATCTACCCAAACACCATTCGCTAAACTGAAACGAAGACCTGTTTTCGTGTTTGATAAGATGCGTTTAAAAAGTTTGGAACTTGTGGACTGAGCGAGAAACATGTCGATGCTTTCATGTCCAAGAAACCATAATAACTGTTTCAAAGTTTCGCCTTCGGCACCAGCAGCCATCATTCCTAATATGATATCAAGCGACAACGGTGACAAAACGAAATTTCCAATCTCATAGCCATTGTTTGCATCGTTTAGTAAAACTTTGGTCACCACATTGGTGGCTGACATTGCGGCTGGGGGAGTAAGTATTTTCGCCTTCATCACGGCCGAATGCAAGGCAGAAACTCGAACGTGGAAGTTAGATAGCAAAACAAGACTGAACAATGAATAGTACAAGTTTAGGATTGATCGATGATAAAAGATGGTTTTAGTCCTTCACCCACCTCTATTTATAGCATCCTAACCGACCTAGCATTGGGCTTCAAACCCACAACCGACTTAAAACACATACTATAATAAAGCTACACGTTTACTTGCCTTGCAAGGCAAGTAAACTTACACGAAAAACTACCTTAAGAAAAACCTACCATTATTATATATGGAATGTATTGTTATCTTAAACTGAGTAAAAATTTGGGATAATTTTATTTTTATTCAAATATGAAAATATCATGTTCATCAAAAATTAAATTCTTAATGAATAAAGTTAATCCGTAATGGGGTTGTATTTTTGCAAATACCCGTATGAAGATTTTGTACAAACTAGTTTCATTTATAAAAACTTGACTACACATGAATATTGTACAAAGCAATGTTTTCAAACCCGGTCTGATTCGATCTGGTCAACCGGTTGACCTGGTTCGGGTCGAAAAAACATGTCATATTGAACTGGATTTCATATTTTCGAAACCCGGCTATACCCGTCGGGTTTAAGGTGGCCCAGGTCAACCCGGTTCTCGAGATCCTGCCGAGTTTCAAATTTTTCGAGTTTTTTAAATATTTAAATTTTGCGTATTTGCAACATATTTTTCCTTTTACATATTATATTAGTTAGTAAATAGTTTATATGTTCAATATACGGACGATTTCATGATTTTTATATATAGTTTTAGTTAATGATTAAAAATATAATTATTTTAAAAATCGGGTTGACCCGAACCCGATGACTCGATCGAATCGATTTAAAAAACGATTTTCAAAACATTGGTACACAGCTTTCGAGTTGTTGCCAATAGGGTACTTTTTTATTTGTTAGTTTATTTGCTTTGTTTTTTGTTGTAGTCTTTTATATAAGAATTTTACAAATTTTTTTCGAAATCTTTGGCCCCCTCAATCAAGACAGTTGATGACATATAGTCTCTAGTCGGGCTGTAAAACCCGACTCAAGGGTACTACTCGTATTCATTACGTGTGAATCATGAACAAACAGTGTTGAAGCCCATGTGGCCCAGTAAGCCGTTGTCGCACACGGTTTTATCTCAACCGTAGGTCCTAGCCATACGCGGACAGGGTCAGACGGAATTATAATCTAATTAGGATTATAATTCACCTAAGCTAAGAGGATATACACTCTCCTTATTTACGTGATTAGGATCTCAGTGTATATGGTGATTATCTCTTGCTTAGACCGCAAGAATAGGGAAGCCCAATTAGGGTTTCACCGGGTATAAAAGGAACCATAGAGGTTCCACAAAGGTACGATACATACAATACTCTAAACCCTTACCGATTACTCAAGCCGATTACTTACTCTCACGCCAGAGTCTAACCGTGGAATGCATTCCCACGACCAGCCTAACTTGTTTGTTATTTAGTATGCAGGGTCTTCAAACAAGTTCACTTGGTGCAAGAGCCGGAGTCCTCAAACACCCGAATTAAGCCTAATTCGGGTCAAACGCGGTCCATCCAACTATTGTATCAACAAGTTGGCGTCATCCGTGGGACCCTACCCTAAACTCTCAACATGACTAAAAGCGGTCCGTTTAATCAGAAGATAGGCGGAAAAAAAATCATCGACGGCTGATGCGCAAATCAGCAAGAATGGTGCGGACCTAGGGACCCTAGTGGGTCAAACAGTAAGAATGTTGAGAACCCACCTCCACAAGGAGTTAATTCGCCTTTCTTCACCCCTATACCCGCACTAGGAGGGGGAAGCCCTGGCCAAGGGTCAGCACAACCTCCTCTCCACAAGGATAAGCGAAAACAGCCCCTTGTAGAAACAGAGGATGACATGGTCATTGCCACTGAAGCACGAGATATGGAAGAGTACGTCACCCAAAATTTCGATGCTCTCATTCCGCTCGTCACTGCACGCATGAAGGATGGCCAAGTAAAAAATTAAAGGCGCAGTTGATTTGGACGAATAACAACTAGGCCAAGAGCGACATGATGAATCTTAAAGAACCCCAGAAACTCCCGTAGGAGAATATCTCTTCCAGGAATCGCAAGGAGGGGAAAACGTAAAAGAAGCCATCATAGTAAGTCCAGCCTGGAAAGGCGATCCCCAAGCGATGACTCGCCTAGCTCCGACTCTGAAGATCACCATCCCAGACGCCACAGGCCAAGATATTCTTCCTCGGATACCTCGGACAACGAGAGCGAAGGCAGGAAACACTCCCATCACGCCTCCCGGCGCGAGGAAAGGGATCTATCTCTTCCATAGCGTCGAGGAAGGGCCAGCGCTTTCACAAAGCGTATTCAAAACTACTCAGAGAGTAAAAGGCAACGCATGCCGTCGAATGTCAAGACTTACAATGGTACTACCGATCCGGATGACCACCTAAAGGTGTTTGAATCACAGGCAGGGATTGAACAGTGGCCAGAACCCACTTAGTGTCATATGTTTAACTCCACCCTAATCGGTAATGCGTGAAACTGGTTCGACAAGCTCCCACGCAGAACCATTGATTGATTCGAAGATCTTCGAAAAGCTTTCAGAAGAAACTATAGGCAACAAAAGAAATGCGACAAAAGCCCCGTGTCACTCGCAAGAGTCAAGCAAAGACAGGGGGAATATCTAGAGGATTTCATGAAACGTTTCAAAAGCGAATTAAATCAGATCAGGGAATGCCCCGAAATCTTAAAAGTATCCGGTTTCATGGCAGGAATAACTAATCAAGACCTCGTAAGAAACCTAAACGACAGAACCCCTAAAACCTTGGATGGGATAAAGCGTCGAATCAGATCCTTCATCCAAGGAGAAGCCGCAACCGAAGATAGTAGACGAGGAACTTCCAACTACAAATTTCAGGATCAGACGAAGAGGCAATCTAATAACCGGAATAATAGTCGGAGCCTCAACTATCAGGAAAACCATAAGGGAGGGCGCGATAACAGCATCAAATTCACTCCCCTCAAAATGACCCCAAGGGATATGTTCCTATCAGAGGGCGCGAAATTCCCAAAATCCTCGCCAATGACTGTTGGGAATTATTTGTTAAGTGTCAAGTACCGTTAGTGTATTCCAAGTAATGTTAATGTTATGTAAGTACCGTTAGTATTAACGCGGTACATAGTGAGTACTGCTACTGTAAAACCCGCATGCTTTTATCATGAATAGTACCCTTAAGATCGTACGTGCTAGATTAAAACTTTCCTTTTATAGTACGATTACGTTTACGTGTTAGGATTTTACGTATTACGTACGTGTTAAAACACGATAAGTATTTATTACGCACGAACACGCAATAAATATTTAAACAATAATTAATCACGACCATGCGATCATGAAATCATGAACGTAATTAAATCACGAGCTAATATTAATTACGTATATATATTTATTACGAACACGAATAAATATATTAGGTCACGGTAATTATTTAACGAGAACACACAAAACGCGAACACAAATAAACACGAACAAACACGTAAAACACGAACACGAGAACACACTTATTAATTAGACACGGAAAATGATCGGGTTACCCCATGTGGGCCCATATGCCATGAAATTAGGAAGGAGGATGAGCCAAGCCCATCAAAATTTACTAAGGGGGGGGGGGTTAAGGGGAAAAACGCTACTCATATTTTTTATAGAAGATTTTAGAAAACCTAAAAGTTCTCCTCCTCCTCCTCCTTGTCTTTTGGCCGCCACCCATACAACACACCAAGAGGGTGTTGATTGTGTTGGGAATAAATTATGGGTCAGTTCACTAGACACTGATAAGAAGAATGTCAACGCTGATAAGATGACATTGGACGCTGACAGCCAAGCGTTGACATTGAAGAAGTCAACGCTGACAGCCTTGAAGATTGACACTGATGGAATATATCTTCATACGAATCTTTTTGTTTATTTGTTTCTTTATATGTGTATGGTAAAGATAAGCTCGACATTGTATTTTCTATTATTATCTTTACCTAGAATAGTTGATTCGTAGCTTATTGTACAAGACTTCTTAATCTATAAAAGAAGATCTTTTAGGTTAAAGTTAATCATCAGTTTTCATAAGTTTTCACAAGTTAAACCTCTTTCATTGTAATCAAGTTCGATCATTCTAATACAAGTGAAAGTTTGTTTAACATCTTTGTGTTTTAGATTAAGTGTTAATTCCGCATAACACTTAGTTACTTTATTCATAAGCAAAGGTTTCTCTACGTGTAGTACTTGATCTAATCTCGTATACACAAAGCTTAATCGATCTAAGTTTGGGATCAACAAGTGGTATCAGAGCTTGTTGAGAAACTTTTGATCTTTAAGTAACGCAAGAACCCTAAAACACCAAAAACCCTAAAAACCCTAAAATTCTAAAAACCCTAAAAACATCATGTCTGGCACAGATCAACCTGCTGCTTTGCTACAAAATAACTCCACAAATCCTAGTATCAAAATTCCCATGTTTGATGCCAGGAACTTCGAGCTTTGGAAGTCCAATTTTGAGCAATATATAGCTATTCATGACTACACTCTTTGGGAGATTGTTGAATATGGGAACACATTCGACAAAGCACAAAAGATTGCTGCTGCTATTGCCACAAGGACAGTTGTTCCTAATTGTCCTGAAGCTGATAAGAAGGAAAAGCCTGGAGATGGAAGAGTTGTATCTGTTGAAGATATAGCCAAGAAAAGGGTGGACATGAAAATCTTGAACATCATGAAACACGCCCTAGGTCATGAGAATCAGCACAAGTACAAACGCTTTGAGTCTGCAAAAGAGCTTTGGAAAGCTCTTGAAGTAGCACATGGTGGCAATGCTGACACAAAAGAAGAAAAGAAGAAGCAACTCTTGCATGAGTATGCTGTCTTTAAGGCTCAACCCAATGAGAATCTCAGCAGTGTGAGAAGTAGACTGCTTGACATCACAAGTCAACTTTCCTTCATGGGAACACAGATTGATGACCCTGACTTGAATGCTACTTTTCTCAAAAGCCTTGGTGATGTATGGAAGATTGAGACAAGATCCATTCTTGTCAATAACACCCACAAGACTTCCAGGTTTGATGACATCTTCAACAAACTAAGACTGTTGGAGAATGAATGGCTTTTGGAGAGTGATAATAAATCTTCCAGCAGCAACATGGCCTTCTTCTCACAAAGTGAAGGCCAATTTGATTCCATGAACTCCTATGGACATCCAGTCACTGGATCTCAATGTGTCAACGTTGGATCACAGTCTGTCAGCGCTGGATCATATCCTGTCAACGCTTTATACTCAAGCGCTGACACTCACAACTTTGGCACTGATAGAATTAAACCTGCTGGTTTAGATCTAGATACTGTGTGTGCATTCATTGCTTCTTTGCCCAGTGATTCAAGGATTACATATGAAGATCTTGAGCAGATAAGTGATGAGCAATTGGAAGAGATGGACATCAAGTGGACTATGGCTCTTGTAAGTTTAAGAGCAAACAGGTTTAATAAAAGGTTCAAGAAGAAGATGACCTTTAATGCTAAGGATGTTGCTGGATTTGACAAATCTAAAGTTGAGTGCTACAATTGTCATCGGATGGGGCACTTTATGAGGGAATGTAGATCTCCAAGAAGATCTGATGCTGGTAAGCCCTCAAGCCAAATGGTTAAGAGCCAAGATCCCAAGGCCATGGTTGCTGTTCAACAAACTGATGGTGTTGGAGGATGGGACTGGAGCTGGAACTTTATGGCTAAGGATGAGGAAGAGGACAGAGCTTTGGTTGCTGAAGTTAAAGAAGAGCATGTTGAATATGCTCTCATGGCACACTCCTCCTCTTCATCAGATAATGAGGTATATGATGATGCTTTCTGTTCTAAGGGTTGTCGTTTAAATACTGAAAAACTAAATCAAGAGATAGTAAAATTATTAGATGAGGCAAGTACTGAAAGATGCAAAGTATCTAATTATCAAATTGCTCTTACCGAAACAGAAAAGACAGTAGCTGAGTATAAGAAAATGGAGTTTGATTTAAAGGATCAAATAAATATCTTAAAACATGAGTTACATCAAAGTAAAGATGTTCAAGATATAGTAAACAGGGTTAATCTTGATTTGATAGCTCAGTTAGAGGAGGCTAACAAAAATAAAGATAATGTGAGTCTTAAAATCCAGAGATTTGATAAGGCCACACAATCCCGAGGAGAGTGTGTTAGTAAACAAAGAGACTCTAAGGACATGAGTGGGATTGGGATGAAAGATTATACTGGTGTTCCACCACCAGCTGGGGATTTCTATGGTGTCCAATCAAAGGACTTATCTTGGACTGGCTTGCCAGAACTTCAAGAGAAGGAATTCATTCCTCCACCTAGAGTGACTTCCCCAGTTGAAGAATACAAACAAAAACTGACTGACCTAGATGAGTGGAAGAAAGCTAACCACACTTTGTTTGTTAAGGGAGGGTTGTTGTGTGAAAGTCCAAATGAGCCCACACCAATCACGAGCCATAATATTGTGGAGTCCAATGATCCTACACCTATTAAAATCACACACCCAACTACTAGCAAAGCTGTTGACCTTGTCCCACAAACTGTTAGAAAACCTAGTGTTAAGTATGCAGAGATGTATAGGAATACTAGGTCACCAAAAAGCCAAGTTAGTAACCATGGAACAGGCTTCTTTGCTTCTAGACCTAAGACTATGTCTAGAAAAGCTTGTTACTCATGTGGTAGCTTCTCACATTTGGCATACAAATGTGTCAACGCTTCCAATGTCAACGCTGATAGGAACCATTTCAGCGCTGACAAAAGTCAACATAGGTCAAACACTGTCAGACCCAATACCTTTGTGAACAAAAGTTCACAAGCTGTTAGACCAGCCCCATTCTTTTCTAGAGGGTCTAACACACAAGGCCTAAGACCTTTTCAAAAGTCAAACACTTGGTCCAATAGGCAATGGGTTCCTGTAGCAAACCCTAGGTTCAACGCTGATAAAGGCAATCGGGGCGCTGACAAGAACAATTTCAGCGCTGACAGACACACTGCCAAACCTAGGTATTTGCAACCACAGGGAAATAGGTCTAAAGCTTCTACTAGCTTAACATGGAGACCAAAACAAGACCAAAACTCTAATTCTACTGGTGTTTCTATGACATGCAACAGGTTTCATTATATTTCAAAAGCCATGTCAACACCAATTGGGGTTAACTGGGAATTTCATTCAAAAAGGGATGAAAATGGGATTGTTATGAGAACCAAGTCTGTTCTTGTTGAACAACCAGATGAATCCAAGTCTTCCAAGGCTTGGGTTCCCAAAGAAAACTAATGTGTTTTCTTTATGTGCAGGGCATTCAGAAGAAGATCAATGATTATGGATATTGGGATAGTGGATGCTCAAGGCACATGACAGGAAAGGAAGACTATCTGACAAATTTCACTCCTATTCAAGATGGTGATAAGGTATACTTTGGAGGGGGCTATGGCACCATCACAGGAAAAGGAACCCTTGTCACCAACAATCTACGGTTTGAGAATGTCTTCCTGGTAAAAGAACTGGATTATAATTTGTTTAGTGTATCACAAGTGTGTGATAACAAAAATAAGGTTCTTTTCACTGATACTGAGTGCTTGGTGTTAAGCAAAGATTACAAGCTCCCTGAGGAGAAATACATAGAATTTAGAACACCAAGGCATAAAGACATATATAATGTGAATCTAAATGGAATTAAGATAAATAATAAAATGATGTCATGTCTTTATGCTAAAGCCTCAGTAGATGAAAGTAATCTTTGGCACAGGAGATTAGGGCACATAAACTTTAAGAATATCAATAGACTTGTGAGGCTTGGTTTAGTTGATGGTTTGCCTGAAAAGGCTTTCCACAATGACCACTCTTGTGTTGCATGTCTTAAGGGCAAGCAGCACAAGGTCTCATTCAGGTCTAAACAGGTGCACTCTAGTTCTAAACCACTTCACTTATTGGATATGGACCTCTTTGGTCCAACTAATATAGAAAGTTTAAAGGGTAAATCATATTGTTTTGTCATCACTGATGATTTTTCCAGGTTTACATGGACTTTCTTTTTAGCCAAGAAAAGTGAAACTGCCCAAAGTCTGATTAATTTCATTACCCAGATTGAGAAGAAGAATGGTAATGAGGTCAAAATTATTAGAAGTGACAATGGGGGTGAGTTTAGAAATCAGTTGTTAGATGATTTTTGTGCCAAGAAAGGGATTACTAGGCAGTTTAGCATAGCTAGAACCCCACAGCAAAATGGGGTTGCTGAAAGGAAGAATAGAACCCTAATTGAAGCAGCCAGAACCATGTTGGCTGATGCCCACTTTCCTATAGCCTTTTGGGCTGAAGCTGTTAACACAGGTTGTTATGTTCAAAATAGGGCATTGGTCAACAAAATACATAATAAGACACCTTATGAGTTACTTTGGGGAAGGAAGCCAAATATTGGCTTTCTCAAGCCTTTTGGATGTCATGTAGTTGTTTTAGAAACTAGTGAGGCCCTAGGTAAATTTGATTCAAAAGGTGATGAAGGCTACTTCATGGGTTATTCAGTGCAGAGTAAAGGATATAGGGTTTACATTAAAAAGGAAAAACGTATACTTGAAAAAGTACATGTTAGGTTTTTAGAGAGTAAACCTAGTGATCCTGAAAGTGGTCCAAATTGGTTGTTTGACTTGGAACCTTTATCTAGAGCTTTAAATTATATGCCTGTTACTGATCCAGACATTGTGAAGGTAACTTCAAGTGTTTTGGAAAAGAGAATTGGTAATGTTTCAGGTATACAGGTTGCTAAGAAGGATGGACCACCAGCAGTTGAATCATCTCCCACACAAGAATATGTTACACTTCCTATATGGACAGATGAGTATTATGCTGTTGCTGCTGCTGCTAGAAAAGATAATGGTGGTCTCCAAGTACCACCAAATACAAACATGCATGGTTCTTCAGGCACTGACAAAGGGAAATCAAGCGCTGACAAGAGCAATTCAGACGCTGATGGATCAGACGCTGACACCAACAGTTCAAGCGTTGTTAGCCCAAGCGCTGACAAACAAGGATCAGACTTTGACAACACCTTTGCACATCTTTTCTCTTCCCATTTTGAACAAGGTGGACCTTCCAATGTCCATGAAGAGATTTCTGTTAATCAAAGAGAGTCTGATGAAGAAGATATTGGCAACATGGAGCGTGAAGTTGAGGACACCAGACTTTTTGAAGGAGGAGTTCTCACTTCCACAGCAAAGGATCACCCCTCATCTCAGATCATTGGTGATGTTATGGCTCCAGTTCAGACAAGAAGATCCCATCAAAGTCTTGGTGGATTTATTGCCAATATACACAAGAAGGTTGATACCCCTCTTGTACAAGCATGTTTGTTTGCATGTTTTCTGTCACAAGAAGAACCCAAGAAGATTTTTGATGCTCTCAAAGAACCTAGTTGGGTGGAAGCAATGCAGGATGAGCTTTACCAATTTGCTATACAGGATGTTTGGGAGCTGGTTGATTGTCCTAGATATGTGAGACCAATTGGGACAAGATGGGTTCTAAGGAACAAGAAAGATGAAAGAGGTATTGTGGTCAGAAACAAGGCACGTTTGGTAGCTCAGGGATATACACAAGATGAAGGAATAGATTATGAAGAAGTTTTTGCACCAGTTTCCAGAATTGAAGCTATAAGAATTTTTCTAGCTTATGCCTCTTGTATGAACTTCACTGTTTATCAAATGGATGTGAAGAGTGCTTTCCTCTATGGGACAATTGTTGAGGAGGTATATGTTATGCAACCTCCTGGTTTTGAAGATCCTGAAAATCCAGACAAGGTTTATAGAGTGAAGAAAGCTATGTATGGACTTCATCAGGCCCCAAGAGCATGGTATGGTACATTGTCCACCTACTTGGTGGAAAATGGTTTTAAAAGGGGCACCATAGATCAGACATTGTTCACCAAGAAGAAAGGTAAAGATGTCTTACTTGTCCAGGTCTATGTTGATGATATCATCTTTGGATCAACTAATTCAAAGATGAGTGAAGACTTTTCCAAGCTTATGACAGATAAATTCAAGATGAGTGCAATGGGTGAGATGAACTTCTTTCTAGGGCTACAAGTTCAGCAGAAAGAAGATGGTATCTTCATCTCCCAAGACAAGTATGTAGCTGAAATCTTGAAGAAATATGGTTTTTCTCCACATGAAAAGGATGCTTCCACTCCTATGGATAGGGAACACCCTTGGGGAAAGATTGGAGCTGGAAAGGATGTGGATGTTAGGCACTATAGATCAATGATTGGCTCATTGATGTATCTTACAGCCTCAAGACCTGACATCATGTTTGCTGTGTGTGCTTGTGCACGCCATCAAGTGACTCCCAAAGAATGTCACCTTTTTGCTGTGAAAAGAATTTTTAGGTACCTAAGATGCTATCCAGATCTTGGCTTGTGGTACCCAAAAGATTCTCCATTGGAGCTTATTGCATATTCAGACAGTGACTATGGTGGTGACAAGTTTGATAGGAAATCCACAACTGGTGGATGTCAATTTCTTGGGAGTAGACTGATATCTTGGCAATGCAAGAAACAAACAGTGGTGGCAAACTCTACAACTGAAGCAGAATATGTAGCTGCAGCTGCTTGTTGTGGACAAGTCTTATGGATTCAGAACCAGCTGTTGGATTTTGGGTATAATTTTATGCATACCAAGATTTTTGTAGACAATAACAGTACTTTATGCATTATTAAAAATCCTGTACATCATTCTAAAACCAAACACATAGAAATTAGACATCATTTTATAAGAGATTGCTTTGAGAAAGGTTTAATACAACCAGATAGGGTAGCCACAGAAGATAATGTGGCTGATTTATTAACTAAACCTTTTGATGCTGGAAGATTTCAATATTTGGTAACAAATATTGGAATGGTTAATCTCACTTAATATGTGTTTTGGAACCTTTTTGTAAAAGTATGTACAGGATAATGCATTGTTATTGGTCTTTGTGATGATTTAGATTTTCCACTTTATTTTTCTAACACTGACAAAGGTAAATGTAACGCTGTCAAGTGTTATTTTGCCGTTGTTAGAGATATTATTGTCTAACGCTGACAAGAGTTCCTTCAACGCTGATAAGTGTTGTCGGGACGCTGTCAGCAACAAATGTTAGTTTTGTGGTTTTCAATCTAAATGTGTAGGTGATGGTAGCTTTATGCCATTGGATACAGAGTTGCTTATGGATCTTTGAAGAGCTATTTGGACATGTTTTTGTTTATGGATGATGGTTGGAATATTTATATTCCTATCTTGACATAAATTTTTAATGTTCATATATATTTTGAGAAACTCATGTATCATAGTTTGAGGGGAGGTTTAAGGAACCTTTAGGACTTTTGGGTATTCTTATAATACTCTCATCACAATTCTAGATTGTGTCCACAGGTGAGTATGGGTTAGTTTTACTAAACCATGAGGCACTGTAGCATGCAAAGTTGATAAACTATGCATGCTGCCAAGACATTTTTGGCCTAGAATTGGTTGTGGTCTGATGGGAGTCTTGGGAATAGTTTTGTTATGGGTTTACCTGGGAGTTACAAAGAATTTTGTGAAATAACTTTGTTGGTAAGTATTTTGGTTAGCAAGGGACACTAGAGGACATTTGTGTCTATCTTGCTTAAGCAAGTGTGCATAAATGGACAGTGCTTGCCGCCCAGTAATTATTATCAACTTGTAAGATATTTCCCTTAGGATAAATTACTTTGTTAAGGTCTTTTTCTTTTTAAATATTTTTATTTTTATTTTTAGACGCTGACAAGTTTTTCTCCAAACGCTGTTACGTCCAATCGTGACGCTGACAAGGCTTTAGGCAAACGCTGACAAGAAACCTAGTGGGCCCTACCCAGTTGTCATTTTTGACTAATCTTTGGCCGTAATTTTGGGGAGTTGTTACTTTTAATTAATGCATGAGATAAGTTATATTTGATTCAATATTTTCATCATTACTCTTTGAATATAACTGCCTCATTTTTTACCAATCAAAATCATGCATCTCTCCTATAAATTTGGCTAATCTTTTTATTCTGGGTATTCATATTTTCTTGTCTAACATTTTTCTCCTAGATTTTTCCCATATCACATAACCTAAACAGCTTTCACCATGGCACCCAAGTTCAATTCAAAGAAATTAACATTGAAGTTCAAGAGCCAACATAATATGGTAGCTTACTTGACTGCTGATAATGATTTGTTCCCTCAGTATTCACAAATGGTGGCATTTTTAAATGCATCCTCATTAAGGTATGCACTTTCTCATACACCATTAGTCCCTGTCGCACACATTAGACAGTTTTGGAATAATGCTAGTTCCACAACAGCTAATGGAGTGACCACATTAACATCTACTGTTCATGGAAGAACATGGGTGGTCACTGAAGCCTTGGTTCGCCAAGCTTTGCGTCTTGATGACGCTGATGGTGTGACTACCCTTGCCATTGCAACAATAGAACAAGGTCTTAGGGAATTGGGTTATCCTATTCCTGCTGATGTCACTTTAAATAAATATCATAAGCAGGAATTTCCCTCTGACTGGAAATATTTGATACATGTCCTTCTCCAATGCTTAAGTCCAAAATGTACTTATTTTAATGAAATAAACAGGTCAATTGCAAGTGCTTTGGTTTGTATAACACGTGGGCTTAAGTATAATTTTTCAAAAATGATTTTTGAAGGGATGTGTAAAAATAAGGGAAGTAAAATGACTTTGGCTTACCCAAGATTTTTGCAAATGGTCTTTGATTTACAAGAATATTGTACTAGGGATCATGACACTTTTTATGAGATCCCTAGACAACAGAAAACCATTTTTGCCAAAATGAGCTCCACAAACAGATCCATACCTCTCACCCAAGCCATGCTTGAAGTAATTCAGGTTGCTCAACCACAACCAGACCCTGCACCTCAACTTGAGCCTATCCATGAACCATTACCTTCACCAGACCACATGGACGTTGACCAACCCAATGTCAATGCTGACACTCAAAATGTTGGCGCTGACACAGCCAATCCCAACGCTGATACCATCCCTGAACAATCCCAAACACCCCTTAACCAACCAACACCCACACAATCTACTTCATCTTCCACCCCATTACAATCTAGGTTGAATAAACGCCAAAGGACTACTGGAGTGTTCTCCTCTAGTGGTCCTAGCCTTGTAGCAGAGAGAACCACCTCCACAAGTGTGGCTGGTGACATGGATGAGGCTGGGGCTATTGACACAGGCTTAGAAGCTGGTCAAGACAGTCCCAACATCATTCAGACCTCATCCATGCCCTATGATTCTATTTTGGGATGTCAAATCCCCATTCTAGCTGAGGGCAGATTGGAACCTATGACATTGACTGAATTGATGGCTGCTGTCATTAGCTTACAAAAGCAAAATGTCAGCCTTGTACAAATTGTCAACAAACAGGGCCGTGAACTCCAAGTATTGAGAGAGCGGGTAACTGTTTTGGAGAATCCAAGTAGCATGAGTAGGATGGAGGAATCTTCCAAAGGGGAGGATGAAGAGGATGAGCTGATTCATACAGCCAGTGAGAAGAGTTCACAATTTAGTGAATCTTTAGGTATTGCTGAAGCTCTTACAAGTCTGAAGCAGCATCCTGTTATTGATACATCCAAGGTGACACCATTAAACTTGGAAGGATCTTTCACAGAAACAATGGGCGCTGATACAGGTTTGAACGCTGACACATCCAGCGCTGACAAAGGTAATTGTGGCGCTGATAGAGGTAACTTGAACGCTGACAAAGTTGCAGGTGGTGTTGATGTATTCCAGTCATCAACAATCATCAAAGATGTGTCCACACAGGTTTCTTCTTCTACCTTACCTATTATTGATCCAAAAGACAAAGGTAAGGGGATTATGGTTGAAGAAGATGTTCCAAAGAAAGATGCAGCACAAATTGCATTTGATGAACAGTTGGCTGCACAACTTTTGGAAAGAGATTTGAAGAGAAGTGGTAGATCACCATTTGTTGCCACTTCTGAGAGTGAGGAAGAGAGTGGTGGTGAAAAAGAAGGAGATAGCTCAGATTCAAGTGTTCAAATTATTGAAGATCCAGAAAGACTTGAATATGGGGATGAGTTAGCAAAGGAAAGATTGAGTGATTTGAAGAATCAGATTGATTGGGACCTTCCAGAAATCACCAGAATGTACCATGCTTGGGAAGACAAAGTAATGGACAACCCAGGAATGAGCTTATCAGATCAAATTTGGGGGTTGGAAGTTCTTCTCAGGGTACAAGATGATATAAAGGTGATTTTGAGGTTTAATGCACAAGAGGTCAAGACTTGGCTTAAAAGAGATAGAAGGCAGTTGTATTACAAGTTGCTTAGATGCCATCAACCTAGATGGACATACAAGAAGTTGTTGGCTTTATCTTTTGAGGAGTTAGAGTATAGGGCACATCCTATTTGGAGGAATGTGCAAGAAAATAATGTCTATCAGTTTCTTTCAGAAGAAAGGAAACAAGAGCTTGCTGAGGAAATGCAGATTCAAAAGGAGATGAGGATTGCTCAAAGACCAGTGAAGAAAGGAGATCCTCTCCAATTTCCCAAAGATATGGATGTGTATTATCCAACTGAAGGTGTCATAAGGAAGCATCTCAAGCTTTCTCCATTGGAAGCTTCAGATTTGGTTAATGTAGTACCTCTAGATGACAGAAATCCAATCATCAGTTTTGATGAAGATGAGTGTGGATTTTGGAAGATTGGCAGGTTTGGAAAGGAGGTACATACTTTCACTTCAGTTATTTCTATCTTTGCAAGCATAGACAGAGAAGACTTGGTGCATCTATGGAGATTAATAGAGGCCAAGTATACAGCTGAAGCACCTACTTCAGCAAATGGAATAAGACTTTGGAACACATTTTTGACTTTGTGTGGTCCAAGAAAAGCAGATCCTGCCATATGGAAGGATCTTGAAGATGATCTCAGTAATCTTCATTGGAGGCTTTATTCTACTTGTGGTGTATTTCATTTGAGCTCTACAAAGTTTTCAGAGTATCTACTTGTGGATGCTGACTATTTCTTATCCAAAGAAGTGTTGGAGAAGATGCTAGAGACACCCTTGGAGATTGATTATACTAGTGGCGTGGCCAAGGACTTGATTAGATATGTTTATCACCAACATAAGAAGTTTTTGCAAGATTCCTCCTAAGCCTTAAGTTTTTATTCAGAAACTTGATCATTGGAATAGATATCAAGTTTAGGGGAGGATTGTTGGGAATAAATTATGGGTCAGTTCACTAGACGCTGATAAGAAGAATGTCAACGCTGATAAGATGACATTGGACGCTGACAGCCAAGCGTTGACATTGAAGAAGTCAACGTTGACAGCCTTGAAGATTGACACTGATGGAATATATCTTCATACGAATCTTTTTGTTTATTTGTTTCTTTATATGTGTATGGTAAAGATAAGCTCGACATTGTATTTTCTATTATTATCTTTACCTAGAATAGTTGATTCGTAGCTTATTGTACAAGACTTCTTAATCTATAAAAGAAGATCTTTTAGGTTAAAGTTAATCATCAGTTTTCATAAGTTTTCACAAGTTAAACCTCTTTCATTGTAATCAAGTTCGATCATTCTAATACAAGTGAAAGTTTGTTTAACATCTTTGTGTTTTAGATTAAGTGTTAATTCCGCATAACACTTAGTTACTTTATTCATAAGCAAAGGTTTCTCTACGTGTAGTACTTGATCTAATCTCGTATACACAAAGCTTAATCGATCTAAGTTTGGGATCAACAGATTGATCTTGGATCTTGGAATTATTGCTAGTATTCGTGTTTGTTCATCATTGTTTAGATCCACGCATTCGGTAAATCCTTTAACCCTTTTCTTTTAATTTAATCTTTTAAATAATTAAAAACATGTTTTGTTTTTTTATAAAACCTAATTAAATCATAGATCTAACATGGAATTGGATTTGGAATAAATCAAAAAGTAATGTTTTAGGGGTGTTTTGTTCTTGGCCGCGCCTAAACCGAACCCGAGAGGGTCTCGGTTTGGCTACATGACCACCACCGAGACCATATGGCCCGGGTTGGTTGGTGTGGGTCCCACGACAGCAACAAGACAAGGGTAACCCCGAATTGGTTCGGGGTATGGTGTCGATTTCATGTCCGGTTCATAGTTCTTAGTCAAGATCCGGTTCACGGTGTATGTTATGATTATTTTCTTTTATAATCTTATGCTAAAATTAAATTAATGAACATGACATGATTAATTTAATAACATGACTTAGGTTATATTAATTATTAAAATCATGAAATTATTAACCTAAGTATTATATATTTTTAAGACTTATAATTAATTAATTATTTAAAAACTATGGTCATAATTAATTAATTAACATGACTTAGGTTATATTATTAATAAATAATAATACATGTTTTAACCTAAGTATTTAACTTTATTTAATTAAAAACATGTTATACTTTAATTAAATATTTTAACCTATAGTTTATTTTAATTACATGAAATAATTAATAAACTATACATTATATCATATGACTTAGAAAATAATCATGAAAACACTTAGGCTTATATACTTAGCTTATTTAACCAGCTTATTTCTAATTATGGAAAATTTCTATTTTTAGAAACTTAATTAAATAAGGCAGCTAATCTATTTATGGAAACTATCTATTTTTTGAAACTTATTTATTTCAGGCAGCTAATCTATTTATGGAAACTTATTTAATTAAGGCAGCTGATCTATTTATGGAAACTTTCTATTTTTAGAAACTTATCTATTTTGAGCAGTAATTCTATTTTTGGAAACTTTCTATTTTTGGTAACTTTCAATTTTTGGAAACTTTCTATATTTGGAAACTTTCTATTTTTGGAAACTTCTATTTTTGGAAACTTTCTATTTTTGGTAACTTTCTATTTTTGGAAACTTTCTATTTTAGGAAACCTGCTCTTTTTGGAAAGTTACTTATTATTACACAGTAAGTATAATAATACATGAAATACCAGAAATACTTAATCAGAGTAAACAGAATATAAGATAAACACAGTTTAAGGCTTTAAAACAGTAAAACATGATAAGAACATATAAAATAAGCTAAGACATGACATAGAACCAGTTACGTATTTAGTAAGCAGATACTTATTCATGTATGTATTTATGTAGCATTAGTGATACGGAAGTAGGATTCCTCTCAGTTCATCTTCTTCGTTCACTGGACATAAGGTACGGATTCCTGTCCTTTCAGTATGGACATTCTTTCCTTATTAGGATTCCCCGTATGCAGCCAACTGTTTTCCTAGTATATGTTTTATATGTTTTTGAATTTCTTATGTTTAATTAGAATACCTAAAGCCATATACATACATGACCAGTTTCACCTAGTTATGGAGGTACCATAACCATAACACTAGAGGCACTGGTGTTATGACTTCACCACAGCAGAGTGATTGTTCGTGGCGTCCCTTCAGCTTTTGGCCATTTATATTATATTTATCATGTGGGGCGTATGGGTGCATCCTAGTTACATGTTTTCAGTCAGGATTTCATGGTGAATGTGGTGTGTGCCTTGCATCCTTCATAAGGAGCTGATCCCTCCTACCCAAAAAACAGTATATTAAATTAGAGGCAGCCCCTCTAATTTGCATGATGAGGTCACCCCTCCAAGTATTCATGCACGGTGGATTTTCATGACCTATATTGGCTAATGGTAAAATATGTTAAACAGTTTTCATAAGATAAACATAAGGCTTTTCAAACTATAAAACCAGTTTTATGAACATGTTCCAGGTTTTCCAGGACTTATACATTTCCGCTGCTATTAAGTCTTTATTATGCTTAGTCATTCATACTATGTCTATATCCGTGCACTGAGCGTTTCTCTCAGCCGTTACTTTCCTTTCCATGTCCCAAAACGGCAGGTACCCTAGGAAAGACTCGAGCATTTGAAGGACGTGCATAGGATGGAAGCTGCTAGAGACTTCTTTTCCTTGTTGCCTTCATATACTTAGGCTTGCTTAGTCTTTCATTCATTTCTTTTACTTTATTATGTTTTGGGCTTATGTTTGGGAACCGATGTTTGATTCCGGTTATCCCTATGGTCATGTAATGTTTCAGACATTTATCCTTGTATGCTTTGATGACACGCCATAATTACGCGTGACATTCTATTTTTTAAATGGGGTGTTACAATTATGGTATCAGAGCCAAGGCTTCAACCTGTAGGCTCTAAAACTCGACCTGTGACTAGTGGGTAGTCACTAGGAGCTTCCTAAGCCCACGTTTGTTATTCCACGTATTGATGTTTTCAGCGTATTGTTGTTTTAACCATGATGTTTTCAGCACCTTGAGGTTTTAACCTTGATGTTTTCATCGATATTGTTTTACTAATATGGATGGACAACCGTCATTCATATTTAGTTATGTGTCATTGTTTCATGCATAATGTTCCTCGTGAACTGTGGCTATATGGACTGAACCCCAGTAATTCATAACTAGTCACATAAAAAAAAATTCTGATAAGTTTTGACAGATGAGTTTCATTTATTTATGTTTCATGTATCATTGTTGCAGGGATTATAACTAAGTAATGGTTGGTATAGGACTGGCCTTATTTAGTCGCATGTGCTTTTATCGAAACTTTTAACTTTAGGACCGACCCATAGGCGTCCCCTCGCTATGTCTTTTGTTTTGGAACCGACCCATAGGCGTTCCCTCGCACATATAAAGGTTTTATAAACTACATTACGCATTCATGCACTGTTTTTCATGCATAAAATTTTTCTCATGATTTAAATTGGCATAAAATTTTTTTTTTCATGTCCCCTCATAAGTTATTATGTTTTTATGTCAAGTATGTTTTCATATTGTCATGGTTAACTTCAGTTTCATGCTGATTATGTTATACACTTCTTCGTGATAGATGGTTTCATGTTTCTTCATGATAATTCCGTCTTCATGTTGATTATGTTTTACGCCTCTTTTGTTATTTACGTTGTCCTGCAAGACATTGTTAGATTTCATTGAATCATGCTTTCATGATAGTCATGGTTGGTTTTCATTGATCATGCTGTCAGGCAAATCACCGTTGAATTTTGTGTAACCACACTTTAACGTTTCCGTTATAACCAGAATGATGTCTATGCTAATACTGCCAGGTTATCATGATGGTTTTCCTAACCGTGTAACCGGTATACTTTCCTTAAATCATGACAAATGATCGACCCCATACCGATCATTTCATGTGGATTCAACATGTACTTCATGTACCGTGTTCCATGTGTATTACTCGTACCTAAATCCATGTGTATTTCACTTGCAATACTGCACGAGTATTCGCTAGTCGATTCTGAATCATCTCAGGCATATGTCCACTTGCTAATACTCTACAAATTGCTGATGCCGCTCATAACTTGGAAATGTTATTAAAGGTTGATGCTGCTG
Source organism: Glebionis coronaria (assembly GCA_025667525.1). Classification (NCBI taxonomy): domain Eukaryota; kingdom Viridiplantae; phylum Streptophyta; class Magnoliopsida; order Asterales; family Asteraceae; genus Glebionis; species Glebionis coronaria. The sequence continues at coordinate 543,835,712 of CM046878.1, forward strand.
ACGTTCGGAGACGCTACGAGATGCGGATGCTGTTCACAACCTGGAGATCCTACAAGACGAAGACAAAGGCGTCGGAGCAAAGCAATTGGACGAGAAGATGCTTCACCATCAGACGATTCCCATCAATCATTGTCCCTAATTCTTAGTTACATGTCACACGTCATTCGGCTGTCTTTTCAGCCATATGAGTGCAAACCGGTACCAGCCGGCCACTCAGCTGAATAGTTACATGAATCACGGTCATGAGAATGACCATCATGAAACTGACATACAGGACGATAGTAACCACTACTATGACAGCAACTATCCTAGAAATCGCAACCGAAACTCTGGCCACGGACGTGATTAGAAATACAAGGATTAGTAGTCCAACCGATCCGCCAATTCTGGCATAATAACCTTATATTGTGGTTATATTTGTTTCACATCTCAAGACACATGTCTCACGTATACTTTCTGAAGACACATGTCAAGACATCAGTCAAGACACATGTCTCACGTATACTTTCTGAAGACACATGTCAAGACATCAGTCAAGACACATGTCTCACGTATACCTCCTGAAGACACATGTCAAGACACCAGTCAAGACATATGTCATGCTTATAGTTCTAAGAAACGAGTCAAGACACATGACTCACGTCCAACTATGGAACATTTCTAAGAAATTCAGGGTACCCTCCAAGGGTATATCTATTTTGTTGTGCCATGTATTAATCAGGCCACAAGAATTTCAATACCATTATCGGCGCATCAGCGAGAACTGTCACGTTGCCGATGTCACTTTCATTTCTTTCACCATAGTTCATATATTCATGACCATGAAGGACGCCTTTCGTATTCCCACGCATACGAAGGTTTTCCTTCAGTTTAATGATGAGATCCAAGCTGCTAACGCATTTCCTCGGACAGACACGAGATGAATTTTATCCTAATTATGGACTATGAACAACACACCATGCTACGATTCATAATTATGTACAGTAGTGTTCAGGCCCCTGAATACATTCAGCTTGATTCTCCATCAGGAAAATCTGTACAAATTATCTATGCTTCCCAAGCATGTGCTTTGTTAGCCATGATTGCTAAAATTTTCTAGTGGTCAGTAAGACACGACTACTAAATTCCTTTTACGCATAACCAACTGATTATTCCAAAATTGTTCCTTACACTCCAGAAGAACCTTCAAGGAGAAGGACGGTAACATAAGATTATGTGTCGACTATCGTCGATTTTTAAACAAATCACCATTTACGACCATTACTCTCCTCCATGTATTGACAAGATCGGATTCATGATCATGCTGCCAATAGTGACGGGTGAAAGAGCAGGACATGTCCATGACTGCTATTCGTGCACGACTCGGTCATGCTAGATTTATGATTTTGAATTAGTCTCATCAATGCTCCAACAACATTATAGACTTAATAAATTGAGTTTCCATGAACTCATAAGAAAATTCATCAGCGTTTTCATTAAGGATAACCTAATTTCCTCTAAGCCTAGAGAAGAACAGGAAGACCATATCTGCACTATATTGCAAATTCTATGACAAGAGAATTTTACCCTGGAAATTTTTTTTCCAATATCAATTCTGTTTGATTTCAGTGACACGCTGAATCACATGGCTTTCTACGGTTAATCTTACCATGACTCAGCTTATGCGTAAAGGAGAGACCCCTACACTACATTAGGTGTTCTAGAAAATCCTACGCTAAGAGAAGTTTCGATTCATAGACTCAGAGTTTCGCAAACTCCTATGTATCAAGTTCGATGAAGCAGGATACAGTTACGTTCATATCTTCATACCTGTCATACAAACAGGTTAAGATAGGACACCAACAGACTGGAATGTTTTCATCATCTGAAATTGTGAATCGAAAAGGGACAAGATCTCCATGGATTTTAGTTACCAGATTACAACAAACTCAGAAGAAGCATGATGCTATCTGGGTTATTGTCAACAGTTTGATCAAGTCTGCAGAATCCTTACATCTGTACGGATTTCAGAACCAACAGATTGATCGGACATGTTCCAGCCAAGGCTCATCCGATCACTTGGCAATCCCTCAGTTATCGGGTCAGACAAGTATTCAAAATTGTGCTCCTAATTTACTCCACATCCTTGTTCAAATTTCACGACTTGCTTTCACGCTCGTGTTCATGTCACTATTCACATTCATGATCGTATCTTGGCTTACGATTTTACGTTCATTTTTCTCATTTGGGAAGTTTTGCAAGAACTTGAGAGACTAGACCCAAGTTTAGTATAACTCTCTATCATCAAATAGACGTTTCACGTCATATTTCACGTCTCACCTTGTAGCGTTTGGCGTTACCGCCATTATATTCTATGGTCACGATATGTTCAGATGTCATGTTCATTCCACGTTGCTCATATCATGATCAAGATATGTTACACGTATCATGGATCACGATATGTTTACTCATACTACACTCGCCATATCTCCACGTAGCACGTTCAAAAATTTTCACGTATCACGTTCAAAAATTTTCACGTACTACGTTTCTTAATGTCTCGCGCATCGTTTCTAATTATCAGTTAAGTCAGATTGTCTTGCATCGTAACGTTTCAGTTGCCCTAGCACGTTAACTCTTATTTTCCTCGATCGAATTTAGGGGATCTACCTTCCGTTGATAACCAAGAATTTCTTCGTATCCCAAGTCAAGGTCAGGAGGACCAAGATTTATCATTAGTGTCAAGATCTTCTGAAGGAACCGTTCCAAGAGGGAGGCCACTTGGAAACGGACAAGTTCATCCGGACTTTTATCCGTTTTCTCTCAACAATTAGATATGTCCTTTCATTCACGTCACGTTCCATGTCCTTCCAAGACATGTCACGTTCCACGTTCCTTCTGCCAGGAAACCCGCACGTTCAATTATCTTACATACCCTCTCAGTTTGATTCGAGTATGTTTCTCTTTCAGTTAGGTTACCTATAATTCGGGGACGAATTATTCTTTTTAGGGGGGAAGAGTTGTAAAACCCGCATGCTTTTATCATGAATAGTACCCTTAAGATCGTACGTGCTAGATTAAAACTTTCCTTTTATAGTACGATTACGTTTACGTGTTAGGATTTTACGTATTACGTACGTGTTAGAACACGATAAGTATTTATTACGCACGAACACGCAATAATTATTTAAACAATAATTAATCACGAACATGCGATCATGAAATCATAAACGTAATTAAATCACGAGCTAATATTAATTACGTATATATATTTATTACGAACATGGATAAATATATTAGGTCACGATAATTTTTTAACGAGAACACACAAAACGCGAACACAAATAAACACGAACAAACACGTAAAACACGAACACGAGAACACACTTATTAATTAGACACGGAAAATGATCGGGTTACCCCATGTGGGCCCATATGCCACGTAATTAGGAAGGAGGATGGGCCAAGCCCATCAAAATTTACTAAAGGGGGGGGGGGGGGGTTAAGGGGAAAAACACTACTCATATTTTTTACAGAAGATTTTAGAAAACCTAAAAGTTCTCCTCCTCCTCTTCCTTGTCTTTTGGCCGCCACCCATACAGCACACCAAGAGGGTGTTGATTGATCTTGGATCTTGGAATTATTGCTAGTGTTCGTGTTTGTTCATCATTGTTTAGATCCACGCATTCGGTAAATCCTTTAACCCTTTTCTTTTAATTTAATCTTTTAAATAATTAAAAACATGTTTTGTTTTATTATAAAACCTAATTAAATCATAGATCTAACATGGAATTGGATTTGGAATACATCAAAAAGTAATGTTTTAGGGGTGTTTTGTTCTTGGCCGTGCCTAAACCGAACCCGTGAGGGTCTCGGTTTTGCTACATGACCACCACCGAGACCATATGGCCCCGGTTGGTTGGTGTGGGTCCCACGGCAGCAACAAGACAAGGGTAACCCCGAATTGGTTCGGGGTATGGTGTCGATTTCATGTCCGGTTTATAGTTCTTAGTCAAGATCCGGTTCACGGTGTATATTATGATTATTTTCTTTTATAATCTTATGTTAAAATTAAATTAATGAACATGACATGATTAATTTAATAACATGACTTAGGTTATATTAATTATTAAAATCATAAAATTATTAACCTAAGTATTATATATTTTTAAGACTTATAATTAATTAATTATTTAAAAACCATGGTTATAATTAATTAATTAATATGACTTAGGTTATATTATTAATAAATAATAATACATGTTTTAACCTAAGTATTTAACTTTATTTAATTAAAAACATGTTATACTTTAATTAAATATTTTAACATATAGTTTATTTTAATTACATGAAATAATTAATAAACTATACATTATATCATATGACTTAGAAAATAATCATGAAAACACTTAGGCTTATATACTTAGCTTATTTAACCAGCTTATTTCTAATTATGGAAACTTTCTATTTTTAGAAACTTAATTAAATAAGGCAGCTAATCTATTTATGGAAACTATCTGTTTTTAGAAACTTATTTATTTCAGGCAGCTAATCTATTTATGGAAACTTATTTAATTAAAGCAGCTGATCTATTTATGGAAACTTTCTATTTTTAGAAACTTATCTATTTTAAGCAGTAATTCTATTTTTGGAAACTTTCTATTTTTGGTAACTTTCTATTTTTGGAAACTTTCTATTTTTGGAAACTTCTATTTTTGGAAACTTTCTATTTTTGGTAACTTTCTATTTTTAGAAACTTACTATTTTAGGAAACCTGCTATTTTTGGAAAGTTACTTATTACTACACAGTAAGTATAATAATACATGAAATACCAGAAATACTTAATCAGAGTAAACAGAATATAAGATAAACACAGTTTAAGGCTTTAAAACAGTAAAACATGATAAGAACATATAAAATAAGCTAAGACATCACATAGAACCAGTTACGTATTTAGTAAGCAGATACTTATTCATGTATGTATTTATGTAGCATTAGTGATACAAAAGTAGGATTCCTCTCAGTTCATCTTCTTCGTTCACTGGACATAAGGTACGGATTCCCGTCCTTTCAGTATGGACATTCTTTCCTTATTAGGATTCCCCGTATGCAGCCAACTATTTTCCCAGTATATGTTTTTGAATTTCTTATGTTGAATTAGAATACCTAAATCCATATACATGCATGACCAGTTTCACCTAGTTATGGAGGTACCATAACCATAACACTAGAGGCACTGGTGTTATGACTTCACCTCGGCGGAGTGATTTCTCGTGGCGTCCCTTCAGCTTTTGGCCATTTATATTATATTTATCATGTGGGGCGTATGGGTGCATCCTAGTTACATGTTTTCAGTCAGGATTTCATGGTGAATGTGGTGTGTGCCTTGCATCCTTCACAAGGAGCTGATCCCTCCTACCCAAAAAACAGTATATTAAATTAGAGGCAGCCCCTCTAATTTGCATGATGAGGTCACCCCTCCAAGTATTCATGCACGGTGGATTTTCATGACCTATATTGGCTAATGGTAAAATATGTTAAACAGTTTTCATAAGATAAACATAAGGCTTTTCAAACTATAAAACCAGTTTTATGAACATGTTCCAGGTTTTCCAGGACTTATACATTTCCGCTGCTATTAAGTCTTTATTATGCTTAGTCATTCATACTATGTCTATATCCGTGCACTGAGCATTTTGCTCAGCCGTTACTTTCCTTTCCATGTCCCAAAACGGCAGGTACCCTAGGAAAGACTCGAGCATTTGGAGGACGTGCATAGGATGGAAGCTGCTAGAGACTTTTTTTTCCTTTTTGCCTTCATATACTTATGCTTGCTTAGTCTTTCATTCATTTCTTTTACTTTATTATGTTTTGGGCTTATGTTTGGGAACCGATGTTTGATTCCGGTTATCCCTATGGTCATGTAATGTTTCAGACATTTATCCTTGTATGCTTTGATGACACGCCATAATTACGCGTGACATTCTATTTTTTAAATGGGGTGTTACAGCAACTTATAAAGTAAGTACTGCTATGATGATTAGGACGAATATATCTTTGTATAAGATATGTCATAGTTAAAGTTAGAGTATATCTTATGTGATATACCTAAATACTTAGAATATTGATAATATATCGTCTGTGATATAGTTATCTTTATAGAATATTCTAAGGTTTCTAAGGTTCCTTACTCTATAAAAGGAACATAGGTACAATGTCTTTCATGTACCTCATTCAAGTCGATTAATAAGAGAATCGAATAGTTAAAAGTAATTATGTTCTTTAGTTCTTTATAAGTTAGATTCCGCATAACTTATTTAGTGTTAGTGTAACACCCCACTTGGATAATGGACCGTTACGTGTATTTATGGCGTGTCATCAAAGCATGCAAGGCAATGTATTAAACATTAAATGACCATACGGAAAATACCGGAATCAAACATCGGTAATCCAACATAAGCTCCAAATATAAAGACTAAGTACTGAAAGAAAAAAAAATACGAAACAATGTCCAACAACCAAAGAGATGTAATGTAATATATGCATAAAATAAAGGAGTCTGGATAGCTCCCATCCAATGCACGTACTCTCTTAGCAGTCCTAAGATCGTCCCTGTGTACCTGCCGTTTGGAAACATGAAAAGAAACTACGGCTGAGCATAACGCTCAGTGGACGGATATAGCATGAATAGGATGTACTGAAAGTAATAGAATAGAAGACTACAATGAAACTATAAGACTGATATGAAATGTGGTAAAACTCTGCATAAAATCTGATAAACCTTTTCATATATACTGAAACTGAAATATAACTTATTAATTCTGAAAACATGCATTTCTGTATTTTAGTTTGCCAATAGCTTATATAGGTCATGAACTGAATCAACTGCTGCATGAATACATAGAGGGGTGACCTCGTCATGCTGTAGAGGGGTGACCTCTAAATAACTGTGCTGGGTGGAGGGATCAGCTCCAATGTGAAGGATGTAGAGCACACACCACATTCACCTGCTAAACTGTAAACTATAGCCTAGGATGCATCCATACGCCCCACTAATAAAACTGATAAAATGGCCAAGCTGAGCTGTGTGGGACGATGCAGGATATCACTCTGCTGCATGTGAGTCACGACACCGGTGCCTCTGGTGTCGTGGTTATGGTACCTCCGTAACTAGTACATAAACTAATCATGCTTGTATATATCGCTCAGGCAATTTATTTTATTATAAACATGATTACTGATAACTTAAACATATACTAGGGAAGTAATTTGGCTGCAGACGGGGAATCCTAATCATGCATAGGAAAGGAAGTCCTTACTGAAAGGACGGAAATCCGTACCTCTAGTCCAGTAACTGACTGAATGGAAGACTGAACGAATACTACTCGGGCTTCACGCGTGCTGCATGAATAAAGGACGCGAATAAGTTAACTGACATTCGATTATTAAATTTTACTGATCTTATTGGTTTCTTATTTATTTATTTTAGATATTCCATACGTACAATCACGGCTAAATCCGATCTTAAAATAATTCATTTTAATGTATTAACGTTCTACTAATAGCTACGTACAACGTATTTCTGACGATAATTATTTCTATAATAAGTATTTCGCTAAAAATAGAAGTTCCTTAATTTAGAAAGTTCTTAAATTGTTTAATTCGTTTTCTAAAATATACCCTTTTAAATATTTAAGAATTAATTTAATTTAATACACTTAAAATATATATATATATTACATATTTATAAAACAATTTAACTTAAAACAAAGAGGTATAACATAAAGTATTTATTTTATAGTTTACAAAAACGTCCCGAGCTTACCGAGATATCCCATCTCGGTCGCACTAACAAAATTAACATATACACAAAATCTGTCCGCAATAATTAGTGACAGAATTTCTGTGTCACCAAAAACTGTCGCTAAAACTGCCTCTTTAAAAAAAACTGCATAAATTCTAACAGTTTTGCGACAGAAAAATGTCGCTAAACTGTCGCTAATGTTATTTAACCTCCTTGTTTTCTGTCCATTTTTTTCCCACTGCTTGTACTAGCCAAACACACCCTTATATACACGCAGCCCCAAACGCACCCTTTTGTCGGGTTCTGGCCCTAGCCGCCCCTATATGGGTCATGGCTGGGCAGAGGAGGGGATCACCGAGACATTAAGTCTCGGTTTTTGCGAGGCCAAACGAAACCCTACACCCTCTTGCTGCGGTTGTAAAAAACCAAGCACCCCCGAGACTCTAGGTCTCGGGTTTTTGTTGCGGCTGTAAAACCAACACCACCACCGAGACATAGATGTCTCGGTTTGGTGTACGGTCACTCAACCCGACACCCCCTGTTGAAGTTTTCTGATCGGGGCTGGGCAAGGGAAAGAAACCCACCGAGACCTAAAAATATCTCGGCTGTGACAACCCTAACCCCCCTGCCGAAACAAAATAAAAGAAAAGAAAGCAAAGGTCTTACTGTGATGATTACGAAGCTACCCGGAGAGCTAACAGAATTCTTTTTTTTTTTCTTCTTCCCGGCGGCCAACAACCGAAACCCTAGATTCTATATTTTTTTTTGTGTCGACTGATATGGAAGAAAACGGGTTCCCATTTGTTTTGTGTAGCCAAAATGGGCTAAAGCCCAAGTCCCTTTTCCTTTTATCTTGTTTTAAAAACCGGCCCTTCTACTCTTTTATTTTAATAATATTTTTTTTTAAACTTGTATAATAATAATACTTGTAATAAAATAATACTTGTAATATTTTCTCGCGTTGTTCCGTTGATAATTTCTAGGTGAACGGTTTAAGTAAAATAACTCGCGTATTTATATTTCTCGAATTTGAATACGGGTTTTACAATTCTTCCCCTCTAAAAGAATAATTCGTCCCCGAATTAAGGATACAGCCGTACTGGGTTTTACAATTCTTCCCCTCTAAAAGAAGAATTCGTCCCCGAATTACAAGGTATTTAAGCTGACTGAAGTAAAAGCTGAAATGCTAATAAACTGGACGACATAAAGGCTGAAAAGACATACCCGAATCAAAACTGAAAGTGAGGATAAGAAGTCCGTATAGACTCCTCTGTTTCCCAAGTGGCCTCCCGCTCGGTATGGTTCCTCCACAGGATTTTGACGAAAGGAATGGTCTTCCTTCTCATAACTCGATCCTAGCGATCTAAAACTACTTCGGGTTCCTCGATATAAGATAAATCATCCCGAATCTGATCGAGTGGATAATTTACTTTGTGAAGCTCGTGATAGTTGTACCCCCTGAGTAATGAGACATGAAACACGTTGTGGACGTGTGAAAGCTGAGGCGGCAGCGCCAACCGATACGATACTTCCCCGACGCGTTCAAGGATTTCAAATGGTCCGATGTAGCGAGGGCTAAGTTTGCCTTTGAGGCCGAAACGTCTGACACCGCGTGCGGGTGATACTTTGAGGAACACACGATCCCCAGTCTAAAAAGATAGATCTCTGCGATGCTTGTCGGCGTAACTCTTCTGGCGAGTACGCGCTTCTTGCAGTTTTGCCCTATCGATGGCGACTTTTTCATTGGTCAGTTCTATCAGTTCAGGTCCTTCAATCAAACGTTCTCCAACCTGATCCCAACAAATAGGAGCACGGCAGTTCCTGCCGTATAACATCTCGAATGGAGCACGCTTGATACTAGCATGCCAACTGTTGTTGTAGGCAAACTCAACCAAGCAAATATAGTCATCCCAGTGTCCTGTCCATTCTAATGCACAGGCGCGTAGCATGTCCTCTAAGGTCTGGATGGTACCCTCTGACTGACCGTCCGTCTGTGGATGGAAAGCTGTGCTGAGCTTGAGCCTAGTTCCCCAAGCTTTATGCAAACCTCCCCAGAAATGAGAAGTGAAACGGGGATCCCTATCTGATATAATTTCAGAAGGTGTACCGTATAATCGTACGATCTCCTCGGTGAATAGTTTCGATAATTTACTGACTGCGAAATCTTTACGAATAGGAATGAAATGTGCTTACTTGGTCAAACGATCGACAACTACCCAGATTGCATCGTGTCTCCGCTGAGTCTGTGGTAGTCCGGTGACAAAATCCATAGAGATCTTGTCCCATTTCCACATTGGAATATCTAATGGCTGGAGAAGACCACTGGAACGCTGGTGCTCTATCTTAACCTGCTGACAGGTTAAGCATTTAGACACAAATGTTGCGACATCCTGCTTCATGCCGCTCCACCAGAAATGCTGCTTAAGATCGTGGTACATTTTTGTGGAACCCGGGTGGATAGAGAACGGAGAGCTGTGAGCCTCAGTCATTAAGGCTTCTCTGAGAGCAGGGTCTTCTGGAACGCAGAGTTTGGTACCCTGCCATACAATACCATCGTCATCGATGCGAAATTCGGTCTGCCGGTCAATGTTCTAGACAATCGCCCAGATTTCACCATCATCCTTTTGTGCGGCTTTAATCCTAGAGAGTAAATCTGGTTCTACCCTCAAACTTGCCCAGTATCCCCTTTGTCCGCGTACTAAGAGCTCAATATCATAACGCTCTAAGTCCTGAAGAATTTCTTCCTGAACTTTGATGCCATTTACCATACCTGACTTTCTGCTAAGGGCATCTGCCACTACATTTGCTTTACCTGGGTGATACTGGATATTAGTGTCATAGTCTTTCAGCAGTTCTAACCATCGCCTCTGTCTCGTGTTCAGCTCTCGTTGGGTGAATATGTACTTGAGACTTTTGTGATCGGTGAAGATATCACACGACTCACCGTACAAATAATGCCTCCAGATTTTAAGGGCGAAGACGACTGCTGCGAGCTCTAGATCATGAGTAGGGTAATTTTTCTCATACGGCTTCAGTTGACGCGAAGCATAAGCAATGACTTTCCCATGCTGCATAAGAACACAGCCTAAGCCCTTTCCTGATGCGTCACTGTAAATCTGATAACCACCTGTACCGGATGGAAAAGTAAGTATCGGTGCTGAGATCAATCGATGCTTGAGTTCCTCAAAACTCTTATCTCTCTCCTCGGTCCATATAAACTTCTCACCTTTTCGCATGAGTTGGGTCAATGGTAATGCCAAACGTGAGAAGTTTTCCACAAACCTGCGGTAATAGCCCGCCAACCCAAGAAAACTACGTATCTCCGTGACGGACGTCTGTCTTGGCCATTTGGTGATAGCCTCAACCTTCGCAGGATCCATGGTGATTCCTTCCGCATAAACAATATGGCCTAGAAACGCCACTGTATTCAGCCAAAACTCGCACTTAGAAAATTTAGCATATAATTTTTCTCGTCTGAGAATCTGCAACACTGTACGGAGATGATCCTCATGTTCCTCTTTAGATTTGGAGAAAATAAGGATATCATCGATGAATACAATCACAAACTTGTCTAAGAATTCGTGGAAGACTCGGTTCATCAAGTCCATAAATACTGCAGGTGCATTAGTGAGACCGAATGGCATAACAACAAACTCGTAATGACCGTACCTTGTGCGAAAAGCAGTTTTGGATACATCCTGCTCTTTTACACGCAGCTGATGGTAACCTGATCGTAGATCGATTTTTGAGAAGTTCTTGGCACCCTGAAGCTGATCGAATAAATCGTCAATACGAGGAAGTGGATACCGGTTACGAATAGTGAGCTTATTCAACTCACGGTAGTCAATACACAAACGCATACTACTATCCTTCTTCTTGACAAACAAAACTGGAGCGCCCCATGGTGACACGCTTGGACGAATGAAACCCCTTTCGAGAAGTTCCTGAAGTTGATCTTTCAGTTCCTTAAGCTCTACAGGAGCCATACGGTAAGGAGCTTTAGATACTGGTTCTGCACCTGGAATGAGATCGATGCCAAATTCTACCTCTCGCATGGGAGGTAAACCTGGAAGTTCCTCGGGAAAGACATCTGGAAAGTCTGACACAACTGGCTGATCATGAATTGAAGGTGTCTCCGAAGTCGTGTCATGAACTGTAGCTAAGAAACCCTCACAACCATGATATAGTAAGGTACGAGCCTGTAAAGCTGAAATGATCAGAATATGTTTTCCTGGTAGGAAACCGTGGTGAATAAACTCTGGTGTCTGGACATCACCAAAGATAACCCGGTGAGCATGACAGTCTATGGTGGCATGATGAAACGACAACCAATCCATACCCAAAATTGTAACACCCCAAAATGTGATATGCGGAAGCGGTGAAGCTCGGGGGCTGTTACGTCATAGCATCATAGTTCAAGGTACAAGAGAACGAATCTAAATGAGACGTTTTATAAAAATACCTCGTTGAATTTAAATTAAAAGCATCACAATACGAAAGGTCTCAGTTTCAAAAGATAATGCAGCGGAATGTAAAAGTTTTAAACATCAACGAGATAATAGTTCAAAAGCATAAGTGAATATATGTCCGAAGAGCGGTCATGAATGCATGCGGACTCCAAGTACTTCACGTAGCAGATACAAATCATCATCAAATACCTGAGATAAATGCTAAATTGGGTCAACATAAAGTTGGTGAGAATATAGGTTTCAAGTAAGAATTCATAGTCATACGTTTTCAGATTTCATTTCATGTACACATGCAACTATAGGAGATATAGTGCCAAGTGTAGGATAAATTGGGTGTTCACAATATTTATGATAGCGCTAAGCTCGTGACATCGAAACTAGTGATCCAGTACATGCAATAGATTGCACATATAAATTTGCCCCAAAAGAGTACCTAGCCAAGATAACTCCGTTCATACAAATGGTACACACTCGTCCGGCGTCAGAATGCCCGAGTGGAGGTTGTCAACCCTCAATAGATCTATCCGTAACATAAGAGCTTACTCCAGCAGAGTAACTAACGATTCACGATAGTGGGGACTATGGCTCAAGCAACTTAAGCTATCTCATAAATAGTGTTCACGAAGCGTTCACAGAAAAATAGTTTTACTTGCATTCAGAAGCAAGCATCAATAGCATTCATCACATCCCAAAACATTAAACATAGAAAGCAGTTTAATAGGGAACTATAAACTCACCTCAAGCAACGATACAAACCGCACAAGTATGATCAAATAGGAGTGAGCACTCTAGCAACAACCTAAATATAATACTATAGTTTAGGCGCTAGCAAATAAGTCATAATAATTCGTCACGTACGTTACTCATCGTTCATACATACATTATCTTGTTTAAAAACGTGACTAGTAATTATCGTATCGTTATAAGTATTATCGTATATACTTAGGCAAAAATATTTATTTTTGACTCAACGAAATTTCGACAGCCTTTCGGCGTAAATTTTTAATTTACCAAAATTTATCTTAATAAATTCTCTCAACACGTTTCTCAACGGAATTTCGACAGCCTTTCGGCGTAAAATTTATTTTACCAAAATTTATCTTAATAAATTTTCTCAATACGCTTTTCATAGAAATTTCGGCAGCCTTTCGGCGCCATTTCAAAAATTGCCATTTTTGGTAAGTTCGCAGATCTCGACTCAAAATCCCAAATTTTCAATCAATCTCTCAACCACAACGCTCAACAAATCATTTCTCGCAATGTAACCCAATTTTCACTTTCAACAATATCTATCTAGCGCTTTCGCTTTTCTCAAATCGTTCCCAACAATCATATATAGCATTTAGTACCCATTTCGACACTAAAAACGACTCGGTTTAACTCGAAAACGTCTTTTCGACCACTTTAAAAATATGGACAGCAAGTGTATTTTTAGTATGTCTCAAAAAAATAAGTTTTCCGTCATCAAACTTTAAACGCCCATATCTTTCTCGTTTTAACTCCGTTTTTAGCTTATAATATACCGAAACGAAGGTATTTACTTATATTTTCACAATCTCGTACTAAACTAGTGTCAAAACAATTTTTATAACCCGTTAAACCCCATAAATAATTCGGACAGAATACGACTTTTTCGCACAAACGCGTTTTCGACCATTTTTAAGCGTACCCACTAGTAATAACACTACTACTTCCTTCCAAATACTCATAAACATCATAAAAATCAAAGATTTATTTTCAAGTTCATAAATCACAAAAATATATATGTATATATTTTATAAATCCTTTAATTAAAACCTTTTCATACATAGATTTAAAAGATTTATTCAAAATACTTATAGATCTAAAAATTTATCATGACCAAAATAGTTTTTACCATTTTATTTTCAAGAAAGTAGATGATGAGTAACATATATGCATGAATCTTCAAAGATTATGCATGAAAATGAAAAGATTGAAAAAGGTTTAAGAAATAACCTTGTGTAACGATTCTACGTAACGACGGTAACACGATCTACGCTCTACTCAACAAATAATCAACAACAACAAATCTACAACTTCAAGAATCTTCAACCCAAAACTACTCAAATCAACAAACCATGAATAACCATTCTTCCTTTTGTGTTTTTAAACCTTTGGGTGTATTTGTTTTGTGTTAAATCTTGAAAAAATGAAGCTTTTTTTAAAATTCAACAATGGTGGAAAATGTGTTGTGTGTTTGTGCCGTGTGTTTAGAGAGAGAGAGAGAGGAGAGATTTGTGTTTTTGAATTGTGAAATGTGAAGTGAATTATTTGTGTGATGAGAATGACATTTTAGGGTTTCTTGTTTAGTGGGAAAAATAGACACCAAATTAGCAAAGTGTGTAATTTTGGTTCAAGTATGCATGTGTTGTGTATGGTGGCCGGTTATAATGGGTCCCATGGGGGGTAAATTATTCAAAATTTTTACTTAGGTAATTAGTTAAAAGGTTTAAGGTAAAAAGGTTAATTAGTTTTAGGTAATTAGTGAAAAGTATGCAGTTACGTTTAAAAATGCGTAAAACTTAGAAAATTGACGAAATATATTAATTTTATGATTTTTCGACGAAAACTGACATTTTACGTTTCGTAAAGTGTTTTATGCATGCTTACGACGGTTACTCGTAAAAACGACGTATAATACGAAAACGCGATACGTTAAGTAAATATTCACTGAAAATACGATTTATTACTATAAATGGCAAAAATACTAAAATACATGTTTATAAATACGTATTGGGTTAATTAAATACGCAGTTAATGAAAATAACAATCACGCAGTTAAAATAAAGCAGTTAAACATGTAATTCACAGATAACGAATAATCTCACGGATTATCGTCAATTCATTGACCGTTACAGCAGTCTGGTCAGATTCACAGAAGATTTCAAAACGATGACTGAGCTTAGTGTCAAGTCATCACTTGTCATAAAACAGTTTTTCAGAAAACGCGGGATAACTTCCCGGTTTATACACAGTTCAAGTACATAGTTGACTAAATAAAAAGTCAAAGGGTAAAATGGTCATTTTACAAAGTAAGAAAATTACCAGTTGTTACATCATCCCATTGTTAATGAAGCTTTGTCCTCAAAGCTTAGGAGTGTCATGGGCTCCAGTGTTGTCAAAGAGGCGCGGATATTTCTTGCGAAATTGATCCTCACGCTCCCAGGTGAATTCAGTTCCACGCTTAGAATTCCACCTCACCTTCACGATCGGTATACGACTCTGTTTCAATCATTTGACCTCCCGGTCCATGATTTCAACAGGTTCCTCGACAAATTGCATCTTGTCGTTGATTTGGAGTTCCTCCATCGGTATAACAAGTGTCTCATCAGAAAGGCACTTCTTCAAGTTCGAAACATGAAAAGTGTTGTGCACGCGACTCAATGCTTGGGGTAATTCAAGACGATAGGCTACGGTTCCAACCTTAGCTAAAATCTTGAACGGTCCAATATAACGGGGGTTCAGCTTTCCTCGTTTGCCAAAACGTACCACACCTTTCCAAGGCGATACTTTCAGCATCACTCGGTCTCCTACTTGAAATTCGAGAGGCTTACGTCGAACATCGGCGTAACTCTTCTGACGACCACGGGCTGCTTGAATTCGGCTCTTGATCTGAACGATCTTCTCAGTTGTTTCACGGATTAGTTCGGGTCCAGTAAGTTGGCTATCCCCAACTTCGCTCCAACACACAGGCGAACGACATTTACGACCATACAACGCTTCAAACGGTGCAGCTTTAATACTAGTATGATAACTGTTATTGTAAGAGAATTCCACTAGAGGTAAGTGTCTATCCCATTGTTTTCCAAAGTCCAGTACACACGCGCGCAACATGTCCTCCAGCGTTTGAATAGTTCTCTCACTTTGTCCGTCAGTCTGCGGGTGATAAGCAGTACTCATGTCCAATTGCGTACCCAACGCTTTCTGAAGTGATTTCCAGAATTCTGAAGTAAATCTACCATCTCTATCGGAAATGATCGAGATCGGTATTCCATGCTTAGCGACTACCTCCTTCAGGTATAGTCTCGTAAGCTTATCCATTGAATCATCCTCCTTCATAGCCAAAAAGTGTGCAGATTTCGTAAGTCGATCCACAATTACCCAAATTGTGTCATATCCGTTTGTCGTTTTAGGCAGCTTAGTTACGAAATCCATGGTTATGTTTTCCCACTTCCACATAGGGATTACCGGTTGAACCAACAGTCCAGATGGTTTTTGGTGTTTTGTTTTCACTCTAGCACATGTTAAACATTTCCCTACATAAGTAGCGATTTCAGCTTTCATATTTGGCCACCAATATAGCTTTTTCATATCCTGATACATTTTGTCAGATCCGGGGTGGATCGAATACTTAGATTTATGCGACTCGTGCATAATCACGTTCCTAAGTCCTCCAAATAGTGGCAACCAACTTCTACCATTTAGACGTAGCGTTCCGTTTGTGCTAGTCTCCAATTTCTTAGTAATCATTCCTCCTAGTTTCTCAGCTTCAACGTTTTCAGGCTTAAGGGCTTCGGTTTGTGCTTCACGAATTTGCACAGGTAAGTTCGGGTTAATAATCATAGCTAACGATCTAACTCTACGTGTCAATAATTGTTCCTTTCTGCTTAGTGCATCTGCCACCACATTGGCCTTCCCAGGGTGGTAACGGATTTCACAGTCATAATCACTGAGCAACTCGATCCATCGACGTTGTCTCATGTTCAGTTCCTTTTGGTCAAGAATATGCTGTAAGCTTTTGTGATCAGTGTAGACAACACACTTGGTTCCATACAAGTAGTGTCTCCACAATTTCAAAGCAAATACCACGGCTCCCAGTTCTAAGTCGTGCGTAGTGTAGTTTTTCTCATGCGTTTTCAATTGTCTAGATGCGTACGCAATAACTTTCTTCCTTTGCATCAACACAGCTCCTAATCCTTTTCCTGATGCATCGCAGTAGACCACAAAGTCTTCCGATCCTTCTGGTAACGATAGAATAGGTGCACTACACAACAATTGTTTCAACTTTTGGAATGCTAATTCCTCCTTATCTCCCCATTCGTATTTCACTTTCTTTTGAGTCAACTTTGTCAATGGTTTCGCGATCTTCGAGAACCCCTCGATGAACCTTCTGTAATATCCGGCGAGTCCTAAAAATTGCGAATTTCAGTCGGTGTCGTAGGAGCAGTCCACTCCCTAATTTACGCAATCTTAGCAGGATCAACATGAATCCCATTGTTATCAATAACGTGTCCTAGGAATTGTACTCTTGGCAACCAAAAATCACACTTTGAGAACTTAGCGTACAACTCCTCCTTCTTAAGCAATTCCAATATTATTCTAAGGTGTTCCTCATGTTCTTTCTCATTCCTTGAGTAAATTAGTATGTCATCGATGAACACAATGACAAACTTATCCAAATACGGTTTACACACCCGGTTCATGAGGTCCATAAATACAGCAGGTGCGTTTGTCAAACCAAACGGCATCACTTGGAACTCGTAGTGTCCATACCTTGTCCTAAAAGCAGTCTTAGCAACATCTTCCTCACGAACTCTCAATTGGTGATAACCAGACCTAAGGTCAATCTTTGAGTAAACACTCGATCCTTGTAATTGGTCAAACAAATCATCGATTCTAGGTAACGGATAACGGTTCTTGATGGTAAGTTTGTTCAACTCACGATAGTCGATACACATTCGAAAACTTCCATCCTTTTTCTTTACAAATAAGACCGGAGCTCCCCAGGGTGAAGAACTTGGTCTTATGAATCCTTTATCAGTCAACTCTTGTAGTTGCGTTGATAGTTCTTGCATTTCCGATGGTGCTAAACGGTAAGGCGCTCGAGCAACAGGCGCTGCTCCCGGTATTAAATCGATCTGGAATTCAACTTGTCTAGCCGGCGGCAATCCAGGCAAATCTTCGGGAAATACTTCCGGAAAATCCCGTACGATACGTACATCTTCCAACCGCTTTTCTTCCGTCCGCTTTTCCGTAACACGGGCTAAGAATACGTGGCAACCTTCCGACAGCAACTTCTGAGCCTTGATACGCGAAATAATGTTCAGGCGTGATTTCCCTTTTCCCTTACATCCAACTCCTTGTACCTCCAAAACTCCATCTCCATATGGTAAACGAACAACCTTCTCGTCACAGATAATCGTAGCACGGTATCTCGATAACCAGTCCATTCCGATAATTACGTCAAAACTCCCTAATTCGACAGGCATAAGATCAACAACGAAAGGACGACCTAAAAGATTCAAAGTACATCCGCGAAGGATAGTGTCGGCTTCTATCAACTTTCCATTAGCTAACTCAATAGTGTACTTAGTGTCTAAAGGCGAAGGGGTCATATCAATTAAGGCACTAAAGGCAGTCGACACAAAACTCCTATCGGCTCCAGTATCAAATAAAATAGAAGCATAACGATCGTTGAGAAGAAACGTACCCGTAACGACGTCGGGGTTTTCTTGTGTCTCTCCTCCTCCTATCACATAAACTCTTCCACGAGCTTCCCCAGCCTTAGCAATTTTTCCTTGGTCCTTGTTCTTTTTCTTTGGGCACTCATTGCTGTAGTGTCCCTTTTGCTGGCATTCGAAACAGGTGACATTGGCTTTCGGGTTCTGTGGTGACTTACAGTCTCTAGCAATGTGTCCGGTTTTCTTGCAGTTGTGACACTGTACATTGCATTGTCCATTGTGGTGACGCTTGCATCGATTGCACAGAGGTAACGTCCCATTGTACACTCCCTTTTCCCCAGTACCAGCAGTGTACGCTTTCACAGTGTCTTACCTTTTATTTAGATTGTTCCCATGGTTGTTCCTTTGGTTATTACCCCACTTTCTCTTGTTGTCCGCGGCATACCCAGCATTTGCTCGAACAACTTGATCCATTAGCCTATGAGCCATCCTTATAGCATCACTAACCTTAGTCGGTCCAGACGACGTCACATTCCCTTGAACTCTACCAGGTAAACCCCAAATGTAGCGCTCAACTTTCTTTTCCTCATCCGGAACCATTGCAGGACATAGCAAACATAACTCTTGGAATCTCCTTGTATACGCCCCAATGTCATTGTTCCTCACAGTCAAATTCCACAGTTCAATTTCCATTTTCTGAATTTCATTACGAGGACAGTATTCCTTAGTCAACAACTTCTTGAGTTCCTCCCAAGTCATTCCATACGCCTCCTCGGCTCCAACAGTTTGCACATGGGTGTTCCACCATGTCAACGCTCCAGCAGCTAAAGTACAAGTAGCATAAGTCACTTGGGTTTCAACAGTACATCCACTTACGCGGAACACCGATTCCATCTTTTCAACCCATCGAGCTAATCCAACAGCTCCTTCAGTACCATTGAAATTCAGAGTGTCACAATTCCTAAAGTCCTTGTAAGTGCATGGTTTAGGTGGTCGGTTCTCAACAACGTTCCGCGGTGCTTGGTTCACGTTGTTGTTGGCTTGTACGTTTGCCAAAGCGGCAGTCACTCGTTGCGTAATCAGTGCTTCCAATTGTGCGTCAGTCATACCATTACGCGTGTTCACCATTGTTTCTCTGCGTTAAGACAACAATGCAAATAAGGTTCAAGCACGAATATACACGTTATATATTTCTATGCTAATGATACAAAATTACGATACAACAATCATAATAAAGATAGTCAATAACCAAAGTCATAAGATCACATTCTCATTCAAAATAAGAATATCCAATACAAGTACATAGTCATAAAATAAGAGTTATGATCACATCTAGTCTAGTCCAACTAACCGAGTACTACTCTAGTTTAGTGAATACAATGCCCAAAAGATAAAAGATGTAATCTACTCTAGAATTCAGCACGATAACGATAACACTCTAACCATGACGACGACGACGACGCTCACAATCAGTACATCTCGGTGAAGCACCCCTCGTAGTGTCTCCACCACGAAGTGTCTCTAACTCACTCCTCAAAGCAACAATATCCTCAAGAGCAGTATCCAACAACTCTTGTCTATCCTCACGATCCTCTAGCAAATCCCACACTGCATCCTCAAGTCGACGAAAACGAACAGCATCGGAATCCCTAGCAGATCCTATCATGATAACACATGACCTACGTCTAGAAGACTCTCCATCATGATGTGCAGATGGTGTAGAAGCAGTAGTCATAGCACGACTCCCATGAGTAGGCGATGTCTCTGGTATAGCAGGTGGATCAGACATACGAACCCTCTTCCGCGTGTATGACGAGTCAGAATCGGATGCAGCTCTAGTCCTAACGCCAGATGGTCCAGCTCCATCAGCAGGTGGTACGGTATCATCAGAATCACTATAAACCTCAGCAGTCGGTGTACCCCATAATGCTTCCCGCTGCTCTCTAAACCTCTGATGTGGAACAGTAGACTTCTTCTTCAGGTTGGACGTCTTCCTAATCGCAGTCCTCCTACTAGGCTCAGCTTCCTCAGATACAACAGTCAAATCACGGTCAGCAGTACGAGTCATCAATCCATGATGAGCAGGAAAGTCGGGATGTCCCTCATCATCCGACACCAGTGGAAACTCAACTCTAGCCTCATCATCAGTAACCTCAATATCCTCATCAACCTCGACACCCATATCATCCTCATCCTCTCGATCAACCTCATATCCATCCATGTCCTCATCCTCAGCATCCATACCATCTCCATCCTCATCACCCATATCATCTCCATCCTCAAGTCCTAACACAGGCAACGGCGATCTAATCGGTCCAGGAGAAGCAATCTCCATGCCATCACTCTCTACCTCATCATCAACATCCTCTGGATAATCTATCGGATTACCCTCCCTATCATCCTCACTATCACTGACCCACTCAATCAAAGTACGATGCACAATAGGCGGCATCCCATCAACAACGTTAGAAGTGTCAGACAACACAGCAGGCTCACCCTCGTCATCCTCCTCTGGTTCCTCGTCAGAATCATACTCCTCATCTTCCTCCTCAGGATCGGCCTCCTCAGGAGCATCCTGCGGCTCAACATGATCCGGTACCATCTCAACCTCGTCTTCCCACTCTTCGTCGGCAGAATCGGGCTGGTAAGAAACAGTAGATGACGACATAACCTGCAACAACCAAAATGCGTATTAAGTAGTTGTAGGGTATGCATGAAATAATCATGTATGGAAATTAAAGTATGCAAATCTGAGAAGTGCATATGTATATAATACATATTACGTATTACATAATATATATTACTTATACTTATAGTGTGATCCTACGTAATACATTACGTAGTACACATATATACAGAGTAACAAGTAGCCATATCGGTTATAGTCTAGGCCTAAGATGCAAACCTAGTTCTCTATAACCAAGGCTCTGATTACCAATTCTGTAACACCCCAAAATGTGATATGCGGAAGCGGTGAAGCTCGGGGGCTATTACGTCATAGCATCATAGTTCAAGGTACAAGAGAACGACTCTAAATGAGACGTTTTATAAAAATACCTCGTTGAATTTAAATTAAAAGCATCACAATACGAAAGGTCTCAGTTTCAAAAGATAATGCAGTGGAATGTAAAAGTTTTAAACATCAACGAGATAATAGTTCAAAAGCATAAGTGAATAAATGTCCGAAGAGCGGTCATGAATGCATGCGGACTCCAAGTACTTCACGTAGCAGATACAAATCATCATCAAATACCTGAGATAAATGCTAAATTGGGTCAACATAAAGTTGGTGAGAATATAGGTTTCAAGTAAGAATTCATAGTCATACATTTTCAGATTTCATTTCATGTACACATGCAACTATAGGAGATATAGTGCCAAGTGTAGGATAAATTGGGTGTTCACAATATTTATGATAGCGCTAAGCTCGTGACATCGAAACTAGTGATCCAGTACATGCAATAGATTGCACATATAAATTTGCCCCAAAAGAGTACCTAGCCAAGATAACTCCGTTCATACAAATGGTACACACTCGTCCGGCGTCAGAATGCCCGAGTGGAGGTTGTCAACCCTCAATAGATCTATCCGTAACATAAGAGCTTACTCCAGCAGAGTAACTAACGATTTACGATAGTGGGGACTATGGCTCAAGCAACTTAAGCTATCTCATAAATAGTGTTCACGAAGCGTTCACAGAAAAATAGTTTTACTTGCATTCAGAAGCAAGCATCAATAGCATTCATCACATCCCAAAACATTAAACATAGAAAGCAGTTTAATAGGGAACTATAAACTCACCTCAAGCAACGATACAAACCGCACAAGTATGATCAAATAGGAGTGAGCACTCTAGCAACAACCTAAATATAATACTATAGTTTAGGCGCTAGCAAATAAGTCATAATAATTCGTCACGTACGTTACTCATCGTTCATACATACATTATCTTGTTTAAAAACGTGACTAGTAATTATCGTATCGTTATAAGTATTATCGTATATACTTAGGCAAAAATATTTATTTTTGACTCAACGAAATTTCGACAGCCTTTCGGCGTAAATTTTTAATTTACCAAAATTTATCTTAATAAATTCTCTCAACACGTTTCTCAGCGGAATTTCGACAGCCTTTCGGCGTAAAATTTATTTTACCAAAATTTATCTTAATAAATTTTCTCAATACGCTTTTCATAGAAATTTCGGCAGCCTTTCGGCGCCATTTCAAAAATTGCCATTTTTGGTAAGTTCCCAAATCTCGACTCAAAATCCCAAATTTTCAATCAATCTCTCAACCACAACGCTCAACAAATCATTTCTCGCAATGTAACCCAATTTTCACTTTCAACAATATCTATCTAGCGCTTTCGCTTTTCTCAAATCGTTCCCAACAATCATATATAGCATTTAGTACCCATTTCGACACTAAAAACGACTCGGTTTAACTCGAAAACGTCTTTTCGACCACTTTAAAAATATGGACAGCAAGTGTATTTTTAGTATGTCTCAAAAAAATAAGTTTTCCGTCATCAAACTTTAAACGCCCATATCTTTCTCGTTTTAACTCCGTTTTTAGCTTATAATATACCGAAACGAAGGTATTTACTTATATTTTCACAATCTCGTACTAAACTAGTGTCAAAACAATTTTTACAACCCGTTAAACCCCATAAATAATTCGGACAGAATACGACTTTTTCGCACAAACGCGTTTTCGACCATTTTTATGCGTACCCACTAGTAATAACACTACTACTTCCTTCCAAATACTCATAAACATCATAAAAATCAAAGATTTATTTTCAAGTTCATAAATCACAAAAATATATATGTATATATTTTATAAATCCTTTAACTAAAACCTTTTCATACATAGATTTAAAAGATTTATTCAAAATACTTATAGATCTAAAAATTTATCATGACCAAAATAGTTTTTACCATTTTATTTTCAAGAAAGTAGATGATGAGTAACATATATGCATGAATCTTCAAAGATTATGCATGAAAATGAAAAGATTGAAAAAGGTTTAAGAAATAACCTTGTGTAACGATTCTACGTAACGACGGTAACACGATCTACGCTCTACTCAACAAATAATCAACAACAACAAATCTACAACTTCAAGAATCTTCAACCCAAAACTACTCAAATCAACAAACCATGAATAACCATTCTTCCTTTTGTGTTTTTAAACCTTTGGGTGTATTTGTTTTGTGTTAAATCTTGAAAAAATGAAGCTTTTTTTAAAATTCAACAATGGTGGAAAATGTGTTGTGTGTTTGTGCCGTGTGTTTAGAGAGAGAGAGAGGAGAGATTTGTGTTTTTGAATTGTGAAATGTGAAGTGAATTATTTGTGTGATGAGAATGACATTTTAGGGTTTCTTGTTTAGTGGGAAAAATAGACACCAAATTAGCAAAGTGTGTAATTTTGGTTCAAGTATGCATGTGTTGTGTATGGTGGCCGGTTATAATGGGTCCCATGGGGGGTAAATTATTCAAAATTTTTACTTAGGTAATTAGTTAAAAGGTTTAAGGTAAAAAGGTTAATTAGTTTTAGGTAATTAGTGAAAAGTATGCAGTTACGTTTAAAAATGCGTAAAACTTAGAAAATTGACGAAATATATTAATTTTATGATTTTTCGACGAAAACTGACATTTTACGTTTCGTAAAGTGTTTTATGCATGCTTACGACGGTTACTCGTAAAAACGACGTATAATACGAAAACGCGATACGTTAAGTAAGTATTCACTGAAAATACGATTTATTACTATAAATGGCAAAAATACTAAAATACATGTTTATAAATACGTACTGGGTTAATTAAATACGCAGTTAATGAAAATAACAATCACGCAGTTAAAATAAAGCAGTTAAACACGTAATTCACAGATAACGAATAATCTCACGGATTATCGTCAATTCATTGACCGTTACAGCAGTCTGGTCAGATTCACAGAAGATTTCAAAACGATGACTGAGCTCAGTGTCAAGTCATCACTTGTCATAAAACAGTTTTTCAGAAAACGCGGGATAACTTCCCGGTTTATACACAGTTCAAGTACATAGTTGACTAAATAAAAAGTCAAAGGGTAAAATGGTCATTTTACAAAGTAAGAAAATTACCAGTTGTTACATCATCCCATTGTTAATGAAGCTTTGTCCTCAAAGCTTAGGAGTGTCATGGGCTCCAGTGTTGTCAAAGAGGCGCGGATATTTCTTGCGAAATTGATCCTCACGCTCCCAGGTGAATTCAGGTCCACGCTTAGAATTCCACCTCACCTTCACGATCGGTATACGACTCTTTTTCAATCGTTTGACCTCCCGGTCCATGATTTCAACAGGTTCCTCGAAAAATTGCATCTTGTCGTTGATTTGGAGTTCCTCCATCGGTATAACAAGTGTCTCATCAGAAAGGCACTTCTTCAAGTTCGAAACATGAAAAGTGTTGTGCACGCGACTCAATGCTTGGGGTAATTCAAGACGATAGGCTACGGTTCCAACCTTAGCTAAAATCTTGAACGGTCCAATATAACGGGGGTTCAGCTTTCCTCGTTTGCCAAAACGTACCACACCTTTCCAAGGCGATACTTTCAGCATCACTCGGTCTCCTACTTGAAATTCGAGAGGCTTACGTCGAACATCGGCGTAACTCTTCTGACGATCACGGGCTGCTTGAATTCGGCTCTTGATCTGAACGATCTTCTCAGTTGTTTCACGGATTAGTTCGGGTCCAGTAAGTTGGCTATCCCCAACTTCGCTCCAACACACAGGCGAACGACATTTACGACCATACAACGCTTCAAACGGTGCAGCTTTAATACTAGTATGATAACTGTTATTGTAAGAGAATTCCACTAGAGGTAAGTGTCTATCCCATTGTTTTCCAAAGTCCAGTACACACGCGCGCAACATGTCCTCCAGCGTTTGAATAGTTCTCTCACTTTGTCCGTCAGTCTGCAGGTGATAAGCAGTACTCATGTCCAATTGCGTACCCAACGCTTTCTGAAGTAATTTCCAGAATTCTGAAGTAAATCTACCATCTCTATCGGAAATGATCGAGATCGGTATTCCATGCTTAGCGACTACCTCCTTCAGGTATAGTCTCGTAAGCTTATCCATTGAATCGTCCTCCTTCATAGCCAAAAAGTGTGCAGATTTCGTAAGTCGATCCACAATTACCCAAATTGTGTCATATCCGTTTGTCGTTTTAGGCAGCTTAGTTACGAAATCCATGGTTATGTTTTCCCACATCCACATAGGGATTACCGGTTGAACCAACAGTCCAGATGGTTTTTGGTGTTTTGTTTTCACTCTAGCACATGTTAAACATTTCCCTACGTAAGTAGCGATTTCAGCTTTCATATTTGGCCACCAATATAGCTTTTTCATATCCTGATACATTTTGTCAGATCCGGGGTGGATCGAATACTTAGATTTATGCGACTCGTGCATAATCACGTTCCTAAGTCCTCCAAATAGTGGCAACCAACTTCTACCATTTAGACGTAGCGTTCCGTTTGTGCTAGTCTCCAATTTCTTAGTAATCATTCCTCCTAGTTTCTCAGATTCAACGTTTTCAGGCTTAAGGGCTTCGGTTTGTGCTTCACGAATTTGCACAGGTAAGTTCGGGTTAATAATCATAGCTAACGATCTAACTCTACGTGTCAATAATTGTTCCTTTCTGCTTAGTGCATCTGCCACTACATTGGCCTTCCCAGGGTGGTAACGGATTTCACAGTCATAATCACTGAGAAACTCGATCCATCGACGTTGTATCATGTTCAGTTCCTTTTGGTCAAGAATATGCTGTAAGCTTTTGTGATCAGTGTAGACAACACACTTGGTTCCATACAAGTAGTGTCTCCACAATTTCAAAGCAAATACCACGGCTCCCAGTTCTAAGTCGTGCGTAGTGTAGTTTTTCTCATGCGTTTTCAATTGTCTAGATGCGTACGCAATAACTTTCTTCCTTTGCATCAACACAGCTCCTAATCCTTTTCCTGATGCATCGCAGTAGACCACAAAGTCTTCCGATCCTTCTGGTAACGATAGAATAGGTGCACTACACAACAATTGTTTCAACTTTTGGAATGCTAATTCCTCCTTATCTCCCCATTCGTATTTCACTTTCTTTTGAGTCAACTTTGTCAATGGTTTCGCGATCTTCGAGAACCCCTCGATGAACCTTCTGTAATATCCGGCGAGTCCTAAAAATTGGCGAATTTCAGTCGGTGTCGTAGGAGCAGTCCACTCCCTAATTGACTCAATCTTAGCAGGATCTACATGAATCCCATTGTTATCAATAACGTGTCCTAGGAATTGTACTCTTGGCAACCAAAAATCACACTTTGAGAACTTAGCGTACAACTCCTCCTTCTTAAGCAATTCCAATATTATTCTAAGGTGTTCCTCATGTTCTTTCTCATTCCTTGAGTAAATTAGTATGTCATCGATGAACACAATGACAAACTTATCCAAATACGGTTTACACACCCGGTTCATGAGGTCCATAAATACAGCAGGTGCGTTTGTCAAACAAAACGGCATCACTTGGAACTCGTAGTGTCCATACCTTGTCCTAAAAGCAGTCTTAGCAACATCTTCCTCACGAACTCTCAATTGGTGATAACCAGACCTAAGGTCAATCTTTGAGTAAACACTCGATCCTTGTAATTGGTCAAACAAATCATCGATTCTAGGTAACGGATAACGGTTCTTGATGGTAAGTTTGTTCAACTCACGATAGTCGATACACATTCGAAAACTTCCATCCTTTTTCTTTACAAATAAGACCGGAGCTCCCCAGGGTGAAGAACTTGGTCTTATGAATCCTTTATCAGTCAACTCTTGTAGTTGCGTTGATAGTTCTTGCATTTCCGATGGTGCTAAACGGTAAGGCGCTCGAGCAACAGGCGCTGCTCCCGGTATTAAATCGATCTGGAATTCAACTTGTCTAGCCGGCGGCAATCCAGGCAAATCTTCGGGAAATACTTCCGGAAAATCCCGTACGATACGTACATCTTCCAACCGCTTTTCTTCCGTCCGCTTTTCCGTAACACGGGCTAAGAATACGTGGCAACCTTCCGACAGCAACTTCTGAGCCTTGATACGCGAAATAATGTTCAGTCGTGATTTCCCTTTTCCCTTACATCCAACTCCTTGTACCTCCAAAACTCCATCTCCATATGGTAAACGAACGACCTTCTCGTCACAGATAATCGTAGCACGGTATCTCGATAACCAGTCCATTCCGATAATTACGTCAAAACTCCCTAATTCGACAGGCATAAGATCAACAACGAAAGGACGACCTAAAAGATTCAAAGTACATCCGCGAAGGATAGTGTCGGCTTCTATCAACTTTCCATTAGCTAACTCAATAGTGTACTTAGTGTCTAAAGGCGAAGGGGTCATATCAATTAAGGCACTAAAGGCAGTCGACACAAAACTCCTATCGGCTCCAGTATCAAATAAAATAGAAGCATAACGATCGTTGAGAAGAAACGTACCCGTAACGACGTCGGGGTTTTCTTGTGTCTCTCCTCCTCCTATCACATAAACTCTTCCACGAGCTTCCCCAGCCTTAGCAATTTTTCCTTGGTCCTTGTTCTTTTTCTTTGGGCACTCATTGTTGTAGTGTCCCTTTTGCTGGCATTCGAAACAGGTGACATTGGCTTTCGGGTTCTGTGGTGACTTACAGTCTCTAGCAATGTGTCCGGTTTTCTTGCAGTTGTGACACTGTACATTGCATTGTCCATTGTGGTGACGCTTGCATCGATTGCACAGAGGTAACGTCCCATTGTACACTCCCTTTTCCCCAGTACCAGCAGTGTACGCTTTCACAGTGTCTTGCCTTTTATTCGGATTGTTCCCATGGTTGTTCCTTTGGTTATTACCCCACTTTCTCTTGTTGTCCGCGGCATACCCAGCATTTGCTCGAACAACTTGATCCATTAGACTATGAGCCATCCTTATAGCATCACTAACCTTAGTCGGTCCAGACGACGTCACATTCCCTTGAACTCTACCAGGTAAACCCCAAATGTAGCGCTCAACTTTCTTTTCCTCATCCGGAACCATTGCAGGACATAGCAAACATAACTCTTGGAATCTCCTTGTATACGCCCCAATGTCATTGTTCCTCACAGTCAAATTCCACAGTTCAATTTCCATTTTCTGAATTTCATTACGAGGACAGTATTCCTTAGTCAACAACTTCTTGAGTTCCTCCCAAGTCATTCCATACACCTCCTCGGCTCCAACAGTTTGCACATGGGTGTTCCACCATGTCAACGCTCCAGCAGCTAA
This sequence comes from Glebionis coronaria, assembly GCA_025667525.1. Classification (NCBI taxonomy): domain Eukaryota; kingdom Viridiplantae; phylum Streptophyta; class Magnoliopsida; order Asterales; family Asteraceae; genus Glebionis; species Glebionis coronaria. The sequence continues at coordinate 543,864,700 of CM046878.1, forward strand.
AGTACAAGTAGCATAAGTCACTTGGGTTTCAACAGTACATCCACTTACGCGGAACACCGATTCCATCTTTTCAACCCATCGAGCTAATCCAACAGCTCCTTCAGTACCATTGAAATTCAGAGTGTCACAATTCCTAAAGTCCTTGTAAGTGCATGGTTTAGGTGGTCGGTTCTCAACAACGTTCGGCGGTGCTTGGTTCACGTTGTTGTTGGCTTGTACGTTTGCCAAAGCGGCAGTCACTCGTTGCGTAATCAGTGCTTCCAATTGTGCGTCAGTCATACCATTACGCGTGTTCACCATTGTTTCTCTGCGTTAAGACAACAATGCAAATAAGGTTCAAGCACGAATATACACGTTATATATTTCTATGCTAATGATACAAAATTACGATACAACAATCATAATAAAGATAGTCAATAACCAAAGTCATAAGATCACATTCTCATTCAAAATAAGAATATCCAATACAAGTACATAGTCATAAAATAAGAGTTATGATCACATCTAGTCTAGTCCAACTAACCGAGTACTACTCTAGTTTAGTGAATACAATGCCCAAAAGATAAAAGATGTAATCTACTCTAGAATTCAGCACGATAACGATAACACTCTAACCATGACGACGACGACGACGCTCACAATCAGTACATCTCGGTGAAGCACCCCTCGTAGTGTCTCCACCACGAAGTGTCTCCAACTCACTCCTCAAAGCAACAATATCCTCAAGAGCAGTATCCAACAACTCTTGTCTATCCTCACGATCCTCTAGCAAATCCCACACTGCATCCTCAAGTCGACGAAAACGAACAGCATCGGAATCCCTAGCAGATCCTATCATGATAACACATGACCTACGTCTAGAAGACTCTCCATCATGATGTGCAGATGGTGTAGAAGCAGTAGTCATAGCACGACTCCCATGAGTAGGCGATGTCTCTGGTATAGCAGGTGGATCAGACATACGAACCCTCTTCCGCGTGTATGACGAGTCAGAATCGGATGCAGCTCTAGTCCTAACGCCAGATGGTCCAACTCCATCAGCAGGTGGTACGGTATCATCAGAATCACTATAAACCTCAGCAGTCGGTGTACCCCATAATGCTTCCCGCTGCTCTCTAAACCTCTGATGTGGAACAGTAGACTTCTTCTTCAGGTTGGACGTCTTCCTAATCGCAGTCCTCCTACTAGGCTCAGCTTCCTCAGATACAACAGTCAAATCACGGTCAGCAGTACGAGTCATCAATCCATGATGAGCAGGAAAGTCGGGATGTCCCTCATCATCCGACACCAGTGGAAACTCAACTCTAGCCTCATCATCAGTAACCTCAATATCCTCATCAACCTCGACACCCATATCATCCTCATCCTCTCGATCAACCTCATATCCATCCATGTCCTCATCCTCAGCATCCATACCATCTCCATCCTCATCACCCATATCATCTCCATCCTCAAGTCCTAACACAGGCAACGGCGATCCAATCGGTCCAGGAGAAGCAATCTCCATGCCATCACTCTCTACCTCATCATCAACATCCTCTGGATAATCTATCGGATTACCCTCCCTATCATCCTCACTATCACTGACCCACTCAATCAAAGTACGATGCACAATAGGCGGCATCCCATCAACAACGTCAGAAGTGTCAGACAACACAGCAGGCTCACCCTCGTCATCCTCCTCCGGTTCCTCGTCAGAATCATACTCCTCATCTTCCTCCTCAGGATCGGCCTCCTCAGGAGCATCCTGCGGCTCAACATGATCCGGTACCATCTCAACCTCGTCTTCCCACTCTTCGTCGGCAGAATCGGGCTGGTAAGAAACAGTAGATGACGACATAACCTGCAACAACCAAAATGCGTATTAAGCAGTTGTAGGGTATGCATGAAATAATCATGTATGGAAATTAAAGTATGCAAATCTGAGAAGTGCATATGTATATAATACATATTACGTATTACATAATATATATTACTTATACTTATAGTGTGATCCTACGTAATACATTACGTAGTACACATATATACAGAGTAACAAGTAGCCATATCGGTTATAGTCTAGGCCTAAGATGCAAACCTAGTTCTCTATAACCAAGGCTCTGATTACCAATTCTGTAACACCCCAAAATGTGATATGCGGAAGCGGTGAAGCTCGGGGGCTGTTACGTCATAGCATCATAGTTCAAGGTACAAGAGAACGACTCTAAATGAGACGTTTTATAAAAATACCTCGTTGAATTTAAATTAAAAGCATCACAATACGAAAGGTCTCAGTTTCAAAAGATAATGCAGCGGAATGTAAAAGTTTTAAACATCAACGAGATAATAGTTCAAAAGCATAAGTGAATAAATGTCCGAAGAGCGGTCATGAATGCATGCGGACTCCAAGTACTTCACGTAGCAGATACAAATCATCATCAAATACCTGAGATAAATGCTAAATTGGGTCAACATAAAGTTGGTGAGAATATAGGTTTCAAGTAAGAATTCATAGTCATACGTTTTCATATTTCATTTCATGTACACATGCAACTATAGGAGATATAGTGCCAAGTGTAAGATAAATTGGGTGTTCACAATATTTATGATAGCGCTAAGCTCGTGACATCGAAACTAGTGATCCAGTACATGCAATAGATTGCACATATAAATTTGCCCCAAAAGAGTACCTAGCCAAGATAACTCCGTTCATACAAATGGTACACACTCGTCCGGCGTCAGAATGCCCGAGTGGAGGTTGTCAACCCTCAATAGATCTATCGGTAACATAAGAGCTTACTCCAGCAGAGTAACTAACGATTCACGATAGTGGGGACTATGGCTCAAGCAACTTAAGCTATCTCATAAATAGTGTTCACGAAGCGTTCACAGAAAAATAGTTTTACTTGCATTCAGAAGCAAGCATCAATAGCATTCATCACATCCCAAAACATTAAACATAGAAAGCAGTTTAATAGGGAACTATAAACTCACCTCAAGCAACGATACAAACCGCACAAGTATGATCAAATAGGAGTGAGCACTCTAGCAACAACCTAAATATAATACTATAGTTTAGGCGCTAGCAAATAAGTCATAATAATTCGTCACGTACGTTACTCATCGTTCATACATACATTATCTTGTTTAAAAACGTGACTAGTAATTATCGTATCGTTATAAGTATTATCGTATATACTTAGGCAAAAATATTTATTTTTGACTCAACGAAATTTCGACAGCCTTTCGGCGTAAATTTTTAATTTACCAAAATTTATCTTAATAAATTCTCTCAACACGTTTCTCAACGGAATTTCGACAGCCTTTCGGCGTAAACTTTATTTTACCAAAATTTATCTTAATAAATTTTCTCAATACGCTTTTCATAGAAATTTCGGCAGCCTTTCGGCGCCATTTCAAAAATTGCCATTTTTGGTAAGTTCCCAAATCTCGACTCAAAATCCCAAATTTTCAATCAATCTCTCAACCACAACGCTCAACAAATCATTTCGCGCAATGTAACCCAATTTTCACTTTCAACAATATCTATCTAGCGCTTTCGCTTTTCTCAAATCGTTCCCAACAATCATATATAGCATTTAGTACCCATTTCGACACTAAAAACGACTCGGTTTAACTCGAAAACGTCTTTTCGACCACTTTAAAAATATGGACAGCAAGTGTATTTTTAGTATGTCTCAAAAAAAATAAGTTTTCCGTCATCAAACTTTAAACGCCCATATCTTTCTCGTTTTAACTCCGTTTTTAGCTTATAATATACCGAAACGAAGGTATTTACTTATATTTTCACAATCTCGTACTAAACTAGTGTCAAAACAATTTTTACAACCCGTTAAACCCCATAAATAATTCGGACAGAATACGACTTTTTCGCACAAACGCGTTTTCGACCATTTTTAAGCGTACCCACTAGTAATAACACTACTACTTCCTTCCAAATACTCATAAACATCATAAAAATCAAAGATTTATTTTCAAGTTCATAAATCACAAATATATATGTATATATTTTATAAATCCTTTAATTAAAACCTTTTCATACATAGATTTAAAAGATTTATTCAAAATACTTATAGATCTAAAAATTTATCATGACCAAAATAGTTTTTACCATTTTATTTTCAAGAAAGTAGATGATGAGTAACATATATGCATGAATCTTCAAAGATTATGCATGAAAATGAAAAGATTGAAAAAGGTTTAAGAAATAACCTTGTGTAACGATTCTACGTAACGACGGTAACACGATCTACGCTCTACTCAACAAATAATCAACAACAACAAATCTACAACTTCAAGAATCTTCAACCCAAAACTACTCAAATCAACAAACCATGAATAACCATTCTTCCTTTTGTGTTTTTAAACCTTTGGGTGTATTTGTTTTGTGTTAAATCTTGAAAAAATGAAGCTTTTTTTAAAATTCAACAATGGTGGAAAATGTGTTGTGTGTTTGTGCCGTGTGTTTAGAGAGAGAGAGATGAGAGATTTGTGTTTTTGAATTGTGAAATGTGAAGTGAATTATTTGTGTGATGAGAATGACATTTTAGGGTTTCTTGTTTAGTGGGAAAAATAGACACCAAATTAGCAAAGTGTGTAATTTGGTTCAAGTATGCATGTGTTGTGTATGGTGGCCGGTTATAATGGGTCCCATGGGGGGTAAATTATTCAAAATTTTTACTTAGGTAATTAGTTAAAAGGTTTAAGGTAAAAAGGTTAATTAGTTTTAGGTAATTAGTGAAAAGTATGCAGTTACGTTTAAAAATGCGTAAAACTTAGAAAATTGACGAAATATATTAATTTTATGATTTTTCGACGAAAACTGACATTTTACGTTTCGTAAAGTGTTTTATGCATGCTTACGACGGTTACTCGTAAAAACGACGTATAATACGAAAACGCGATACGTTAAGTAAATATTCACTGAAAATACGATTTATTACTATAAATGGCAAAAATACTAAAATACATGTTTATAAATACGTACTGGGTTAATTAAATACGCAGTTAATGAAAATAACAATCACGCAGTTAAAATAAAGCAGTTAAACACGTAATTCACAGATAACGAATAATCTCACGGATTATCGTCAATTCATTGACCGTTACAGCAGTCTGGTCAGATTCACAGAAGATTTCAAAACGATGACTGAGCTCAGTGTCAAGTCATCACTTGTCATAAAACAGTTTTTCAGAAAACGCGGGATAACTTCCCGGTTTATACACAGTTCAAGTACATAGTTGACTAAATAAAAAGTCAAAGGGTAAAATGGTCATTTTACAAAGTAAGAAAATTACCAGTTGTTACAAAAATAACATCGAATTCACACATATCTAAAGGAAGTGCACTGACTGGACGGATTTTATCATCAAACTCAAGAGGGAGATCCTTATATACTTGGGTAATGAGTACAGAGTCTCGCATGGGGGTAGATATACTAAGTACACTGTCTAGTGGCGTAGGGGTCATGTTTATTTTAACAGCATATGTAGTAGATATAACTGAGTGGGTGGCGCCTGTATCGAAAAGCACGCATGCAGACTGTCCGTGTATAAACAAAATGCCAGTAATGGTACCTGTGGTCTTATTTGCTTGTTCACGGGTAGTAGTGTAGACACGACCAGTAGTTGGTGGTATCGGTGGTGGCGGAGGTAACATCTGAGGAGTCTGGCCTGAGGTACTAGCAGCATTCCCGCTCTTACAATCCCTCTTCAGATGGCCCGGCTGGCCACACTGAAAACAACCACTTGTACCACGACGGCACGGTCCCGTGTGTTTCTTTCCACATGTGATGCAAGTGGGATAAGTATACACGGTAGAAGCAGCTCTGGTTTGCTGAGAACCTGATTTACGATGAAAAACACGTGTCACGATTCTGATATCTTAACCTGAAATAAGGTTATCTGACTGAAATTAAAATTACCAGAATTTGTCGGTCGGGCAACCTGTTGACCCCTGTTGTTTTGGTCACGCCCCTGTCCAGCATCTCTGTTGGAATTTACAAATAAATTTAAGATCTATTTTACACGATAGTTTAATATTTCTGGAGCTTAAAGACTCACCTGTAGCTGCCAGATGAGTTGGAGCTGCCGCGGTAATTATCACCGCTGTTCCTCTTATCTGACCGATTACGATCATATGACTGACTGTGGTTCCTGTAGTTCTGATGCGGAGTAGCCGATTGGGATCGGTCTCCTCCTCTGTGTCTGTAAGATTATAATAACATATAAGTTGACAAGCAATAATGGGGCTAAATTGTTTAAGTCTGTTGGGTGAGATGTACCTCTTCTCCGGACGCTCTACATTCTCGAGCTCGTCCCTCTCGAAAAGCATCTCGACGTCCCGAGCTGCATTAGCTACTTGTGACACATTAGTGAATGTGGCACTCATCAGTCTATCTGCAGTCCTAGAGTGAAGAGCCCAGCGAAATTGCTTCGCTTGCTCCTCTACGATACCCGCAACCTCCCCTAAGAATCCAGCCATCCTGAGGTATCGGTGCATGAACTCTATACTGTTCTCGCCATTATTCTGACGAATAACGTGGAAGTCCCTCTTCATCTTAGCTTGCTCCGCATGCGGGAAAAACTGGTCATAGAACATCGTCTTGAAACGTGCCCAGGTCAATGCAAGCTCTCAAGCATCCCCCCCATTGGACAGTTTCTGAGACCTCCACCAATGCAGAGCAGGACCCTCCAGCTTGTAAACTGCAAGCCTAACTTTGAAAACATCACCACAACCCATAGCTCCAAAAATTTTCTCTATATGGTAGATCCAGTCTTCAGCGTCAGTGGGAGCTACAGTCTGCTCAAACAGTCAGGGTTTCTGCTTGTTAAACAGATCCAGCCAAGCGGGTAAAGTGGCAGGTGGTGGAGCAGGAGGGTTGTTATTCTGCTGAGGTCCATTTTGATATTCAGCTCGGATCTCATCACGAATTTGGGGTAACATGGCCTGTATAGCAGCCTGAACAACAGCAGCAATGGCAGCTGCGTTAGGATCATTCTCGGTTTCGCGTCTGGGTGGCATCTGAAATAAAAGAGGATAAGTTGATAAAACTGCCAAAATCTGGGGTAATAAATCTGTATACGCATAGTGTAATTCATGAAGGTATAGCCAATAAAATATGACATGAATAATGGTGAACGCCTAGGGTCAGTTCACAAAATGACAATTACTGAAACATAAATCCGACATGAGTAAGGATGAACGCCTATGGTCAGTTCATCTATACAAAATTTAAACAGCAAGGGTGAACGCCTATGGTCAGTTCACCAAAACGAAAATTCGCTGAAGTCACATGCGATTAAGTATGGCCAGTCCTGTACCAACCGTTTACTTAATCAAAATTTTGAAAATCTGACTGATAAAATACATAAGTAGCATGGAAGATAACGACGCCAAAATACAGGGAGTTCCTGATGACTACCCACTAGTCACAGGTCAAGTTTTAAAGCCTACAGGTCGAACCTTGCGCTCTGATACCATAATTGTAACACCCCACTTGGATAATGGACCGTTACGTGTATTTATGGCGTGTCATCAAAGCATGCAAGGCAATGTATTAAACATTAAATGACCATACGGAAAATACCGGAATCAAACATCGGTAATCCAACATAAGCTCCAAATATAAAGACTAAGTATTGAAAGAAAAAAAAAAGACGAAACAATGTCCAACAACCAAAGAGATGTAATGTAATATATGCATAAAATAAAGGAGTCTGGATAGCTCCCATCCAATGCACGTACTCTCTTAGCAGTCCTAAGATCATCCCTGTGTACCTGCCGTTTGGAAACATGAAAGGAAACTACGGCTGAGCATAACGCTCAGTGGACGGATATAGCATGAATAGGATGTACTGAAAGTAATAGAATAGAAGACTACAATGAAACTATAAGACTGATATGAAATGTGGTAAAACTCTGCATAAAATCTGATAAACCTTTGCATATATACTGAAACTGAAATATAACTTATTAATTCTGAAAACATGCATTTCTGTATTTTAGTTTGCCAAGAGCTTATATAGGTCATGAACTGAATCAACTGCTGCATGAATACATAGAGGGGTGACCTCGTCATGCTGTAGAGGGGTGACCTCTAAATAACTGTGCTGGGTGGAGGGATCAGCTCCAATGTGAAGGATGTAGAGCACACACCACATTCACCTGCTAAACTGTAAACTATAGCCTAGGATGCATCCATACGCCCCACTAATAAAACTGATAAAATGGCCAAGCTGAGCTGTGTGGGATGATGCAGGATATCACTCTCCTGCATGTGAGTCACGACACCGGTGCCTCTGGTGTCGTGGTTACGGTACCTCCGTAACTACTACATAAACTAATCATGCTTGTATATATCGCTCAGGCAATTTATTTTATTATAAACATGATTACTGATAACTTAAACATATACTGGGGAAGACATTTGGCTGCAGACGGGGAATCCTAATCATGCATAGGAAAGGAAGTCCTTACTGAAAGGACGGAAATCCGTACCTCTAGTCCAGTAACTGACTGAATGGAAGACTGAACGAATACTACTCGGGCTTCACGGGTGCTACATGAATAAAGGACGCGAATAAGTTAACTGACATTCGATTATTAAATTTTACTGATCTTATTGGTTTCTTATTTATTTATTTTAGATATTCCATACGTACAATCACGGCTAAATCCGATCTTAAAATAATTCATTTTAATGTATTAACGTTCTACTAATAGCTACGTACAACGTATTTCTGACGATAATTATTTCTATAATAAGTATTTCGCTAAAAATAGAAGTTCCTTAATTTAGAAAGTTCTTAAATTGTTTAATTCGTTTTCTAAAATATACCCTTTTAAATATTTAAGAATTAATTTAATATAATACACTTAAAATATATATATATTACATATTTATAAAACAATTTAACTTAAAACAAAGAGGTATAACATAAAGTATTTATTTTATAGTTTACAAAAACGTCCCGAGCTTACCGAGATATCCCATCTCGGTCGCACTAACAAAATTAACATATACACAAAATCTGTTCGCAATAATTAGTGACAGAATTTCTGTGTCACCAAAAACTGTCGCTAAAACTTCCTCTTTAAAAAAAACTGCATAAATTCTAACAGTTTTGCGACAGAAAAATCTGTCGCTAAACTGTCGCTAATGTTATTTAACCTCCTTGTTTTCTGTCCATTTTTTTCCCACTGCTTATACTAGCCAAACACACCCTTATATACACGCAGCCCCAAACGCACCCTTTTGTCGGGTTCTGGCCCTAGCCGCCCCTATATGGGTCACGGCTGGGCAGAGGAGGGGATCACCGAGACATTAAGTCTCGGTTTTTGCGAGGCCAAACGAAACCCTACACCCTCTTGCTGCGGCTGTAAAAAACCAAACACCCCCGAGACTCTAGGTCTCGGGTTTTTGTTGCGGCTGTAAAACCAAGACCACCACCGAGACATAGATGTCTCGGTTTGGTGTACGGTCACTCAACCCGACACCCCCTGTTGAAGTTTTCTGATCGGGGCTGGGCAAGGGAAAGAAACCCACCGAGACCTAAAAATATCTCGGTTGTGACAACCCTAACCCCCCTGCCGAAACAAAATAAAAGAAAAGAAAGCAAAGGTCTTACTGTGATGATTACGAAGCTACCCGGAGAGCTAACATAATTCTTTTTTTTTCTTCTTCCCGGCGGCCAACAACCGAAACCCTAGATTCTATATTTTTTTTTGTGTCGACTGATATGGAAGAAAATGGGTTCCCGTTTGTTTTGTGTAGCCAAAATGGGCTAAAGCCCAAGTCCCTTTTCCTTTTATCTTGTTTTAAAAACCGGCCCTTCTACTCTTTTATTTTAATAATATTTTTTTTAAAACTTGTATAATAATAATAATACTTGTAATAAAATAATACTTGTAATATTTTCTCGCGTTGTTCCGTTGATAATTTCTACGTGAACGGTTTAAGTAAAGTAACTCGCGTATTTATATTTCTCGAATTTGAATACGGGTTTTACAGTTAGTAAGAGTGCTCAAAGTGTTTTAGTTTGATTACAAACTACTATACTAATTCTTAACAGAATATAGATCCAACCAAAGGGATCAACAATGACCACCCCGGTGGAAAGACGCACAGGAAACAGTCACTGTGAGTACCATGGCGAGAAAAGACACGGAACGAACGAGTGCAACTAAATAGGCACATCGAGATCCTGGTAAAGTCGGGTAATCTAAGTCATCTCGTCAAGGAGGAAAACGTAGAAGACAAGAAAGAGGAAAACATGGAGTAAATACTTCCATTCGTAATTTGGGGGCGAATTCATTATGATAGGTATAAGCCACCAAATTGAGCTTACTTTATATAAGCCGAAAATAAGTCATATTTTGGCTTATATTTCATAAACCTTACTTTTTTAAGCTTATTGGTGACTTATAAGTTTATATAAGTTTATTATATCATAACAAACTTAGAAACTTAGATAAGCCCATAAGTCTCCAAATAAGCCACCAAATTGAGGCTTATGTTATATAAGCCGGAATAAGCTTACGTTGGAGTATATGATAAAACAAACAACCCATATGAGATGTTTTTTTATGAGGTTATGTGATACGTTGTGTGCTATGATTTATCTAAACGATTTCGAGCCATATAAGGTATTCTGCACTTTTTATAAGGTTTTCAAGTAATTTGGTGCTTTTAATTTCTTGTCACACGTGTCTTTCATCTTGTTTGATTTTATATGAAATTCCTAAATTTATATATCTTGTAAAATTTTTTTTAATGTTTTGGTAGATCACTTATGTCTTGTACAGTTCACTGTATGATTTAGGAATATCCCATTCTAAAGATCGATACCAATGTTCTTTTTAAGTATGTTATATGTGTTTGGATCTCTATTATCTTTTGATAAAAATCGAGGCTTTTTTGTTCTCCTGCAATTCTTCTTATGCCATTATTGTCTAGGATTATATGCTTTGATTATGATAATTTCCCTTTTTGTTTTGTCTTTTGCATTTCTTTTTATTCTGTTAAGGTTTCACCAGGTAATTCGTGGTTTTTGCCAACACATATGTTACCTTTTTGTTGTATTTATGTTTATTACATGATGATATACTACTGTCCAAGATTAGTTTGCTTGATTTGTTATGTATTTGCATTATAGTGTTTTAAATCCCTTTAAATGCTTACTATAAACTCTTGTCAACTCTTATTTGAATTTGGATTACCAAATGTGTTCTAAAAAAGTGTTTGATCTTATTTTATTTTATGGTTACATTCTTTTTATTTGAAACATTACTATGATGACACACAGGTGCATTCAGTAGAACAAAGAACATCTTGTATGGAACAAAAAGCAGATTTCTGGTAGTTCAATAGTGCCTACGATATCTCCTACATATTCATGGTTTGTTTACGATGATGGCGGCACACAAACTCATTTTTTCTTCAACTTACACGACCCACTCTCTCATTATCACTCAAAAATCCCAGAGCTACTCGGAAAACGTATCCGAGGCTGTTTCTTTGGCTGTTGGCGCTTCTCTCCTCTAAGCATCCAAATGATGTCATGTGGTCTCTTTGGAACCCACTTACTTTTTAGATCATTAATTTCTCTCCATTGATTCTTAAAGGATCATAAAGAGATAAAGAAGATGTTATATATGATTGTTGTTTGTCAGCCCCACCCGACCACCCCAATTCAATTCTTCTGTTAGAGAGGTCCAACAAACATAAATTTATGTACTGTAGGCTGGGGAACGATTCATTCTTCCCCAACGCACGTAAAAGAAAGGAATTAAGATGGACTGAAATGACATATGCTAAGCAAATAATGAGCATAAATGGTTTTAATAGTTGGTCGCATTCTCTAACTTATTGCAATGGTAAAGTATATGCATGCATTAACTTATGTCACGACAATTAAAAAAAATATATTATTTATGTTGAGCTGTTTTTTAAAGTGAACTAGAAAACAAATAAAAAAGACGACTAGAATATTATGATAAATTTTTTTATCTTTCAGCGAGGCAGATACATCGATATACTTTAAATAATAAACTTTTTATTTGAGTTTTTTCCAGTCACGCTTAGAAAAATCACATATAAGACGTAATTTTACCAATTTGTAGTAAAGTCACATGAGATGAAATTAGAATAAAAAAATTCATAGAAAATATATAAATATGCATTTTTGTAAAAAAAAAAGAAATATTTTTATTGGGATAGTACATTTTAGTTTAACTATGGGCAAATAGTATAAAAAAGTACTCATTTTATGTCAAAATTCAATTAAATATACTCAAAATTTTTTTCTCAATTTAAGGTACCGATCTTTTTTCTTGTTACAATGTTGGGACAATTAACAAATTTAAGGTTATATGTTAACGACCGTTTACTTTATTATTATATCGTTAGTCCTTTGTATTAACGACACTTTGTAATCAACTCAAAAATCATTTTTTTACAGTTGTAGACCATCTTTTACTTTTTTCGTCTGATTTTTATCATTTTTGTTTGGTTTTTAACGGTTTGGTTAGTTTTTTTTGTCATTTTCGTCTATTTTATCGTTTTTGACCTTTTTTAGCGTATTTGATATCGTTTTCGACGGGTTTTTTTTTACTATTTTCGTCATTTTCTAGCCGTTATCGCCGATTTTTTAAGGAAAGAAAAAAAAAGTGAAAACGAACAAAAACGATCATAAATGGTAAAAAGAGTCAATAACGGTAAAAAAACGGACAAAAACAGTTAAAAGCCAGAAAATGGACACAAACGGTGAGAAGGGCTCGAAAAAGTACAAAATGAATGAAACGGCCAGAATCGGTAAAATAAGGACGTATGTTGTAAAACTGGAACGAAAAGATTAAAAATCGAATGAAAATGATAAAAATCAAACGAACTTTGAGTTTTAGACGGTTAAAACCGTGTAAAACTGTAAAAAATGAATTTTGAGTTTATTATAAAGTGTCATTAATAAAAAAGACTAATGATGCAATAATAAAGTAAACGATTGTTAATATGTAACCTTTAAATTTGTTAATTTCCTAATATTGCAACAGGAAAAAAAATCGATACCTTAAATTAAGAAAAAAAAAGTTGTGTACCTTTAATTGAGTTTTGACATAACATGAGTACCTTTTTATGCTATTTGCCCTTTAACTATTGATCTTTTAATTTGACTAGTTTTAATGCCCGTATACGCACGGGACTTGAAAATAAATGATAAATTAAGTAATAATTTCGTTATTGCGATTTTTTGTATATTATATATATTTTTTAAAAACATCTAATGTTTATATGTTTAATTATATTGTTGTTTTACTGTGCACCGTATAAATTATATAGTAACACATAACCACCTTAAAAATATATGTTGTTGTAATATGTAGAATCTCGTCTATTTATTTTCATCTCATATCGATGTCTGAGGTCCTGCATTCATTTTGATATTTATATTCATGTTAATTATAATTTACGTAGATTGAATTGTTTGACTTTGTTAAATGTTAAAATAGAAATAGACAATAGCTTTTGTATTTATTTGAATATTAATAATCATGTGATTTGTTGATCTTTTAATATAACATATATATGTAGTATTTTTAAAATATAAAGTTTAGAGGGTATAAAGTTTAGGAGGGTATTTTGTTTATTTTACAAAGTTACTTAAAAGTATAGAAAATTATAAATTTACACTTAAGTCTATTTAATTTATTTAAAATTTAACCACTAAAGTTTAATGAATCCCCTTCTCTTTTTAAAGTTTTCATTTTTACAAATTTGACACATATATCTTTGTGTGTTTTTATCAAATTTATTCATCAAAAATTTTAATTTTGATTAAACTGAATTCAATTTTAACTTTTTTTTTCACAAATCACATCGCTTGATTTTATTTATGTGTCAAAATCAAGTTATTAAATTGATTTAAGACCTGTTTGGTTTAAAACCGAGTTTTATTTTAAGTATGAATTTATAAAATGAAAGGTTTAAGGAAGCGTTTGGTTCTAGGGGTGATCCCATTAATTTGGGTTTCTCTCAAATTCCAGTGTTTGGTTGAAATCTGATTTGAAATAAGCTCACAAAGACACCGAATTCAAAAGTTTTTTCATTAGTCATGGGTGAAGGTAGGATTGTAAAAATGGTCAACTGGATTCCTGACATGCAAATGTGGATAAAAGTTTACCTAAGTATATGTCTTTTTTTTTTTACTTTTTAATTCTAAAATAATTATTTATTTATTAAAATAATTACTTAATATTTTAAATATATATTTTCTCTATCTTAAATAAAACCCAAATCCAACTATATTCCTAAATACAAATCTAACCTAAAATATTAATCTTAAACTCACCTATAAACCAAACGGTAAAACTCAAACCCAACTATATTCCTAAATACAAATCTAACCCAAATATTAATTTTAAATCACCTATAAACCAAACGGACCTTAAGATCGTGTAAGATTTGAATTTTATGTAAATTTTGGAAAGAAAAAATATTTTTATTTTAAATAAAATTAAAGTGATAGTATATATAATAATGCTAAAATTGTGTATTAAAAATTAATATATTTATGTTTAAAAGTAAAAGAAAAAAGGAAAGGAACAAAATGTATCGCAGAGAATATATTTGAGACCCACAACTAGGGGTGAGAATCGGGTCGGGTCAACCAGGTTCGGGTCAATTCGGGTTAGGTCAAATTGGGTCGGGTCAAATCGGGTCAAGACTTAAAAAATTATACCTGAACCCGAGCCTAATTAGAACTCGGGTCAGTCAAGTTCGGGTCAATTCGGGTCGGGATTAACTCGGGTCGGGTCAACCCGGGTTCGGGTCAACCCGAGTATAAGTAAAAAAATTTTTTTTTTTTGGCTAATTTAAGTATATTTCAATGTAAAATGTTTTAAAAAACTCGGGTCAAGTCGGGTTGGTCGGGTTCGGGTCAAGTCGGGTCGGGTCAATTCAGGTCAAGGCTAAAAAATAGAAACCCAAACCCAAGTCTAATTAGAACTCGGGTCAATTCGGGTCAACCCAAATTGACCCGAATACGTTTTTGAACACGAGTGACTCGACCCGAATAGGTTTATTCGAGTTCGAGTTTGGATCGGGTCAACTTTTTCGACACTCCTATCCACAACAATGTTATAACTCATGTAAGCCAAAGTGAAAAGTAACTTTTTTGCAAATGATAAATTGGGAAATGATTGTTGCAACATACTTTACGACCTTCTGTCGACTTCAGCTTCAACTTTTTTTGGCCGTATACACTCTTTTTGGCCGTATACACTCGTCTCATGTCAGGCTTCAAGATGAGGGAAAAATCAGAAGTTATGGGGTGGTGCTGGTGTCGCAGCAAGGGTAGCTAATCCCATGGCTTCTGAGCTTCAGCTTAAGTAAAAATTAACCATCCTTGTAGCGACACCAACACCACCCCATGACTTATGATTTTTCTCTCATTTTGAAGCCTTGCATGAGACGAGTGTATACGGCTAAAAAGAGCTAAAGTTAAGATCGGCAGAAAGTCGTAAAGTATGTTGCAGTGCAGTCCGCAACAGAGATCATTTCCCCATGATAAATTTAGACATGATAGAGACATTTTAATCCTTCCTTTATGAACCAAACGAGTTTTATAAAAGTTAAACCAGTCTTATGGGTCAAACGCCACAAACCAAACGGACTTTTTACCACCTTTACTTTTTATTAAAATTCTTAAAACATTTAATTTTTTTATTATATAAAAGATGTAAAATCAAATAAATGGTTTGCTTTTGACTGGACTTTTCCGTAACCAACATTGAAGAGATGTCCACGTGTCAGCAAACAAACACAGTAATCGTGCACCAGACCACCACTCTAATCGCAACCGTCGTCACCGGAAAACCAACAAACCGGTATCACATTCCCAATTTTATTTATACTTTTTTAATGATTAGAGCAGTTACAATATAATGATTGTTTGGCAGTAGCATTTAGCTTTTTTTAAAACGCTCTTATTCTAAATGTTGTGTGTTTGGCGCGGAGCATTTAGAAGCGATGAGCGTTATGTTCGTTTGGTAAGCGACAAGTAGCTTTTTCTATTTTTCGGAATGCTCATTTTCCAAGGCTTCATGAAGTAGCATTTAGGAATTATGAGCCTCGAGCAATTAGGAGTTGTTTTTAAGCGTTATGATGCTACGTTACCAAATGTTTACTTTATATAGAAAAAAACTGCTACTTCTATTGCCAAACACACTGAGAAGCATTTACCGTTGTCAGTTTTACGGCATGTTTGGCAAAACTAGCAGATGTGGTAGCCGTTAGAAGTTGTTGTTTGTTTTATAAAGTGTTTGGTAAGCTGTTGTATATGTGATCATTAAGTGTAAATTGACCTAAAAGCTAAATGCCAACGCAAACGCTTCTTCAAGTAGCGCTTTTTAGAAAAAGAGGAAAACATTAAACGCTCCTTGCAAAACCAGCTTTAAATTTTAAAAGTTAAATGCTAACCGCTCCTAAATGCTCTTATAAGTGTTTGGTAACGTAGCTAAATACGTAATTTATCAAATGTAAAATGAAGAAAAAGCCAAATGCTTCTTCAAGTAGCGTTTAAGCCAGATAAACGCTTGTTGTTGCGAGACGAGCGATTAATTCAAAACGATCTTGAATGCTTCTTTCCAAACATACCTTAAGCCGCCTAGTTTTTTGAGCTTTTAGAAAACGCTCCTATTCGAAACACTAATAAATTTGCTACTACAACTAACTGGCTTAGTAGTGTTAAGGTACATAACCTCCTTACAAGATGTCTAGGGTTCAAACCTCACTAGGTACACATTTGGGGGTGGCTAGGAAAAGAGTCGGAAACGGTCACGGGGAAATGTTGGTTAGTTAGTTTTTAGCTTGATTTCGACATCTAATCTGTTGAATACGTTTTGTTATTTTGATGTGAGATTATAAGTTGATTGCTCGTTGAAGTTGACTTGTAAGTGTTTTCTGTTGACTAGGATCATATTAGAATTTGTGACATGAACATAAGTTAGTAGTAAGTACAAATTATGTATTGATTTACTGCCATTCAAAAATAAAATAAAATATGTATTTATCACTCTATTTATTATTTAATGCTTAGTAGTTAGTCTTATTTTGTGATATTGACTAACGTGTTGGCTTTTAAGTGTTCTCTATTGACTAGGATCGTATTAGTATTTGGACTTAGGAGTATGACCATTATTAAGTATCAATTGCGTGATTGTAAAAGCTGATTACATTGTTGGAGTGATCAGGTGAAGTTAAGTTTTTAAGTGTTGCCTGTTGACTAAGATCAGATTAGCATTTCTGACATTGAATAGTAGTTGGATTTAAGTGCAAGTTATCTGTAGATCACCATATTTTAAGGCTTAGTAGTTGATCTTTTTGTGATAAACATGACTACATAGCTTTTAGCTGGATTTTTTGCATTTTTTGTATACCAAGCAAATCAACTAAATCTTGCCTATGTAATAGATTAGAGAAGAATTTTATTGTGGTTTGGTTAACCTTTTTTCCGTGTGTAAAATTTAGCTTTATTGACGCACTTATTTAGAAACTGGGTGAACTTATACACAGCGGTTGTAAATTTGGGAGTACAGAGTTCTAGTCGATGCAGAAATATCGTATGTTCAGCTCTTGCTGGTTGAAAGTTTTTTTTTTTTGCTCTTGGTCTTGCCGAGTTACTTGGGTCTTTACGATGGTTTATGCTTTGACATACATAGAAAGATTCTTTTTCTTTGAACAGATGTCTATGGTTTGTATTTGAGTTGAAACTAGATATGTTTTGGGCGAAACGTGGCCTTTCCGAATGGAAATGTAAGTAGGAATCATGAGACCATCATATAAGAAACAAAACAGCTTACCTGCATACATATATTCATATCCACATTCTAGAACTTTTGAGCTTTAGAAGGATCCTGCTGTATTTTCGTGTCCAAGTTAACTTCAAGTCTTAGGAGTCATGTATGCCTTTTTACTTATTTGAATGAGTCATTTTAACACTTGACACAATATAACTTTACAATTCCGCTGGCCACTTGAGTCATATATTGATGATTTAGTAGTCCCTCTATCGCACTAGGATCAATAATTTCTATAATGGGACGTCCGATGCTCAATTCATGGCAAAGGTTCGATTTTAAAATTATGATGATTAATTTCTGGTGGACCCTTTGTCATGAAAAAGGAGTTATGAGGCATTTGTTCGCCAGAGCACTCTTTAATTGGACAAAAGTTAATCAACAAACAACATTGCTGGCCATTCAGTTGTCAAGCTAAGGCGGCAAGGCGCATTCACTGAAGCATCAATTGTTCTTAGGACTTTACTTAGTTGTCAAATGCTCTGCTTAGTTAGTTTGTTGTAATTTTGTCATGATGCAGTGTCTGTTGATTGACACTTGTACTCTTTTTGGGAAATTCTGATAGGAACTATACTGATATTACTCATTGTCTATCTTTCCAGAACAAAGACTTATGTATGTCAAAAGCTCCGGGAAATATCATTGAAGGTGAAATAACCCACAATAATTCATGGAGAAGCGACTACAAACGTTCTCATCAGTGGTTCACAGATGGTGCTGAAGCAGAGGTATCTCCTAGCAAAAACCAGGCAATTGAAATTCAATACCCCAATTCATACTGTGGAAACTCTTCTAGTTTTAACTCTGTAGTAGGCCGGTTCACGGAAAGGCTCTTTGACAGTTAAACACCAACCACCGCCGGCTTTGATGACAGGAGCCTTCCATCAATTGGCGTAGGGAATATGGGTATGGGAAGGAAGGTTATTGCTGATCCATTTGGGATTGATTCCAACTTTGCACTATCCATATCACATCCGCTGGTAGAACCGAGATCAGGTATTAGCTATGGTGGGATCAGGAAATTCAAAGTGAATCAAGTCAAGGATGCTGAAAATTTTATCACTGTATCTTTGGGACATGCACATCCATATTTCACAGAAGATGCTTATAGCAAGGCTGATGATGAGTTGGTAACACCAGGGGTCACTTTTGACAGGGAAATGACGGCGTGATATCAGTGCCTGACACTTTCACTAGGGGGGATAATAGTTTTATGTCAATGAGCGAGACATTAATGGATCTTTCATATAGGGAGAATATTGGTTCCATATCAGTTGATCCATCTGCCGGTAGGAACAATAGTAGTATTGCAACGTTGACTCAATCATTCGTCAAAGAGGATGAAAACACCAAGAATATTGATGCTTATCACGAGCATACTAATGCTTTACTGTTGGATCAGGTTCAGGTTAGCAAATACGATATCAATAAAAAACGCCTATGGCAAGGTGGACGATATTATAACGTCAATTAGCCAAACTGATAGCAGTTGTTTATCCATGATCCATTCATTTGGGAACGTTGGAAATAATATCATCTCGTTTGGTGGATTAAATGAAGATGCAGACAACATTAATTCTTCAGGAAGGCTTGTATGCAATTATGACTTTTTAATGGGACAGTCTTCACTTCAAAGATCAGGCGAAAACGGTTTGTCTGAATCTATTAGTGGCTCCTTTGTTAGTGGAGTACAAGTATCCACTGCTCTAGATGCTATTACAAAGAGAAGGGAACAAAAAACTCCGAACAATTTTCCTTCAAATGCCAGAAGTCTGTTATCAACTGGTATGCTGGATGGTGTTCCTGTGAAGTATGTTGCATGGTCAAGAGAGGTAGATGCTATTTGTAAAGAGTTCCTTTTAGGTTATACTGTTTATTGCTCGTATGTAATAGTTCATATGCATGGTAGAAGGAACTCCGTGCTGTCATCAAGGGTGCGACCTACCTCTGTTGCTGTCGATCGTGTATGTTTTCAAAGGTGAACTTGTTGCATACAGCCTTAGTAATAGAATACATTCTGAAATCATGTTCCCACCTAACTACCAAGCATTGGACATTTTAAGGCTATCAATGCTTATGAGTTTGAGCGTCACGCTGGTTGCAAAACGAAGCACCCAAATAATCATATTTACTTCGACAGTGGAAAGACAGTTTACGGGGTTGTTCAAGAACTGAGAAATACTCCCCAGAATGTGTTGTTTGAAGTGATTCAGACGATTACTGGATCACCAATCAACCAAAAATGTTTCACCGCTTTGGAAAGGTACGCCTTTATGTACATTGTCTTCTATAGCACCCTAAGTACCTTTAGAAGAGGCCAATGGGTTCTGTTATTAAATCAGCCACACCCTCTTATTCAAGACCGACAGATATATATTCCATCATGAAAATAAGAATCTCTGGTTGACTATGATTTTTATGTCCAATGGTGTGACATTTTACACTAGCTTCTTATTCTATTTAGATCTTAAACATGGCTATTTAGAAAAAGGTATCTTAGAACAACAAATTTACAGGTGGTGAAGTGGCTGGGTTGGGTGGTTTATGCTACGAGTCAAAACGGTTTTAGGTTGACAAATATTGGTTCTTACACGGATGGAGGCGGTGACCACACAGGCACACTTTGTTCCTTTTGTCCATTTATGTACATAGTTAATGCCTTAGATATGAAATATGATTACAAAAACTATGTTAGTAGTTAGTACAATGATATTTTAAGTTTTTTAAAATAAAAAATTTTAAAAGGCTCTTAAGCACTATGAGACACTTTAGGTAACTTTCACCCGTTTGACCCATTTCGTTCTTGCTAAATTCTCTCTGGATTCGATCACTTAGGGATAAATTGTAACCCAAGTGACCAAGCAAATCCTCTCTTGCCTTCTCTAAATACAGTAATATTGTAGTACAGTTATACTAATTAGCGACTTAAATATATATGTACACACAAAGTAAGTTAAAAACCGAGTGGTTCCAAAACAACTACCATTTCAAGAAAAGTCCATTATCTCATACATTAAGGTTTTTGTCTCTGCTTACTACCTCCTACACCCGCATCCATTCCTACCCCAAACTAAGAGAGACATATTCCTTCTTTTTTTCGAATACCTTCTTGTTCCATGATTCTTACCACTCCATTCACTAGGCAAAGGAAGTTCGTTTTGCAGAATGTATTTCGGGCTAATTTAGATTACTTATGGATGAGGTGTTGTAAACTTGACATTTGGGGTTAGCATACATCAGCAGTTTGATCGCGTTTGTCCCCTACTCCATTGTCTGATACTTTGATGGTGATGACCTTGTGACAGTTATTCTCTTCACATTCGTTATCTGTTATATTCTTTTGTTGTGCTATATCCTCTTCTACAGATAGGGTTGAAAGTTTATGATCCTTGCTTTTACCCCATACGACTAGGTAGAGCCCTGCAACTATGACAATTGCACCAAGAACCCTGCGAGAAAATATAAAAGCTGTCACATTTTGCTCATGTTTATGGTAAATAATCAAGAACTAGGACTTTATTTTACCTTCCAAGATACATTTTTTCGGCAAGAATAATGGAACCCATGATAGCTACAATTATCATGCTAAGAGGACTGAATGCAGTCACAAAAACAGGACCCCTGTCTTTCATTATTAGTCCTTGAATGTAGTAAGCGAGACCTGAACATATTATGCCCTGCATATATATCAAGAGAATTTGAGTCGTTGAATATATTTCAGGAGGTTGTAGGCGTTAGAACTGCAATTTGGGCTATTTCTGACGTGTTTCCTGTTAATCTTGTATTAATTTATATTACCAGCACTGTCCGTAAGGGATATCTTGTAAACCCAAATTGACCCATTCACATGCAAATTGTTCGAGATTGCCACCTTCAGTTATCATTTTATAGAGTACTTTTTTGGCAAAGCATGCTTGTTTTATTCTCGACATAAGGATACGGGATTAGTGTGTTGCATGTGTTTACTTATGTGGTTGATATTTATGCAACTAATGAAAGAAATTCTAACATAAATCGGAGTGCTTACACTGTATAGTGTTGCTAGAAGTGTCGTGTCCCACTTTATCGCCCAAACGGCTGTATTACCCCTTTCCATCACTAATGCCACTATTGCTCCTTCAGCAGTTCCCAACAAGCATATCCAGGCGGTTAGAGATAGCTCAGCTGGATAAGACTTTAGTGTAATTGCCTACACATTAAAAACACACATTAATCGACAATAAGACTAAAGGAAGGTTAATAATACCTAATAAACATGTGAGGGGGTAAAATTGGCTAGTCTGGATAGGGAATCTTACTTGCAGAACCATGAAGCAAGACCAACTGAAACATCCAATGGTGATCAAAATAGCACCCTTGATGGAATGACTGAGATCTACCCCATTGTTTACAGCGTGACCGTTAGTTCTTCCTTTTGTCCAAAATAACTCTAACATAGGGCCTTTAACCAGCGTCATAAGCATTGCTCCTCCGACTGTTGTCATCGTTCCAACGACTTTTGCCTGGCTACGGATACTCTTTAGGTTGACCACCTCTAGCCTGAGTCAACCAAAATCACCGAATTATTAAAATCAATTCTAAGAAGCTTATATAGTTCATCTTTGTTCTAATTTATTCACTATATTTAATTTGATTTATTTTAATATTCAAAGTAGAAGTCTGACGAGGGGTTGTGTCGGTACTTGAGGTCATGAACAGTCAGTCTCTTTAGCTCCATGGGTAATAGAGTTTTTGCTTGCGCATTCATGTGCATGTTAAAAGCTGTTTGCTCTTTACCTTAGAATGAATGCCATGACAAAAGTTATAGCAGGAAGAACATTGCACATGGAAACTGCAAATGTGGCTGTTGTGGCTTTCATCCCCAGGAAATAGAAATTCTGGTCAATAACCGGCCTGCAAAACAAGAAGCAAAATATCATTATGTAACCATTATATCAGATGACTAATACTTATTTTGCGTATTATCGATAAAAACTTACTCCAATAGTGCTAGTAGCATAAGCTTGATAAATATTGGCTTGGTCATCTTCGGCCTTATTTTCCTGTTACAAAGATAATGATGAGTTAAAGTTAAGACAGAAGTACATATAGACTTGTGGATATAGAAGAGTAAATTTAAAAGTGTGTTTGTGTGTGAGAGATCTATATATACTTGTCTAGAACGATGGCAAAAGGGGCCATGACAATAGTAGCAACTGCATGCCGATAAACCACGAATACATAATTGCTCATCCCTTCATTCAGAGCAACTTTTGAAATTACATCCATTCCCGCAAGCCCAAACTGCAAAAATATTACAGCAAAAAAGGGCTTCCCCTTTCTGAAAAATTCGCTCATTTTCCCACTTGATACTTGCTTTTCCATCTCACTGTTTTTGGTATAGCTTGAAAGACTTGTAGCAAGTGTGTGAAGATAACTATCCTCTTGTGTCTATATATAAGAGTTCTGCAGCATGAAGAATAACCTTTAAAATGCTTTGCATGAATACCCGCCCCAACTTTTACCCTGAAAACGACACTAAGAAAAAAATAATAATGTCGTCACTTTATTATGCACGACTCTATTTATTATTTTTTAAATTGAAACTTTATATTAAAAATCCATTAACTTTTAAGTTGGCCCCGGTTTTGGATATAGTCGCAAGTCGTAACATTAACATGTTTTGGCTGTTATGCAGGCGGGGATTACAAAATTCAGCGATTGAGTCTGTTTTAGACATTGAACGCAAGTCAAGCTTTTGCAATTTGATTTTGGTAAGTTTTCCATCTGCGATGTAAATTGTTCCTAGCTAGATGGTGTAATTTAAGATCGTAGTAAGAAGGTTTTAAAGCCAAGTCCAACCTTTTTAGGATTATAAGGCTTGTTGTTGTTGTAGTATGGTTTTACACCACTGTTAAAAAATGATGAAGTTAATTTTCCTTAAAAATGGATATTGCATGATAGGGTCACGAGTTTGGTCTGGTTTTTGTATCATACACTAGTTTATTTCATCCATTAAAAGGTAACCCGAGTACCGGATTTTCATGATAAATTTCCTAAACTTGATCAAAATGTGATTAAAGGTAATTTGATCAAAAAGATTATGTCTCGGTGATTATGATCGTATGTGGCATAGATAAAACGTGTTATACCCATATAAGGTTGTTACAGATTACATCGAGTATAATGTTTTTTAAGCTAGTTATAATTACCTAAAATGTAAATCAGATTAAAGCAGGTTACTTTTTTTATGCGAAAACAACGTGAACATCATATTTTGTTCCATCCTCTAAATTGAAGCCTAGGCCTTAATAAAAATAGTAGGCACTTAAAATATACAGTATAGTATATTGCCTAGGGGTGTTCACGGGTCGGTTCGGTTCGGTTAGTTAGATGATTTTGACTATCCCTCGCGGTTCGGGTAGTTAAATTTACTATCCGTAACCGAACCGTACAAGGCGGTTAACCGGACAATCGGTTACCCAAAATGAGCGGTTATCCACGGTTCGGATCACGGTTAACCATTTTATAAGTTTCATCGAGTTTTAGTTTATGAATAATAACATGGTTTAGAACATAGAATGTCGTTTTCGTATAATTCAACGACATTGAATAGATAAAAATCATATAAAAATTATTTCGTTACAAAAAGTGCATTAGAAATTTAGAATATTCATAAATAACATATTAACTAAAAAATATTTATTCGATGTTTATAAACTACGATCACATTAATTAAATTTACACATTCATGTTTAAAATAGTTGATATTAAGAGTAAAAAAATCGTTGTTCGATAAAAGTAGGGTACTAATACAATTAATACATGTACTAGAATTTGAATATTTAGTTAAAAAGTTTCATGTATAATATGTGCTGTTCGGTTCGGTTAACCACGGATATCTAAAAATGAAAACCGTAACTGAACCGTTATAAGCGGGTTTTTTCGGTTTCGGTTTTTCTGGTTTCGGTTTTCTTCGGTTTCGAGTTTTTTCGGTTTCGGATTGAGCGGTTCGGCTCGGTTCGTCGGTTTCTCGGTTTTTTTGAACACCCCTAAATTATTGCCATAGTTTGCCATTTGTGCTTTCCTCATAGGCAATGCACCATTAAAGTTTTGTTCGAATCAGGAATCCAACTTTAATCTTGTCTGGTATATTTGTTCCATGGATTCACTCGTATCAACTGTATCTGTTCTCTGTAATTGTTTGTGGATTTTATCTTTTCTTCCTAAATGAAATGGATCGTAGCTGTTTAGTCTTTCAATAACGGGTTCTCTAAATGAGCAAACTTTATGCCTTTATGACCTCATCATAGGATCGAAAAGCTTAAAGTTAAAACAGTTGCCGTATTTTTAGCTTGGATTTCCTCATGGTGCACGTAACGTATATCATGATTTGTGTTTTTATTAAGTCATATACGGTGTGATTTGTTGATGGGTATTGGGCAATAATGGCAAGTGATAGTTGCGTATGAAGGCACTAATTTGTGTTTCGACTCAAAAGCAACTTCTTTTAAAAGGTTTTATGGGGTATGATGGTGTAGGGCAATGGTATATCTTAGTGTTCTCAAATCTTAATCGAGTATTTTATATGTCCTCCACGCAACTTGCTACTTTGTTGTCGTATGGTGGATAATGCCGACGGTTATGTTGTTACGTTGTTAGGACTAGGAGACCTTTGTTTCGAGATAAATTCAATTGTTTTTTTGGTGTGGGTGTGCCCTGTGCTCGTCTCACGTGTTTTCTGTTGTGTGCTTGTATGTGCGTTCTACACCTAGTGTCACTAGCAACACGTGTTTAGTGACCGCATGACAAATGATCCTGAGCAGTGAGCACACAATGCATCACATATTCACATGTATGACCAATGTGAACTTGAATCTGTATATCAAGCACGCGCAAACAATCATATATATAGATTGTTGCCGAGTATGGTTAGAGTTAAAACTCTCTGAAGCCTAAATTGCCAATTTAGGGTTGGAACTTAAAGATGCTAGCTTTCTATGGCAAAGTCATTTAAAAGAATTGAATTGTTAGTTAAATTTGTTGTTTACGTATACATCTCATTTGGACTTTAGTTTCTTACAGTATGGCATTGGTATGATCATTTAGTATAAGTCTAGTTTCGTATGTTTAAAGATACGTGATTAAAAAATGTGATACAAACTATTAAGAATGTGATGCAAACTATTAACACGTAATTACTTCACATAGACGACGAGTATCCGTGCATAACAATAAGATTTTATAAAGAAAAAAAAGTGTACAAGTTATAAACAAAAAATAATAAATACATAAATTACTTTTATTATATATGCAGCAACTTCGCTATCCATATGGTATTTTGATGATTCAGAACTTCTTTTTTCTTTCTATGTTTTCTTTATTTTTACATTTGTTTCTAATTCGACATTGCGAGCCGATTAATCTTAAATCGACTCAACATAGTGACAACACGATTAATTTTCTCCTCACATTCTTTGTAACTTTTAAATTTCACTGTTAACATACAAAATTTAGAAATCGTTTGGGTTGATCTTTTCACATAATTTCATCGCATTCTCTTATTTAAGTATTACGTTCGGTAAATATTGTTATCATAACATTTTAATTTTCTTTTTTGAAGACGTATAACACATACCCAAACTTGGATAATAGGTTTCTTGGGAACTTTTTTTTGAACACAATGCCCATTTTCTAAGCTAAAGCAGACACAAATGTCATGAATGTTTCGTTCATTTATCTATTCTTAACATAGAAAGCAATAAAAAGTACACGTAAGTAAAGCAAACATATTTTAAAATAGCAATGATTTGTTACGAAAATTTCAAAGTATTAAAAAAAGTTCATACGATACATCCAATAATTGGTAACATCAAATGCTTTTTCGCAACCAATGTTTGCTCTACTATTACTTAAAATTGAATTTTATTTTATGGATCATTTCTAGTGGCGGAGACAAAAGGGGGTCACAAAGAGTCAGGGACGGAGCTAGGGGGTTTCCGCTTATGCCCGTGACCTTTATGGATTTTTTCCTGTGTAGTGTTAATTTGTGAATAAAACATCAATTTTTTCTAAATGCATCTTAAATGCACCCACTCAATCGGAACGTGTTTCTACCCTTCATTTTAATTCACTTTTTATATATGTTATATTACGGTTCAAAAATTTTTGTACATCCGGTCATATTTCATCCTGGTTTCGTCCCTGCAAAGAGTTATATTACTCTAACGAAAAAAAATTATAGAGTAAAATTCGAAAATAGCTGTGCTTTTTTATAATTTGCTCACCTAAGAATCATTTTATTATGCAATTATAAAAAGTATCAAAGTTTGCCTCCGCGAGTCGAGTTTTGTAGCTCTGATCATCTCTCATTTGCTATATCCATGAATATAACTTTTGCCATATTTCTTTTGGATTGTTTTATCCAGACTGTGCAAGTTTCACAATTATTTTTTTGTTGTTAGAATTGATATGGGGTATGTATGTTTCTTAAAAAAAAAAAAAAAATTACATGACTTCCACCAAACTAAAGCTACTTTTATTATAAAGGTAAATAAAAGTTGGTGCTAAAACTACTAAAGAATATATGGATAGCGAAGTTGCTGCATATATGTTGTTTGATTAATAAGGAGGCGGAGCCAGGATTTTTAATTAAAAGAGGCTAGTCATATTTAATGTGGAAAGTCATATTGATAAGAGGGCTGGATGTAAAAAGCTAGTAGAAAAACGGTTTGTGTAATATGTTGATTAGACGTAGCTCAACAACCACTAGTCACCCTACTCGCTATGCCCTTTCGTACTCGTAGAATCACATCTTTTGCACGTTGTTAGCTGTGTAACAAAATACTACTATTTCGATACAGTTGCAAGTCTATAAAATGCGAGGGCAAAATCAAAATGATTTATGTAGTGGAATCCAACGTTATGCCGATTCAGATGATTCGGATGGTGATGGAACTAAACAACATATTTGACCTGTTAATGGTGTTGGTATCGATACTTTAGGAATCGTTAATCCACATGGTTCAAATCAATAGTCTAGTAATGTTTTGACACAAATCGATCAATCTCCTCTTTAATAAAGTGTGACATAACACAAGACGTGATCATGTGGACAATGTTTGAATTTCACTAGTTATGCGAGAGTGCGCATTTGTTTTTGGCCTAAATTAGGGCTTTAAGAATCTGCATATACAGTTGTTGAGTAATAATTATTTCAAGTATACTCTCAACATTTGCTTCCAATCACATCAAACTTAGAGGCAAAATTAATAAGCAAACTTGGGGGACACAGTTTTCAGATCTTTTATATAATAAAAGAATTAGATTTTTGAAGAGTTTTAATGAAAATTGTAGGCTATATAAAAAACAATTGGACCAATTAAATAGTTTCATTTTGACACATAAGCAAAATAAAACAATGTGATTGGTCCAAAAAAAGTCAAAATTGAATTTAGTTTAGTCAAAATAAAAAAATTTGGTGGAAGAATTTGATGAAAACACATTAAAATATATGTGTCAAATTTGTGAAATTTAAAACTTAAAAAGGAGGAAAGGATTAATAAAACTTTAGCAGTTGAATTATAAATAAATTAAATGGACTTAATTGTAAACTTATATTTTCCATATTTTTTAGTAATTTTAAAAAATAAACAGAATACCCCTTAAACTTTATAATCTATATACTTTATATTTTAAAAATACAACATATATGTAATATTAAGAAAATAGACAAATCACGTAATTATATATATTCAAATAAAAACACAAGTTATTGTGTATATAAAATCGGAGTGAGATGAGAATAAATAGACGAGATTCTACATATTACAACAAAATATATTTTTACAAGGTCGTTATATGTACTAAACACACAATGTCTAAAAAATGATAATTAACATTTTAGTTAAACAAAGCCAACTCTTTTATGCAACAAATATTTATATAAAATTACAATTATTATTATCACATAATGAAAAATCATGTAAAACTCGTGAGTATATGAGCATCATAACTATTTAAATATTTAAATTTTAATATTTTATTTATAATAATATTAAAAATCACAAAATCATGAATTTATAAATCATGTACGTATAAGGTTGATGTAAATGATTGATTGATTAATAATTAAGATATAACTATTTAGAATAAGATATCGAAAGTAAAAAGAATATTAAATTTGAAAAATAAAATTGAGATGAGTTTATATTAATTTACACAATACACAATAAAACAACAAGATAATCAAACATATAAACATTATATGTTCTTAAAAAACATATATAATATACATAAATTTGCAATAAATAAATTATTACTTAATGTATCATCTATGTTTAAGTCTCGTGCGTGCACGGGTATTAAAACTAGTGATTAAAAAAAAGAAAAATATAGAGTAAATCTATTTATTTATAATTTATAATCTATAATCTATTATTTTAATAAAAGAGCTATCTCAAAAGTAAAAACTTAATTTTAAGTTTTACTTGTGAAAACTTAATTTTAAGTTTTCATTTACGAAAGAATTAATAATTTTGAAAAGTTAAAAGTATTTTTATAAATAGGATACAACATAAAATGTTGAAAAATTAAATGTATACTTGAAAATCATAAATAATTGTATTAGTCACAGGGTCACGGGTTCAATCATTGGGTCAATTCGACGTATCACCGAGTCACAGGTTCGACTACCGAGTCAATTCGGTCGCGTCACCGAGTCACAGATTCGACTATCGAGTCAACCCGATCGACCCAACTGAATCATCAGGTTACAGATACGACCACTAATCAATTGACATATCGTGAACCATCTATTACCATGCAATTTTTGTCGCTAGGCATGAGTACACATTAGTTTTGATAAATATCTATAAAACCCGCATTAAAAACCTATGAACTGTACACGTGAACAGTAACTTACGAGAACACGGTAAAATTTAAACTTTCCATTTATAATATTAATACACGTGTCACGACAATAAATAACGAACAATCGTGAATATTATAAATGTGACACGATCACGAATACCAAAATCACGAGTAATAAATCACGAACACACACGTTAATAAATTAACACACGAAAAGTTACGGGTTTACCCCGTGGGCTCCCTTGATGCCGCGACTACAAAAGAAAGAAGGAAGGGGTGGGCTTTGGCCCATGGCCCAAATTACATACATGTTAAGAAAACCTCCAGGAAACCTTTTCATAATTTTAGGTTTAACAAAAAGTTTCTCCCTGCCTCCTTCTTGCTCTTGCCGTCGGCCACATTAAACCACAAGGAAGATTCGAACAATTTTGATCTTTGATTTTGGAGTCTACGTGTTCGTGATCTTAAATTCTTTTCTTTCCACGTGTTCGGTAATCATAACACTTTCTTTTTTTAATTCCTTATGAATCCATGTTATTAATTTAATTAATCAATAAAACAAGTAAATAAAACATGTAAATTAATTAAATCATGTTAAAAGGGGGTGTTTGGTGTTGGTTTTGTTCGGCCGAGACAACCGAGACCCCAAAGGGGTGCTCGGCTTGTCTTCATCACCACCACCGAGACCACAAGGTGTCTCGGCTGGGCTTGGGTGTGGCTCGGACGCAGCAAGAACCCCGACCAAAGGGTCAGGGTGTGTTTGTTTTTCGGTTTGTGTGGAGTCGAGGCACCACCGAGACCCCAAGGGGGCTCGGTTGGTTTTGTTTGATCGGACCCGAGACCAAAGAAACCCCGACACTAGGTTAGGGTATGTTTACATGTTTAGTTGATTAAGTAGTGTCAACCGAGATCCTTTCCAAGGTCTCGATGGGACTTGTTTATAGCTTATTTGGTTCGGCTTATATTAAAACACGGGCTCGGGATTCGAGTTTTTATTAAAACTATTTTTATAAGTCATGTTATATTAAACTTTAGGTTAATTAATTTATTAAAATTAATTCATGTATAACCTAAGGTAATTATACTTAGTCATTTTAATTAAACATGTATTTTAATTAAAATCATGTAACGTATAGTTTAATTAAATTAACCAGTTATTTAATTAACCAACTATAACCATGACTTGTATTGTAGTAATTTAACTTCACTTACTATTTATAATTCAGATTAATTCTAATTATGGAAACTTACTATTTTTTGGAACTTTCTATTTTTGGAAAATTTCTATTTTTGGACACCTACTATTTATGGAAACCTGCTATTTTTAGAAAGTTACTTAGTATTACAATACAAGTATTATAATACACTAATACATGAATAATACACAACAGAACATCAAAATAACTACAGTTAACACAGTAAACATGATAGAATACGTATAACAAGCTAATAACACACGGAACCAGTAAAGCACGTGTAATTCAGACAACTCATACACGTCCATATTTCTTATGTAGTGTTATCCGTCAAGGCGGATTAGTCTCTATCGTTTCCGTTAGCTTCTACTGGACATAAGGTACGGATTTCCCGTCCTTCAGTAAGGACAATCTCTTCCTTTCATTAGGATTTCCCGTATGCAACCAACTGTTTTCCCTAGTAGTTATAGATTAAATGCTTATGTTTATTAGTTACCTTAGCCATATACATACATGACCAGTTTCACCTAGTTATGGAGGTACCATAACCATAACACTAGAGGCACTAGTGTTATGACTTCACCACGGCGGAGTGATAGCTCGTGGTGTCCCTTTTCAGTTATTTGGCCATTATATTATTATATTATCATGTGGGGCGTATGGGTGCATCCTAGTTACATGTTTCAGTCAGGATTTCATGGTGAATGTGGTGTGTGCCTTGCATCTTTCACAAGGAGCTGATCCCTCCTACCCACTGACCAGTTAATTAGAGGCAACCCCTCTAATTGCATGATGAGGTCTCCCCTCCAAGTATTCATGCACGTTGTTGACCTCATGACCTATATTGCCTATTATGGTACATTAACTAATACATATTTTCATAAGTAACATAAGCTATGTTTTCAGAACTAAAACCAGTTAACATGACAGACAACTAGGTTTTCCAAGACTTATTCTTCCGCTGCCATTCATGCTTTATACTCTTTATATGCTTCTATACTCTATGTTTTTCCATGCTTTATTGTATATCCGTGCACAGAGCGTTATGCTCAGCTGTCTACTTTTCCATGTTTCCAAACGGCAGGTACCAAAGGACGCAAGTAGGAACTCCAGAGTATGGGCATTCGGACTGGAAGCTATCCGGCCTCTTTTACCTTATGCATTTATTCCTACTTTATCATACTTTACATCTTTTGGACATTGTTTAGTCCTTTCCATTTACAGTACTTATATTGCTTGTTTGTGAGTTACTAGACTACCGATGTTTGATTCCGGTATTTCTATGTATGGTCATGAATGTTTAGACATTTACCTTGCATGTTTTGATGATACGCCATAATTTACTGTAGCACTCTATCCTATTAAATGGGGTGTTAAAATTATCGTATCAGAGCCAGGTTTCGACATGTAGCTCTGTAAAAATGACCTGTGACTTACGGGTAGTCACCAGTGTCTTCCTAGAACTGACAATTGGTTTTTCATGCATTCATTCATTTTCATTTTTATTTCATGCATTCATATCATTGTAGCAGGTTTATGACTAAGTAATGGTTGGTACAAGACTGACCCTATTTAGTCGCATGTGCTTTTATCGAAACTTTTAACTTTAGGACCGACCCATTGGCGTCCCCGCGCCATGTCTTTTGTTTTGAGTGAACTGACCATAGGCGTTCACTCTCGTTCATATAAAAGTTTTATAAACTGCATCATGCATATTTGTACATTGTTTCATGCATTATAAATTGCTTCTTTGATTTATACATTGTTCATGCATTCTTATGTTACCTCATTTCAAATTTATAATTTATGTTGCATTTTGTTGTTTAAACTGTCAGATAGTGAACAATCGCAATACTCAAGATTTGACAGCAGCTGTCAATGCAGCTCTACAAGCCCCCTTCCCTAACTTCGCAATGAAATCAGGGATGAACTTCAGGCGGAATTCCAGGCTCATGGTAATCACAACAACCCTCCTCCTCCTCCACCGGTTACTCTTATGACTTGGTTGGAGAGATTCAACAAACAGCGACCCCGTTCGTTTGAGCAGACTGACAGCCCCAACGAGGCTGAAGCTTGAATTTCTCACATCGAGAAGATTTTCGATGCAATGGGTTGTGATGGTGTCTACAAGGCAAGACTGGCTTGCTATAAGTTTGAAGGTGATGTGCTGCAGTGGTGGAAATCGGTCAAGTAGTCCAACGGTGGTGACAATTGGGCTGCATAGCTGACATGGGACCGGTTTAAGGAGATCTTCCTTAATCAGTACTTTCCACATGCTGAGCAAGAGAAGCTCAAGAGGGACTACCACAACATTCGGCAGATTGCTGGTGAAAACAGCAATGAATTCATGCAAAGGTTTCTCCGGTTAACAGGTTTTCTGGGTCCAGCCGTAGGAACTGCTGCGGAGCATGCTAAGAAGTTTCGCTGGGCACTTCGCACTTCGGTTGCCAACAACCTGGTATGTGCTACTTTTACTACAGTGGCACAGGTGGCCGATGTAGACCGTAAGCTCGAGATGCTTTAGGAACGAGAGGAGTTCAGTGATGACAGAGCAGTGAAGAGGTATCTTCAATCACCAATTGTAAACAATTCATTTCCATCAGTATTATTTATTTCATATAAACCTCTGTTCAACAATATATATATTCTAGGCAGAAGACTGACGACCGTAAGCCTGCAGCCGCTCAGCAGCAAGCATCCAAGGGAAACGGTCAGACTAACGACCATTCTGGTTTTGAGAGGTGGGGCTAGTTACCGTAACAACGCTAACAACTCCGACAACAACAGGTCCCTACTTTAACCTTCTCTCATGTTCAAGTATGTTATGTTATGGTATTCTGACACTCCAACAATGGTTAATTCAGGAACAATGGTAACGACAGGGATCAGGACCGTAGGGGTTCACAGCCTAATCGTTCTACCTCATCTAGTAAATCTTGCACCTTATATATAATCATGTTTATGTTCCACGATCATGTCTCACGCATGTAATCCTTAAACAGGCTCTCAGATAACTAGGACGCCTGCTGGAGGATTCACGCATCCTGTCTGTCCTACTTGTTCCCGCAGACACTCGGGTATTTGTCGCCGAGGTACTGGTGGTTGTTTCAAGTCTGGCCAACAAGGCCATCAGCAGAAGGACTGTCGCCAGGGTGAAATAGAAGGCACCTCTGGACACGCCGTCACCAATCCACCTCCTACTTCTTGTCGCGTGTTCACTACTACTCGAGATCAGGCGAATAAGACTTCAGGTACCATCACCGGAAATCTGTTTATGAATGGTTTGGCAGCATGTGTTCTATTTGATACTGGAGCGACACATTCAGTCGTGTCCACTACTTTTGTTGTACGTGTTAGGATTTCCACGATGCCTTTAGATAATGCCTTATGCATTTCCATGCCACTTAAGGACTCTGTACGAATCACTCAAGTGTACAGAGATCTTCCCCTATAATTTGATGACAAGATCCGTAGAGTTGACGTACTTCCTTTGGACATGTGTGATTTTGACTTGAGTTTGGGCATGGACTGGTTATCCAAACACCAGGTCATGATTGACTGCCACACTTATCGGGTTATCTTCGATGATGTTAAATCCCCAGAGTACATACACCATGGTTTTCTGCCAGGGAGGTCAGTACATATTATTTCCTCTATGGAGGCGCGTGCATTGCTATCACACGGCTGTCAGGGCTTCATAGCCAATATTCATGACATTAATGCCGAGTCTCCATCAATCCAAGATCAGCCTATTGTGTCAGAGTTTCCTGACGTATTTCCAGATGAACTTCCGGGCATACCACCTGTTCGTGAAGTCGAGTTTGGAATCGAGCTCATACCAGGTGCATAGCCAATTTCCAAAGCTCCTTACCGTATGGCTCCAATAGAGCTTAAGGAACTAAAATATCAGTTGCAGGAACTTCTGGAACGAGGTTTCATCCGTCCCAATGCATCGCCATGGGGTGCACCGGTACTGTTCGTGAAGAAGAAAGACGGCAACATGCGTTTATGTATAGACTATCGTGAGCTGAACAAGATCACGATTAGGAATCGTTATCCTTTATCGTGAATTGATGACCTATTCGATCAACTTCAAGGCGCCATGCATTTCTACAAGATCGATCTGAGGTCCGGCTACCATCAGTTACGGGTTAAAGAGCATGATATCTCCAAGACTGCTTTCTGTACACGGTATGGGCACTACGAGTTCGTAGTCATGCCATTCGGACTCACTAATGCTCCAACAGTCTTCAGGGATTTGATGAACCGTGTCTTCCATGAGTTTCTGGACAAGTTCGTTATTGTGTTCATTGATGACATCCTAATATTCTCCAAATCCAAGGAGGAACATGAGGAACACCTTCGTACAGTCTTACAGATTCTTCGTCAGAAGCAACTGTACACCAAGTTCTCTAAGTGTGAGTTCTGGTTAACCAAGGTGGCATTTCTGGGCCATATTGTATCTGCAGAGGGGATCACCATGGATCCTACCAAGGTTGAAGCTATCACTAAATGACCGAGACCTACATCTGCAACAGAAGTTAGAATTTTTCTGGGTTTAGCTGGCTACTACCGCAGGTTTGTAGAGAACTTTTCACGGTTAGCCTTACCTTTTACTAAGCTGATGAGGAAAGGAGAGAAATTCGTCTGGACGGAAGAGCGATAGAAGAGCTTTGAATATCTTAAGCAGAAGTTAGTGACTGCACCTATTCTTACTCTCCCATCTGGCTCAGGTGGATTTCAGATATATAGTGACGCTTCAGGAAAGGGTTTAGGTTGCGTTCTCATGCAACATGGGAAGGTTATTGCATACGCATCACGATAGCTGGAACCTTATGAAGAAAACTATCCTACTCATGATTTAGAGGTTGCAGCAGTTGTTTTCGCGTTGAAGATCTGGAGACATTATTTGTATGGTGAATCATGTGACATATTCACCAATCACAAGAGTCTTAAGTACATCTTCACCCAGAAGGAACTGAACATGAGACAGAGGAGATGGTTAGAGCTATTAAAGGACTACGACACCAACATTCAGTACCATCCTTGGAAGGCGAATGTGGTAGCAGATGCTCTAAGCAGAAGGTCGGGTATGATTACTGGAATTTGGATTGCGAAGGAGATCATCCGTGACCTAGAGATGACTGATATTGAGTTTTGTGTACGAGGACAGCACGGTTACTGGGCTAATCTTAGAGTGGAACCAGACTTACATTCTAGGATCAAGGAAGCTCAGAAGGACGATGGTGAGATTTGGTCTATCATTCAGAACCTTGATCAGTAGACAGAGTTTCGTGTTGACGATGACGGTATCTTATGGCAGGGCACTAGACTAGTGGTTCCTGATGACTCTACTCTCAGGGAACCTGTGTTGACTGAAGCTCACAGTTCTCCATTTACCATACATCCTGGTTCTACCAAGATGTACCACGACATCAAGCAACACTTTTGGTGGAGTGGTATGAAGCAGGATGTTGCCACCTTTGTTTCTAAATGTATGATCTGCCAGCAGGTGAAGATCGAACATCAGCGTGCTAGTGGTTTACTACAACCATTAGATATTCCAGCATGGAAGTGGGACAAAATCTCCATGGATTTTGTTACTGGTCTTCCAGTTACTCAGAGGAAGAATGACGCTATCTGGGTTATTGTGGATAGGTTGACTAAATCTGCTCATTTTCTGCCAATTCGCAAGGAGCATCCGGTCAGCTAATTAGCAGACACTTTCCAGAGGGAGATCATGAGACTACATGGTACTCCATTATAAATCATCTCTGATAGAGATCCCCGTTTCACATCACGTTTCTGGCAGAGTCTGCAGAAAGCTTGGGGAACCAGACTTAAGCTCAGCACTGCCTTTCATCCTCAGACCGACGGACAGTCGGAACGTACCATTCAGACATTGGAGGACATGCTGCGATCGTGTGCTCTAGAATGGTCAGGAAGCTGGGATGATTATATATTCCTAGTAGAATTCGCATACAACAACAGTTGGCACGCTAGC
Organism: Glebionis coronaria; assembly: GCA_025667525.1. Lineage (NCBI taxonomy): Eukaryota > Viridiplantae > Streptophyta > Magnoliopsida > Asterales > Asteraceae > Glebionis > Glebionis coronaria. The sequence goes on from CM046878.1 coordinate 543,901,604, forward strand.
ATCAAGTGTGCTCCCTTTGAGATGTTGTATGGTAGAAAATGTCGTGCCCCAATCTGCTGGGATCAAGTGGGCGAACGACTGCTTGAAGGTCCAGAGATGATTGAAGTGACCAATGAGAAGGTCGTTGTCGCCAAGGCAAAACTTCAGGAAGCTTGTGCTCGTCAGAAGAGCTATGCTGATAAACGTCGTAGAGATGTGTCCTTCAACGTAGGAGATCACGTTTTCCTCAAGGTATCACCTGGACGAGGAGTTAGACGTTTTGGAATCAGAGGGAAGCTCAGTCCTCGCTTCATCGGACCGTTCGACATCATAGAACGCGTTGGTGAAGTGTCATACCGTTTAGCGTTACCGCCTCAGCTATCATACGTTCACAACGTGTTCCATGTGTCCTTACTCAGAGGATACAACTATCATCCAGTTCATGTTGTCCAGTATCCACTTGATCAGATTCGAGAGGATCTTTCATATGTCGAAGAACCCGAGAGAGTTCTTGAGAGACAAGATCGTGTCATGCGGAGGAAGACGATCCCTTTCGTCAAAATCCTCTGGAGGGATCATCCTGAGCGGGAAGCCACTTGGGAGACAGAGGAGTCTATACGGACTTCTTACCCTCATTTCGAGTTCTAATTCGGGTATGTTTTCTTTCACTTTACATTTCTCCAATTCAAGGACGAATTGTTCTTTTAGAGGGGAAGAGTTGTAAAACCCGCATTAAAAACCTATGAACAGTACACATGAACAGTAACTTATGAGAACACGGTAAAATTTAAACTTTCCATTTATAATATTAATACACGTGTCACGACAATAAATAAAGAACAATCATGAATATTATAAATGTGACACGATCACGAATACCAAAATCACGAGGAATAAATCACGAACACACACGTTAATAAACTAACACACGAAAAGTTAAGGGTTTACCCCGTGGGCTCCCTTGATGCCGCAGATACAAAAGAAAGAAGGAAGGGGTGGGCTTTGACCCATGACCCAAATTACATACATGTTAAGAAAAACTCCAAGAAACCTTTTCATAATTTTAGGTTTAACAAAAAGTTTCTCCGTGCCTCCTTCTTGCTCTTGCCGCCGGCCACATTAAACCACAATGAAGATTCAGACAATTTTGATCTTTGATTTTGGAGTCTACGTGTTCGTGATCTTAAATTCTTTTCTTTCCACGTGTTCGGTAATCATAACACTTTTTTTTAATTCCTTATGAATCCATGTTATTAATTTAATTAATCAATAAAACAAGTAAATAAAACATGTAGATTAATTAAATCATGTTAAAAGGGGGTGTTTGGTGTTGGTTTTGTTCGGCCGAGACAACCGAGACCCCAAAAGGGTGCTCGGCTTGTCTTCATCACCACCACCGAGACCACAAAGGGGTCTCGGCTGGGCTTGGGTGTGACTCGGACGGAGCAAGAACCCCAACCAAAGGGTCGGGGTGTGTTTGTTTTTCGGTTTATGTGGATCCGAGGCACCACCGAGACCCCAAGGGGGGCTCGGTTGGTTTTGTTTGATCGGACCCGAGACCAAAGAAACCCCGACACTAGGTCGGGGTATGTTTACATGTTTAGTTGATTAAGTAATGTCAACCGAGATCCTTTCCAAGGTCTCGGTGGGACTTGTTTATAGCTTATTTGGTTCGGTTTATATTAAAACACGGGCTCGGGATTCAGGTTTTTATAAAAAGTATTTTTATAAGTCATGTTATATTAAACTTTAGGTTAATTAATTTATTAAAACTAACTCATGTATAACCTAAGGTAATTATACTTAGTCATTTTAATTAAACATGTATTTTAATTAAAATCATGTAACGTATAGTTTAATTAAATTAACCAGTTATTTAACTAACCAACTATAACCATGACTTGTATTGTAGTAATTTAACTTCACTTATTATTTATAATTCAACTTAATTCTAATTATGGAAACTTACTATTTTTGGGAACTTTCTATTTTTTGAAACTTTCTATTTTTGGAAACTTACTATTTATGGATACCTGCTATTTTTAGAAAGTTACTTAGTATTACAATACAAGTATTATAATACACTAATACATGAATAATACACAACAGAACATCAAAATAACTATAGTTAACACAGTAAACATGACAGAATACGTATAACAAGCTAATAACACACAGAACCAGTAAAGCACATGTAATTCAGACAACTCATACACGTCCATATTTCTTATGTAGTGTTATCCGTCAAGGCGGATTAGTCTTTATCATTTCCGTTAGCTTCTACTGGACATAAGGTACAGATTTCCCGTCCTTTAGTAAGGACAATCTCTTCCTTTCATTAGGATTTCCCGTATGTAGCCAACTGATTTCCCTAGTAGTTACAGATTAAATGCTTATGTTTATTAGTTACCTTAGCCATATACATGCATGACCAATTTTACCTAGTTATAGAGGTACCATAACCATAACACTAGAGGCACTAGTGTTATGACTTCACCATGACGGAGTGACAGCTCGTGGCGTCCCTTTTCAGTTATTTGGCCATTATATTATTATATTATCATGTGGGGCGTATGGGTGCATCCTAGTTACATGTTTCAGTCAGGATTTCATGGTGAATGTGGTGTGTGCCTTGCATCATTCACAAGCAGCTGATCCCTCCTACCACTGACTAGTTAATTAGAGGCAACCCCTCTAATTGCTTGATGAGGTCTACCCTCCAAGTATTCATGCACGTTGTTGACCTCATGACCTATATTGGCTATTATGGTACATTAACTAATACAGATTTTCATAAGTAACATAAGCTATGTTTTCAGAACTAAAACCAGTTAACATGACAGACATCTAGGTTTTTCAGGACTTATTTATTTCCGCTGCAATCCATGCTTTATACTCTTTATATGCTTCTATACTCTATGTTTTTCCATGCTTTATTGTATATCCGTGCACTGAGCGTTATGCTCATCCGTCTACTTTTCCATGTTCCCAATCGGCAGGTACCCAAGGACGCAAGTAGGAACTCCAGAGTATGTGCATTCGGACGGGAAACTATCCGGCCTCTTTTACCTTATGCATTTATTCCTACTTTATCATACTTTACATCTTTTGGACATTGTTTAGTCCTTTCCATTTACAGTTATTATATTGCTTGTTTGTGAGTTACTAGACTACCGATGTTTGATTCCGGTATTTCTATTTATGGTCATGAATGTTTAGACATTTACCTTGCATGCTTTGATGATACGCCATAATTTACTGTAGCACTCTATCCTATTAAATGGGGTGTTACAATATCAAAACCACCGCATAATGTTTACTTCTGTTTATCTTACAAACACCCATACAAGCTTAATATATTTAACACCCATTCAAGTTTATCTTTTTAATAAACTAAAAGTTAGGCTATGTTGGTAATAGCTCTGTTTACACAACAATTTTTTAGAGTTGTTAGTTTTTTATTTTAATCAAGTAACTTTTAAATAAAAAGCTAATTTATAAAGCTTTTTAAATTGTCAAGAGCTGTTAAAACTCTAAATTACGGATATACTCTCCAGTTATATTATAAGTTATTTAAATATATCTTTTTAATGATTTTATATCTTAATTTTACAGTTAACCGCTAATATATCAAACACTTTTATTAAAAGAATACAACTTATAACTCATGTAAACAGTTTTTTAGTAAATAGTTTACATCTTACAATTAACAGCTTACAACTTACAGTTAACAACTTACAACTTACAACTAATTTTGCCAAAAATTGCCTTATGACAAATAATAACAACGTACTTTTATATTTGTTCCATTATTTGATATTAACCTTCAAAATACCATAATACTCATCTAACCTTCAAATTTATACCACAATACACATCAAACTTTCAAATTTTGTTTAACTATAATACGTTTTACAAGGTTGTCAAGATCCCGATCTTGATCTTAGAATCTTATGATTTTACGATACTGCAAAGCAAAAACGATCCAGATCTTACGTAGGATCTTTGCATGCTTAAGATCTTATAGGATCCCGATCTTGATCATAGGATCTTAGGATCTACTACGATCCGATCTTACTTTTTCTCGAGCGACAAACTAAAAAGTTACAAATTTATAGGTTCTATTTTGTATAATCTAGAAAACAACATGTAAATCATTTTATACACTTCATAATCATAATTTAGAACCACATTTTTATAAAATATTCGTATAATTTTGTGTTCACGATGTATATTAATTTGTAAATTTGTAAATTATTACAAAGACTACTAAGAGAATTACATTATAGTACGATCTTACGATCTCGATCCTACTTTACGATCTTGATCTTGCAAAAGTGAAAACGATCCTAGGTAAGATCCCGATCTTGAAAACCTTGCGTTTTAGAGTAATTTCTCGCATTGTTAGTCTTATGAATATAATTAACTCAACATATTATTTTTTTTCTATTTTTTGTTTATTTAAAGTTTTTCGATTTTTTATAAACACTTGTATTTGTTTATCATAAACAATTTTTTATAAACGTTTAGGTACTTTTGGTGTGAACTTATGAGAATAGAAGAATGATAGTTGGAAACTTGGAATGATGGTTAATTTTAGTAGATTAATGGGTTTACTAAAAATTGAAATTATATTTTTATTTTGGTCTTTCTGATAGGAGTTTAGTGTCTCTCATTTCTAATCTCATTTTCATTGTCATTTCATATGATTTTGAAATCCATATCTACCGTGAATTCGTGATTCATAACAACATACCAAATGCACCCTATATGTATAAAAGAGTATGTAATAACGAATTAAAGTGTTTTTTAAAAATATTGAAATTTTTTATATATTTTTTTAATTAATTAGGAAAGAAAAAAATATATATTTTGAGTTAATTACAAACGATCGTTAGTTAAAAAGACTAAAAGTGCAATTCCAAAAAATTAACGGTGCAAGAGATTGTTCTAAGAGTGGGGGGTGGGAGCTGGTGGGAGGGATGGTAGCCCTTTGGCGCCAGACCTCGTTGGCGCACCACTCCCGGCCTCGCGTCATAGGTGCTCGCGCCAATCATAGCAGCCAGCGCCAACCGATTTATTTTTTTTTCTTTTCAAATACTAGCAGTTTGAAGGGGGTGTTTTTGCAAAATTTTGAATATGACAGCCCAAAAACTAACCGTTTTAGGGGCTAAAATACAAAAAAAAAAGTAGCCTTTAGAGGGGCTAAAAAAAACTTTTTTAAAAAAAAAAACCCTAAATCGTTCTATAAATTAAACCTCAAACATTTTACATTTCATATCCCAAATACATCGGTTATTCTTAATTTTTTTCATTACATGGATACTTACCAAAACACAGTCTACGACTACGACGAATATTTCGGTAACGCCCATGAACGTTACACTCGAGGCTTAGCGGAGTATGACACATTTGTTGGTATGTGTAATCAAGGAGCCGGTGGATCGAGTTAGGGGCATACGAGAGCATACATACCTCGTGATCGAGAAGACGTGAGTAGAAGATTGCTAAGGGACTACTTTGGTGATGCCGAAACTCCTGCAAAATATACGGAAGAGAAATTCTGACGAAGGTATCGTATGAGTTCAAGGATATTTAGAAAAATTGTCAATGCTATTTTAAATCATAATGCCGACCCTCTTCCCAATACTTTTCTTATTTTCGCACCGAGCTGGATACTACCGGTCGGGATAATATTCACCCCGTTTTGAAAATCACTTCGACATTTCGTCAATTGGCGCATGGGTCATCACCCGATGCATCTGACGAGTATTTGCAAATTGCCGAACGCACTGCTAGAGAATGTTTGCTTCATTTTACTAAATGCAAATATGAATTATATGTTGAAACATAGTATTTAAGAAGACCTACGCCCGCGAATATAGAAAGAATATATGCATTGCAAAATGAGAAACATGGACTCCCGGGAATGTTCGGGAGTATTGATTGCATGCACTGGGATTGGAGAAATTGTCCCAAGGCTTTACAGGATCAATTTAAAAGGCGGGATCATAAATACCCAACTCTTATGTTAGAAGCAGTGGCGGATCAACAATTGACATTCTGACATGCATACTTTGGTGTTCCTGGGGCAAACAATGATCTAATTTTCTTATATGGTTCACCTTTATTTGATGATGAGTTAGCCGACAGGGTTCCAGATTCTCCGTTTAAGGTAAACGGAAAAACATACAAAAAAGGTTATTATTTGGCTGACGGTATTTATCCAGAGTGGTCTACTTTTGTGAAAACATTTTCTGTTTCAAGGGATGAAAAACATTGCGGTATAAAAGTGTTCAAGAAGGTGCTAGAAAAGATATCGAACGCGCTTTCGGTGTCTTACAAGGTCGTTGGGGAATTATACGAGAACCCGCTCGTGCTTATGAAATTAACCACTTGAAACGAATCATGTATTGTTGTATCATGTTACATAACATGATATTGGAAGGCGAATGATTTGCATTGAATCCTAAAGATGGTTATGTCGATCCTCAACCGGATATTGTTCGAAGTTGGGTCGAAAGGTGTGAAGTGCATGAGAGGAAAACTAAAGAAATTCGAGACCGAATAGTGCACAACGAGCTCCGAGCCGATCTTGTGGAGCATTTGAGCCGCAATCATTAACTTTTTATGTTTTTTTATTGTATTGTTTTTTTATTGTAATGTTTTTTTTTAAAATATTTTTTTATTAATAAAGTTTTTATTTAAGTTATTTTGTGTTTTGAGAAAAAAATAAAAGAATTTCGTTGGCATCAGAAAATCTGGTGCCAACGGTTATTCCTGAAATGTGGTGCCAACAGAAATCTGGTGCCAAAGGCCCAGAATCCTACGTGGCGCTTTTGGCACCACATTCTGGTGTCAACGACTCCTAGCTCTCTAAACGTATAATAATTAAATAAAATTTGAAAGTTAGATGAGCATAATGATGTAATTTGAAAGTTAATTAAATAGGTATATGATTCATATATGATACAGAGTATTAGAATAAGGGGTAGTTTGGTATCCGGTATTTGTGGGATTTAGGCTCAATCCTTCATTGAATCAATTGTTTGTTAGCTATTTCTTTTTTCTGACACCAACTGTGATGCTCAAACAGTAAACCCAACCCCCACCTCGGGGTTTTCTAAAATTATTTTATTTCAGGTATATTTTTTTATTTATCAAAATTTGCAACCATATATTTTTAAATATACTATTCTACTAAAATTTTTAACCACATGTTAATATATAATTTCTGAAATAAAATTATTTTATTATATATTAAATAAATATAAAAATCAAATAAACAAATATATTTTCTCTCTACAAAACCTACCTCAAATCCAAATTTTACTAATCCTAAACCTTCAACTTTATAAACCCACATACAAAGTAAAACCCGACTTCAAACCAAACGGACCCTAAATGTGAAAGTACGTTACTATTACATGTCATTAACTCATAAATTAACTTTTATACATTTGTAAAGGTCAAAATATTGTATTTTGAAAAATGACACTATATGACTTGAACAAAATATCTAAAATTATCATCACAGGCTTAATCAAATTGCTAAGATAACTAAGATAGGTACAAAATCATGACTTGTATTTTCTTTAGACACCTTCATTGTCATTATCACTTTTATATATGGAGAATGCAATAAACTCTAATCACGTTTATTTTGTTTTGGACACTTTTATTTAGACAAGCCTATTATATGAAGGAACTTGATTGACACATTTTAAAAATTAATTTAAGAGATTTTATTTAATACATTGCACTATCCTCTTAAAAAACAACCTATAAATCTTCATACTCATAGGATTCTGACAAGTGTGAGAACGGACGATTTAGATGCGGAGAGAGAATTAGTGAAAAAATATATTTAATATTATTATGTGTAGGAAAATATGTAAGCATATATTATAGGAGGATTTTATCAATGCTCAAATTTTAAATGTTCAAAATTTCAAATCACCTCTTTTACATAAAATGCTTGAGATAAAAAATAGAGTAAACGCATATACACTTAAATGCTTTAAGCTTCGTAATGAAGCAAAAATTCGTGCATTTTCCTTGGTTTCTTATTTATTTTTATGTTACCAATACAAATTTGATTATAAATTTATTTAGGTATCATACCGATTGAGCTAATTTATTTTTATTTTTTTGAAAGGAAACTAGAGTTCTATTGACCAACATATGATTGCTTGATTTAAACCAAACCAAACTTTTAGCGAACCATTTAAATTATTGAAACATGATTGCAATCAATAAAGTTAAACACATTATGCAATGAACCTCAGTGTTAATGCATTGTAGTCTCTATGCATCACAAAAAGAAGAGGAAAAAAAAACGATTTCGCCGTTGTTTTCACATTATAACTATAATAAATTATGGAAATTTATGAATTAAAAAAAAAACACGCCTCTCACATATCATTTTTACGGTTAAAAAACGAAAAAAAACCATCGCCTCTGTCTCTCTCGCAAAACCACCGTGTCTCTGTCTCACATATAATCATCGATTAAGGTTTGCGATGGAGATTCCTTTTGATGATTATTGCCCCCGATCTTCGATTAGGGTTGCGCGATGGTCACTCCTTCTGCCAATACGTCGTTGCCCCCTATTATTCACGGGTTGGTGACGATCGGCTATCACGATTTGACTTTATCACCATCGTTGCCCCAATTTTTTGTGGATTAGTGTTGTTTTTTAATTGGTTCTAAATTGAAACTTCACTAATTTGGTTTAAGATTTTTAGAATGAAGATGATTGGTGTCCGTAATCCCAACCACAACGTTTCTACTCATGTTGTTTCTTAAGGTTTGTCAAATTCCAGATTTTGTTTAATTGTTTTTTAATTTTATCAGAAGATTGTTTTTTTCTATATTTTTTGGGTTAAGTTTAAATCTGGGTATTTGAATGTCACTGATGGTGGTTTAGTTGTGTTTAATTATATGTGTTTTTAATTTAGTGTTCTTGGATTTTTCAGGCTATATACTGGTCTTGTCGTTGCCCCCTATGATTGACGGGTTGGTGACGATGGGTTATCACGATTTCATTTTACCACCATCGTTGCCCCCAATTTTGTTGTGGGTTGGTGACGGTTGGGATAAGGTGATGATTGGTGAGTGATGTTCGAAACAGTAAAAAAACAAGTATTGTTCATGAGCTATTCATAAGCTATAATATGTTATAATTGTTGCTCCCAAGTTTTGATGGGTTGATGACGCTTCAGCTAGCGTGATGATTCATAGGTGTTCGCTGTTCTATGTTGATTGTTTCCGAAATTTTTTGATAGGTTGATGCCGGTTATAGTATTGTTCTATGGTATTAAATAAACTATAATACGTTATAATGAGGTTACATTCATTTATACCAATTACCTCTCGAGTTATTTTGTTTCTGTTGTTTGTTGATTCTTATTGCTGCAAGAATATAGGATGCAAATAGGTTTGATCAGTTTAGTGGGACTGTCGCCTATTCGGTGATTCAATTGTTCGTTGAGGGACACGTATAGGAGAAAGGAATGAAACAGAATGGAGAAAACAATGAACCATCAAACCTTGGTGGACTATGAAACACCAAGATTATTGCCCCCGTTCTTTGAATGGTTTGGTAATATTCGAACTAGGTGTTATGTGTTCGCTGCCTCTTTTTTTCTTAGGCTATGATGAACAACGGATAACCCGAACAAGGTTGAGGTCGTCCGTATCTTGGCTGGGCAACCTATTACGGATGCAGCCATGGCGGGTGTGCCCACCCTCTCTTTGACAATGCCTAATCTGAGCCCACAAAATGAATATGCTTTTGTTTATTTTCACTACGGTCGTCACCCCGATCTTTGTTGGGTTGGCGACGACCGGGTTAGGATGATGTTGATTCGTATGGTATACGTCCTGTGTTGGCAATTCAGCCTGATGTTGTACCTTCTGCCCAAGGTTGAAGCCACCCGTATCTTGGTCGGGTAGCCTGAAACGGCTACAGCCATGGCAGGTTTTCCTGGTTTCCCTTTGAATCTGCCTTCTCTAACCCTACATAATAGAATTAGAAGTATTAATGCAGAACATTATAACATATTATAGTTTACGAACGATTATGAATAGTACTTGATTTGTTTATTGTTTTCCAGGTTTTTAATGATTTCTATTGCAATACGTGGCTTCCACCAAAGGTTTTGGGTGTACGTGTTTCATACTTTATTTCTGCCTATGTTGGCGGCGTTGCACATTCAACAGGTTGCCTCTGTAGCGAACCTATAGGTGTCTGTTTTGTAGGCTGTAACGTAAATGATAGTTGTCTTGAATGGTTGTGATGATAGTAGCTCATCGTTCATATGTGGGATCGATTGGATTTCGGAATACGTGCCGTCCGGGGGGCAAATTCCATCGTTTGCAGCCACGGTGACCATACCTTTATGTCCGAACGCTTACTTATCTAAGCCTATTGTTGTCTTTAACATATTGCAGGCATCTTTCTTTTGTGTTTATTTCTTTTTGCAGGAATGCAAAATATTCTAGCAAAGAAAATATGACCATATGCAAGTACAATCCACTTCAAGAAGAAGCATAATGATTTTACACTACCTTCAATGTTCGATTACATTGTGGAGAAAGGGCGGTTGTAGGACGTTTATGGTCGCAATCTTTTTCCGCAAGTTATTATATTTTTACAATCAGAGCTATGTTTGCTTCATACATGAGCATAAGTCAGCAGCAATCTTAGATTTGCAGGAACTTAGAACCCTCTTTAAACACAAACTACAGAGGCGCCTGTTACAACTCTCAGCTATCTATTTGTTACAACTCTCAGCTATGTATTGTTGTCCTCTGGTCTACACTATCAACTGTTTGAAGTCAACAAGGTTAGTTTTATGTCTTCTTAATTATAATTTATTTATTAAATTTGAAAAACTAAGACTTCATAGAATTTGATATGGGAACAGGTATTTGTAGAAGATTTGAAGGAATAACAGTTTTGTCATTGGAGTGTCGGAAATCGTGGTGGGGATAACCAACAATCTTCCAAGGTATAGATGTTAATACAGAATAGAAAAAGTTAGTAAATATGGCAAAAATTATTCCTTCTAAATGGGATCATCCACAAATTGCACGCATACATTTTTCAATTCTCAATTGGTAGAATAAGCTAAGGTGTACGTGTATACTGATGACATTCCTTAAGTTTTCTTACTTTGTTAAACATTAGTTATTTTACATCAGTTTGTGGAATCATTTAATTCTAGACAATTTTTGTGACTCAGATACTAAAAGGGTCAAGATTTTTTAGAGCTGACGATTTATGTTGTCACATGAAGGATTCATTCTGGCGATGAGTCGATGGATATGACTACCCTTGCAATAATGACGAAGGTATGTCCTTTCATTTTGTAGAATATCTGTTTTTCTATATATATTTGTGACTGATAATATCATAAATATTTCTCAAAATAGTTGTAGTTGATGTACTTTTAAAATAAGTGGTTTATGGATAAAAGAAGAAATAGAGAAGTAAACTCATATTAACAACGATGTTCTATATAAGTTTTACTTCTCATTTGATGGAATAAAGGTTCAAAATTTGTATGGATCGAAATTTGCTACTACTTCGTAATTCTTTATGCAGGTGGGATTCGGTTGGATTGACCCATAAAGCTTTTTTTCCTTCTTTTCAAAACTGCTAATCTTTGTTTAGTAAATAGTGCGTCACATTTGATTCATAGATCTGACGGTGTTAAATGTTCTATGTATCATTAATAATAATTCATAACTGTGGATATCATGCTAACGAGTAAAAACAGAAACGTATTAAGTTGCTGTATTTCATACATAACAAGAGTCCTGCGTGGACGTATTCAGTTAACTCCAGTCCATGGTAAAAGGGGGCTAGCTCACAGGGAATCAAGGTCACAGTCATCCCATCAATTTAGTCAGTGGACTATGGATAGACCTTTGGCAAATTGATCATCGGGTTTCTAATTCAAGTAGATATCACTAAGTAGATCATGGTGTATGCACCAGCCAAGGTGGAACAATTTCTTTTAACAATAAAGGTAAATAGTTTTCCCGTGTAGCAGGAAGGCTGCTATGGCTTTGTTAGTTTTTATTATCATTGGCGTGTGAGATTAAACAACACTTAACTCGACTCATTCCGTGTGAAAGATTTGAAATTGGTATAAGTATTGACTGGTCGACATGTTAACGAAGTCTCAAATAATATGATAGTTAACAAAAGAGTCACAACAACAAAGTGACGGTCCTGATAGCTGTAGATAGCTGTAGGAACTTCATTACTGGTGACAGTCCTCATGCTTACTTCATCTATTGCTAGAGCTTTGATTATTTTAAACTCCATTGCCGCCTCAAGCTGCTCTTAAAAAATATGTGGTAGTTATTACGAGTATTGTGGTATAATCGTCAATGAATGCGTGCGTTACATTTTTCTAAACTACTTTTCGTTGTTGTTACATGTTTCTACCATAAATACGTTGCAACTAACGAAATCAAAACACCCGCGGTGAAGCGCGGACACTCTAACTAGTTTACATTAATAAAGCAAAATACCGATATAGATTGCATAAAAAACAAAAACTTGATCATCTTTGAACGATCAATCAAATGTGGTGTTTAAATTATTATTTTTTCATTTTAATATTTATATTTTTAATTTATGTTTTGAACAATAGATTAACATAAAATGATTTAGTGTTTAAGTGGCACATAGTAATTGGCGCGATATCCTATTTTGATCAAAACATGTTATGTTTTGTATAATTTGTTATATAGTGAGATCATTAAACTTCGCTCTGCTACAGAACGCGAGGTTTAGATTTAACTAAGTGATTTTTAAAATAATCCCAAGTGATGACAAGATTTTTTTATACAAGTTTTCAAAGATTATTTTTATAACATAAGTGAACTGGAGTGACATTTGTGTAATTTTTCGTCACATAGATGTGTCTAGATCAAACACCGAGACTGCTTTTGACTTTTTGTAATCACAATTTACAAAATAAGAACCATTTAGGTTAAAAACCAAATTACAGATACCTTTTTGCCCAAAGTCAAACCTCAAAGTCCATTCTTGCCAATTTTAAAAAATGTAGTATTGTTTTATTGACAGTAACATACTTGAAAAAACCTTAACAACCATTTTTTTCTTACAACATCGAAAACACTTTTTCTCTATATAAACTTAGGGCTTGTTTCTTTTTTTAAGTGCTTCCATATTAGCCTCTTATTTAGCCTCTTAGTAGGAAGAGTGACACTTTTATGTGAGTGTGGAACAAGATGTTTAAAGTGATTTGGGCCCACAACTTTTCCCACTAAGAGGCACACAAAGAAAAAGAAACACCCCCTTAGACATACAGATACAACACAAAATATTACAAACACACACTACAAGAAAATTGAAAAAAATTCACCGCATGGGCCGGTATAATTTGCGTCAAAGACGATGACATGACCTCTAGTATGGTTCGTTGCACCATCGTGTGAGCCGGTCGGCCAGCCGAGGTTTTAGCACCATCACACCCTACGCTCCAAGTCTTCAATACAAAGTTAATAAAACCTTCGGAAAACAAAACAGAGAAGATTAATCTAAGTTGATTTCGACTAAATTTTTTTTTCTGATTAACCAGCTCGTCATTATTATTTTGTTGGCACCGGAAGTTAAACCAACATGGCCTTACATATCTTTTACTTAGTAAAACAAAGCATTTTGTAAATTTTATATATTTTAGAAATCAATTCTTTCTTTGATTAATAATATCCTTTTAAAATTAGATATTTTTTTAGTTTTTTTAAAATTAATAAAAATTCAAATTATTTTAAAATTTGGCTAAACAAATTTAAAAAAGAGTGAAAAAACTGGTGAATGAATTTGATGGACAAACAAATGACATAATAGTTATGTCAAATTTGCAAAAAACAATTTTTTTTAAAAAGAAGTAATTAACTAAATTTTAGTGGTTAAATTTTTACTATGTATTAATTGGTGGAGTTAAATAAAACATATATTTTTTCATACTTTTAAAATAACTTTAAAAAATAAATAAATACCCTATTCATTTTATACCATTTAAATTTTATATTTTAAACATAATAAAAATATAAAATTTATTTAAACTCTGATACTAATACATAATCAAATGATTTTTACATATTTATATATTGAAAAAATAAACATCATTCATTTTATATCTTATATAAAAGCAATGTTGCAAAAATCGCGAATCGCTACCTGACCGGTCGACCACCTGGTAGCTTGGAATCGTTTTAGGGCGGGATTAATCGACGATTAATCGGATTGAAATTTTTAGCAAATTTTTGGTATTTCCGATAAGTTTTGGGTATTTCTAACGATTTCTAGGTACTTTTGGTGTAAAACCCGCTTAAAATACAAGAAGCATTAAATGCACGAAAACACGGATTAATTTAAAACTTTTAATTAAATAAAACACGACACGTATCATGAATATTAAATAAATAATACAAGTATTACGTATATTAGTTATTAAATTACGACAAGTGATTACGTATAATATTTACGACATGACAAGTTATACTACGGAAGAATAAAACACGACCTTACGAATACACGGAATACAATTTAAGACATGAATATACATGGGCTCCTTGTTATTAATTAACCTTGCAAGAATTATTAATAAGCCTTACAAGTTAAAAGGCCCAAGGCCCGTCCATTAAGGGTTAAAAAAAACGTATGATGCTTTTCCCATTTTACAACAAGCAGTAAACCAAAAGGAAACCCTAAGCTTCCTTTGGCCGTCGGTAGTATAGAAGAAAAGGAGAGAAAAAATGTTGGGTTGATCTTGAATTCGTAAAGATGGTGTCGTGTTTCTCTTGGTTCATCTAAATCAATCGGTAATGGAAACAAACCATAATCCTTATTTGATTTCTTCTATTCAAGCATCACAAATCTAAATTAATTATGAACAAAAAAAATGTTAAAGTTGTTATACAAGCAATCGATTGAGGTTTTTCGGGTTTGAGTGGTCATGGTAACCGAGAGCTAAAGCTCTCAGTGGGGTTTCAAAACCACCAGCCGCAACCCTTTTAAGGGTGCAGTGGTTGGGTTGGACTGTCAGCTGAAAGCCCAAGACCCCCAGCAGGGGGTGGTTGTTTCAGTCAGTGGCAAATCGAGAGCCAGGCTCTCGGTGGTAAATATTGTGGGATCGGGGGGAAGGACTACACCGATAGCGACTGGGTGAAGTTGTCGGTGGGAACTTCAGACCACTAGGGGAAAGGACAAACAGACGGTGGAAACCACTGACCAAGCAGCAACAAGGCTGCGAAGCCAGTGGCTGACCCGACTGGCCAGTGACTAGGATCACAGCCACAACGCAAGGGCAGGGGGTGTTTGCTTAATTGGTTTGAGGTGCGTTTGGCTTGGATTTCAAGAAAACCTAGGGTGCGTTTGGATTTTTTTTTTACTAAATTCATAAATGTTAATTTAATCATTGTTATGTTAATTTAATCATGTATAACTAATGTTATTAATTTAATTTGTGATATTAAATTAATCATGTCATGTTCATTAATTTATTTAAACTTAGGATATAAATTAAATGGTTAATTATACATGAACATTTACATGGTTTACATTATATATAAACTTAGGCTATAATAATTATTATAAATAATTATTCATGACACATTTCTAGACACATGTTAGTTTAATTGAATTAAACTATACCTTATAAGTATTCATGATTAATAACATGTTATTTTATTAAATAAATAACTTAGCATAAGCATTTATTTACAAGTTAACCATGGTTTAATTAAATTAATATCATGATTTAATTTAATTATACATTATCAAGTTATAATAAAATATTATTATTATAAGTCAAGTTATATTATTAATTAACAATTATTAATAAACCATGTATTATAATATAATTAATAATTATCATGTTAACCTAAAGTATTTATTAATTAATAAACTTTTCTCTATAATAACATTTAACTTATCATGACTTATAAAATAAGCTTTAGCTTATATCATCATCTTATTTAACAAGCTTATTACTAATTATGTAAACTTTCTATTTATGGAAACTTACTAAATATGGAAACTTTCTATTTTTGGAAACTTACTATTTATGGAAACTTACTATTTTTTGGCAAGTTGCTATATATGGAAACCTGCTATTTTTGGAAAGTTACTATATAGAAACCTACTATTTTTAGAAAGTTACTCATTATTAAACATCAAGTATACTATCACATGAAACACGAATTACATTAATCAAGGACACATGAAAACACTAGGAAATACAGTATAACACATGAAACAATAAAACAAGACACGATCATGTAAGACAAGTTAAGAATAGGTAAAACAAGTCAGGAACACGTAAATCAAGACAAGAACAAGTAAGGTATATAATAACTAGTCAGCATTACATGAACACACGACTTATTCACGTCCTTTATTATGTAGCACACATGTAGTCGAGGTAGATTTCCTTCCGTCTTTCATCCTTGTTTCATTGCTGGATACAAGGTACGGATATTCCGTCCTTTAGTATGGACATTCCTTTACTATGCATGATTAGGATTTCTCGTCTGCTACCATCTGTTTTCCCCAGTAGTTTACATGTATTAAACTTTACAAGTATTTACCATGCCATGATTATAAATTTCCCGAGCTATATACACGCATGCTATGTTTCACCTAGTTATGGAGGTACCATAACCATAACAGTGATTGCTCGCGGCGTCCCTTTCACGTTTTAGCCAGTATTATTATTATTATCATGTGGGGCGAATGAGTGCATCCTAGTACGTGTTTATCAGATTTACACGGTGTGTGCTCTACATCCGTCACATGGAGCTGATCCATCCACTCAGACAAGTATAATTAGAGACAACCCCTCTAATTGCATGACGAGGTCACCCCTCTATGTATTCATGCACGTTGTTATATTTTATGACCTATATGAGCTCATTGGCATTTAAATTACAGTTTTCATGATTAAACGACAGACTTTCGGTATAAACATGAATATAAGACTTTTCATATATAAACCAGTTATAAACATGATTCCAGGTTTTCCAGGACTTACATTATTCCGCTGTACTTTCATGCTTTACTTATTTTTCAGTTATTCATATCATGTTGTATATATCCGTTCACTGAGCGTATTGCTCAGACGTATTTCTTTCCATGTCCCATACGGCAGGTACCCAAGGTCAGACTTGAGCATTTAAAGGATGTGCCTAGGATGGGAGCTACCTTATACTTCTTCTCCTTTTGCACTTCATTACTTTATGCATGTTTTGGTCTTATGTTTAGGAACCGATGTTTGATTCCGGTTTTCCCTTTAGTCATGTATGTTTTAGGACATATTATCTTGTATGCTTTGATGACACGCCATAATTATCATGTAACAGTCTACTTATCAAAGTGGGGTGTTACATTTATGGTATCAGAGCCCAAGGTTTCGACCTGTAGGCTCTAAAACTTGACCTGTGGCTAGTGTGTAGTAACGAGGATTTTGCTAAAACGACGTTTGTTTCATTCCATGTCACGATGTTTCATTGAAGTTTTGACTAGTATGGATTGGACTACAGCCGTCCATATTTAGTCCCATGTTGTTAATTTCTATACATGACATGTCTCTTGAAATTTTTGACAAGTATGGTTTAAACCAGAATTGTCCATACTTAGTCACATGTCTTTTCTTTGAAATTTTGTAGATAGAACCATAGCCGCCCACATCAGTCAATATTAAACCTCGGTTGATTATGCTTTTATGTTCTTTATGACAACTAGGTTGCCATGCTCTCATGTTGATCTCGTTTTCATGTTGATTATATTTTCATGCCTCCTTGTGGTGATTATGTCTTCACCATGTTAATCATGTTTTCATACTAAACGTTGATGGATTTCATTTAATCCTGCTTTCATGATAATCATGGTTGGTCTTCATTAATCATGCCTTCATGCTGACATTATTGAAATTCGTTTAATCATGTTTTCATGCTGATCATCGTTGATTTTCGTTTAAATATACCTTGGTGTTTCTCTACACAACCAGAATTAAGTCTACGCAAGAATTGCTAGGCTATCATGTTGCTCGCTTCAGTTCGGTTTGCTAACCGTTTAAATCATTTAATTTCCCTTTGATCATGTCAGATGGTTAACACTTGTACCAACCACCTCATGTGCATTCCATGTGTACTCCATGTACCATATTCCAAGTGCATCCATCTAGCGTACTCCGTGTGTATTGCTCATAATTTGGAGATTTTACAAGATGCTGACGTTGCTCATAATTTGGAGATTTTACAAGATACCGTTATTGCTCAGAATTAGGAGATTTTACAAGATACTGATGTTGCTCATAATTTGGAGGCTTTACAAGATGCTGATGCTGCCCATACTTTGGAGATTCCGTAAGATGTTGATGCTGTTCATAATATGAAGATTCTATAGAGCAAAGACGAAGACTATAGATTGAAATTTCCAGAAAAGAATATACTTCACCCACCAGACGCTACCATCCCATTCTATGTCTTTACCTTCTCAGTTAAATGTCACACGTCACTCAGCTGTCCTTTCAGGCATAAGAGTGGGAACCGGTACCCAGCCGGCCACTCAGCAGAATAGTCACATGAATCACGGTCATGATGATGACCGTCATGAAACTGACGGACAAGACAATATGACCGCTACCATGACAACAACTATTTGAAAAATAACAACAGAAACTCCGGTAACGAATGTGACCAAAAGTACAAAGGTCAGCAGTCCAACCGATCCGCCAATTCTGGTATTATAACCAAATTTTCAACTTTATTCGTTTTCATCTCTAAAGACACATGTCAAGACATCTGTCAAAATACATGTCCCACGTATATTTTCTGAAGATGCATGTCAAGACACCAGTCAAAACACATGTCTCATGTGTAATTACTGGAGACACATGTCAAGACACCAATCAAGACAAATATCATACAAATACTTTCTCAAGGCACGAGTCAATACACATAACTTACGTATATTTTCTGTAACAAGCCCTCAGTAATTCAGAATACCCTTCAAGGAGTATACACATGTTGTTATACTTCATATGAATCAGGCCACAAAAATTTCAGTACCATCCCTGGCATTTTGTTCATGTTTGGACACGCAGTGTTCGTTCTGTGTAAGAC
This sequence comes from Glebionis coronaria, assembly GCA_025667525.1. Classification (NCBI taxonomy): domain Eukaryota; kingdom Viridiplantae; phylum Streptophyta; class Magnoliopsida; order Asterales; family Asteraceae; genus Glebionis; species Glebionis coronaria. The sequence goes on from CM046878.1 coordinate 543,920,756, forward strand.
GGGCGAAACACATTCATTGAGATCTGCCACGTTACTTCATGTGTTGATATGCCAACTTGATTTCTCAATCACGTATTACAGATATCCATGCCCAGAATAGACTCCGTTCGTATCGCCAGGTATAAAGGATTTCTGTCAGTTGAAGACAAGATCAATTCTGCTAACGCACTTTCCTCGGACATATGCGATTTCGACATGATTCTGCTTATGGACTGGTTAGCAGCGCATCGCGCTACGATTGATTGCCATTTATATAGAGTCATATTCGATGATTGTCAGGCTCCCGAATACATTCGTCATGTTTTACTACTAGGAAAATCTGTACAAATTATTTCTGCGCTACAAGCGTGCGCTTATTATTCCATGACTACGAAGATATTTCAACTATCATTTATGACGCGAGTTCTGAAGTTTCTTAAACCATGATCAGCAGATTATTTCAGAAGATCCAGATGTAATTCCTGAAGAACTTCTGAGTATATCTCCTATTGCAAGGTAGAGATTAACATCAAGCATGTTTCGGAAGCAGATACAATCTCCAAGGCTCATTATCGCATGGTTTCCTTGAGCTAAAAGAGTTGAAGGATTAGCTGCAAGAATTGCTAGATCAAGATTTTATTCGCCCAAATGTATCGCCATGGTGTGCACCAATTTCTATTTGTCAAGAAGAAGGACGGTAGTATGAGATTATGTATCGACTACCGTAAATTTAACAAGATAACCATTCGTCATCATTATTCCCTTTCACGTCTTGATAACATGTTTAATCAACCACCGGGTGCTAAGCACTTTTCCAAGATCGATTTCAATTAGAATACCAACAGTTGCGAGTGAAAGAGCAGTACATTTCCATGATTGCTTTTCGCACACGTTATGTTCATCATGAAATTCGTGTTATGCCTTTTGGTATCACGAATGCCCCAGCTGTAATTATGGACTTGATAAATCAAATTTTCATGAATTCTTGGACGATTTCGTCATTATACTCATTGATAACCTCCTGATCTTCTCCAAGTCTAGAGAAGAGCACGAGGACCATCTTCGCATTTGGTTACAAATTCTACGACAGAAGGAACTGTATACTGAACTTTTCAAGTACAAATTTCTGGATGATTACAGTAACATCTGAATCACGTGGTTATCTCACGGTTAGTTTACCATAACTAAGCTTACGTATAAAGGAGAGAATCCTACACTAATTATGTGCTTCCATAGGATCCTACACGCTAACAGAGGTCTAAATTACCGACATTCATAATTTCCAATTTTCTATGTATCTAGTTTCTACAAGAATGTATCATGATCTCAAACCACAGATTGGTGGAGCGGTACGAAACAAGATGCAGTACCTTTTGTTGGAAATACGTTTTTCATATTTAGAAAGTCTCGGTCACTCCAATAATATAGTTATAGGTTCGTAGTATTGTTTAATTAAAGTTTATGTTTAGCCTGACCCATGAGCATGTTCATGGGCCGGAGGCCCAAGTCCACTTAGGGACTTGGGTATATAAACCCCTTTCCACCATGGAAAGGGGTGTTGGTTGTTTACTTATCGTTTTACATAATATAATTCTTCTTTCTTTCTCTCTAGTTTCTTTCTCTAGAAAACAACAACCCTCTTGATTAGATCTTAGATTATTTTAATTCTACAATTGGTATCAAGAGCCATGGGGTGATATAAGGTTTTTTGTTGTGTTAGTTTTAGTTTTTATGCTCTTTTAATCAAGATATATCCGTGTTTTCAAAAAATTTTTTTGTTTTTCACCACAAAATCTTTCTTACCAATTGCCTACATAGTTGTGGTAGGGATTTGTGATATTCATATTGGTGATTTTCATGAAAAATTGATAGTTTTGGCTTGATTATTGGGTAAAATTAGAAGGTACAACATTTTTTCTTTATTCGGGATATAAGGGTTTAAGAAGTCGGGATACAAGGGTTTTCAAGTTATTCCGAACTGTGTAATAGTTGGTTATTCCGGATTACCAGCAGAGAAACATTCCGGATTAGATCACTGATTCACAGATTCCGAATTAGATCACTGCTTCACAGATTCCGAATTAGATCACTGATTCACATATTCATGATTAAGTACTTGACACTTATTCCGGATTAAGTACTTCACATATTCCAAATTAGATCACTAATTCACATTCCGGATTAGATCACTGATTCACAGATTCCGGATTAGACCATGCTTCACATATTCCGGATTAAGTACTTGACACTTATTCCGGATTAGATCCTTCTTCACATATTCCGGATTAAGTACTTGACATATATTCCGGATTAGATCCTACTTCACATATTTTGGATAAGTACTTGACACATATTCCGGATTATATCATTGCTTCACATTCGGGATTAATTACTTTAGAGTTATTCCGAATTAGATCAAGGTTATACATTCCGAATTAGATCAAGTTTATACATTCTGGATTACGTTCAGGTTACATATTTCGAATTGTGTATTGACTGTGTCAAGTTTTGGACTTGTAATTTTTGGAAGAATTACATCAACTCACAACAAATTTCACAACTTTATTTCATTGCTCGATCAAAAGATAATCTTCTTTCCATCAAGTGTTCAAAAATGAATCCTCATTCATTTATGCCGACAATGACATCGGTTACCGATATTTCTATCATCTCGGGTACCGATACCCGCCCACCGTTGCTCATCAAAGACTTATTTGAAGCATGGCAAGGTCGCATGAGGACTTACATTATGGGTAAACCCAATGGGAAACTTATGGTTTAATCCATTGAGCAAGGTTCACTAGATTGGGGAGAAGTTACTGTCGACAATGTGACTCGACCAAGGTTATTTCATGAATTAACGGATGCTAACAAAATCATTGCCGATGCGGATGAAAGGGCCGTTCAGACCATACTTCAAGCTCTTCCACCCGATATCTAACGAATGGTAAGTGAACACACAGTGGCAAAGGATCTTTGGGATCGCTTAACTGTTTTGTTACAAGGGACTTCACTCACCAAGCAGGAAAGAGAGTGTCAGCTTTATGAATTGTTCGATAGGTTCACATACATTCCAGGGGAAACACTTCATGACTACTACTGGCGTTTTACTACGTTGATGAATGATTTGAATGTGTATAATCTAAGGATTGCTCAATTTCAACTCAACTCCAAGTTCTTGAATATGTTACCTCAAGAGTGGAGCCAATATGTCACTGATGTTAAAATGATTCGGGATTTGCACAAGTCAAATTTAGATCAACTATATGCTTTCTTGCAGCAACACGAGGAGCACGTGATCCAGAAACACATCTCTCAAGGATCTTATTCCGAACCATTGGCGTTAATGGCAAATCATCCAACATTGTCATATCACAACTCTCCGTATGCTATGGAACACCAATCTTCCTATCAGCCCTTGTATCAAACTCCAATCTTTCCGCAGTATTCGATTCTTCCACAACCACCTACATCATATCAACAATTTCAGCAACCAACATTATCATCACAACGTGCTCAACAACCATACTCTTCTAACCAACCACCAACAAATCCTGCTATCACTTATCATCAACATGAAGTTCCTCAACCTCACTACTCACAACATGTTAGTACTCCTTCTAGTGTGTATGTGGCTCCACCAGCACCGGTTTTCTACTGTGATGATGAAGTTCCAATTCCTGAGTTCAGACAAGGGGATAATCCTACTGATGTTCTTGCACAAATGTCTGCCTACATAACACAAACGTTGAACAAAAGAGGTTATATAGGACCATCTCCAACAAACAATCAGTTGAGAACTTCTTCTAACTCTCGTCAACAAGCAAAAATTCAAGATGGTAGAGTTACCGTGCGTTCGTGCAACAACTTCAGGGGAGACCAAGCTCATCTAATACTGCTGCACGCCCATTCAACACTGCTTCAAGAGGAAACAACAGTGGCAAAGTCAAGATGATTATCTGCTATAACTGTAAAGGGGAAGGACACATGGCTCGAGAGTGTAAGCAGCCAAAGAGGAAAAGGGATAGCACATGGTTTCAGGAAAATATCTACTTGGTTAATGCTCAAGCACAAGGACGAGAGCTCGATGAAGAAGAGTTGGCATTTCTAGCAGATCCAGGAGTTGCGGACACTGACGGACTCACAATAGCCATCACGAACAATGCCGCATATCAATGTGATGATCTTGATGCATACGATTCCGACTGTGATGATCTCAATACCGCCAAGGCATCTCTCATGGAAAATCTGTCACTGTATGGAGCTGACATAATTTATGAGGTACCAAATATTGCCAATGATACTAGTATTGTACCTTATCAAGTTGAGCAAGTGTCTGAGTATCCGAAACAGCCTCCGGTGGTTAGTAACTCAAACGAGGAGACAAACAATGATAGCAATATCAATGCAAGTCCCCAGACTTTGAGCGAAACACAACCGGGAGCTATTACGTCTACAAATTCGTTTGCTCAACAAGATTTGGTTATGGTGTCGGCATCTATGCTTGGCCAAACGAATAATGCGGTCCTTGAAACCCTCGGTGTTAATCAGACATTATCTGCCAAGCTTGCTTTGTATAAGGAAAAGGTTAAAACCTTGGAATTAACTCTAGTGACCACTACCTTAACCAATCCTGAATTTGATAGGTTTAGGAAAGTCCAAATGGATAATTTGCTAGAAATTTAGAGTTTAAGAGTAGATTTTTCAAAAGAACTTAAAGAAAAAGAGTCATTCGTTAATAATTTTCAAAACTACAAACGGATTTTAAAATTCTCGAGTTTAAAAGGGTTGAAACGGAAATTAAGGCGTCTGAGAAAGTTAAAAAGACTAAAGTTTTGCTGTTAAAACAATACTCTGCTTTACATTTAGTACACTTGTTTTATTCTTCTTTTAAGGAATTCACTCTATCGCGTCTAATAGACCTACCACCTAACCCGGGGTATGCAAAGCAAACATTTAACACAACCCGCGACTTTATGATGCAACAAAGTTAGGATTGGTCTTAGATAAGATTGTGTTTTCAAATGAATCTGAGAATATGTCACTACATGAAGAGAATCGGTCAAAAGTAATTTATACATATCCTGAGTATGATTATCAACAGTTTAATAAAGAGAATGCAAAAACGGATCTTAGAATTCGCTTTAATATGCAAAGGGAATTTATCCATACACCAACTTACATGTCTACTAGAGAAAGCCTTAGTATATTTCCTACACTTGTCAATTCAGATGAACCTAAGGAAATTCCAAAGGATCTTTCACCGGTAAGTACGGTATTGCTAAGCTTGAAACAGATTAGGCGATATCTTACCGAATTTGACAAGGTCATCACGGAATGTACAACTTCAACGGCTCAAACCGCTGGAGAATGGGCTTTCGAACACATGAAAACGGTGTTTGAGAAAGAGATCGTTCCGTTTGTAAACAATGTTAAAGAGGGTCTTCTAGATCTTGGTGATAATCTTAACTTTGAAGTGGATCAAGATCGAAAAGTTTTCTATTTAATGGATTATGCTTATGAGGAACATCTAATTGAGAAAGAAAAGATTTTGTCCGAATATGACCGGTTTTTGGAACATGTAGTATCTCTCGATGTGATGCAAGTCGTTACTATTGAATGTGCTATTGAGATTACATCTGCGGTGAATACATGTGATGATGTGCATATTGTTGAACCTGTGAATAATGTAGATAATCATTCTTGTCACGAATCTAACGCTGAATTTTTAAAGCTTCAAGATTCTTATAACTCACTTTCAAAAACATTTTGATGAGCTTCAACAACATTGTATATCTCTTGAAATTGAAAATCAATCTAAAAATGAAACTCTTTCAAAAAAAATGATTATGAAAACTCCGTTGAGACTAGTGACAAGATGATTCAGGTGGTTCAGGCATTAGAGGAAGAAATTATGAGACTTAAGAGAGAATCATTGACAGAGAAATTAGAACTAGAGGCTGCAGAGATTAAAAGTCATGCCCTAGAAGATAGAATTACTTCTATGCTAGGGGAGTTTGATAAAGTAAAGCAGGGTTTTTTCACAAATTTATGGTTCGTTAGAAGAACGCTTCGCTATTAATGCGGCAGAGCAAAAGTCACTTGTTGAACAACTGAACCATAAGTGTGAGGAAATCTCTGACTTAAATATTCAACTCATAGACAAAAACATGGTTTTGGCTGAATTAAAGGAGACACTTCAACTCAAAGGATAAGAAGTTGTTGATAATCCGGCTACAATCACTGCCCCGACCTCTAGTGCTCCAAAAACCAACAAGGTGGTGATCATTAAGAACCCGTACAATAAGAACAATCCACTATCGTATAAGTTATATATGGAGCATGCTGTTAAGCACGCGGATCTTGCTAGGGATGTGGTAGATGATCTCTATGAACTAGATCCTATGAATAGTCACGATTACTCTGCTCATGCTTACATTGAAAAGGTATAACAATGCTTAGAGCATTTGAATTACATAGGAAAACCGGGTTCTGCACCACTTAAACAACAAACCCCCACCATTGCCATGACTCCATTCAATAAGAATCCAGGATCTAAGCCTATATTAAACACACCCATCAAGGCTAAATAAAAATCTGTCACTAATGTTCCCTTGGCTTCTATAGGAGTAATTGTATCTACTAAGGCTAAAGGATCTCAAGACAAGAAGAATAGGGTCAAGCCTTCCACTAGTAGGGCTGCGAAGAAGAAAGTAGAAGTTCACCCTAGGAATGTTATTTCAAATTTGAATAAAAAGAATCATGTAACTAAGACTAAAGGCCCTGCGTTTGTGCAGCAGCCTAAGTAAAATGTGAATTCTAATTTGCGATGTTGGAATTGTAATGAATGCATGTTTTCTCATCGTCATGATTTATGCCTTGTTGATCACGTGAATGAAATGTATACAATTAGGAACAATCTTGAATGGACTCCAACAGGGAAGAAATTCACCCAAGTGGGTTGGCAATGGAAAACCACTGGTAGGAACTTCACTGCTAATGGAACTACGTGCCCTTTAACTAGGATCACATCCACGGAAGTTAGGTCTCAGCGTCTTTTAAATAGGAACACTAACACTAAGAAATGGAAAAAGCGCCCTTTAACTAGGTCTGCATCCACTATTGTACCTATCAGTGAAGAAGTACCTAAGGTTATTAGACAACTAGAATCTAAGCCAGCATCTAGGAAGCAAATTTGGAAGCCTAAGAACTCTTCTGACAACAAATCTAAAATAAATATATATGTACCTGCTAACACAGAGGAACATTTAGATTGCGATACATTGTCTTCGTTTGGTGATATTTTCAGGTGGTCCAAATCATCCTCTGGTACTTGGACTCTGGATGCTCAGAGCATATGACCGGAAACCGCTCGATGCTCAGAAATTTCGTCGCCAAGTTTCTAGGAACGGTTAAATTGGGCAACGACCATATAGCGAAGATCATGGGTTATGGTGAATATCAATTTGGGAATGTTACGATTTCAAGGGTGTATTATGTGGAGGGACTTGGTCACAACTTATTCTCAGTAGGACAATTTTACGATTCAAACCTTGAGGTCGCTTTTCGACAACTTACTTGTTTCATTCGTGATCTTGCAGGAAATGATTTGTTAAAAGGTTCTCGAGGGGATAATCTCTACACATTGTCCATTCAAAACATGATGGCCGCCTCTCCTGTATGCCTTCTCTCCAAAGCATCTAAGACTAAGTCATGGTTGTGGCATCACCGGTTATCTCATCTTAACTTTGATGCTATTAACCATCTGGCTAAAAACGAGCTTGTTCGCGGTCTTCCAAAACTTAAGTTCGACAAGGATCATTTATGTTCCGCGTGTTCTTTGGGTGAAAGCACCAAGAAATCATATAAACCTAAAGCTGAAGACACCAACCAAGAACCACCGTATCTTTTGCATATGGATATTTGCGGGCCAATGCGTACGGCTAGTGTGAGTGGTAGAAAATACATCCTCGTCATGGTGGATGATTATTCAAGATTCACTTGGGTTAAGCTCTTAGCAACCAAGAATCAAGCACCAGCATATATTATTACTTTTCTTAAGATGATTCAGGTGCGTCTTAGTGCTACTGTTCGCCGCATTCGAACTGATAATGGAACTGAGTTCGTTAATCATACTCTACGAGATTATTATGAAGAGGTTGGTATTTCACATGAAACTTCAGTTGCTCGCACTCCACAACAAAACGGTGTCGTGGAAAGACGTAACCGTACACTTATTTAAGTTGCTAGAACCATGTTGATTTATGCGAACGCTCCTTTATTCTTATGGGCTGAAGCAGTGGCAACCACATGTTATACCCAAAACTGTTCCATCATTCGTAAGCGCCATGGAAAAACTCCATATGAGCTACTTCATGGACACAACCTGATATTTCCTTTCTTCATGTGTTTGGTGCACTGTGTTATCCAAATACTAATAGTGAGAATTTGGGCAAACTTCAACCGAAGGCTGATATTGGAATTTTCATTGGTTACTCACCCGCAAAGAAAGCTTACCGGATTTATAACCATCGTCTTGGCAAGATAGTAGAAACTTTGGATGCCGATTTAGATGAGCTGACACCGATGGCATCTGAGCAAGACTGCTCTGAACCCGCACTTCATGAGATGGGAACCGGTACTATTAGTTCCGGATTAACTCCCAACAATCCTACTTCTCCATCATTTACACCACCTACAAGGCCCGAGTGGGATCAGTTATTTCAACCTATGTTTGATGAATTCTTTGATCCACCTAGTGATGATTCTCCAACACCTGCAGTCGTAGCTCCGATTCCCGAAGTTGTTGCTCAAGATAATGAAAATCAATCAGATGCATCTACAGTTACTATTGAACCAGATGCACCATCCCCTACCAATTCTCAAACTACACCCGAATCAATACCCTCACTTGTTCCTAATGACGTTGAAGAGGATTACTATGACCACGATTTAGAAATTGCTCACCTACAAGAGCTTCCATTCTTTGGTTCACAAATACCCGAAAACCCTAACGGTACGTCTACCTCAGAGGAAGCTCCTTCAATCGTTCACTCCGGGGCACCACGAATTGAAAATCACAACACTAAATGGACAAAGGATCACCCAATCCGCAATATTATTGGTGACATCGATCGACCAGTCTTAACACGCCATCAACTCCAAGAACATGCATTATATTGCTACTTTGATGCATTTCTTTCCGATATTGAACCAAAAAATTGGCAATAAGCCATGACACAATCATCTTGGATTGAAGCCATGCAAGAGGAACTTAATGAATTTCAACGTCTTGAAGTATGGGAATTAGTTCCTTTACCCGACAACGTTGACATCCTTACATTGTTGTGGGTATATAAAGTTAAACTCGATGAGTTACGTGGAGTGTTAAAGAACAAAGCTAGATTGGTTGCTAGAGGTTACAAACAAGCTTTGGTATTGACTTTGAAGAATCCTTTACTCCTGTTGCACGATTGGAGGCGATTAGACTATTCCTTGCCTATGCTGCTCACATGAGCATGATCGTCTACCAAATGAATGTTAAGACGTCATTTCTTAATGGTGAATTAAGGGAAGATGTCTACGTAAGTAAGCCGAATGGATTCGTCAACTCAGCGTATCCTAATCACGTGTACAAGCTCAAGAAAGCTCTTTATGGGTTGAAACAAGCTCCACGCGCGTGGTACGATCTCTTATCGTCTTATCTCATCTCGGAAGGCTTCTCCAAAGGCAAAGTGGACCCTACATTGTTTATTCTGAAGGAGGACAACGACATGATATTGGTACAAATTTATGTTGATGATATAATTTTTGCTGCCACTAATCAAAGACTGTCTGACCATTTTGAGAAAATAATGTCCACACGTTTTAAGATGTCAATGATGGGAAAATTTTCACTTTTCTTAGGGTTGCAAATTTCTCAAAATCCCAGAGGCATCTTCATTAACCAATCTAAATATGCTCTTGAATCGTCGAAAAAGTATAATTTTGAAAACTGTGACCCCGTGGATACTCCAATGGTGGAGAGATCCAAGTTAGATGAGGATAGGGATGGGATTGTTGTCGATCCTAAACTTTACCGTGGAATGATTGGCATACTTCTCTATCTGACCGCTGGCAGGCCTGATTTGCAATTTTCTATATGCATGTGTGCCCGGTATCAGGCTCGGCCTACCGAAAAGCATTTACATGTTGTGAAAAGGATCTTTCGATATCTTAAAGGAACATTTCATCGGGGTTTGTGGTATCCGAAGGATTCCTCTATTGCACTAATATCATATGCAGATGCGGATTATGTCGGGTGTCAAGATACTATACGTAGCACTTCTGGCAGTGTGCAACTTCTTGGAGATAGACTGATTAGTTGGGCATCCAAAAGGCAGAAAAGCGCTGCTATATCAAGTACAGAGGCAGAATACATTGCTATGTCTGGTTGTTGTGCTCAAGTTCTATGGATGAGATCACAATTAACTGACTATGGTCTTGGATTCAACAAAATTCCGATGTACTGTGACAATAAAAGCGCCATTGCTCTTTGCTGTAACTACGTTCAACACTCCTGGGCAAAGCAGATTGACATTCGCTACCATTTCATCAAAGAGCAAGTGGAAAATGGAGTGATCGAGTTGTATTTTGTCAACACTGAGTATCAGCTGGCGGCTATATTCACAAAGGCCTTAGATCGAGGACGTATCGAGTTTTTGATCGAAAAGCTGGGTATGAAATCATTCTCACCGGCGACACTTAAGGAGTTGGCAGAAGAATCTGTAGAATAGTGGTGGTAAACTATTCTAAAGTATCCTTTTATCGTGATCTTGTATATTATCGTATATATATAAACCACCAAAATCAAAATACAAAAATATAAAACATACAAAAACCATAAAAAGTATAAAATCAAGAAAATCCAAAAATATTTTTCATTTTAAATCGGACATGTCTTTTAGTACGGTAATATTTACGGCCTTATAAATATCGATTAAAATTGACACGGCGCCATAAATAGAGTCCGTATAAAAGTTGTACATATTTTTAAAACATGCCCATATGGTTTGTAGTTATTTCTGACTGCAACCCGCTTTTCGCATTAAAGTCACGTATTTCTTTTGAAAGCGTTGACTCACAACGGGAATAAATTTTCTCGGGTATGGTTTACTTTAAAACCATACAAGGGATCAAGTTTACTTTACAACTTGGTCTAACACAAATTAGTGTACGCTTCAGTGCACTTATTTTGTAAAAATAAGAGAAATCTTATTGCCACCTAGAATCGTTCTTTTAAATCATTAAACAGAAAATGCTTTCATTGGTATTCGACTCCTTAAACAAAGATTACAGCTCTTTAAATAGAAAAGGGTCAATGTTTAAGGGGGAGAAAATCTCATATCTTTTTTGTCATCAATATATCCTCTTTAAATATCTTTTCAGAAAAATAATCGGCTACATGTTGTTCGTCATGTGTTTGTCAAGTATGTGGAATTTGGATGTGCTGTAGACCGTTTCTCGTGCGATTTTAGAGATAAATGGATTTTAGGCAGGCTAATTCAAGTATGTTGGTTGGTTGGGTGTGAAAGTTAGTTCAACGAATATTTAAGTCACAACGGACGTTAAGTCTTCCCTTAATAAACGTTATCTTAAAATAGGCGTTAACTAAAATGAAAATTCAAAAGAAAACGGAGGGCCACATGTGTAAAAGTTGAAAACTTGACCTAGGTCAAACTGTTGCCCCGCCCCCTTTCTTCTTTTTTCGTTTCACATTTTCACAAACCAAATTCAATTTGCCGCCATTGATAAAGCTTTATCATCCCTGTCTTTGATTTGTTCTCGTACATCACACCTAAGGTAATCATGATTTACTTCTTTGTATTAATTAGTCATCCCCTCTTATCAGTTAGGGTTTGTGGATGTTATTGGATCGATTAATCAGTTAATTAAGTGGGTTTTGTTATGGAACTGTTTAAGACCATAGGGTAAATACTTGGATTGTTTTCAATTCCCACAAAATTTGCCTTATGAAGTAAATCGTGATATGCTGTCAAATGCCAAAATGGATTCATATGCCTTAGTGAGTGAATCCGACGTATGTTTGAAAAACGTATTCCGAATAAGGTTTAAAAAACATATTCCGGATAAGGTAGAAATACTGGATTCGGATAAGGTTCTATCTTATGTATTCCGGATTAGGTGAGAACTGACATATTCCGACTTAAGTCCCAAACATGGATTCTGGATAAGGTTGAAAACGTGTGTATTCCGACTTGGCTTCCCAATTAAGTGAATTCCGACCTAGGTTAGAATCGATGTATTCCGACTTATGTTCGAAAACTGTATTCCGACTTATGTTGGAAAGATGTATTCCGGATAAGGTTCGAATTGGATTATTCCGACTTATGTGTTGAATAAGTTATTCAGACTTATATGTTGATTAAGTTATTCCGACTTATATGTTGATTGAATTATTTCGACTTATATGTTGATTGACTTATTCTGACTTACATGTTGATTGACCTATTCCGACTTAAGTAATTGAATGATTCCGACTTTGGTTTGTGATAGGGATTCCGAACTAGGTTGGTGATATGGATTCCAAATTAGGTCTTAAAAAGCAGATTCCGACTTATGATTCGATCTACCTTTTTCCAACTTAAATGAGGCACTATGCATTCCGAATTACATGTTGTATGGAATTGAGTGTTATTCTGACTTATGTGTGTATACTTGTATTCCGACTTATGCATGGATTTGATTGTATTCCGACTTATGTCATGAATAACGTATTCCAACTTATGTTGGATATGATTTATTCAGAATTAGGTTTGGAATAATGTATTCCGACTTATGATTTGGATTTTTGATTGATATGCTTGTTTAGGTTTCTCATATCTCATATACATGGGTTTCAACTTGATGATTATTTTGGGTAATACTTGTATGGTCTTTTAGGTGCTACTTGTTATGTTGTTAAGGAAAATGCAATATGATGCTTTTAAGGTTTATACTGTATGATATATATATCTCTTGCGTATCAACGTGTATGTTTTATCTTAAGCAGCTTTCATGGCTCGCACTCAAGAGCAACAAATTCAACTTGACAATGCACTAGTACTAGAAGAAAACCGTCTTCCAATTACTCACAATAATCAACAATTGAAAGAAGACTTCATTCCATCACAAGCCGCATTCAAAATAGCTATCGAAATCCTTGATCTCACACCGATCAAATCTGCACTACGGATTTCAGCAAGTGTTCCCTAAATTTACATGCATGAGTTTTGGTCATCTATCAAAGCCATCACAAACACAAAGTTTTCTTTCAACATCAATCGGCAGAAGAAGGAATTTTCTCTTAAATAGTTTCGTAAAATCTTTGAATTCCCTCCTCCTGCTATAGGGAAAACATATGCTCCTGTTCCAGACATAAACAAAATAACAGATCTGATTATGTCTCTTGGTTATGATGGAGAATTGCCAAACATATCTAAGTTTAACACCTCTAGGCTTGGACAACCCTGGAAGGCAATTTTTAGTATCATTATCCGATGTTTGACGGGAAAATCCAGAGGTTCAAATTCTATGAGACTTTCTCAGGCTCGTATTTTTTATGGAATCTACAAGAGACTCGATTTGGATTATGCTTCTCTCATATGGGAAGAATTTCATTATCAATCTTTCAGAAACGTTAAGAAGATTTCTGACCACTATCAGTTTCCACGATTCACAAATCTCATTATCAATTACTTCATGAAAGCCGATGAAGCTATAGATCGACGTGGAGGATTCTTTGTTAACTCAGAAGATGATGATTTCTTCATAGTAGTCATGAGACAAGAAGGATTTAAGATTATTTACTCAGGTATTCCTGCTCCTGTTCCGGATAATATGCTGAATGACAAAATCAAAAAGAGTGCTTCATATAAGACCCTTCTGAAAGAAAATAAAGCACATTCAAAGAAAGTAGAAGCGGGAGAGTTCAAGGCAAAGTTCAAGGCACCAAAACCCAAAGGCAAAAGGAAGGAAACTGATTCCTCAGAAGCTGATACACCAACACAAGACAAGGGTAAAAGAACAAAAATAGTGTCTTTATGGGAGAAAAAGGCCAAGGGAAAGAAAACACTTCTCTCGGATGAAAATTTGATTGAAGACATAGACGAACAACAATTGCCGTTGACTGAGAAAAAACAATCCAAGCAATTGAAGAAGGCTTAACTACAAAGTAGAAGGGAGACGGGAGGTAGTAGATCGAAACAGACAAAGGAAGTCGAGTTGCCTGACATTGCTGAATTTGGAGAACCAGATGATTACGAGGACGAACCAGTTCAGGATGAAGAAGATGATCAACAAAAACGAACATCACGCTACGTTCATTGATGATATTCAACCAGAGACAACAGATATAGGGAACATCCACAAGGAAAAGAGTGTTACTAAATCCTCGTCCTTGTCAGACCCAGTCGGTAAGTACTTGAACCTTGACTCTCTCGAATATGAAGTTACTAATACTGATCTTTCAACAAACCCGAACATGGTAAATGTCTCTGTAACTGAGGCCACGAAATCAGTAATCAGCACCATTGTGACAACTCATGTCACCCCTTCACAACCAACCGCTCATCCAACACCATTGCTGGCATCTCCACCCGTCACCACAGATTTTATGTGAATCATCGAACAACGCTTGAAGGCTCAAGAGGATAAGACTATTCTAGTTACAGAGCAATTAGAATCTTCAAAGACAGCCTATGTAAAGGAACTCGCTAGCCTCCGTGAAGAATTAGCAAGCAAGAAAGATTTTGAAAAGGAAATCGACCGGCTTCGAAAAGAATTATCAAGTCGTCAACAATCTTAAGAGTCATTAAGATCAAATCTAGAAGCTAAAGCAGAAAGGAAGCAAGCATCAATTGAACGTCTTCGCGAACTCAGAAACAAATACAAAGAAGAGAAAGAAGAACTTGTTCAAACTAATGCTACACTGATTGAATCAATCAATGAAAAAGTTCAAGGATCTATTGAAACCGCACTCCCTGCTCTGCGAGACGAACTAAAAGACATCGCTGCAAGCAAAATGATGATCAAGTCTTCCGACATTTAGAAGTCCGACTATCTCATATCTCAAAGGCTCACAGACTACCAGTTGAAGAAGCTGTTGCATGCTAGGATGATTCAAATCGGGTCCCACAACCGAACACCAGAACAAAAAGCACTTCATAAAAGCTTTAAAGACGGCAATGGATCAAGACACCGAGATATTTGAAAAACATGGCACCGTCGTTCCATACAGCAGTCTCGATCTAGACAAAGTCGATGAAGATGAGGATGAGTCAGACAACCCCGATGCATCTTCCAAGAATGAAGAAGACGATGACGATGACGATGCTGATGAGTTTAACGATGATGATGATGATAATGATGAAGATGTTGACAATGATGGTAAAGGTGATCGTAACGATGATGATGATGACACCATGGATGAACAAGTACATGATGAAGATGAATCAGAGCATGATGATGAAGAGGAAAAGAATGAAGAAGAGGTAGAGGATGATAACAACAAAGATAAGTTAGATGTTGAAGGGGATCAAACTTCAGGAAAAGGTGACAAGTCTCAAAAGGATAATGTTACCAAAGATCAAAAAACTTCAACAGCTGAGGAAACTCCAGAAATTGAGTCACCTCCGACCGGAAAACGCACCAAACACCGTCATGATGTTGATGCTAATCTGACATCGGGTTCACTTCAACCAGCTCCAGCTATCGCATCTACATCACCACCATAACAACTACCCATCCGAGAACCCGATCAACCAATACCTGAAACGTTTGAGTCTACACCAGTAAAGGACATTCCATCTACTCAGACAGTTCGAGTAATTTTCTAGAATCGAGCTCCAGACTCTGCACAAGGTCATGATATTCTAGAATCGAGTGAACCGGCGTGGGTCGACACAATTACTATAGATGAGAATGCACCCGAGCAACCTTGGGTCACGGAAGCTGCTAGCATTCGTTCGCTAACTTGAGAAGATGAATCAGATTTCTCCCAACTCCTCAATAATCCCATCGACTTCTCAGCATACTTAGTCTACAAGTATGGAACTGACAACATAACTCCAGCTATGGTAACTCGAGCTTTTCATGATCCCACTATCATTACTAATTCAAGAATCAGCAGAATGGAGGCTGAATACAATGCGAATGAGCTTTTGAAAGCAATGAACCTTCCTCAACGAACATGTCGTCACAGGCCAGAAAATGCTCCTCTCTCGATAGCTGACGGTGACAATCAAATTATACGTGATTTCTTTGTCTGCCATGACCTTGAGTATTTAGTAAAAGGCGCAAACAAGTATGCGACTTCATTAACTTTGGTCAAAGCTGCAACTTGGGGGTCAATACCATAGATTGTGGAAAAGGTTGATCGTCTATGGATAAGGAAATTAATTCCTGAGTATGATCACTATGCTGAATTGGGTGAATCACATTGGGGAGAAACCATACAAAAAGCTTACAGCTATGCATGTGGATATAAATCAAAGACTCCAGTAGTCACCAAGTTCAGAATCAAAGCCATTCTAGGAGTAAGAATTGAACCCAAAGTCGGTTATCATCATATAACAAAGATCAGACTAAAAAGAGAAGACGACAACCACTACACCATCATGGAAGGAGACTTTTTGGATCTTCCTCTTGAAGACATTGAAGACATTTTACTTTGATGACTCAAGGCACACTCAAACACTTGGAAGCTGAAGACTACATTCCCTTGAATTCAACTCTAAGAATGTACACTCGTCGCATTGTGATCAAGAATAGAGTTGAAGACTTGCAACTCGGTGTTGAGAGTTATCAGAAGAAACTGAACCTCACTGCTCCATACACTGAAGTTCCTGATATTCATCGCAACAAAAGTCCCTACACAAGCACTACAAAACCGGTTCCAAACATTTTCTACTTGAATGGATCTGGTGAGAAGAAATTCCTGAGAGTCGCGGAACTTTCCAAGTTTAGTGACGGGACTCTTCAGCAAGTTCGGGACACATTGATTCAGATCAAAAAAACCAAGAAGCATCCCAAAGTTACCGTCTAGTAGCACACATGGTACGAAATAAGTGCTAATTACTTGATCAACAAGATTAATGAAAAGCTTAGGGAAAGACGGTTAATGAGGAGTCTAGAATGATTCGTTGGTGGTAGACCATATGGAGCGCACCACAAGCTAATGCAACGATCCATCTAATGGGTCGTACTATCTTAGGCCAACTCCATATTTTTTTTAAATTGTGAATATGTAAATACTGTGAATATTGTGCTTTTGTGGCCTGATGTAGTGTAAAAGTATGATAATTTTTCAAGAATTTCTCACGAGATTCTAAATCTTTCAAAATATATCATACTCAAGCACTACAACTAACCCTAATTAATTTAAGGGGGAGCATTGATATGTTCTATGGCCAACAATTGATTTCATTTTGTTCCCAAAGACCGGTTAATCCATTAATATCCAAAATATTAATGGTTAACATTTTGGATAAGGGGAGAAAATGGGATTAAGGAGACTTGATAATATATTTGGCTAAAGATGAAAAAGACTTCAAGTATAAATCAACTTAATATGTGTGTTGCACATGTTAAGGGGGAGCATTTTTTGTGAACAAAAACACTTAAAGATACAAAACTTTGATATTTATATCACAAGTATCTTAAGTGAGTTTTCAAGGATTTTTCATGGTGACAAGTACTTACCCAAATCACACTTAATTCACGACGGATGTGGTGACAAAAGGGTGGTAGGATTAGGTGCTAGTCCAATGATTCTTCTAGAACCGGAGGAATCTTCCCAAGGACAATTCCATAGTTAGAAAATAGAAGTCCTTAGGAAAGATGGAGAATGGTTTGTGAACGTAGCTGAATGCCGACCTAGTACTGATGCTAACACTGGAACAATCACAACAAGGTGCTAGTAATGATGTATTGGTAAGCATTAAAGGGGTTGAAGAATGAAAAAGAAATGTAAAGATAAAGGGTGTAAAGAAAGAAGCCCTCCTTACAACTTAGGCAGAAACCGGGTCAACTCATCTTGAAGACAAAGTATCATGGACCTAGTGATGCGATGCACAACCCCTCCCAGCAAACTCAAATATCTCTCAAAAGATATTTGTTTTAATGTCACAGAGTTCAACACGTTATCTATCGGTTTATTCACTCCGAATAAATTGATATTGAAAATGTGGCAATCCTCTCCAGCCTCTGCTCACCAAAACAAAATGCACCATTGAGTCTAGAGCCACGAGATCATCAAAAGTCTCATTAGGACACAATTTTTAAAAACAAGAAAGATCTTTATGAGTCCTACGCAATATTCTTGTAATATTTCCAGAACATCTGAGTGATACGAAAGTATTACAATGAAGAGGGAAATCCTGCTTGAGCCAACATCAAACAAGCTCATGGTAGGTGACACGTGCGATTCTTTAAGAACTAATCTTGTGATAACTGGAAAGAAACGATGGTTTAACTCTTAATTGAGATTAAACTTGTTCCAGGGCCTCTACGCAAAATCCAAGTGATCTTGCCAGAACAGTCAGAGTGGCACTATTTAGTGTTCACAGTGAAGAGTGGAAATCCTTCCAGTGTCAACATCAAACAGCACAGCGGTAGGTGACAAGCAAGATTCTGTTAGAATCAAGCTCGTGACAACTGGAAAACAACGATGGTGAAAATCTTAATTGAAATTCACTTGTTCCAGGATTCATGAAATTGACAGCTTCAATCATAAGGATATCTACCATCCAAGTGATTCACTCTTTATGTTCACAGTCAGCTTTGGACGGTCGAATAAAGAGAACGGGTGTACCCGCGAAATCTTGTCAAGGAGATCTTTAATTAGAGCTACCTGTCACAAGTACGATATTTATTATCGTCCAACGGTCTTCACCGATCCGAGGTAAAATACAAACGAATCAGAATAAAATGTCAAAGCCATTTTATTCATGTCTTATTATGTTGCTGCATTTGAAGACGGTGGCGTTGCGGGGTACCAGATGAAGTCGTCCTCACATACTTATTCCTTATGCATCAAATATTTCAGCAAAATTCAAGAAAGTATGACCTAAAAGTCTTCCGCTGTATCAAATCTAAACTTTCAAGAATTCAAAAAAGGATAGGTATGTGGGACATGAAGTCACAAAGAGGCAAACATCACAAGAAAGCAAAGACTGCACGTGAAGATGATCTCAAGTTACAAGACAAGTCAAAGCCAAAAGAACATGTTGCTAGCCAAAGCTCAAAGATTATTACAACATATTCACAAGAATGAAGTAAAGAAAATGAAGAAAAGAAAAGGTGGACTACGAGCACGAGAACGAAGATCTAACATGCTAGATTAGGACTTTGTAATTTGGAGTGACGTCCCTTTGGGGGAGATTGTTGGAAATACGTTTTTCATATCTAGAAAGTCTCTGTCACTCCAACAATATAGTTATAGGCTCGTAGTATTGTTTAATTAAAGTTTATGTTTAGCCCGACCCATGAGCATGTTCATGGGCCGGAGGCCCAAGTCCACTTAGGGACTTGGGTATATAAACCCCTTTCCACCATGGAAAGGGGTGTTGGTTGTTTACTTATCATTTTACATAATTCATGTTTTCTTTCTTTCTCTCTGTGTTTCTCTCTCTAGAAAACAACAACCCTCTTGATTAGATATTAGATTATCTTAATTCTACACCTTTATATCTAAATGTTGGCCATGCCAGCAGGTTAAGATAGAACGCCAATATGCTAGTAGTTTATTTCAACCATTAGAAATTTTTTATTGGAAGTAGGACAAGATCTCCATGAATTTTATTACCATGCTACCACAGACGAAGAGGAGGCATGATGCTATCGGACTTGCTGCCAATCTTTGACAGGTCTGCACATTTCCTCCTTATCCGTAAGAATTATGCAGTCAACCAGTTGACAGAGTTATTTCAACAGGAGATCGTACGATTCAATGATATTCCATCAACAGTCATATCAGACAGAAATTTACGTTCACGTTCACGTTTACGTTACGCTCACACTTACTTCTCACTATAACATTCACGACTTTATTCGTGTTCATGTCCTCATTTCATTTCACGAATTTCTTTTCACATTCACGTCCATGACATTGTTCACGTTCATGATCGTTTCCGCGTTCACAATCTTGTCCGCGTTCATGTTATCGTTTCATATCACGATTCACATTTCACGTCTCATTCTGGGAAGGGTTGCGGAAACTTGGGAGACCAGACTCAAGTTTAACAAAAATTTCCATCCTCAGACAGACGTTTCCACGTCAGATTTCACGTCTCATCTTGTTTCATTGGGAGATACCCTTTGTTATCACACGGTCATGATATGTTTCACTTATCACGTTTACGATATGTTTAACCAGATCACGTTCAAGATAGGTTTCACATGTCACCATCATGTTATGTTTCACGTATCACGTTTACCATATGTTTCAATTATCAGTCACCATATGTTCACGTACCACGTTCACAATTGATCATGTATCACGTTCACAATTGTTCACGTACTACGTTTCCAAAATGTCTCGCGTATCAGTGCTTAGAGGTTTCTAATACCATTATGTTCAGGTGGTTTCATATTGTATCGTTTCATGAATCTCCGCATGCTATTTCTTATCCATTCGATCAGATTCGTGAGGATCTATCTTACATAGAAGAACCAGAAACTTCTCTGTATTGTCAAGACAGGGTCATGAAGACCAAGGTTATTCTTTTCGTCAAGATTCTTTGGAGGAACGACTCTGAGCGAGAAGCCACTTGGAAACGGAGAAGTCCATCGGGATTTCTTAACCTCATCTTCTTTCACGATCCAAGTATATCTTTTCAGTCACGTTACGTTCCATGTTCCCTCCATCACGTCATGTCCATGTTCCTTTCAGTTTGTCGTTCCTCAAATTCGAGGACGAATTCTTCTTTTAGAGGGGAAGATATGTAAAACCCGCTTAAAATACAAGAAGCAATAAATGCATGAAAACACTGATTAATTTAAAACTTTTAATGAAATAAGACACGACACATATCATGAATATTAAATAAATAATACAAGTATTACGTATATTATTTATTAAATTACGACATGACAAGTGATACTACGGAAGAATAAAACACGAACTTACGAATACGTGGAATACAATTTAAGACATGAATATACATGGGCTCCTTGTTATTAATTAACCTTGCAAGAATTATTAATAAGCCTTACAAGTTAAAAGGCCCAAGGCCCGGTGATGTATGTATTTTTGTATATTTTTGTATTAATCGATACGGTTTAGGAAAACCGTAAAGACGAAAATTCCAACTTCGTTCTCGGAGGAGGTGTGTATATGTTAGCGAATTATATAAAAATCAAGTTTGGATTAGTGCCATTTTTGGTTTTGAGAAGAGAAAATTAAAACGATTTACACTACGATGTAAAACGTAAAAACGATGACGTAAATACGTAAAACGCGAGGAAATTAAAAATTAAATCTAAAAATTAAAACTAAGTTTAAAATAATATAAGTAAGAATAAAAATTCAATAAATAAATTTTAAAACATTTTATTAATTTAATATTTAATTTTAAATGCTAATTAAAGCCCTAAAATTAAATATAATTAACAAAAACCCAAAATATTATTTTATCAAACAAATATCTTACTTATATTATTTAAAAACTGAAAAGTATTTTTCCTAAATTTTAGAAACTATTTTTCTATTTTTAAATGCTAAAAACAATTTTTAAACTAAAATAATGATAAAAAATAATAAAATAATGCTAAAATTAAATTGACTTTTTGAAAAATCCTAAATTATATATCTAAACAGTAAAAAATAGAAAAAGTTGAAAAAAGTAATTTTTACCACTAAAAGACAAAACATGTTGGATTTAAAACCTAATTTATCTTAAAATAATTCTAGAAAATAATTAAATACAGTGAACAGTGAACTTTTTAATCTAAAAATCTCAAAATAAATAACTTAAAATAAGAAAAATAGAAAATCTGAAAAATTAGACTTTTTAGCACTAACAGACAAAAACTAGAATATTAAAAACTAATTTAAATTGAATAAAATGCTAAAAATATCAAAATGAACAGTAAAGTAAAAATAAACTTTATGAAAAATATTAAAATAAATATTTAAACTAAGGAAAAATTGAAAAACAAGTAAAAGCTAAAAAAAACTCACTACAGACAAAAATGGACAAAGGTCTGATAGACTGTTGGAAGCTTTTGTCTTCTAGCACCAACAGTGGGTAAAAACACAATAGCAGTGGGAACTTTTTCCCACTGCTTGGTTACAGAAAACAGTAAATGGTCGATTTTAAGCTAGTTTTGATGGTTTCTTTTGGAACGAGGCACCCCTACACTAAGTGGATTTTAGGGAGTCAGATTAAGCATAAAAACAACAAGTCGAACACACAAATCACAGAAAACGTTGCAAAAATGAGTTACTGATGAACTACGGCAAGTCTGGTGGGTATTTGCTGATGCAATTAGTCTTTGGACGAATTTCAACTAGCCAAATCTCACTCAAAACACAACCAAACTTGAACTGATGAACTCCAAACCCTAGGTTAACATCTACTTATCTAGATTACAAGGTTTTAAATCAAAATCTTCTAAAACAACCTAGATTTACCTACTAACTGGTTTTGACTAATTTTTACCAAAATTTAACATGCAAAATTCCTTTTTAAGCTAACAAACTCAAATATAACTAGTCATATAACCTACCACCAACTATTAGGTTATGTTCAAGCTGTTTTTACCTAGTCCCTGTGTCACCTAAGGCTAACATATAGCATACCCAAACACCCCTTATAATGCAGATATGAAAGATTAACAAAGTAGATTCATGCAAATCACTTCCAACTTGGTTTCTACTTAATCTAACATGCATATAATCATTAAATAACAGAAAACAAACACTAAAACAAGTATTAAACAGATTATTACACAAAGCTCATCAAACCACAAAATTTTACAAAAATATTAGAAGGGTTCAAGCCTAACCTTAGAAGCTGATGCGTTCTTCTATGAAATTCGAAGCTTATGTGAGCTTGAGAGAGATATGTAGAGAAAGCTCTTGTTGGTTGGTCTACAACAGACCAAAAAGCATACAAATATCTTCAACAAATGAATGGAAAAGAAAGAGTGTATGTCTTGATTTGGAACCCTGCACAAAACAAAGCAACTAGAAAATACACTTCTTGTAACCAAAACACCACAAGCTAAAAGCTTGTGGCTTTTGCTACAGTAAGGATTAATAGAAAAATAAACAAACCTTTGAAAACAGATTTTTCAACTTAAAAATTAAGTACCAAACAAATCGATGGTTTATACAAGCTTGATGAACCTTGTTTTGGTGTCAACAAAACAAGCTCATAAGCCCCTATAAACCAAATCAGAAAGATTGTGATAAGTTACCAAATGTCCTTGAACAACTTAGCTTATAAATCCGAATTTTGAAAATATTTTGTAAAATAAAAACCTTTGAAACTTAAACTAACTTGCAAATAATGTAAAGATTAAAGTAACAAAACAGTAAAGAGTAACTCAGATATGGATTGCGAAGGTTTTAATCGTATTTTAACTATTTATGTATAAAAAGTTTTACAAGAGCTAAAATATGGAAAAATGAATGTGGACACACACGTCTCACAGTTATACAATGAAAATGAAGAGTCTAGATCTATGAAACCCTAATCACTGAAATCCCATCCTTGCCCTTGGTCTTCACTTTTTGAATTTAGTCAAAAGTGTCCATCTTGTGATCTCTATCCTTGCCAGCTGTCCTTGTTTAATCTTGAACGTTTATCTTGGCTTTAGGAACAAGAAAATCGATCTGGCCATTCATCTTGTCGAATTTGGGGTATTAGGGTGAAAGTGATGGAGCAGGGGTGGTCCACAAGGGTCACATGGGAGTTTTAGGAGGGTTTTAGGTGCGTGGGTTTAGTTGAGGTGGACATGAATTTAAGTTCTGGAGGGTTTAAGGGAAAACGCCTTTGAGTTGGGGTAATTGGGGTTCTAGGGTTTAAGGGATTAAGGATGGAGGAATAGTTGAGTTTGATTTAGATTTAATGTTTAAAACCTGTTTCCCACGTGATTTGTGTTTAAACAGATTAATTAAATAAATCTGTTATAAAAATGGTAGTGGGATGAGGACGTGGAGGTGGGGGTGATGTGTGATTGGTGGGTTGATCAGTCAATGGTGAGGTAGAGAGCTATGGTTGGATGGTGGACTTTGGATGTCTGCCCACATTTTGTCCTTCTTTTCCCAATCTTTCTTAATTCCAAGTTTAATAATGCAAAATCATATTTCTCTTTATAGCAAACTTTTTATTTTTGCACTTTTGCCACAAAAAGTTTTGTAAACTTGTTCCAAGGGCTTTTCTTGTAATTTCATCATATTCCAAGGACCAATCTTGTACATACTTGCCATTTTAGGGACCTGTTTGTAATTTTGAGGATTTACAAGGGTATAAAATGACAAGTCTTCAAAAGATGAGGGACCAAAGTTGATAATCTTCAAGGACCATTTTGGAAATTCATGATTCGGGTCCGGTTCTTTGTGCAGCTTCGTTTCCCGTGTTCGTTTTTGCTTGATTATTCTGATCCTTTGTTGATTTCACGATATACGTACCTAAAATACACAATGAACAAACACATGCATATTTTTGGGTATTTTAATGATATTTTAAGCGTTTTAAGCCCGATTTGGACGATGACACTATGTATAATTGCATTCTCATCACTCCCCCATACTAAACCATTGCTGTGTCCCCACGTAATGCTAGAATTCAGTATCGTAGCACTTCCAAAATTCATTTTTATGTGACATTTATTGAAAACGTAAATTTAAATAAACTACTACACATGTTTTAGACATAATGTATTGTTTTCATCACGATTAAGTGACTTTTAGGGTCAAAGAATAAGAAAACGTGAATGCCTCATAGAGATAAGTTCGTCATCCTCGATTTTCACCCAATTCCATGCTAAGCATGTAACGAGATCATTGTTATTATAAGTTATCAACACAATCATTACTCATGAGTGTTAATTACGTACTTAGACTCCCTTATTCCTACGGTGTATCTCTTATATTTTATTTTTGTCTTAATGATCATGAGGATATATTTTTGACTTATTTCGATATTTTATTAAGGCCGAAAATAAAGTAGGACGATTTAATTGATAGTTAGCTAAAGGACACGATCTTTTAAAACGGCTTCTCGTAATCTCCTTAAGTTCATATCTTGGCATAACTCGTTTCACGATTTGATACCTTTCTCGGACCAATATTTGGCATGTGTTTCATACTTCAAATCATGGAAGACGTTCTTGAAATAATGGTCTTCTCTTCGTATATGGAATTTCTTCACTTGGACCACGACTTCATCATTTTTCTTCAATCTTTATTTGGGATTTGATATACAACGATCCGCCTCCTTTTCGGACGTGGATATATTTATCCTCATACCTTGTTAGGGTCTTTTTGGATAGACTTCTCCATGATCTTTAGGGGAGTATATTGCTTCTCGTCGTGTGTCTCGATCCTTCATATTGATTTTGGAATAATGATACTTCATATTATCTTGGATCTTTAGCAACAAAATGGAGTTCCTCATGCCTTGTTAGGGCCTTTTTGGAACTTTGCCAATCTTCGCATCCCGCTTCAATAAGTTATGCCTTGGCTATGAACTCTATTCGAACACGAGCAACTTTTAAACGATCTTGGGCTAGAAGCTAAGTAACCTTTTAAATCGTACGACCTTACTTATTGCATTTATTTAAACAAAAGCGTGGGGAGAATAAGCTAATAATTACTACACATGAGATCGTGAAAGATTACGTAACTTATAATTAACTCTATCATTTCTCGTCCTCATTTAAGAGACTTAGCCTAAAAAGTTAAGGAATTGAAGCTAAGTGCTCAACACGCACGGTCGAGTCAAAAATTACTCTTATTCTCGCCATCGAAAAACCCACATTCGTGTCTTAAACACTTATAAAAAAACAAGAAAAAATTTAAAATTTGGCCATTTTTAGCCTTATTTTGCATAAAACGATAACAAAAAGATGAATATTAGATTGCGTGTTGACGTGAGCAAGGTGAAGTATCTACTCACCCCCATACTAAAACTAAACATTATCCTCAATGTTTCGAGTCTACGGGTGAAACACCCCCATACTAGAGACGAAAGTCGAATGCTTAATCTCGAGCATGGAAAGGGTAAAACGAATAACCTAAAAGCCGTTTATGAATTATGCATATAAGATAAACGTTAGAACATAAAAGGATATCATCGGATATCGGAATCTCCAAAGGCAACGATCGAAGCTCGAGTGATCCGTAAGACGAACACGAGAGGCTTCAATGATGACGATGAACCTAATAAATCACAATCACAAACAACCACGAAACAAAGGTTGGAAGAGAACAAGTCCCCTCGTTACACTATTAGAAAACGATAATATTTACAAGGATAATCATGAGAATCCCCCACGGGGCACCTTGTTTTTGATAACCGAGTCAAAAAGCTCGACTCGAATCCCCATAAATGTGATCATTTAGGGATAATCATGGTATGGTCATTTTTGGTGGGGCTTACATGATAAACAATGCCCAAAAGCAACCGGTACAAATGACTAAGTCCTTTGATGATGCAAAATACCGGGATCGAAGATGGCGTCCTCGTTGTTATGGGATAAACGAAACAATGCCACTTCAACACGTGCTAGAACCC
This sequence comes from Glebionis coronaria, assembly GCA_025667525.1. Lineage (NCBI taxonomy): Eukaryota > Viridiplantae > Streptophyta > Magnoliopsida > Asterales > Asteraceae > Glebionis > Glebionis coronaria. The sequence continues at coordinate 543,947,518 of CM046878.1, forward strand.
CAAAGAGGTCAAAGAAAATATATGAGAAGTATAAGGGTGGGACAATGGGTGGGGCACAATCATGAGCTACTCGAGGTAGACTCACACCAAGCAAATAGATAATTTTTCCATTTATTGCATCGGTGGAAGACCGAGATTTCCCTTTACAAGCAATTCCGTGATCGAATATCTCGTCCTCGGTGGAGAAATGTGAGGGAACATAAGGGGATTCCCCCACACTATAACCACACCAACCGTCGTCAAAAGAAGTAGACGAGGTGGTAGCACTCATAAAATGCGGTGATGACGGAGTTAGACATGTAGAAAAATCTTTTAAATCACTTTTAAAATCTTTTCCTTTTTCATTGTTTGAAAACTCTTTATGAAAACCCGATTTGATAATGTCGAAAATATTTGGCGTTTCAAAATCAAGATTAGTTACGCTAAAAATCCTCACATTTAAGTCGCGGTTAGGGGTGCTGGATTGTATAAGTTCTCAAAATGTTTGTCAACAAAGAACACCGCCCCCTCGGGGTCAACATATTCGTCATCCTCATGATCGTGAATCTCATCGATTTCTTCATCGTAAATAGGCTTATCGAACCAAAATTCTTCATAATACTCATTAATGATATTTGAAATTCTCTCGAAGAGATCACGATCAAGCACAAAATCATCATTCATAAGGGAGGAGTGTTGATTAGGTAACTCATCATGAATGTGATAAACGTCATTCTCATTTGAGGAGTATTGATTAGGTAACTCCTCGAGAATGGGATTTTGGTCACGTGAGTTGGTTCGTCATCGAAAATAAGACGTTCCAACTCATTAAGTTCATCCTCGATTTTGGAAAAATCAACCTCACTCGTAGGTGGAAGTGGAGGAAAAAGAGCTAGCTCTCGTTCGATAATTTCCTCAATATCGGGATCAAACTCGTAATCATCGTACTTCCCATGTAAAGAGGTCTTTTTGGGAGAATCCTCAAAAATGGCATGTGGATTTTGAAGCACGTGATCAATCTCGGCAAAATCGCCATCGTCATCGTCAAAGAAAGAGTCGATGTGAGCACTCACAACCATGGTCTTACAAGCCCTAGGGCTATGCTTAGGTAACTTTTCTAAGACGAGAGGGTCGATGTCGATGAAAACTTTAGCCTCAATGGGTGTTGGGCTAGGAAATGGAGGCACTTAAATGGAATTAGAAGTTGATGCCTCAAAGACTAGTCCTTCGAAGGTGGTGAAGACGAGTCCATTTTTGTCATTGTCGTGATGGCACTAACGTCACCCTTCGGAATTGGTTGTTCACTTGTTTCACCGAATAAATCCCAACATGATTTTTCATCCATAAATCTACGAATACCCTTTTGAATTAAGTACATGTATTCTTTATCATTAAAATCGTCATCTTTAAAACCGTTCATTTTAATTCTTTCAAAACATGCATCAAGCCTCATATTTTCCGCTAAAGTTAACATTTTGAAATCATTCCAATTTGAAATCTCGGTTTTATCATGATCATTTGAAACTTGGGATCTATTCGTGAAAAAGTCCATTTGTTCCTCCCCATATCTCATAGTAAGTTTCCCACCGTGGACGTCGATTACGACTCGAGCCGTCGATAAAAAGGGTCGACCTAAAATAATGCGACATTTAGGGTCACACTCGTAATCGGATATGACGAAGTCCGCGGGAAAAGCAAACTTTCCAATCCTAACATAGACATCCTCGGCTATTCCAACTGGTTCTAAAGGTGTACAATTTGCAAGCTCAATAGTAATGTTCGTGGGGGTAAGTCTAGGCAATCTCATCAATTTCCAAAGAGAATGAGGCATAATATTGATGCTAGCAGCTAAATCGGCAAGGGCTAAACATCCCTCAATCTCGGAAAAATCACAAGGTAGGAGAAATTGGCCCGGATCCTCTTCCTTTCTCGGCATATGCCTTTTGGGTTTTTTAAGAAGGATCGATGCACAAGTTTCTTCAAGGGATACTTGGGTGAGGTCAATAAAGCTCTCTTTTTGAACCGTGGATGGAATTCGAGGTACACGAGAGTGTGCACTCTTTTCCTTGGTCGCCACGTTCACCCCATCGACTTTAGAATATGAAGGCGTCTTAGAAGTCGAGGGTTGAGAAGAAGGAACAACTCTAAATCCATCAAGGGTATGGGTAATCACACGACTTTTCTCACGAGACGATGCGGCTTTACATTGTTCCTTCGGATTTTTAACGGTGTCACTAGGTAACGAACTCGATGACGCACCCGAGGCTTTGTTCATAATGGTCGAAAACATCTTTTTTATGTCGATTAGTCCTTGCTCAATCTTTGTGTTTTGATTTTTCAAAGTATTGGAAAAGTCGTTTTTCAAAGTACCAGTTTGTCCCTCTAAACGTCTCATATTAGCCTCATTCGTTTTCATGTATTCTTGAAAATCGTTTGACGAACTATTTTTATTTGAATTAAATTTCCATTGGTTTTGATTACTTCTTTGAAAATTTCCTTGATTACCATTCGAAAAATTGTTTCCTTGATTGTTGTTGTTTGAAAAATTCGAGTTTTGGTTGTTGTTATTATCTCGATTTTGCCAACTCAAATTCCGACCTTGATTTTGAAAATTCCCTTGTTGATTGTTTACTTGAATTTTGTTACGGTTTTGATTCGAAAAATTGTTGCCTTGGTTATAATTTTCTTGTGATGGACCCGCGTTATTTTGATTTTGAAAATTGTTGTTTAACGTGTTAACACTCGACGTTTGGCCATTCGTAGCCGCACACTCGTAATAATTATGAGGTCCACCACACAACGTACACGATGCCTCAACCGCTTTCACCGTAGCGGGAGCGTCTTTCTTTTTCATCTCGATTAAGAACGACGTAAACACATTCATCAACTTATCGACTTTCGCATAAACCCTCTCAATGTCGCGATTAGAATTACTAACATTGGCGACATTTGCAACACTCGTTGTGTTGCGGAGTTGGTAAACCTTGGATCGATTCTCAATAATCATTAATGCATCTTTCGGAGTTTTACACAAAAAGTTGCCACTGGCGGCGGAATTCAACGAATCTTGTTCTTGAAAACTAAGACCGTTGTAAAACGTATCGATTTGGTGCAACTCGGAAAATCCATGGTGAGGACATTGCCTAAGAAATTCCTTAAAACGATCCCACACGTCTCTAAATGATTCATTCGGTTTTTGCTCAAATCTCGTAATCTCGTTTTTGAAAAACGTCGTCTTAGACGGTGGGGAAAAATGATTAACGAACTTGGAAACGAGATCCTTCCACGTAATTAAGGAATTAGGTGGCTCTTTCTCGTACCAATCCTTGGCGGCACCATCGAGCGAGTACGAAAAAAGCATAAGCTTGACGACATCGGTGTCGACGTTCTTAAACTTGCTCGTGGCCAAAAGACGATCAAAATTTCGAATGTGATCGTGAGGATTATCCGCCTCACGACCTCGAAACTTCGTAGCTTGTATCAACGAAAGCATTCCGCTCTTAATCTCAAAATTCTCCGCTTCGATAGCGGGAATTACGATCGCGTCTCCATAACCCTCGGTGGGCGTTTGGAGCAATTCCATCATCGAACGATTGTCAACGATATTAGGAACGTCGGTTTCTAATTCTCATCTACGTCGCCGATTCCTTCGATTTCGATTACGTCGATTCGAAGCGTCGCTAGAATTAGAATAATCCTTCGATCGAGTGCGCATGCACTAAGCGTAGAATGGGGGGTAGCAAAGAAGATTCTTTTTGGGGTTTTTTGATTTTTAAGTTTTTTTGGTTTTTGATTGTTTTTTAATTTTTTTGGATTTTTTGTGTAATACGTAGACTCAAATCTACAAATCTCTCCTCGAATTAATTTCTCGATTAAAGGAGACTCAAGGAATGAAAACGATCACGTGGGGTGGACGCCTTCGATGACTTTAGAACGTTAGTGGAACACCAAAACGTTAAAGAGGGTTTAATCTTGAAAACAAGCAAATATATATGATACATAGATAATACTTGGGCGGAAAATCCTCGATTAGCCATCTTTCTCAAAACACGCACAAGTAAGCGGGGGAAACGAGGCGGCGCTAAGCACTTAAGAGCCTTTTTCCCTTAGGTCGTGAAATACAACCGCCTTATACCCACCTTATAGATCTGTTAATCAAAATTAAGCTTCACGAAAGTATTTATTTATTTTTTCTTTAAACTTTTGCTTTGGATTCAAATACAATAATTGAGTGATGAAATCTCAATTAAGGTTGCGTTTTCACGCTTTTTGAGATATTGTAAATTTATTGTGATACGTATACAATATATTAATAATATTCACAAGAAAAAGAAAACCAATATATCTACAATATAGTAGAAAGATTGTTGTGTGTTTAGTTTAGGAAAACTAAACACGAATTATTTAGATATTATAATATAACAGAGAAAAATAACAAAAATGAGTATGTACGTTATATACGTTTTCTAAAAATTGAAAAGCAAAAACGCACTACTCACACAAACACAATATATATAAGGCACACAAAACACCTCCCCGGCAGCGGCGCCAAAATTGATGTATGTATTTTTGTATTAATCGATACGGTTTAGGAAAACCGAAAAAACGAAAATTCCAAGTTCGTTCTCGGCGGAGGTGTGTATATGTTAGCCAATTATATAAAGGTCAAGTTTGGATTATTATCGTTTTTGGTTTTGAGAAGAGAAAATTAGAACGATTTACACTACGATTACACTACGACGTAAAACGTAAAAACGATGACGTAAATACGTAAAACGCGACGAAATTAAAAATTAAACCTAAAAATTAATTAAAAATTAAAACTAAGTTTAAAAGAATATAAATAAGAATAAAAATTCAATAAATAAATTTTAAAACCTTTTATTAATTAAATATTTAATTTTAAATGCTAATTAAAGCCCTAGAATTAAATATAGTTAACAAAAAGCACAAAATATTATTTAATCAAACAAATATCTTACTTATATTATTTGAACACTGAAAAGTATTTTTCCTAAATTTTAGAAACTATTTTTCTATTTTTTAAATGCTAAAAACAAATTTTAAACTAAAATAATGATAAAAAATAATAAAATAATACTAAAATTAAATTGACTTTTTTAAAAATCCTAAATTATATGTCTAAATAGTAGAAAAATAGAAAAGTTGAAAAAAGTAATTTTTACCACTAAAAGACAAAACATATTTGATTTAAAACCTAATTTATCTTAAAATAATTCTAGAAAATAATTAAATACAGTGAACAGTGAATTTTTTAATCTAAATTCTTTAAATAATTAACTTAAAATAAGAAAAATGGAAAATCTGAAAAATCAGACTTTTTAGCACTAAAAGGCAAAAACAATAATATTAAAACTAATTTGAATTGAATAAAATGCTAAAAATATCAAAATGAACAATAAAATAAAAATAAACTTTATGAAAAATATTAAAATAAATATTTAAACTAAGGAAAAATTGAAAAACAAGTAAAAGCTAAAAAAACTCACTACAGACAAAAAGGGATAAAGGTCTGATGTTGACTGCTGGAAGCTTTTGTTTTCTAGCACCACCAGTGGGTAAAAACACAATAGCAGTGGGAAATTTTTCCCACTGCTTGGTCACAAAAACAATAAATGGTCGATTTTAAGCTTGTTTTGATGGTTTCTTTTGGAACAAGATGCACCCCTACACTCAGTGGAGTGTAGGGAGTCAGATTAAGCACAAAAACAACAAGTCCAACACACAAATCACACAAAACGTTGCAAAAATGAGTTACTGATGAACTAGGGCAAGTCTGGTGGGTATTTGCTGATGCAATTGGTCTTTGGACGAATTTCAACTAGCCAAATCTCACTCAAAACACAACCAAACTTCAATTGATGAACTCCAAACCCTAGGTTAACATCTACTTATCCATATTACAAGATTTGAAATCAACATCTTCTAAAACAACCTAGATTTACCTACTAACTGGTTTTGACTGACTTTTACCAAATTTAACATGCAAAATTCCTTTTTAAGCTAACAAACTCAAAGATAACTAGTAATATAACCTACCACCAACTATTAGGTTATGTTCAAGGTGTTTTTACCTAGTCCTTGTGTCACCCAAGGCTAACATATAGCAAACCCAAACACCCCTTATAAAGCAGATATGAAAGATTAACAAAGCAGATTCATGCAAATCACTTCCAACTTGGTTTCTACTTAATCTAACATGAATATAATCATTAAATAACATAAAATAAACACTAAAACAAGCATTAAACAAATTTTTACACAAAGCTCATCAAACAACAAAATTTTACAAAAATCTTAGAAGGGTTCAAGCCTAACCTAAGAAGCTGATGCCCTCTTCTATGAAATTTGAAGCTTATGTGAGTTTGAGAGAGATATGTAGAGAAAGCCCTTGTTGGTTGGTCTACAACAGACCAAAGAGCATGAAAATATCTTCAACAAATGAATGGAAAAGAAACAGTGTATGTCTTGATTTGGAACCCTGCACAAAACAAAGCAACTAGAAAACACACCTCTTGTAACCAAAAGACCACAAGCTACAAGCTTGTGGCTTTTGCTACAGTAAGGATTAATAGAAAAATAAACAAACCTTTGAAAACAGATTTTTTAACTTAAAAATTAAGTACCAAACAAACCAATGGTTTATACAAGCTTGATGAACCTTGTTTTGGTGTCAACAAAACAAGCTCATAAGCCCCTATAAACCAAATCAGAAAGATGAGCTAAGTTACCAAGTGTCCTTGAACAACTTAGCTTATAAATCCGAATTTTGAAAATATTTTGTAAAATAAAAACCTTTGAAAACTTAAACTAACTTGCAAATAATGTAAAGATTAAACTAACAAAAAAGTAAAGAGGAACTCAAATATGGATTGCAAAGGTTTTAATCATACTTTAACTATTTATGTAGAAAAAAGTTTTACAAGAGCCAAAATCTGGAACAATGAATGTGGACACACACGTCTCACATTTATACAATAAAAAAAGAAGAGTCTAGAACTATGAAACCCTAATCACTGAAATCCCATCCTTGCCCTTGGTCTTCATTTTTTGAATTTTTTCAAAAGTGTCCATCTTGTGATCTATGTCCTTGACAGTTGTCCTTGTTTAATCTTGAAAGTTTATCTTGGCTTTGGGAACAAGAAAATTGATCTGGCCATTCATCTTGTCGAATTTGGGGTATTGGGGTGAAAGTGATGGAGCAGGGGTGGTCCACAGGGGTCACATGGGAGTGTTGGGAGGTTTTAGGTGAGTGGGTTTAGTTGAGGTGGACATAAATTTAAGTTCTGGAGGGTTTAAGGGAAAACCCCTTTGATTTGGGGTAATTGGGGTTTTAGGGTTTAAGGGATTAGGGATGGAGGAATAGTTGAGTTTGATTAAGGTTTAATGTTTAAAACCTGTTTCCCACGTGATTTGTGTTTAAACAGATTAATTAAATAAATCTGTTATAAAAATGTTAGTGGGACGAGGACGTGGAGGTGGGGGTGATGTGTGATTGGTGGGTTGACCAGTCAATGGTGAGGTGGAGAGCTATGGTTGGATGGTGGACTTTGGATGTCTGCCCACATTTGGTCCTTCTATTCCCAATCTTTCTTCATTCCAAGTTTAATAATGCAAAATCAGATTTCCCTTTATAGCAAACTTTTTGTTTTTGCACTTTGGCCACAAAAAGTTTTGTAAACTTGTTCCAAGGGCTTTTCTTATAATTTCATCATATTCTAAGGACCAATCTTGTACATTCTTGCCTTTTTAGGGACCCATTTGTAATTTTGAGGATTTACAAGGGTATAAAATGACAAGTCTTCAAAAGATGAGGGACCAAAGTTGATAATCTTCAAAACTTAAAGGACCATTTTGGAAATTCATGATTCGGGTCCGGTTCTTTGTGCGGCTTCGTTTCCCGTGTTCGTTTTTGCTTGATTCTTGTGATCTTTTGTTGATTTCACGATATCCGTACCTAAAATACACAATGAACAAACACATGCATATTTTTGGGTATTTTAACCGTTTTAAGCCCGATTTGGACGATGAGACTATGTATAATTGCAGTCTCATCACCCGGTCCATTAAGGGTTTTAAAAAAAACGTATGTTGCTTTTCCCATTTTACGACAAGCAGTAAACAAAAGGAAACCCTAAGCTTCCTTTGGCTGCCGACAGTATAGAAGAAAAGGAGAGAAAAAGATGTTGGGTTGATCTTGAATTCGTAAAGATGGTGTCGTGTTTCTCTTGGTTCATCTAAATCAATCGGTAATGGAAACAAACCCTAATCCTTATTTGATTTCTTCTATTCAAGCATCACGAATCTAAATTAATTATGAACAAAAACATGTTAAAGTTATTATACAAGCAATCGATTGGGGTTTTCAGGATTGAGTGGTCACGGTAACCGAGAGCTAAAGCTCTCGATGGGAGTTTAAAACCACCAGCCGCAACCCTTTTAAGGGTGCAGTGGCTGGGTTGGACTGTCAGCCGCAAGCCCAAGACCCCCAGCAGGGGGTGGTTGTTTCAGTCAGTGGCAAACCGAGAGCCAGGCTTTCGGTGGTAAATATTGTGGGATCGGGGGGAAGGACTACACCAGCAACGACTGGGTGAATATGTCGGTGGGAACTTCGGACCACTAGGGGAAAGGACAAACAGACGGTGGGAACCACTGACCAAGCAGCAGCAAGGCTGCGAAGCCAGTGGCTGATCCGAATGGACATTGACTAGGATCACAACCACAACGCAAGGGGTAGGGGGTGTTTGTTTAATTGGTTTGCGGTGCGTTTGGCTCGGATTTCAAGAAAACACAAGGTGCGTTTGGATTTGTTTTTTTTACTAAATTCATAATGTTAATTTAATCATTGTTATATTAATTTAATCATGTATAACTAATGTTACTAATTTAATTTGTGATATTTAATTAATTACGTCATGTTCATTAATTTATTTAAACTTAGGATATAAATTAAATGGTTAATTATACATGAACATTTACATGGTTTACATTATATATAAACTTAGGCTATAATAGTTATTCTAAGTAATTATTCATGACACATTTCATGACACATGTTAGTTTAATTGAATTAAACTATACCTTATAATTATTCATGATTAATAACATGTTATTTTATTAAATAAATAACTTAGTATATGCATTTATTTACAAGTTAACAATGGTTTAATTAAATTAATATCATGATTTAATTTAATTATACATTATCAAGTTATAGTAAAGTATTATTATTATAAGTTAAGTTATATTATTCATTAATAATTATTAATAAACCATGTATTATAATATTAGTTAATAATTATCATGTTAACCTAAAGTATTTATTAATTAATAAACTTTTCTATATAATAACATTTAACTTATCATGACTTATAAAAATAAGCTTTAGCTTATATCACCATCTTATTTAACAAGCTTATTACTAATTATGTAAACTTTATATTTTTGAAAACTTACTAAATACGGAAACTTACTATTTATGGAAACTTACTATATTTTGGCAAGTTGCTATATATGGAAACCTGCTATTTTTGGAAAGTTACTATATATAGAAACCTACTATTTTTAGAAAGTTACTCATTATTAAACATCAAGTATATTAACACATGAAACACGAATTACATTAATCAAGGACACATGAAAACACTAGGAAATACAGTATAACACATGAAACAATAAAACAAGACACGATCATGTAAGACAAGTTAAGAACAGGTAAAACAAGTTAGGAACACGTAAATCAAGACAAGAACAAGTAAGGTATATAATAACCAATCAGTATTACATGAACACATGACTTATTCACGTCCTTTATTATGTAGCACGCATGTAGTCGAGGTAGATTTCCTTCCGTCTTTCATTTTCGTTTCATTGCTGGATACAAGGTACGGATATTCCGTCCTTCGTTATGGACATTCCTTTACTATGCATGATTAGGATTTCCCGTCTGCTACCATCTGTTTTCCCCAGTAGTTTACATGTATTAAACTTTACAAGTATTTACCATGCCATGATTTTAAATTGACCGAGCTATATACACGCATGCCATGTTTCACCTAGTTATGAAGGTACCATAAACATAACACTTGAGGCACCGGTGTTATGACTCTTCCGCGGTGAGAGTGATTGCTCGCAGCATCATTTCACGTTTTGGCCAGTACTATTATTATTATCATGTGGGGGGAATGGGTGCATCCTAGTACATGTTTATCAGATTTACACAGTGACCGCGGTGTGTGCTCTACATCTGTCACATGGAGCTGATCCCTCCACTCAGACAAGTATAATTAGAGGCAACCCCTCTAATTGCATGACGAGGTCACCCCTCTATGTATTCATGCACATTGATATATTTCATGACCTATATGAGCTCATTGACATTTAAATTACAGTTTTCATGATTAAACGGCAGACTTTCGGTATAAACATGAATATAAGACTTTTCATATATAAACCAGTTATAAACATGATTCCAGGTTTTCCAGGACTTACATTATTCCGCTGCACTTTCATGCTTTACTTATATTTCAGTTATTAATATCATGTTGTATATATCCATTCACTGAGCGTATTGCTCAGCCGTATTTCTTTCCATGTCCCATACGGCAGGCACCCAAGGTCAGACTTGAGCATTTAAAGGACGTGCATAGGATGGGAGCTACGGTATACTTATTCTCCTTTTGCACTTCATTTACTTTATGAATGTTTTGGGCTTATGTTTGGGAATCGATGTTTGATTCTGGTTTTCCCTTTGGTCATGTACGTTTTAGGACATATTATCTTGCATGCTTTGATGACACGACATAATTATCATGTAACGGTCCACTTATCAAAGTGGGGTGTTACATTTAATATTCTTCTTAAAATACAAATTATCATACATGTAAATAGTTAATATAAGTGAATTAACACATGTTTACAGTAGGTTTTTGGTATTTTCGGAAAATATTTTAGATTTTCGGTAAGTTTGACCTCCCTTGACCATCGTTGACCATAATTGACCGCCATTAATCGCTTTTTCATTAATCGGCAAGGTAGAGGGACTTGTAGTGATTAATCGGCCTTGTAGACCTTTTTTTGAACCACTATATAAAAGTTAAGGACTTATATCTACCCACAAGGTGACTACTTAAACATTTAAATGAGCTATTTGGTTTGTTGTGATATACTATCTTTGTTCTATAATTATTGTTCATGTTTAATTTTTATGTTTTTATTTGTTAATTTTGACCTTAAACATTTTTATTTATACTATTTAATATTTGATGCATAATATACGAATAAATTGTATTTTAAGTTTATTTTTTATTGGTATAATTTTATTAAATACTAACACTAACGAAATTATTTAAAGTCAAGGTTAACAAAGAAAATTTTAAAAGTCAAAAGTAAACATTAATCATAAGACGAAGATAGTAATAAAAACATTATTATATTATCCAATTTACATAGGAACGGAGTCAGGGGTATCCCGCGGGTGCCTGTGACACCTGTGGATTTTTTTTGATTTAGTGTTAATTTTTGAAATAAAACATCTGTTTTTTTCTAAATATATCTTAAGTGTACTCGGTGCATCAAAATGTGTTTCTAGTCTTATTTAGTTAGTATACTTAAAAAAATTAATCTCTACTAGTTCAAAAAAAATTATAACTCAATCATTTTTGGTCCTGAATTCGTCACTAACTTTAAAATAAGCTACTTATTATGATGCACATGGCAACACCAAACACTAGACATAGCACTTCAAAACCAACAACAAGCATTTGCTTATAAATGATAATAACTTCTGATTTAGGTGAGCTTACACGTAGTACATTACACTTGTAGTAATATATTTGATCTTACATAAAAAATAAGATGATTTTTTTAACGACGATGTATTAATAAAGAAATACTAGCAAGGAGCTAGAATTACAAAGAAATACAATACGGGTGGCTTAACCACTCAGTCCAACCAAAGTTTTTGTTACTCCTATATCGACACCAAATAAAAGATTTACTTTGAAGCTCATCGAATAAAATATCCTTGCTCGGAGATATCTCTTTGACAATCAATGAGTTACGAAACCACCAAATCAACCACCAAGATGTATAAAAAACAGCTTCCATAAAATTCTTGATCTTCTTAGGCATTTGCAAATTCTCGATCCACTCTAACCATTCCTCAAAACACTCAGAATGATCATAAGGAACATTCCACCATCGAGCTATTAGAATACCCATATCACGAGCCAAAGAACATGAGAAGAAAAGGTGACTCGCTGTTTCGACACCTACGTCACATATGGGGCAAGTAATAGAATCTAAAGTAATACCTTTTTGAGATAAATTGAACCTGGATGGGATGAAATTGTTCAATACTTTCCAAACAAGAATGTTGACTTTAATCGGGAGATACTTATTCCATCTGGATTTAAGACCGGTACTGTGGATGAAGACCCTATCAATAGCTTTCCTGGCAGACACGACGGAAAAGACACCAGAGCTATCTAGACTCCAAGACCAACTATCTTCATTGGAATTAAGAGCCACATAATTTATAATACGAACAACTTTATCAACCCGCTCTTGTTCAACTCCACCTCGTGGAGCTCTTCTTAAAACTTGAATTTGATCATTCTGGGCAACTCTATCGGCTATGGAAATATTTCTGCAGGTTTCTAAAGCAAAAGCACGGGAAAACTTATCTTTCAGAATACCTTCGTCATGCCAGCGATCAACCCAAAATCTACAAGAGTTACCATTACCCAGCTTAATTCCCATGTAACTCAGAACATTAATCCCTCGATTATTCAACGCTTTAACTTCGTTAATAATACTCCTCTAACAAGAACTATAACCTTTATTAGCTTGTAATCCAGGGATAGAAAAATTACCGTGAATAGCCTTAAATGGATCGCGCCCATAAGCAGTTATTTTGAGAAGAAAAACGCCACACCCATTTTAACAGCAGCCCTCTATTTATAGCAAACAAACTAGATACACCCAACCCTCCTTTGTCCTTAGATTCTAACACATTATTCCAATTAACCCAAGAAAATTTTTTACTAGCCTGGTCATGTCCATTAAAGAACTTTCTCCGAATACTTTCAAGTTCATTAAGGATGCAAATAGGGACTCTAAAGATCGAGAAGTTATAAATGGGAAGCGAGCCTAAAACCGATTTAATAAGGGTTAACCTACCTCCAATAGAAAGCATGTTCATCTTCCACCTAGATAGTCTTTTCTTGACTCGATCCAATATATCCTTCCAAGCTCGTTTTCTAGCCATATTATCCCCTACGATTAATCCAAGGTAGGAAAATGGAGTGTCTAGAACCAAGCAGCCGAGAAGCCTAGCTGCTTGCTGAACCGACTCGCCATTAACATGAAGCCCCAAGATTTTACTCTTGCACATGTTTATACGAAGACCCGAAACTTTATGGAAACAGTTAAGCACGTTAACTAGAGTTTTGATGTTGTTGTCACTCCATCGGCCAACGAAAACCGTGTCGTCGACATAAAACAAATGAGTAATGTTGACGGACCCATCACCAATAGTAGGCCCCTTAAACAGACCTGCATCAACGGCACGAGAAAAATAAAGGTGTAGACTTTCCATCACCAAGATAAAAAGAAAAGACGATAATGGATCCCTTGTTTGAGACCTCTGCCGAAATTGAATTCCTTCGTAGGGCTTCCATTTACCAGAATTGAACCTCTCGATGAATGAAGACAACACTGAATCCACCGACACCACTTTTCTCCAAATCCGAATTTCCTTAACACTTCATCGAGAAAATCCCACCGAACCGAATCGTAGGCTTTTTCGAAATCCACCTTAAACATTATGATTGGCTTTCTCTTCGACTTGCGCCATTGAATAATCTCGTTCAAAATGAAAGGGCCATCTAATATTTGACCGTCCGCGAGAAAGGCAGATTGAACGTCATTAATTAGACCCTTAATAAGATGATTTATACACTTAAAAAAATTATTGAGACACTTACAGTAAAAGTATATAAAACACATTATAAAATACAATACAACTATTTAATACATAATGTTGGGTGTCTCAATCAATTTAATGAATATGTAAATTAATTTTCATAAAAAAAACATCGTTCATTTTATATTATATCCTTAATAAAAGGGGGGAATCTCGGTTCCCAATGAACAGTTCCCCCTCACACCAAAACACATATTATATTTCATCTCCTTACAAACCCACCCCTCACAAACTCAATAAAATATTTGCCTCTCATTCTCTCATCTTCACACACCTTATCCCTACCCACCATAACCCATCTCTATCTAAAACCGATCTAATTTTCATCGATTTGTGGCTGTTTAGGGTTGATCCAGAAACTCATCCATAGAATCCATATCTCAATCTGACACACACATCCTAGAAAAGAAACCCTAAACTTTGGTGATCGGTTGCCACACGTGAAGAAAAAGGGGTTTATGTAAGTACTTATTTCATTTACTTTATATTGATTTTTGTTTTTAGGTGCTTAGTTATAAATTGTTGTTATATTAATTTATTTTTAAAATCTTTAAATTCGGTGGATCTATAGATTATGCTAATGGTTCACAATGGATGAAAATGGTTAGTTACTTTTTAAAATTATTGATTCCCCTCTCTGTCTGACCAAAATAAAAAAACTCCAGATCTAGAAATATGTAGATCTTTAAAAATGATCGGGTTATTTGCATGTATTGTTTGATTGCGTTTGTTGGAAATATGATCTTCAAATATGTAGATCTTAAAATAAGATGAAGACAATCTGTTTTGTTACATTCACTTTGTTTTCTGTTTTGTCAGGTTTTCCTCAGAATACATTTGATTCATATTTTTGGTTAATTTTCAGGAATGTTTTCGTTTCATTATTGTTATTAGCTTTGTATTTCCCTATCGTTGCAAGTGGATTAATTAATGTTATATATGTTTTTGGGCAAACTGTCATTTGTATTTAAGGGCGCTTGGTTTTAGATAACATGTCGTACCTTTCTTCGATGCCGTCGACCCCTTCGTTGCCGCCAATCATGGTGCGTGGCGTTGGTGGCCGGCTGGTGACGTTGGTGACCTTACTTTGGCAAGTTTGGAATTACAATGATGTAATGTCACTATGCACATTTTGAATAGGCAATTATTATGGCAATTGTTTGGCCTTTTGATTGTTTCATACCATTGATATAACCTGTCTGTCAGCTTGCTCCCATCGTGGGGTATATTTGAACAGGATTAGGTGTACGGGAGTGGATCGTTAAACGATTATGCTTCCCACCGGTTGCATTTGATTGATTAATAAAAAATAGGAAGATACCGGCTGATACTGTCCCGATCTTTATGGCACGTTGTGATGAGTAATGGTATGCTTCTATAAATATGTCGGGCTGTGATGAGTTTGTATGCTTCTATAATTATGTCGGGCTGTGATGAGTTTAAACGGACGTGGGTAAAGATAAGATAGCCCGGATCTTGGCGGGGCGACATTTGAAGGTTGCAGCCATGCCGGGTTATGATTCTTTTTCCCGAAAAACGCCTTATCTGAGCCTATGCTAAAACCCGCAAAAACTGGGAACGAAGTTCGCGAATAAAAACAGATTACGGGTCAAATAAAAGCTTATATTCATGTTGTCTCACATTTGTGTTGGCGTATTTTCTGTGCTGAAACAATGCACCTTATATTTCGGTGGGTTATGGTGGGTAGGGATAAGGTGTGTGAAGATGAGAGAATGAGAGGCAACTATTTTATTGGGTTTGTGAGGGGTGTGTTTGTAAGGAAATGCAATATAATATGTTTTTGTGTGAGGGGGAACTGTTCATTGGGAACCGAGATTCCCCCCTTTTAATAAAGATTTATTAAACATATGATATAATGTCGGCCTGTGATGAGTTTGAACGACCGTGGGAAGCGACCAGACATTTCCCTTACGAGGTTTTTGATCGGGATTTACATTGTAAGTTTGATCTGAAACAGCTGTTTCTTGAGTGGATCAGTTTGATTTTATACTTTGATAGTTTGATATATATTTCTTAGTCGGATGCGTTTGATCCAGAACTTTCATTAAAAAAAGGGGGAATCGCGAAAACGAATACGCCCTTTGATGATAGCTTTAGCACTTTTGGTCCGTTGCCCCTACCTCTTCGTTGCCACCATCGGTGCTGTGTGACGTTGATGGTAGCTTGGTGACGCTTTTATGGGCCCTTTTTTATCTTGATTTACATTATTGTTTGTGGGCTGCTATTTCGGTAACATATCCGAGTATTTGGTGATGTATCTGTTGAAAGCTCCTAAAAGGCGGTGATGATAACATTCGAGCGTCCCTAAGTGGACTAGAACAGGACTAGGATTGTGTGCCTCTTGGCGGGGCAGGCTTTGTACGTTTGCAGCCAGAGTGCCCATATCCTGAGATCTGATGGTCATTTATCTGAGCCTCCACATAGGACAAACACCCCCCCCCCCCCAACCGTAGCTATCAATCATCTTCGGATCTCCTTCTAGCACAAGGTAGCATTCTTTGTCGAAAAGCCCTTATGAGTCATGGTTCCGTTGATTAGGGAGTATTGCTGCGATAGGTAATTCAGTTGTGTTGTCTTTTTTTTATTCTCTTGGCCCTCACAATTCTTTATTATGTTTTTCTTCTCAGGTTCCACGTCGTCCACGAGCTTTTGTGGCAGTCAGGTTGCTCCATCGGCTTATGATTTCCCATCCTCCACTGAAACACAATCGACATTTCAGGATCCTGGCTTCTTTGACGAAGGTTTGTGTTTTTATGATTTACGCTTCCCAGCATAAGTTTTTTAAAGTAATAGTCTAGCTTCAGAATACAACATCAGGAGCAAACATGGCTGATGCTGCAAAACACATACTACGTATATCGTTATGAGTATACAGATTTATATATAATAACTACCCAATAATTATATATTAGCTGCATAAGGGAGACAATTTATAAGCACACCAGCCTTAAATTTATTTGGGTTGTCAGCCTATTAAGGGGGTGTTTGGGGTTGCGATTTGCACCTGAGTATCTGCTTAGTGCATTTGAAAAACGTGAACAATATCGTGTGAAATAAAAAAGCTGCAAGAATAGTGTTTAGGTGTGTTTTTGTTGTGCCATAAAGTTTTTACGTTCGATTATTGTCAGAATGTTAAGTAAAATCCACCTCAAACGGTCCATGTTTAGTGATAGCAACATGTGAAACTGAACTTTTGTATAAAGAGGAAACGATCATATTTTTCTTTAGTCTCCGTGGTTTATCAATCAGCAACACAACTGCACCTTGATATAACCACTGCACCTTGATATGTAAAAATAGTGTTTTGGTGTCTTGCTGTTGGGTTACGTGGGTTTTGATTGACCCGCGCAAACTTAGCTTATCAATGCGAGGTTGTTTACTTGAATGTCGCTATGCTCATATCCACGGACAGTGATCTTATTGGCTTTTACGAATTTAAATAAGCCCATAGGTAGGAAAAGTAAACTATGTCATAAAGAAAAGGAAAGGTATGACAATTAATAGTTTGGGGTTGATTCTAATTACGAACAGTTTGCCCCGTGCAAAAGTTACCCTATAACTGTATAGGAAACAGATAGGATGGGGGCATGAGTTTGGCAAAAGTTGGATGAGCTCTCTTATCACTTTAACATACGCCATTTCTAACACCCCACCAAATGCTATGCGCAGCGGAACTACAACATTTGGGTGCTAGGCAGTTATCATCGCACACAAGATATATCGAACGACTCCAAAGAGACGTCAAAGTTTGAACTTAAATTAAAAATTGTTAAAAATGTACATGTCTACGGTTTTCCAACCCCAAATGATACAACAGAGTTTGCGTTTCGGTCCCCATGAATCTCAACCCCAAAAGATACAGTTTTCACAATCAACATGACATAGAGTTTAAAATGTTCAAGTAAGAATGGGAGGAAAAACAAGTAGACGCCAAGCCACACACACAACTTCCATCCAATGCATGCTCCATGCTACACTTCATCGGTTACCTGAAACACATGCTAAATTTGGTCAACAAAAACGTTGAGTGGAATTCATAGGTTTTACAATTCATTTTGAACATATGTGTAATAAAATCATTCACGATCATTCATAGACTTGTCGATCAAACAATCTATTTTCAAGGTTATGACAATTGTGTTTAAGCTCATGACACTAAACCGTTAACTCAATCACCCGCGTAATAATTACCGGCGTGATTCAGATGAAACCAGTGCCCCTACTAAAGGCATCAGTTGCAATTATACCTTATCTCTTATCACAAATTATCCGTCCGCAGGGGGTATCAACGTACTAGCCCTCGTCTCGGATAGGGTAGTCAATCCCATAGTACTATCACTTTGTATAAGCGGCTATTTCCAATCCACGCTAGGATTAAACAATAGTTAATAGTTCATGAAATTAGGGCCTTTTGCAACTAGGTACTCAACACAATTTCGAAGGCAACATTCGGGTCCAACAATCATTCATGACATATGTTCATTTTGGAAAACTAGCATGCATTTCCCTCGCGGGTAAAACAATTTAAAACAATAATAAGCGAGGCTATAAATTCACACCTTATATAACAAAGTAGTCGACGATTCGACTGACGGTCACTGACGACGATGAGGATGCCCGGGAAAATCAACACCTATCAAACCAATAACGCGTAATGAGTAATCTCATTTATAAACCTTAAGTACTGTATATAATACATACATATTAGTCAATTGTGATAATTACAACTCACACCAAAACCAAACAATTAAGTGTTACTCGTTTTATACCATTCGTCCATGTTATTAACGTTATTCCCTTTTACACATTTTTCGCCGATACTTACCAAAAGTACGGACTGTTTTACTAGACTTAACCCTTTTTATAAAAATTGGGAAAATTCTCAAAAATACCTTACGACCTGTAGAAAACACATATTTAATCCCATTAAAAGTTTTTGCTTTTACGACCCGTTACTCAACACTTTACAAAAACTACGTTTTTCGGACTGAAATTGTACTTTGACCAAGTCGGACTCCTTTGACCCATTTAAAATATTCCATTGACCCATTTGACACCTAAGTCTAATAATAGACTCAAATATGCAGGTTTGAGACCAAAAATCAACCTTTGACCATTTAGCAAACTATACCTATAGTCCCCGGGATTTGACCTAAAACCAATCATAATTTTGGATTATGAAGGTTTTCATCTCCCGGTACACGATTTTCAAAACATCATAACTTTTGACTCGTTAGGAGTCGTAAGCTCTATCTTATACCAAATCGAAGCTAAGAAGACGCTCTACAACTATATCCTAGTCACAAGACCTGTTTACAAAATAATTTTTATGATAACACTCCAAACTTTCTGCCTAAAATCACCTATCCCAAAATCAATCCAACACTCGTTTCCAAACCCATTTATCGACACTAGACCTCAACCTAAGCACTCCTAATCATACTCAATCACACTAATCAGTCCTAAACACCCTAAGTATCATATCCATCATAAAACCCAATCACAAAATCAAACATGCAAATGGTTTTACCCATTCAAAAACATGTAAAAACAAGATTAAATACAAAATCCATGAACAAAACAACAATCACCATGATCCCCCAAACACCTCCTTTGTGCCATGGGGTTTGGGTGATCAAAACCCCTCAACCAAATTGATTTTGGTTGATTTTTTAGTGATTATACATCCTACATACATGAATTAAACATGCATACATCCAATTAACATCAAAACCCACTTTGAAAAATCCATTGATTTTTGGAAAAAAATTTGTGGATGCATGTATGATTAAAGTACATGAAAAGGATGGGAAAGATGTAATAAGATGTGGTCTAAACTTACTTTTGATCAAAACAAGCTAGAAAAAAATGGTCGTGGTGGTTTGGTGGTGTTTGGCCGTCGGCCTAAAGAGAGAAAAAGGGGAGGGTGAAAAATTTTTGAAGTGAAAAATGTGTTGTGTGTTTGTTTGATTTTCCATTTTGTAAAATTAGGAGGGACATTGGGTGCCATTTTAGCTTTCTTTTGTCCTTAAGTAAAAACGTCCTCACAAGTTTACGGGATTGACTCATTAGTCATTTTGGAAAATTTTACGGGAGTCGGGGATCGTCCCGAACACTCCAAAATACTTTTAGGACACTTTAAATGTACCCGGAAAGAAATAAAACTCACTCGACTCGACTTAACACAAATCAAAAGTAAAATTCTCGAAAAATTATAATATCGATAAAACGACAATAATCATAGAAATTTGGGCATCCATCGGGATCGTAGTCGTCATCGTCCTTCTTAAATCGTCAATCGTCAAAATTATGACTTCAAATATCGGTTTCAACCAAAATGATAAAATATATAGCAAATAAAATTTATTAAAAATTTCAAAAATAAGCGTAATTTAGGGTAATGTAAGTGACCTCGGTTCTAGGGTATCACACCATTGATCTTTTTTATTTCCTAATGCGCGAAATCAATTTATTTTTCTCAGGTGCTTGCTTTCGAGGAAGGAAGAAACGTAAATATGGGTAAATAATATATCTGCAGGTGATCTTACTACTTCTCGCTTATACCTTCTGCTAGTGCTTCAGGTAAACAGTTTTCCTCGCCAATATCACATCATGTTTCGAAATAAATGTAAGCCACTAACTCAAAACATATCTTATACAGTTGTGGTGACCCCCATTTCAAGAATAGACGACAACGACGCCAATCCTCCAACATGTAAGTACTTATTCAGCAACCTGTTTTAACCTTTGTTTCGACATGTCTTTGTTAACTTCCTCAAATTGGCTGCAGATAATAATTCACACGTTGCAAATAGGAGGGTCGTAGGGACATACATGAAAATGGGGAGGTCTCTTACATTTGGAGCAATGGTGAGGTTTGCTCGACATTTTGGAAGGCCCAGGGCATCAACCAAGCGAGGGGCATCAAAAATTTTGGTAGTGTGTATTGATTTTATGTGCTGAAGATGGTGTCGCAGTGATAAAATTGATGCTTAAAAGAAAAAAATACAATTAAGTAAAGAAATGAAAGAGACGGATAAGTCGCCGGAACAGTCCTAGAGAAAAATGGGAAGAAGAAGAGATATACGTGGAGGAAAAAGGAGGACTATTCTTTTGTCTTATTGGCATAGGAGATAAAATATTACTCTACTTAATTTTGTTTTTCTGTTAATTCTAAAGTTTACTACAATATTTTAGCTTTAACACCTTTTAGTTACAGAAGTTTGGGTTTTAGACGTATAATTTGGTTTTTGCACAAAATAAACATAAGTTTTATGAATGTTTTAGAAAAGAAAATTGTTATTGGAAATCAATTTAGCTCGTAGAGAAATGAATTTTTATGCCAAAAGTATTTGGTTTGATCTTTAACTTCAGTGTATATTAAATAATTTATTTATATTGGACGAATAGAATGACAATGTATAAAACAAAACAATTATACATGTGAAGTATGTTTTGGTGTTACTTTTAATCGTTTTAGGCGGGGTGATTAATCAGATCCGTATTTTTAGTAAATTTAGAGTATTTTCGGCAAATTTTGTATATTTTTAAGAGAATTAGGTATTTTTGAGAATATTATTCTTAAAATTCAATTTACCATGCATATAAATAGTTGATATAAGTGATAAATACAAGTTTACAGTAAGTGATCGGTATTTTTAGGTTTCTAACAAGTTTAACCGCCTCTGGCTGTCGTTGACTGTCGTTAATCTCTTGTACACTAATCAAAAAATTGATGACCTTATAACGATTAATCGGCATTATAAACCTTGTTTTGCAACTTTTAATGCAACACTTGTAGATTAAATTTTGATGTTTGCGAGAGAAAAAATCTACAAAAATTTTGAGAGTTTAAAAGATATTTAAACTATTATTAGTGGAAGATTTAGTTTTTAATAAATAGTATATTGATATAACGCATACTCAAAATTTAATTTCTTGAGTTTTAAAAAAAATTATATACTTGTATATAGTTTTTATTTGAAAGGTATACACTTTTAATTTAAATACTCCTACACTAGATATGTTTTATTATTATTCACACTTTTACCTATTAATTTTTATAGTTACTCACTTAAATGAATATACTATATTTACTTAGTCTACAAATATATTTGCTTGAACATTTATGTAAAATATGCCCAAATGACAACCTAAACATGTTTGCTTGTTTTAGAGAATCAATATTTGTGTTTAATAAGGAGGTTTAAAGTTAAATCTAATCAATGAATCAAAATTTTCGAATAGATTATGTTCGTGTTAAGGCGTACAAATTATTTTTCTTTGTATGCGGGTTTTGGCGCATGCCATAATTTGTTGTTTGTTTATAACTAGGGGCATTTTTCGTGTCTTTCGCCCAGGACATCAAAAATATCAGGACCGGCCGGATCAACTAACATTGTAGATATAATAGAACTCTTTCAAAAAACGTCTGCCCTTCGCGTCGCAACGAAACGTGAGCAAAAGCCCTAGTGTTATATAAAAGCTGAAGGACTTGTATGTACCCACAAGGGGACTACTTAAACATTTAAACGAGCTATTATGATTTGTTGTGATATAAAAACATTATTATTCACTTTACAATAAGGCTACGTACTACTTATTAAAATACATATGGAACACCGGACACTTAGACATAACACTTGCAAAACCAACAAGAAGCTTTTTTACTTATAGATGATAACTAGTTTTAATGCTCGTGTATGTACGGGATTTGAATATAAATGATAAATTAAGTAATAATTTTTTCATTGCGATTTTATGTATATTATATATTTTTTTCAAAAACATCTAATGTTTATATGTTTGATTATTCTGTAATTTTAGTGTACATCATTTATAAATTCATGATTTTGTAATGTTTAATATTAATATATAAAATAATATTAAAACTTTAATCCTCAAATAGTTACTATGTTTATGGACTTACGAGTTTTACTTTACTTTTCATTATGTGATAATATTAATTAATATTTTGAATAAATATTTGTTGCACAAAAGATTTAACTTTGTTTAACTAAAATATTAGCTATTAGTTTTTAGACATTGTGTGTTTAGTAACAAATAACGACCTTGAAAAAATATATGTTGTTGTAATATGTAAAATCCCGTCTATTTATTTTATTTTACACCAATGTCTGAGATCCTTCATTTATTTTTGTATTTATAATTTTATATTAATGTTAATAATAATTTACGTATATTATATTATTTGACTTTGTTAAGCGTCAAAATACAATAGACAATAATTTGTGTTTTTATTTGAATGTTTTAATCATGTGATTTATTGATTTTTTTTAATATAACATATGTGTTGTATTTTTAAAATATAAATTTAGAAGGTATAAAGTTTAAGGGGGGTATTTTGTATATTTTATAAAGTTAATAAAAATATGAAAAATTATAATTTTACACTTAAGTCCATTTAATTATATTTAAAACTTAACAACTAAAGTTTTATTAATCCATTCCTTTTTTTAAGTTTTTTATTTTCACAAATTTGACACATATATCTTTGTGTGTTTAAATCAAAATCTTCTATCAAAATATTTAATTTTGACCAAATTGAATTTAATTTTGACTTTTTTAACTAATCACATCGTTCTATTTTGTTTATGTGTCAAAATCAAATAATTTGATTGGTCTAATTATTTATTTTATAACCTTCACTTTTCAATAAAATTCTCAAATAATCTAAATTTTTTTATTATATAAAAGATAACTTCTGTTTTAGGTTAACTAGTCATAAAGTGTGACATAATTGGTTCAATTTTAATCAGATAATCCTTTACATATTACTGTACATAGTTATATTTACCAGTGAAACTTGATGGTTCGAAAATCAAACCGGGTCGATCAAACCAGACATGGCTGAAACTTGATATGACCCTAAACACCGTGTCCTATTGATGCATGTCCGGTCGGTCTGGTTTGATTTGGTTGTGCTTAAGACTAAACTGGACTAAACCAAAACGAAATATATATAATCTGTTCCGATCACCCTGATTGGATCCGATTTCTCCATTCAGTCCTTTCCACAATCTATAATTATCAGCCCTACTTGTAAGGATGGAACATGATATAATATGATTGGTTACTTACTAAATACTAGAAAAGAACAAAGGACAGTGTGTGAAGACTTGCCTCACATCCAATTAGAGAGTCATGAAGCATTAAACAAGAAAAAGATTTTCCCTTTCATCACTTTATACTTTCAATTATTATTGCAAACCAACATTATTGATAGGCTTTATATCTTCGTACCCATATCACAAGTTGTTCTAACTAGTTTTCTCCTCTTTGACCATCTTTTCAATGTATTTCTCTTTATAGCTTAGCTTTTCTAAAGATTAAATTGGCTAAGGTTTTATATGAGCAATGAACATAACCAGGACAGAACCAAAATACAAAACGATCAGATGCACTTACTATAATATAAAAAATAATACAAACACAATTTTTAAGGACCATGTGCATTTAGCACAAATCTAAAAAAAATCAATATTTTTTAACATATTTAACCTTACGCAACAAAAATCTATGGGTGTTCCGAGATCCCCGAAACCCATCCTTATTCCGTCCCTGAACATAACGTCGATGACATGAAAGAAAGGTGCGAAAATGCAAAAGATATTACTAACAAGAAAGGGCAAAGAATGACTAAGATATGATGTATGAAATGATTTCTGACCATTCGAACAACTTTTGAAACACGGCTACGTAAACCAAAATGTGATGAATATTGCGAAAGGTACGTGGGACTTTGATGAATGTGGACCTCGATCAACTCGTAGACCACCAATCGAATATGGGTTTATGATATGCTGATGTTTGAGCCACCTGAGACTTTATATCTTCTAAACGTAGTGCTTTGTCTAGTTTGTTAACTTTAACTGTGTGAGGCCGCAATTACACTCGTATGGATACAGGTTCACTATAAACTTGCATAGTGATTACATCATACATCTCTTATATATCGGTCCAACGACATTGAGTATTATTGTTGTAGAAGCGTGACTGGTCAATAACAAATGATTTAATGAGTTATGAATCCTCTTTTTCCACAACTAATTCGGCACAAGTACTAACTATTTCATATAGGTTATTGATCATGTTCATGTAAATATAACATTAGTTAAAAAAAAGGAGAGAGTTAAAATAAAAAGATTTTTTTTTTAGAAAAATAAGAAAAATTTTTAGTCATTGATTTAAAATCAATAAATAAGATCAATCTATACTTCTAACTAACTAACCATTTAAACATGATTTTAAAAAAGTTCTCGAGTCTGAAAAAATTATATAATGTCGGATATGTTGGTGCATACAAAAGTTGTGAAGAAAGTTTTTTTAATTTTGAGTTTTTTTACGTTTTTTTAATGCACAAAAAGTGAAATTTGGTGTCCAAATTTTTTTTCATGCACAAATTTTCAAGTTGTTTTAGTTTGATGCGGCATCAAATTTTAAAGAAAAAAATTAAAAGAAATTGGGCATAAAAATAAATTCTTGATGCACAAAAAACGTAAAAAAGCCTAAAAATTATCATTTTTGTGTATCAAAATTTCGTTTTTGTGCATTAAAAAAACGTAAAAAAATTCTAATTAAAAAAAAAATCATAAAAGTTTTTTGCACCAACATACCCGATCTACTGGAATTTTTTCAGAATTTTTGAAAAACTTTTTAAAAATTATATTTAAATGGTTAGTTAGTTAGTTAGTTAGGATTGTGGTTTAATCTCATCCATTGATTTTTAAATCAATGGTTAAAAATCCTTCTTATCTTTCTCAAAAAAAAAAAGTCTTTTTATTTGATCTCTCCTAAAAAATGTAAATATAAATTACTCGGTGATAAATTGTTGAAAGATAATATTTTCTTACTGTCTCAAACTTTTAGTTTAATTCTTTTATCAGCAAGTGACCACTCTACTCGTATATGAATCATTTTTCTTACTAGTAACAAGATGATCACGGATCTGAATATTCGGACCATGTAGTGGTAATGAAATTAGTGGCGAAGGAACCATCTCAGAGTTTTTAAGTAAGTTAAGTTTGTTGTGCCTGCTTGACCAGCTTAACTAACTAGTGTAATACCCGTGCGTTACACGGGTCACACGGAAAAATTTTTTATTTAATTTACAATAATTTTGGTTCTTCCAACACTATCTGGTAAAGGATCTCGTTCTCGAAAAGCTCTTAGGACATCTAAAATCAAACAAAACCAGACTTATGGTATTAGAACCACACAAAATCTAGTTAAATGAATAATCTAACAATAATTGCCTTTTTAACATATGTTTTGTTTTATTTTAAATTATAGTACAAAGGATTAGCTTAGGAGAAAACCACGCTATACATACAAATTCTGTTCATCGATCTATTTTTGTAACTTTTAAAAATAAACAGATATAATAAATTGCCCGCCTTTAAAAAATCACCCATTTTGAAAACTGAACCATTATAAATTATACTACAAGGACTCAAGGAGTGATCACAAAATGAACCGTCTTAAAAAAATCACTCATTTTAAAAGCTTTTTGTTCCTAAATTTAAAAATTTTTAATTTCACAAAAAGTCATGATTAAAAACCTGAAAAAAAGTCAGTTTTTACATGAGAGGTAGAAATTTAAGTGATAGATATTGTTATTCAAAAAGGATGTTTATCCCTTGCACTACTAGTTATAGAGTGCTGGGAATTGTTGGCGCGAGAAGGTGGTACCAAAGCCGCAAACGTAGGATTTTGGGGCTTTGGCACCAGAAACCCTTTCGGACCACATTTACGGGGAGCGATTGACACGAGAAAAAGTGGTGCCAAACGAGGTAAATTGGGCCCACAAATATCCTTTTTATTACTAGAAAAAAAAAGAAAAAAAAAAACTCGTTGACGCGAGACCCGTTGACGCCAACGTCAGAACAGTGCGCCATTGAAAGTTCGATGCCAAAAGTTTAACAGCCAAGCATGGCTCCACTACTACCCCACTTTTAGGGGATATGAGTATTTTGGCTATCAAATACTATCATCTTTTTAGCAATTTTTGACTTTTCAATTTGACACCATATTTCACATGACATGGTATCTACAAAGATAAGAGATCAAGTACAACAACTTTAAAGTAGAGTATACAAAATGAGCAATATGATTGAAAAAGGAAAGGTTATATACGCTATAACTTGTTGATAAAATGTCAGAATCACGAATATTAACTTACTAATAATAATATGCTTAACATATAATTACGAGCGAAGCCAAGAATTCAAGTTAAAAGAGGTCGGATTTATTTTTGTCTTGCCACATCGCAACATCAACTTTTGCATTTGAACGCCGAAACATGCTTATATAAGAAAGATATATTATTAAAAGACTAAGATTTTATAAGTATTAAATAAATAGGGGGTTGAGTCGGATACAATCTAACACAAAACAACCATATACACCTATATGTGTATGTTTGATAATTGTTAAAATTATTAGTTGAATTTTGTTGTTAAAATATGACATTTTTAGTGTACTTCAAAACTTTATTTAGGAATATAAATTATATGTAGCTAGAATCAGAATGTCCACCAAATAAACCCCATTAAAAGCAATATAACTTAACTCATCTCGATTATGTCGACTTGCACACTTAGATGTAATACAAAGACTAAAAGCTGACTATCATGAAAAAAACGTATTAAAAGATGAAAGGGTAACTTGTGTACAAATAGATTGTTTTAGTCTGTCCTATCACTTTACCTCTCTTCCCAAAAGTAAAGACTTTTGTCTTTCCCATGGCCTTTACTTTCTCAAAAGATAGCGGAAAATTTACGTTTTGGTTTTTACACCGACGACACCATAGAGGCTATGGTTAAGCATTACAATATAAGACATGGATCCGTCCCTGCAACCTCACAAACCTCATAGTCACACCATCATCCATCAGGGCACGTCTCGTTGATTTTGAGGGCCTATTGCAACTTTGTCATTAAAACGAAATAAACATTCAGCAAGTCATCTATTAGATTTCAATGTCACGGTGCTATCGTCACAATGTAAAGCTCATGAATATAAAGAATCTTAACATGTATAAAGAAGTTGTTAAATATTGTGAGATCTTTAAGTTACAAAGAAATGATAAAACTCGATTCATGATTTATCATAACTTTGTTATTGGATTGACTCTGAATTTTAATATAATTATGCAACTTTCGATTATATAAAATGTGTTATAAACTAATAATAGTGTGTCAAATGAAATAAGTTAAAAACAAAGGCCTAAATTACCTTTTCAAATAATCGTATGTACTTGGAAGGAAATACAGTACAATTTACTACGGTCTACGAATGAAGAAAAGTCCTACACCTAAAACTTAAAGGGTAAAACATGAACATGACACACAAGTCACCATCATTTCTTGTACTGTCATCTTCTTCCTCGTTTAAAAATCTCATTGCAACAAATCTTTCATATCACATTTAACATATCAATATTACATGACATTGTCACTTGTATAATACTTTTTGACGACATATCATCAGTTTTAAGCCAAAATTGAATTAAAACAACATTGACGCTGAGAATATTTTGAATTAAAACAACATTGACGCTGAGAATATTTTGAATTAAAACAACATTGACGCTGAGAATATTTTGGGGCCCTTGGAAAAATGGAAACCCTGTGCGGTCGAGCACCTACACATGCTCTAATCCGGCCCTTCCATCCATGGCTCAACTAACATCCATGGTACGTCAGATTTCTCAACTAACATGTTACTCCGTCGTTCACATATGTGAAGCTTTATGTGTGTTACATGATGTTCATCATAGTGGTTGATTTGTCAAAGTTGTTAGAACATGTATTACCAGCTTTTGAGAGTATATTACTCGGCATGATATTAAGAGTGACAATGATAAGATTGAGAGAGTCTTATATAGAGGCAGAGAGAAAAATAGAGTCAAGTTTTAACTCAAACGTATCCAGAAAATGTCGGGAGTTTGTTAAAGATAAGATTGAATGTTACCATCTTTATCCTACATGACATACATAATGGACAAGTACGAATTTGGTTTTATACGACTAAGATTTAAAGTATCCGTGATCAAGTGGTTCTTAGATAGTGACAGTTCATTTTTTTTCTCTTAGTAGCGTCGGCAATAGAAAAGAGAATATAACATGTTACACATTCCTTATAACATGTACTAGTATTTACATATAAAGGCCGATGCTTCTGAGCATGCACAAGCCTGTATACTTTTGGATGTCTAATCTGTTCTTGTAATATTACGAGGTGACTGTTCGCGTATCTGGCCGCTCGGTCATATTTACATATGGGCCATCTTCTAAAAGCAAGATTAGCCGTACGGATCTGGCAGCCCGACCCACCCACTAAGCACAGGTCTAAAGGGAACCCTCAAAAATAGTGCCACTACATCAGGAAGGAACGATGCACCCTATTACCTAGTGGACTTTCACATGGCGCTCGGATTGAAGGCTAATCCGTCTGCATACCTCAAAAGTAGGGAAGATTCCCTTGGGAACAACCGGTACACCCTATTACCCAGAGGCCTCACATTACCTGTTGGACCAAGGGTTGGCCTGTCAGATTACAAGGCTCAAGGAGTACGACCTCCGAGGAGCTACAGTAAGCTACAGTGTTCTCAACACTTAAGATACCCCCCTCATTCAATGTAAGTCAGACATTCTCACTCATATTTATTACACACACTCTTTGGCCCTTCGGCTCTCTATATTATTGGCCATCCGGCTCAATCAGGCTCTTACTCTCACACCGGAGTTGGTCTCGGGTCTCTCCTCCCGAGGGAAGCTAACGTGTGTTACTTTCTTATAGGCTTGTGGAGAAGATAGACAAGATGGCCCAGAGCCATTCTCAGCCCGTTTAGAGTCCCAGGGGACTTTTGCATCTACAAACTGGCGCCATCCGTGGGACCCTAAATTCGATCTACCTAGTAGCTAAAGAATGGCGGGTCCTGAACCAATATCACCTGAAACCGAAGCTCATGATGACAACCACAACAACCTCACGAATGAAGAAATCATCGAAGGTCACCTCTCGGCCCTGAAAGAGTTGATAAAAGATAAAAGTAACCGGGATTACCTCAAACCAAGGCTAATCAGCTTTGATGAAGGAAAAGAACATTCGGGAGACAAGGGGAAGAAGAAGGAAGGCCAAGGCAGTAGGGAGAGAGATAAAGGGAAAAAGGTGGCAGATGATGATTTGGGAAAACCTTTCAAATCATTGGCCAAATGCCCTCTTAGCCGAAGGATCATCGAATATTCATCCCCTAGTCATAGAATAGAATGCCAGCCAATGTTAGGATTTACGCGAGAAAGGGAGATCCAGCTGATCACATCAACCATTTCAAAGGCATGTGGAACCAGGGAGAATAGCCCATGCCTGTATGGTGCCGAATGTTCCAGCAGACGCTAGATGACAAGGCCAGAGCCTGGTTTGACGAATTGCTATCCGAAAGCATAGACGATTTGGATGATTTGGAGGCCAAGTTCCTCACGCGATTTAGAATGGTGAAGGCATGCGCAACGGACCCCACCGAAATCACGAAGATCATCCGCAAGGCCAACGAGAGCCTATCGATGTTTAAAGAAAGGAGGGTAAGTGAATCTAATTCCATTCCTAATGTGCATGATCTCATGAGGATCTCTTCATTTATGGGGTCACACAAATGTCCTGGTTTGGCCAAACAGTTTGCTGAAAGTATACCCAAGACGGTGGATGAAATGTTGAAGCATGTGGATGTCTTTGTTCGTGCTGAGGCAGCATTTAGGGATGCCGAGCTGCCTAGAGGAGAGTATATCCGAGGGGACAGCTCCCCAACGGGAGGCCAAAGGTATGATCGTTCTCAGAAAAGAGGTTTTGGAGGAAGAAGAGGTGGAGGCCGAGGTACCTATCAAAACAGAGCCCCTTACACCCAACCCTACACATTGCCTTACCGTCCTCCCCAGCGTCCACAAGAATTCAATCGAATATTCACCCTAGAAGATTTGTCCAGCACACCGAAGGAAATCTTAGCAGCAGAACATCAGATGAACCTTCCGGCTCCACCTCCCTTGGTAGGAACGCCGAAGAAGGAAAATATGGATAGATATTGTGACTACCATTGCGCGAAGGGGCATTACACAAATGATTGCTTTCAACTGAGGAGACAATTGGAGGCCGTTTTGGAATCTGGAAAGCTTAACCACTTGATCAAAGATATGAGGTAAAAAGGAAAGGGCGGCCAAAAAGGCCACCCTCAGAAGGCCAAGGTAATAAATATGGTATATGGGCATAGTGATAACCGAAAGAGGAAGTCAAGATGGGTGAACGAGGACGGGATGAACGTCCCATTAACGTTCCCACCGTACCCAGAGGAGGATTTGTCAGAAGAAGCAATCGTGATAGAGGCTGAAGTCGAAGGGTATCTGGTAAGAAGGGTACATGTAGATGGTGGTGCGTCTGTGGAGATAATGTATGAGCACTGTTTTAACAGCCTTCACCCAAGAATACAAGCTAGGATGACTAAGATGCACAGCACGGTATCGGGATTCTTTGGGGAAAGTGTGAAGCCATTGGGGAAGATAGAACTGGAAGTCTGTTTTGGGGATGTAGGGTTGTTCTGAAGGGCCATGGTGAGGTTCACAGTCATACCCGCCCCTATCCATACAACATTATCTTAGGAAGGCCAGGGATAAGGAGGCTACGAGCTATGCCATCTACCATCCATGCTATGATGAAATTCCCAACACCACGAGGTATTGCAACTCTTGTCACATCATCTTCGATTATTAATGAGTGCAGGGAGCTAGGAAAGAGGAAAATAGCAAAAGAGGAGCCAGAGAAAGAGAATGGCCAAGCGGTCAACTTAACAGAAGAGTTTATGATCAACCCGGCCTTTCCCGACCAACTCATCATAATTGAGGGAAACCTGTCAAAGGAGGGTTCGGAACAGCTGAAGCAATTGCTAAAGAACAACCTAGATTTC
This sequence comes from Glebionis coronaria, assembly GCA_025667525.1. NCBI lineage: Eukaryota > Viridiplantae > Streptophyta > Magnoliopsida > Asterales > Asteraceae > Glebionis > Glebionis coronaria. The sequence continues at coordinate 543,979,500 of CM046878.1, forward strand.
TTCACCTGGGAACCACAAGACATGACCGGAGTGCCAAGAAGGATCGCCCAACACAAGCTTAATGTGAACCCATCGGTGACACCGATGAGCCAAAAGCGAAGGGTACTGTCCGCTGAAAAAGCGATGTTATGGCCAAGGAAGTAGAAGAATGGGTGAAGGCAGGGATAGTAAGACCAGTTAGGTATCCCACGTGGATATCCAACATGGTTTTGGTAAAAAAGGTGGACGGAGCATGGAGGATGTGTATAGACTTTAAAAACTTGAATGCCGCATGTCCAAAAGACTATTATCCTTTGCCAGAGATTGACGCCAAGATAGAAGCTGTTATGGGATACAAGTACAAAAGCTTTTTGGACGCCTACAAGGGCTACAATCAAGTACAAATGTCGCAAGAAGATGAAGAGAAGACAGACTTCTACACCGACCAAGGAACATATTGCTACACCAAAATGCCCTTCGGCCTAAAAATGCAGGGGCCACATATCAACGGCTGGTCGACACGGCTTTCGAGTCACAGATTGGGTGAAATCTGGAGGCCTATGTGGATGACATGGTCATAAAAAGCAAGACAGAAAAGGAAATGTTGGGCGACATAGCTGAAACGTTTGACAACTTGCGAAAGATAAACATGAAGCTTAACCCCAAAAAATGATTGTTCGGAGTAGAAAAGGGTAAGTTTCTAGGTTACATGGTAACATCAGAAGGGATCAGAGCCAACTCGGTCAAGATTAAGGATGTCACCGATATGCAGTCGCCCAAAACATGGAATGAAATGCAAAGCTTGGCTGGAAAGTTGGCCGCGCTCAACCGTTTTCTCTCGAAGTCTGCCGAAAGGTCATTACCTTTCTTTGACACTTTGAAGAACATAACTAAGGCCGACAAGGAGGAGTACAGATGGACAGAGGAGGCAGAAGAGGGCTTCCAACAAATGAAAAGAATGGTGATAGAACTGCCATAACTTACCACACCCAGGCCCAAAGAAACACTCTCCTTATATCTAGCCGCAGCAAAGGGAGCAATCAGCGCAGTGTTATTGGCAGAGAGAAAGGGGATCCAACAGCCAGTCCGTTACGTCAGCCGAACGTTACACGAAGCAGAGAGAAACTATGCACCATTGGAAAAGTTAGCCCTAGCCCTTCGAAGCACATCATGAAGGTTAAGGCGATATTTTGAGGGCCATCCAATAAAAGTCATCACGGATCAACCAGTAAGGAAAATCCTAAACAAGGTCGAAGCATCAGGCAAGCTTGCAAAGTATGCCGTAGAATTAGGGACATACGACATCATCTACGAGCCAAGAAGCGCTATAAAGGGCCAAGTGTTAGCAGACTTTCTGAATGAGGTGCCAATAGGGACGGACACCTCGAAGGACCTTGAAACACATGTCTCCGATGAAGAAAAGGTTGATAAGGAGGAAGAGTGGGTGTTGTACACTGACGGAGCGTCCAACCCGAAGGGAGCAGGAGCAGGTTTAGTGTTGATCAGTCCCAACGGAATAGAGTATACGTATGCTTTAAGGTTGAACTTTGAAAGCACAAACAATGAGTCAAAGTACGAGGCCTTGCTAGCTGGTCTAAGGATAGCTGAAGAGATGAGAGTAGAGCATTTGGCAGTAAGGGTGGACTCCAAACTGGTGGCCAGTCAAATCAATGGAGACTTCGTGGCTACAAATGAAAGCATGATCAAATACCTAAGCAAAGCAAAGGAGCACGTGGCAAGGTTCAAAATCTTCAAAATCATCAACATCCCAAGAAGTAAGAATAAAAAAGCCGATGTGTTAAGCAAGCTGGCGTCAGCGTCATTTAATCATTTGACGAAGGAAGTGTTGGTAGAGGTGCTAGACAAGCCCTCCACAGACCGAGAGGAAGTAAATGCCATTGTGGAAGAGGAAGAGGATAACTGGATGACACCCATTATAAGATGCTTAGAGCAGGGAATATGGTCGCAGGACCATAATAAGGCACGTGCCCTTCGGATGAAGATCAGCCAATACGTGATGGAAGGAGGGGTGATTTTCAAGAAACCTTACATGATGCCAATGTTACGATGTGTAGGGCCACTCCAGGCCAACTATGTGATCTGTGAGATACACAGGTGAGCTTGTGGCATGCATTTGAAAACAAGGTCAGTGGTAGCAAAAGCACTAAGGCAAGGTACTATTGGCCTACGATGCACCGGGACGTGAGGGAAGAGACAAAAAAGTGTGACGCATGTCAGATCCACTCACCAGTGCCAAAGATGCCCAAGACACTCATGGCATCAATCATGGCCCCATGACCGTTCTTTCAATGGGGTATGGACGTGTTTGTAAAACCCGCATGCTTTTACCATGAACAATACACTTATGACCGTACGTACAGGATTAAAACTTTCCTTATATAACATGAACACGTATCACGAATATTAATTTCAAGAATTATGTACGTGTTATTACACGATAAGTATTAAATACGTGTTAGTACACGATAATTATTAACAATAATAATTATAATCATGAACATAAAATCATGAACATGAAATCACGAACATATAGTTATGTACTTACGTAATTATTAATACGATAGATGTCTTTACGTACAAGTAATTATAATAACATGAATAATTAATAATTACGTAACACGTGAACACGAATAATTAACACGATTATTCTTTGTATTTTAAATCAAACACGGTAAGTCATTATGTACGTAATAGTTACGTTTAAACGTATAAAGATAACCATGGGGAAAATTCACGACATTTCAATATACGATTACGCGCGTCTTTTAACAAGACGCGAATTACATAAAATATATAAGGGCTGTTGTTGGGCCATTTGGACAAGAGAGAAAAGACAAGACAAACATGGGCTCTAGGCCCATTTGGGCTTATTTCGGCTTAAAAAGAAAAGGGACGGGGCATATATATTTTTTTAGAAAAAATCCTATGAAACCCTAAATCAATATAAACAGTCGTATGTTTTTTTTCTTCCTTGCCTCCTTTGCTGCCGACGGGTAAACACAAAGAAACAAGGGTAGTCGTGTTTTTCAGATTCAAGTAATCAAGATGTTGATTCATGTTTTGTCATTCTTAAAACCCTAAACAAGTAAGAAACCCTAAATCCATTTATATTACATGTTGTTCTTTTGATTATTGATCTTTGATTTCGAATTTTAAAAGATTAATACATGTTAAACGAGTTAATGAATTAAGGGGGGTGTCGTTTGATGTTACTGTGCTCGTATGGCCACAAACCGAGACCTTATATGTCTCGGTGATGAGTTTACACCACCAGCGGCAACCCTAAAAGGGGTGTTGGCTTGGTTTGTGCTAGTAGTGGGAACCCCGCATGGGTGTTTGTTCTGTCAGTGGGAACCGAGACCCTAGTGGTATCGGTGGGAGTTTTAAACGAGCAGGGGGAACCGGCAGTTGCCGGTGGCAGCAACAAAACTTCCAGGGGGAACTTGCAGTTAAGGGGCTGTTTGGTTTTGGATTTATAATCAGTTAAGGGGGTGTTTGGCTGATAGTTTTAGAAAAATAAAAGATACATGATTTAGCAATTTTGCAAGTCTTACATTTTTTACAGGTTATAGATTGTTACAAGTACATGTTTACAAGATAAATTAAATTAAATTAAGCATGACATATAATTAATTTAATTTAAATCATGGACTTAGGTTATAGTTATTTTTAAAAAAATAACACATGTATTTTACCTAAGTATTTTACCCCTTTAATGTGACGATAGTTATTAATTAATTATTTAAAACATGAATTATAACTAATTAATAAAGCATGACTTAGGTTATAAATAATCAAATAATACATGATTTTAACCTAAGTATTTTATTATTTATTTGAGACTATAGTAATTAATTAATTATTAACACATGACATGTAATTAATTAATTATCATGACTTAGGTTATATTAATAAAATTATTAATACATGTTTTAACCTAAGTATTTTATACACTCAATTTAATTAAATCATGTTTATATTTAATTAAATCCTATAACATATAGTTTATTTAATTCACATGAAATAATTATTAAACTATACTATTTAATTACATGACTTAGAATATTAATCAGTAAACACTTAAGCTTATATAATTTGCTTAATGATCCAACTTAATTCTATTTATGGAAACTTTCTATTTTTAGAAACTTATCTATTTTAAGCTGTTAATCTATTTTGGGAGACTTTCTGTTTTTGGAAACTTTCTATTTTAGGAAACCTGCTATTTTTAGAAAGTTACTTATTATTACACAACAAGTATAATAATACAAGAAATACAAGTAATACCTAATCAAAATATACAGAATACACGATAAACACAGTATAACGTTAAAATCAGTAAAACATGACATGAACATATAAAACAAGCTAAGACATGATATAAAACCAGTTACGTACTCGGTAATCAGATACTTATACACGTATGTATTTATGTAGCATCAGTGATACCGAAGTAGGATTCTTCCGTTCGTCTTCTTCGTTCACTGGACACAAGGTACGGATTCTCCGTCCTTTCAGTATGGACATTCTTTCCTTATTAGGATTTCCCAGTATGCAGCCAACTATTTTACCCAATATATGTTTTATATGTTTTTGAATTGCTTATGTTTAATTAAAATACCTAAAGCCATATACATGCATGACCAGTTTCACCTATTTATGGAGGTACCATAACCATAACACTAGAGACACTGGGGTTATGACTTCACCACGGCGGAGTGATAGCTCGTGGCGTCCCTTTCAGCTTTTGGCCATATTATTATTATCAGGTAGGGCGTATGGGTGTATCCTAGTTTACATGTTTTCAGCAGACTATTCAGTGTGAATGTGGTGTGTGCCTTGCATCCTTCACAAGGAGCTAATCCCTCCTACCCAAACAAGTATATTAAATTTGAGGCAGCCCCTCTAATTTGCATGACGAGGTCACCCCTCCAAGTATTCATGCACGTTGATATTTCATGACCTATATTGGCTTAATGGTTAACATGTTAAACAATTTTTTTAAGATAAACATAAGGATTTTCAAACTATAAAACCAGTTTTATGAACATGTTCCAGGTTTTCCAGGACTTATACATTTCCGTTGCTATTAGTCTTATTTATGTTTCAGCCATTCATACTATGTTGTATATCCGTGCACTGAGCGTTATGCTCAGCCGTTACTTTCCTTTCCATGTCCCAAAACGGCAGGTACCTAAAGTTAGACTGGAGCATTTGGAGGACACGCATAGGATGGGGGCTACCTTAGACTTCTTCTCCTCATGCCTTCATATGTTTATGCTTGTTTAAGTCTTCCTTTTGTTCATTTACTTTATTTATGTTTTGGGCTTATGTTTGGGAACCGATGTTTGATTCCAGTTTTCCCTATGGTCATGTATGTTTAGTACATATTACCTTGCATGCTTTGATGACACGCCATAATTACGCGTAACGGTCCACTTATCAAAGTGGGGTGTTACAATTATGGTATCAGAGACAAGGCTTCAACCTGTAGGCTCTAAAACTTGACCTGTGACTAGTGGGTAGTCACCAGGAGCTTCCTAAGCCAACGCTTGTTCTTCTACGTATTGATGTGTTCAGCGCATTGTTGTTTTAACAATGATGTTTTCAGCACCTTGAAACCTTGATGCTTTCATCGATATTGTTTTACTAATATGGATGGAAAACCACCATTCATATTTAGTTATGTGTCATTGTTTCATGCATGACGTTCCTCGTGAACTGTGACTATGTGGACTGAACCCCAGTAGTTCATAATTAGTCACATAAATTTTTTTTCTGATAAGTTTTGACAGATAAGTTTCTTTTATTTATGTTTCATGTATCATTGTTGTAGGGATTATGACTAAGTAATGGTTGGTACAGGACTGACCCTATTTAGTCGCATGTGCTTTTATCGAAACTTTTAACTTTAGGACCGACCCATAGGCGTCCCCTCGCCATGTCTTTTGTTTTGGGGCCGACCCATACGCCCCTCGCGCATATAAAGGTTTTTATAAACTGCATCATGTATTCATGCACTGTTTTCATGCATAAAATTTTTCTCATGATTTCTAAGCATAATTTTTTTTTCATGTCCCCTCATAAGTTACGATGTCTTTTATGTCAAGTATGCTTTCATACCATCATGGTTAACTTCAGTTTCATGCTGATTATGTTATACACTCCTTCATGTTAAATTGTTTCATGTTTCTTCATGATAATTCCGTCTTCATGTTGATTATATCTTACGCCTCTTTTGTTATTTATGCTTTCATGCAAGACATTGTTGGATTTCATTGAATCCTGCCTTCATGATAGTCATGGTTGGTTTTCATTAATCATGCTTTCAGGAAAATCATCGTTGAAATTCGTTTAACCACACGTTAGCGTTTCTCTATGCAATCAGAATGAGGTATATACTGGCATAGCCAGGTTATCATGATGGTCTTTCTAACCGTTTAATCAGTTATTTACCTTTAAAATCATGTCAAATGATCGACCCCATACCGATCATTTCATGTATATTCCTTGTGTACTCTATGTACCGTATCCCATGTGCATATCCCGCTTGCTGATATTCTACAAGATTGTTGATGCCGCTCATGACTTAGAGATGTTACTAAAGGTTGATGCTGCTGATTTAGGAGACGCTGTGAGATGATGATATTGTTCACAACCAGGAGATCTTACAAGACGAAGACAAAGGCGTTAGATCAAAGCGATCGGACGAGAAGATGATTCACAACGAGACGATTTCCATCAATCGTTGTCCCTAATTCTTAGTTACATGTCACACGTCATTCAGTCATCGTTTCAGTCATAGGAGTGAAGACCGGTACTGATAGGTGTGAAAACACCCATCCTTTTACCACTTAATTCTGGCTAAAACTAGACCAAAACACGTATTTAATATCATTTGTTTGGAATTATGCGTGGTTTTTGTGTTTATTGCGTTTTCAGAGTCAACCGGATGAATATTGAAGAAAACATGGGATTGCACGGGTTTTATCGAGGAAAAAGACTCAAGACGAAGTCTATTGTCCATGAGATGCAAAAGATTTGAAGTCATTGTGCCTATTTGAAGATTTATCGAAGAATAGAGCCAAAGATGGAAGATTCATATATGTCGAAGAACTCGAGTCTATTAAACAAAAGATTATAAGACGAGTTGGAATTATTCACCGACACTTCTCAAATCCGGGTCGGAAACGTTTATTTAGAAGAAACGTAAAGACTAAAGAAGAAAGAAGAAAAGAAGCCCAAAACCAAGCCCATTCACAAAGCCCACAAGACATGCCTATAAATAGGACTTTACTTCACAAATTTGGAGCACTTAGTTAGTTTTTAGTTAGTTTTTAGTTTTTCATTCTCTCTAGTTTTAGAGAGAGAAAGTTCTAAACTTTCTCTCACTAGTTTTCATCTTTTTCTCTTTCAAGATCAAACCTTTATATTGTTTTTCATTAATCAAGTTTAGTTTCAAGCTTTTAATCTTTAATCTCATTCTTCCTTTCTTTGATTTTGATTGATTTTGGTACAAATCTCGTATGATCCGTGTTGTTCATCTAGGATTTTGTGCTTAAAAAGTTAATCTTTTTATGTTTCCTTAAGTTTCTACACGAATAAGCTTTAAGATCTTTGTGCTTATTGGCTTATTTGTTGGTTTTGCTTATTCACTTTTTAAAGTTTTCTTAAAAAGTTTATCTTTTTATCATTTGATTTATGTTTTTGCTTATTTGAAGTTTAGATAAGTTGTTTTTAGTGCTTGTTCGATCCGTTTCATCATAGATTCGTGCTAGATTGGGTGGTAGCTTATTGAAATAGCTTATTCACCTTGCTTGTATTTCGGATCAAAGGGGATATCGGAAAGGGTAAAACCCTTTTCCGATTGGGTCATTCCGACCAGCACTCCACACCCTTATTCCGATCGTGTGATCGGAAAAGGGTTTAGGTTTTTCCGATTGTAGCTTTTTGGCAATATTCCGATTAGTGCTATTTTTCTAGTTATTCCGATTGAGATCTTTTGTGATATTCCGATTTGTGTTGCTTTCATAACATTCCGATTAGTACTAGTTTTTAGATATTCCGATTGTGCCCTCTTTGTCCCTTATTCCGACCAGTATCAATCTCCTTATTCCGATTGGCTTGTTTTCAGTGATTCCGATTGGCACTCATTTTAAGTATTCCGATCAGTGACTATTTTTAAGATATTCCGATCTTACTTTCTTTTAGTACTTTCCGACTAAGTTCATATTTTTACAAAGTTTTCCAAGTGTTAGTTTTTATTGAGTGTTCATTTATTTTTCTAATATAATCTTTAAGTTTTCAAGCATTTATCTTTAAACTCGTCTTTTTAGCTTAATCTTTTAAAGCTTTAATTCTACTCTTCAACACTTACTTATTTGTCATTAGTTAAAATAGATAAACAAACCAACACCTTTTTATTAACCAAGAACAAATCATTCCACTTAGAGCCGTGATCAATTCGAGGAGATACCGAGACAAATATAGAACCCATACAAACGCATAGTATCAAATGGCGCCACTGCCGGCTCTTCTCGTTAAGATCAACAGTTTTTTTGTGAGAACTTGGATTTTGGGATCCGTTCCCCGTGAACGTTACTTTTTCATAAAAAATTTCAAAAACACAAAAAAAATATAAATTTTTCAAAAATCCTAAAAATTAAAAAACATAAAAACCAAAAATATTTTTGCTTTGTTTTTGCCTTGTTAGTTCTTTTGCAGGTACATGCGTACACGATCCACGTCTTATCAAGAGCCCGAGCCTCTCGAAGACTTAGACATGGCCGGTGTACAAAACAACAACAATAACCCACCTCAAAACAATAATAACAATAACAACCCACCTTTCAACAACAATAATAATAACAACAATGAGCCTCTACCGGATAATCGCCCGATGATTGAACTTCTGCAAGCACATGTAGATGGCAACAATGATCCAATTGTCATACCCGCGTTTGCAGCCAACAACTTTGAGCTCAAATCCGGCTTTATCCAGATGGTCTCTGCTCAACCATTCTTGGGGCGTACCATTGATGATCCACATGACCACATCAAGAGATTTCTACAACTCACGAATACGGTCAAATTCAATGGTGTTCCACAAGAGGTAATCTGTTTACAACTTTTTCCCTTTTCTTTAGAGGGACAAGCCCGGCATTGGCTTGCTAAGGAACCGCCACAAAGTATTCTTACGTGGACGGATTTGGAGACCAAATTTATCAACTACTTTTTCCCACCCTCTTGTACTACCGCTTTGCGGAATGAAATCATTAATTTTGAACAAAAGTACGATGAGTCTTTTAGTGAATCTTGGGACCGTTTCAAAGATCTTTTAAGAAAATGCCCACAACATGGTTTTACCAAAGTGCACCAAATTAATACTTTTTATAATGGTTTAAGCATGAATGACCAAGATTCACTAAACAGTGCCTCGGGGGGTAATCTTTTGGCTAAGACTTCCAATGCTGCTTGGGATGTCATTGAGAATAAGTCTCGTGTGCAAACCAAGAGTGTTCGGACCAATGCCGCTAGTGCTAGTACTAGTGACAGCGATAAGCGACTTGACAAAATCACTGCGCTTCTTGAATCGCTTGCTACCGAAACCGCCAGCAACACCAACAACATCAATGCTAAAAACGCTCAAGTCAATGCTGTTAGCCAACCATGTGAAATATGCGGGGGTCCTCACTTTTACACCACTTGTACCGCCACCCAAGACTACCCTTCTAAGAATGTGAATGCAGCATACGGTACCTATCCTCAACCCGCTTATCAAGCTCGTCCTCAAGGTGACCGTAACCTACTTAGCTACCGCTCCAACAACTATCTCTCACCACCCGGTTTTACTCCTAACAGCCCAAACCAACAACAAAACCTCAACCGCCCTCCTCAACAACAACAACAATCTCGTGGACCATACATACCACCTCACAAACAACAACATCCACCTCAAAGAAACAACCAACTTTACCAGCAACCTACTTATCAACCACCCGCATACAATGCTCCTTCCAACCAACCCACCGCATTACACCAAGACATTGGAACCTACATGAGGACTAATGATGTGATCGTGGACAATCTCCAACAAGAAGTGCGCAACTTGAAAGCAGACCTGGTGAAACAAGGGAACGATCTGAGAGCTGACATGAGAAACACTTTGGATAGTCAAACGAATGACTTAAAAAACATGATGGCTAGTTTCTTCCAAGGTAATCAACCCTCTTCTTCGGGTACTCTTCCGAGTAACACCGTTGCGAATCCAAGAGGGGAGATGAAAGCAATCACCACTCGCAGTGGCAAAGGTACTAAGGAACCCGAGCTTTCTATACCTCCACCGGTGATTGTGACTAAGGAGAACGAGTCACCTGCTCCTATTCCTCATCCTTCTACTTCCCCAATTTCTCCACCTCTTACTTCTACCCCTCCTCCACCCAAGGATGTGAGTGATCCTATTCTCCCAAAGCCTTCCTCTTCTTCCAATATACCTTATCCATCTAGGTTGAGGAAAGAGAAGCTCAAAAGCAAGGACGATATTCAAGTTTCGAACTTTCTCAAAATGTTTAAACAATTGAATTTCAACATCTCCTTCGCCGAGGCTCTCGCTCACATGCCTAAGTACGCGAAAATGTTCAAAGATCTTCTTAGCGACAAGGAGAAGCTTCTTGATATTGCTAACACCCAACTTAATGAGAATTGCTCTGCAGTGCTCTTAAGGAAATTACCAACCAAGCTTGGTGATCCTGGTCGTTTCTTAATCCCTTGTAACTTCCCGAGAGTAGAGAATTGCATGGCCCTAGCCGATCTAGGTGCCAGTATTAATCTAATGCCTCTAAGCGTTTGGAAGCAATTATCTCTCCCTGAGCTAGTCCCCACCAAAATGACTTTGGAATTAGCCAACCGTACGGTTGCTTATCCAGTGGGGATAGCCGAAGACATCTTTGTAGGAGTCGACAAATTCACTTTTCCTGCCGATTTCGTTGTCGTTGACTACGACATGGACCCTCGTGTGCCATTGATCGTTGGTCGTCCATTCTTGAGGATCGGTCGCACTCTCATCGATGTTGAAGCCGGTGAGCTTATCATGAGAGTGGGTGACGATAAAATCGTCTTCAACATGGGAAAGTTGTCTAAACAACCTTATTCATACGAGAGTGTTAATTGTATTGACGTTCTGGATGAGGCTTGTGAAGAACACTTTATTGATGCTTGTAAAAATATTCCTACCTCTCTTCCCAATGTTGAGACCATTTCCTCTATTGATTCATCACTGTCTCTATTTGGAGAAAGTGATTTCTTTTGGAAAGATCTTGAAGCCACCATGGGAGATGTGAACTTAGCAAATGACGATTCTCCCACCGATTGGGATGAAGACATGTGTTTCTTTGAAAACCTTCTCAAAAAAGACAATCTTTCTCCACCATCTCCCACGGTTATTGCTATCGAAGCTCCGACTTTGAAAACGCCTCCCATCGAAAATCCTCCAGATTTAGAACTTAAGGAGTTGCCACCCCATCTCGAGTACGTGTTCCTTGAAGAAAACAAGAAGTCGCCTGTCATCATTGCTAAGGACTTGAAAGAAGAAGAAAAATCTCGCCTCATCGCCGTGCTTAAAGATCATAAGAAGGCAATTGCTTGGAAAATTTCTGATATCCGCGGAATTGATCCGAACTTTTGTACTCACAAGATTCTCATGGAAGATGACTTTAAACCCGCAATCCAGAGCCAAAGAAGGGTTAATCCTCGAATTCATGACGTCATCAAACAAGAGGTTATCAAACTTCTTGATGCCGGCTTGATTTACCCTATTTCGGATTCGCCGTGGGTAAGTCTCGTCCATTGTGTGCCCAAGAAGGGCGGAATAACCGTTGTTTCCAATGAACACAACGAGTTGATTCCCACTCGTCTCGTTACTGGGTGGAGAGTTTGTATTGATTATCGCAAGCTCAATGATGCCACGAGAAAAGACCACTTTCCTCTTCCCTTCATGGATCAAATGCTCGAGCGTCTAGCTGGTAATGACTATTACTGCTTTTTAGACGGTTTCTCTGGGTATTTTCAAATTCCCATCGATCCCAAGGACCAAGAAAAGACCACATTCACTTGTCCCTATGGAACATTTGCTTACAAACGCATGCCTTTTGGTTTATGTAATGTTCCTGGGACGTTCCAAAGGTGTATGATGGCTATCTTCCATGACATGGTGGAAGACACTATGGAAGTATTCATGGATGATTTCTCGGTTTATGGCGATTCTTTCTCTGCTTGCCTTGCCAATTTAGAACGTATGCTGAAGCGATGTGAAGACACTCGCCTTGTTCTTAATTGGGAAAAATGCCATTTTATGGTAAAAGAAGGCATCGTACTTGGACACAAGATCTCCAAAGCCGGTCTTGAAGTATACCGTGCTAAAGTCGATGTTATCGCTAAGTTGCCTCCACCTTCAACCGTGAAGGGTGTGAGAAGTTTTCTCGGTCATGCGGGCTTTTACCGTCGATTCATCAAAGATTTTTCTCAAATCGCTCGCCCGATGACCCACCTCTTGGAGAAAGATACCCCTTTTATCTTTTCCAAAGAATGTCTTGAAGACTTCAACTTGCTTAAGGATAAGCTAACTAAGGCACCCTTCTTGGTTACCCCTAATTGGGAGCTGCCTTTCGAGTTGATGTGCGATGCTAGTGACTTTGCTATTGGAGCGGTTTTGGTCCAAAGAGTGAACAAACACTTCCAACCAATCCATTACGCTAGCAAGACAATGACGGGGGCTCAATTGCATTATACGACAACCGAAAAAGAGCTTCTAGCTGTTGTCTATGCCTTTGAAAATTTTCGCCCCTATCTTGTCCTTTCCACCACAATCGTTTACACCGATCATTCCGCGTTGAAGTACTTGTTGACTAAGCAAGATTCCAAACCAAGACTTCTTCGCTGGGTTTTGCTACTCCAAGAATTTAAAATCGAAATTCGTGATAAAAAAGGAGCTGAAAACCTAGCCGCGGATCATCTCAGTAGACTTGAGGATCCTTACCAAGGGGATCATCCGAACAAAGAAATCAATGATTCTTTTCCCTTGGAGACCTTAATGTCTATCAACTCGACTGCTGATGAAACCCCGTGGTTTGCGGACATTGCAAACTACTTGGCGGGTGGAATTCTCGTTGACGGGTTAACATCCCAGAAAAAGAAGAAGTTCTTTAACGACATTAAGACTTACTTTTGGGATGACCCGTATCTATTCAAGCAATATGCTGACTTGATTATTCGCCGATGTGTTGATGGAGCGGCAGCTTTAGAAATCCTTGACGCTTGCCACAAAGGACCCACCGGTGGTCACTTTGGTCCCAACTACACCGCCAAAAAAGTGTTTGAATCGGGATTTTATTGGCCCACCATCTATCGTGACGCTCACGAGATGGTTAAACGATGTGATGCTTGCCAAAAACAAGGCAAGATCACACATAAAGACGAGATGCCTCAGAATTTCATTCAGGAATGTGAAATCTTTGATGTTTGAGGTATCGACTTTATGGGGCCATTCCCTTCATTTAAAGGAAACAAATACATCCTTGTAGCCGTTGACTACGTCTCCAAATGGGTTGAAGCCAAAGCTTTACCCACTAATGACGCAAGGGTGGTTTGTAACTTTTTGAAATCGCTATTCGCTAGATTCGGTGTGCCTCGTGCCATTATTAGTGATCGCGGGACTCATTTTTGCAACGACCAATTTGCTAGAGTCATGGCTAAGTATGGTGTAAATCATCGTCTTTCCACCGCTTACCACCCACAAACTAATGGCCAGGCTGAAATATCCAACCGAGGATTAAAGCGAATTCTCGAAAGAACCATGGGAGAGCATCGTGCCTCATGGGCTGATAAACTTGATGATGCTTTATGGGCTTTTTGTACCGCATACAAGACTCCGATTGGTTGTACACCATATCGTCTCGTGTACGGGAAAGCATGCCACCTCCCCATTGAGTTGGAGCACAAGGCTTACTGGGCCTTGAAGTGGGCTAATTTTGATATCAACAAAGCCGGTGACCTACGCAAGATCCAACTCAATGAGCTGAATGAACTCCGGAATGAGGCTTATGAAAATTATTTGATCTATAAGGAGAAGACTAAGCTCATTCACGACTCTAAGATTAAAAACCGAGAGTTCCAAGTTGGAGACAAAGTTTTACTTTTTAACTCTTGGTTGAAAATCTTTTTGGGCAAGCTGAAATCTCGTTGGTCCGGCCCATTCACCATTGCCCAAATTTTTCCATATGGTACTCTCGAGCTCGCTCAACCTAATGGACCAAATTTTAAGGTGAATGGCCAACGAGTGAAGTTGTACTTTGGTGAGGACATCTCTCAGGAGATGATTCCATCCCTCACCACGTTCCCCATTAACTAATTTTGGGTCGAGTCAGGCTCGTGACTCGGTTATCAAAAACAAGCGCTCCTCGGGAGGCAACCCGAGTATCTATCCTTTTATGTTTTAACCTCCTAAGTGTAAGGGGACCTATATAGGTGTTTGTATTTGTGTGGTGATGTGATTACAGGGATAAGTGCACTCTTGGAATCTCTGAAGAACCGTGCTCCCGTGTTATCCGAAATCTGGTTCTATCTCTCAACTATCGTGATTCAATTTTCTTCATACTCACATTTGAAATTGATCACTTTAGTCGTCTCTTCCTTAACTTGAGTTAACCAACGTGCACAATGTCATAAGTGTAGGGGAGACTTTTCCCACATGCTTAAACATTTAGGACAATGTTTATCTTAAGTGTAGGGGGGGACTTCTATCGAAGTTTTAAGTGGACTTTTCCATGAAAATGCCTTCATTTAACCGGAAAATCATCTTTTTCAACATTTTTCAAATTTTTAATTAACTTTGGCCATTTAGTCGTAATTTTTAAATTTTTATCGTTGCTTTCATACGTATATATCCCGCAATAAAGTCAAAAATATTAATAAAGTGGTGTAGCTAGTTTAGAAGTCTTTGATCTATTAGGCCCGTTGCGATTATTTTGACTCAACCCGAATAGACTTATCTAAGTTTATTCTAGCTAGTATCCTTAACCATGTAGACCTTAATTGGTTTATTAGGCTAAGCATCCACGAGTCTCATTACTTGAGATTTTAAATTGTAGGGAACGAGAAATGATAGAGTCAATTATAAGTCGGTATTCTTGCGCAAGCTCACTTGGTGTAATTATCTGCCTATTCTCCCATCACTTGCTAATAATTTATCTGCAATAAGTAAGGTCGTACGATTTGAAATGTTACTTAGCTTCTAGCCCAAGATCGTTTAAAAGTTGCTCGGTAATGATAAGAGTTCATAGCCAAGGCATAACTTATGAAGCGGGGCGCGAAGATTGGCGAGTCCGAAAAGGCCCTAACAAGGCATGAGGATCCAATGTTATTGCTGAAGATCCAAAGTGATGTGAAAAGCATTATTCCCAAAATCAATATGAAGGATCAAGACTCACGACGAAAAGCAATCAACTCCCATAAAGATCATGGAGAAGTCTATCCGAAAAGACCCTAACAAGGTATGAGGATAAATAGATCCAAGTCCGAAAAGGAGGCGGATCGTTGTATCTCAAAATCCCAATTAGAGATTGAAGAATAATCATGAAGTCATGGTCAACAAAGTTGGAGTACCCCTCAAAAGTCTCCAAGTGAAGAAACTCTATTAACGATGAGAAGACCATTATCTCAAGAACGTCTCTCGAAGATATGAAGTATGAAGTACATGCCAAATATCGGCCCGAGAAAGGTCTTAAATCGTGAATCAAGTTATGCCAAGATATGAACTTTTTAATATCCCGAGAAGCAGTTTTAAGAGATTTTGTCCTTTAGTTAACTATTGATCAAATCGTCCTACTTTGCTTTCAGCCTAAATAACTATCGAAATAAGTCCAAAAATGCATCTTCATGATCATTCTAAGACAAAAATAAAATATAAGAGATACACCTAGGAATAAGGGAGTTTAAGCATATATTTAAGCCATGTGAGTAAGTGTTTGATTTGCTAACTTATAATAACAATGATCTCGTTTTTAAGCTTAGTTTGGGGAACGTGAAACTTGAGGGTGATGAATCGTCGCAGCACCGAAGCCCTAATGTAAGTCTTAGATCCCTTTGCAAGTTATTTCTACATAGCTATTTTCTATCCTTTTGTTTACTTTAAAGTTTTAATTTCTCTTAGTACTTTAATTTTTGTTTAATAGTATTTTAATAAGGCCAAGGTTGATTGATTATGAGAAAAGTGTAAACTTGCTTTATCGCTAAGCATTGCATGAGGGCATGGCAATGGTTAAGTGTAGGGGATTTGATAGGTGTGAAAACACCCATCCTTTTACCACTTAATTCTGGCTAAAACAAGACCAAAACACGTATTTAATATCATTTGTTTGGAATTATGCGTGGTTTTTGTGTTTATTGCGTTTTCAGAGTCAACCGGATGAATATTGAAGAAAACATGGGATTGCACGGGTTTTATCGAGGAAAAAGACTCAAGACGAAGTCTATTCTCCAAGAGATGCAAACGATTTGAAGTCATTGTGCCTATTTGAAGATTTATCGAAGAATAGAGCCAAAGATGGAAGATTCATATATGTCGAAGAACTCGAGTCTATTAAAAAAAAGATTATAAGACGAGTTGGAATTATTCACCGACACTTCTCAAATCCGGGTCGGAAACGTTTATTTAGAAGAAACGTAAAGACTAAAGAAGAAAGAAGAAAATAAGACCAAAACCAAGCCCATTCACAAAGCCCACAAGACATGCCTATAAATAGGACTTTACTTCACAAATTTGGAGCACTTAGTTAGTTTTTAGTTAGTTTTTAGTTTTTCATTCTCTCTAGTTTTAGAGAGAGAAAGTTCTAAACTTTCTCTCACTAGTTTTCATCTTTTTCACTTTCAAGATCAAACCTTTGTATTGTTTTTCATTAATCAAGTTTAGTTTCAAGCTTTTAATCTTTAATCTCATTCTTCCTTTCTTTGATTTTGATTGATTTTGGTACAAATCTCGTATGATCCGTGTTGTTCATCTAGGATTTTGTGCTTAAAAAGTTAATCTTTTTACGTTTCCTTAAGTTTCTACACGAATAAGCTTTAAGATCTTTGTGCTTATTGGCTTATTTGTTGGTTTTGCTTATTCACTTTTCAAAGTTTTCTTAAAAAGTTTATCTTTTTATCATTTGATTTATGTTTTTGCTTATTTGAAGTTTAGATAAGTTGTTTTTAGTGCTTGTTCGATCCGTTTCATCATAGATTCATGCTAGATTGGGTGGTAGCTTATTGAAATAGCTTATTCACCTTGCTTGTATTTCGGATCAAAGGGGATATCGGAAAGGGTAAAACCCTTTTCCGATTGGGTCATTCCGACCAGCACTCCACACCCTTATTCCGATCGTGTGATCGGAAAAGGGTTTAGGTTTTTCCGATTGTAGCTTTTTGGCAATATTCCGATTAGTGCTATTTTTCTAGTTATTCCGATTGAGATCTTTTGTGATATTCCGATTTGTGTTGCTTTCATAACATTCCGATTAGTACTAGTTTTTAGATATTCCGATTGTGCCCTCTTTGTCCCTTATTTCGATCAGTATCAATCTCCTTATTCCGATTGGCTTGTTTTCAGTGATACCGATTGGCACTCATTTTAAGTATTCCGATCAGTGACTATTTTTAAGATATTCCGATCTTACTTTCTTTTAGTACTTTCCGACTAAGTTCATATTTTTACAAAGTTTTCCAAGTGTTAGTTTTTATTGAGTGTTCATTTATTTTTCTAATATAATCTTTAAGTTTTCAAGCATTTATCTTTAAACTCGTCTTTTTAGTTTAATCTTTTAAAGCTTTAATTCTACTCTTCAACACTTACTTATTTGTCATTAGTTAAAATAGATAAACAAACCAACACCTTTTTATTAACCAAGAACAAATCATTCCACTTAGAGCCGTGATCAATTCGAGGAGATACCGAGACAAATCTAGAACCCATACAAACGCATAGTATCAGGTACCAGCCGTCCACTCAGCTGAATAATTACATGAAACATAGTAATGAGAATGACCGTCATGAAACTTACAGAAAAGACGATAGTAACCACTACTATGACAGCAACTATACTAGCAATCACAATCAGAGCTCCGCCCACGGACGTGGTCAGAAATACAAAGGATCAGTAGTCCAGCCGATACGCCAATTCTAGCAGAATAACCAAATATTTGTAGTTCTATTCGTTTCACATCTCGAGACACATGTCAAGACATCAGTCAAGGCACATGTCTCACATATACTTTCCAAAGACACATGTTAAGACACCGGTCAAGACACATGTTCAATATTCCGGATGGAGCTCCAGGGTAAAGAACTTGATACAGAATGTTGCTGGAAAAGATCAGTACCTGGGAAAATCAGAAAGAGAAAAACCGAAGAACAAGGAACAAATAATGCACGAATTTAATCAAAACAAGCCAAATCAACCACAAGATTAAATCAATCTAACTAATAAACATCTATTAATCATAAACAATCAATCCAAAACAATCAAACTCACAAAACTAATCAAAATAATCAAAACCACTTTGATCAAAATAAGAAAAATAAGAACATGAACATGAACATAAACAATAAAAATCAAAGATTAAGAAAGGTAGAATGAGATTAACAAGATAAAGATAAAGATTAACAAGAATTAAAAGAAAAACTTACTTGAAATTAAATGGTAATTAAGGTGCAAGACAAGAATTTAAATTTGACAAGTATTTAAATGACAAGGTAATTAAAAGTGGAAGAACTAATTGTCACTATTAGCCAACAAAGAAAAATGATTAACATCTAATGACTATTTATAAGGGAGGATTAAGGGTGCTTAGGAAGCTTCCTCCCCTCCTTCATTTTCTCTTAATTACAAGATTAAGTCCTTCCTTCTTTAATCTTCTTTTAATTGCACCATTAGTCCTTAAGCCTTTATTCTTCATTAATCTTGGACTTTAAATGGTTTTGTCTCGGGATTTCTTTGAACTCGTCTTGTATTTCTTCAATAAATTAGACTTGAGTTCTTCGGCTTTAAGTAAACTTCCGTCTTTTGACTTTTTCTTCGATAAATCTTCAGAATTGGTCTTGGACTTCCGTTCCTTTTGCACTCTTGACTTCTCGACTTCATCTTTCATCTTTTTCTTCAATAAAAGCCCGTGAATGCCGTGTTTTCCCCACTTTTCACAATTTCGTCCTGAATCACAACAAAAACACAAACCAC
Source organism: Glebionis coronaria (assembly GCA_025667525.1). Classification (NCBI taxonomy): domain Eukaryota; kingdom Viridiplantae; phylum Streptophyta; class Magnoliopsida; order Asterales; family Asteraceae; genus Glebionis; species Glebionis coronaria. The sequence goes on from CM046878.1 coordinate 543,998,765, forward strand.
GCATAATTCCGACATAAAAGACATAAAATACACGTTTTGGTTCGGTTATTATTGTAATTAAGTGGTAAAAAGGATGGGTGTTTACACACCCATCACATGTCATGCTTATATTTCCAAGACACGAGTCAAGACACATGACTCACGTCCAATTTTGGAACATCCCTAAGAAAATTAGGGTATCCTCCAAAGGGTATATCCATTTTGTTGTGCCATGTAATAATCAGGCCACAAGAATTTTAGTACCATCAGCGGCGTATTAGTGAGATCTATCACGTTTACTCGATGACACTTTCACTTCTTGCACTATATTCCATATATTTACATTCCCAGAAAGGACGCCATTCGTATTCTGTAACACCCCCAAATTTATACAACTTAGTACAGCGGAAGACTAGTTGGTGTTACGGGATAGCACATTACTCACATCATAGACAACGCATAAAGATCGCGTCGTTTAATATTAAATCATTTCCATTCATAAACAACAAAGTTACATCGGTCCCAAGTCATTATATTTCATACAAAAGTTTTACAAAGTGTTTGAATGGAAAAATATTGTTTAAGTGCGGGCCATGAATTCTTGTTGTCTTCCCGAGAATTACCTCCAAGTACCTGAGATAAAACATGTTAAAAGAAAAGGTCAGCGATAACGCCGAGTGAATTCATAGAGTTTAATAAATTCCATCAATATAATTTTGGTATAAAATTAGTACCAAAAATCAATTCGTACAAATCGTTGTAATAGGCCGTAAAATAGCCAAAATCATTTGATACAAATCTTTGTAATAGGCCATAAAATAGCCAAAGTCATTTTATATAAATCCTTATCGAAAATCATAATATAGGCATTTGTCTTAAAATCAATATACGAGCCAATGTCGTAAAAACATCATACAATACGTCTTATGACGTTGTATAAAATCCAATAAAAACCGTTATATGAATATGGTTATGAAAACCAAAATACAAACATATTATCAATAGTATGACCCTGTATTGCTAGTCAGGCAATACATCGTAATTCGGAGCGTCTATTAGTATTTCGTTAATTCGGATTATTATAAGCCGCATGACATTGTTACCTTACTAAACCAACAACGGGTAGCTAACCCGATACCAATTTTGCCCATCTAAAGTAGCGTGTCGTCACAAAGGTCACGCTATTGAAATCTTCTCATACATTAATTCGCTTACCAATCAATGTGGCACGACGGGGATCAACCGTCAAGGCGCGAACTGGGGTGATCGTCCCCAAATAGTACTATTAAATGCATAAGCGTCTACCAACTCCCGGTAGTTCACAATTCATGCTAATGGGACTTTTAGTGACATAACCTAACTTTAATAATCCATTTAATTTCATCTATCGGGTCCATTAATCATTTATCGGGTCATACAATCGGGTCATTCAATCATTCGGGTCCAAAATCAATAAACAAACAATCGGGACAAATGGTGTCCAAACTTTTATAAAAACTAACATGTTATCTCCCTCGCGGGTTTATAAAGCATTTATAAAACATTTAAAAGAGTGCGAGGCTATGAACTCACGTTGATGTGGGAAGGCGGGTTATCGGCAATTCGGACGTACGGTACGTGCTTCAATCACGGAAACCTAGACAAATAATACTCGGTCTTAGACGTTTGTCCAATGACTTTGTAAAAATAACATCTATGTATACATATGATGATTATATATATATGATGATCAAGTGGGTTTACATATTCTCGTTTACTCCTTTTAGTGTTATATGTCGATAACTTTTATACCAGTTTACTAGTTTTACCCGTTTACGTGTCTTAAGCCCAATAAGCTTATTATAAGTTATTTAAATTATTTTAATCCATTTTGTACCTATATTATCAGTATGTATACTTTTCCAAGTTGGGCCTAAATGGGTTAAGCCCAATAGATTTTTTTTACAAGTTTTTATCCTATTTAGTCCATTTATTAGTCCAATATGTTTATTTAACTTGTTTATGTCCGTATGCCCTATAGTTCGGGTTTTATCGGTTTTTACTTGTTATACATGTTTATATATCAGTATATAAGTTTTATAAAGTTTACATTAGACGGGTCCAACCATCTAAGTTTTATTTAACAAAAACGTTAATTTTACGGCGATAGCCGAAAAAGTCGTAAAAATCATATTTATAGTTTTTATTACTTATAAACATTATTTCACCACCATTTATATAATTTATCCATTTGATTAACCTTTTATATATATTTATATAAATAATTTTTATAAGTTAGTGGGTTTTTATTTTACATTTTATATATTAAAATGTGAGTGCTTATATAATAGTATTATTCTTTAATTTCCAAAATCTGATTTTTAACTTCATCTTCACCAAAACTGCCATATCTTGAGTTCTACATGGAGATAGAAGCTCAAATTTTTATCACATAAACTACATGATATGTGCTACATTTAACTCTTCTATAGCTACTGTTGAATCATCCTTTAAGTATTTTCTAAAAATCGTCCAAAACAGTAACTTCAGATTTATACCCTAAACTTGTTTTGATCATATCTCACTCATTATTTTGATTCCATTGCATGGCCAACTCTCACATGTGTACAAGACATTTAGCTTACTGTAAATGGATCCTACTTCATTATTTCATCAGTTCATAACATGTTTCTTTACTGTTTTATACAGCCATGTAAATTAATCAAGATTTTAACCTTGTTTCATATGGTTTTTCACCTTTTTAATCATGTTTATCAACAACAAATCCCCACATAACATTTTATCATCATATAATCATCAAATATATATACAATAGGAAATAAAATACATGTTTACATAATCAAAATAACAAGAAGATGAGGAGGACAATCTTTATACCACCAAGTTGATGTTGGTTGTGATCAAAACATGGAATTTGTTGGAGAAACTTGTGATGCACCAAGACCATCTTCATAACCACCATGCTTCATGAACCACTTGTAGAAAATCAGCCTCAAGATACCAAGGAAACTCCTCCATGGATGTTATAATCACCTCCATTCAATAAGTCTTCAAAAGGATTTCATCTTATGCAAGAATAACATAAGATTTGTGGTGAAATTTTGATCAAATGAGGGTTTTGTGTGAGTTGGGGGACGGCACAAAGAGAGTAGAGAGAGTTTTGATGGTTATTTGCATGTTGCAAATGAGAAGTATGAAGTAGCTCATGGTTTTGTGAAGTCTTAGCTTACTTTGTAAGCTAAGTTAAGACATGTGTAGATAGTTTAGCTAAAACTTGACACCTAAAGGTGTTGAGGTGTAATTTAGGCCGGTTTTGTGAGTGGGGTGGGACAAGTGTCCCACTTGTCTCATCCCATTTATTTACGGGTATTCCTCGATTCTAGTTTCCTTGATTTGCGTGCCCTCGGGTCGTTTTACGAAAAACGTTTTTATAAATTATGAATCACCGTCACAAAACGAATCCAATAAAAATTGTCTCATCAAAAACGGAGTTCAAAAACGTAAATACGTAATCCTAAGGTTTCCGGTTTAGTCGTAAAGGACGTTAAAAATAAAATCATAAGTCCTAATCTCTTCTCGTAAATTTGTGAGTTTATGAACCAACACAAATTTAAAACTCCAAAATAATATTCTCAGATAAATTTATTTTCTGAAATGTCGGACTGTCACCAAAGACGGTGTATGTAAACGTAAGCACGTAACATTGAATCCTCCGGTTTAGACGTAGTCGATACTACTTCAAGACGTAAATCCAAATTTCTTCCCAAAAATATGTGAGTTCATATTGTAACATTAAAATAATATTTTCAAATAATATTTGAGAATAAAATATCAACCATAAATTGACGGATTGTCACAGCATTTACCCCTAAACAGGATCTTTGTCCTCAAAGATCATCTTACCTTACTACTCGCTTCTTATAGAGTTAAAGCCATGTGGGTATTTCCTCCACATTCGGTCTTTTCTCACAAGTGCAATTCATTACAATACACGAGTTTCATCAAACATAACTACGGGAATAAGATCAGGCTTAATGTTGACTTACTTTCTCTATCCATGATGTTCACGGGTTTTTGATGAATGCAACTTTTCGCGGATCTAAGCTCTACTAAGAATAATCAGATTCTCACTTGATAGATATTCCATCAAGTTCGATATACGAAACATAATTCACGCAGTCTTTGAAGTCCTAGGGTAGATCCAGCTTATATGCCTTTCAAACCAATCTTTTTACATCATCTCTATGGTCCCATACAACGGGGACTTATATCCCATGATTTGTCAAATCATGAATTCATTTTTCCAAGGTTAAAAATTGTGGCATAACTTCGCTACCCATTTGGCACTTCAAGATCTACATTTCACATTCACATAACCTCTTGCCCACTATCGGTAGTTAATAATCAAATCCTAATTTCAACAATCATTTCAGATCTCGCGGGTCGGGTATTTTGCAAGGTTAGGTTCGCCATCATAGGAAACCTTAAACCTAAAAGACATGTCTAACTCACAATGGGTGTATGTCGGATGTCTTTATCTCAACTCTTGCTTACAGATTCTCTAAGATTTAGATCCTAACAAGATTAGATCTCGATCCTAATACGATAATTATCAATGATAATCTTTTCAAAGGAAAACGATTATACGGTTCATTACCAAAGGTCAATCATTCAAACATAAAACAGCACTTATATTACCTTGTATCGTTACTTTACCTCGTCCCTTCGATTGGGGTGGTACATAGTACTCTCATCAAGGTTCGTTCTCAATGATTTCTGAGCAAATCTCTAGAAATTCGATGCGAAGCGAGGATCTTGATATAGATGATCGATACAGGCATGCTATGTTTACATAACTCTTTTGCATTTATCATTAACAGGAATGATATTAGCAGATTTGGTCAGTCTGTCGACGATGACCCAAATCGAATCAAATTCAGATGATGACCTTTGCAATAGCTAGACGTTTACTAATGTATGAGGCGATGTCTGCCTGCATAATTGCCATCAGTACAACTTCTTCAGACAAAGATACTTTTAGTCATTAATGACATAAATAGAATACTTATACTTACGAATTCCAACATAACTATATCTCACAATCTCCATATTTAGACAATCACAAGTGGTCTTTTATACATTTAACGCCATCGGCTTCTCAATTTTTAATGGTTCATATTAGTCGTGAACCCCTTTTTGTTATCTATATTATCCTTTTAACAATCATTGTTTATTTTTATATCGTTCGGCAATTTATTTTGCACCTTCATTATTAAGGAACATGTCCTAATTGGTTCTTTATATTTTATACATAATGCGTCGGTATCAATATTCACTTCTCATGATGATATAATTATCATGTCCGCAATTTACTCAAATATTCTTTCTATATTATGTGTCAGTAATTACGTTCACCTTCCTAATGAAATAAATATCACAACCGTATTTATTCAGAATTCTTTCTTCATATCTTCTATGTTTTAGTTTCGTCTTTACTATCATTTTTATCCGTTTTACTCAATCCGTCGTCTAAAGCGTCGATAATTATTATGATTAATTAAATAATTATTAGTAAATTTTTATGAAGCGTAAACGTTTTAAATTTCTTAGTTCAACCAATTATATAAAATGTTCAAAATAAATTTGAATTTAATTAACAAGATTTTTGCTGATTTATCGAAAACAATTAATAAGATTCGTAAATATTTGAAAAATCTTTGGTTATACATTTGGTCAAAATTTTCTTAGTTGAAAAGCAAAAATTATCGTTTCAAATTTCAGGTTATGGTATAAATGGTTTTACTCAGTCCTTCTTAAGTTATCTTGACGTATACACAAACATTTACCCCTAAACAGAAGTTTAGTTAAATGGTTTGTGTATAAGGGAATAATCCCTTAAAATCCTTTGTTAAAACATCTGTCAAAACATATTTCCATTTCTTTTTGGCAATATCCAAAGTCTTAAAAGGGCTCTTAATTTTTGAAGAGTCAATTTATATTCCATTATCCTTTTAATCACATAGTTAAATCATGTAAAGATTCAAGTCTTCAATCACGTGTTAATTATTCAAGGTTCAGGTTTTCACTGTTCGGCCAATTCAGGGCAATCTATAATTAATTATTAACTCCTTCTTATTCTTATAAACAAATAAATGGTCCTTAATGATCTCAAGCATGAATTTATCAAATCACAGCCTACACACGTGATTCACCAAATTGATGAATGCTACATGTGCATTGGTCAATCCAAACAACATCACGTGAAACTCATAACGTTCATTACAAGTACCGGATGTAGTGATTGGAATAGATAATCTCTTTCGCAGATGCGAAGTTGATGGTAACCATGCTATGGATCAAATTTTCTAGAACCTTGTAAATGATCGAACAATTCTTCCATTTCGAGTTATGGATATCGTTTTCGATTGTCAATTTACTCAGTTCACAGTAATCTTATAAATATAAGGAAAGATAACACCATAGCTCTTCAGGATGACAGGCTTGGTATAATAAAATCTTTCTCCGACAACTTTCTCAGTTGTACGGTAATTCCTTTAATTTAGATGGTGCTGACGTACAGTGCACAAGCCACGAGTGCAGCACCGGAAATATAATCAATACCAATTTCAACTTGCCTAAATGGCGAAAGTCTAGGTAATTCACCAACAAATACCTCCTAAGGTTTGTAGATAACATAAACATCTTTTAATAAGTTCATATTAGGTTCTTCTAGATTACAATATCTATGACTAATTCACAACCATTCGCGGTATAATTTCAACTCTAAATGCAGGATAAAATCATCCATCAAGAATTATTTAGATCACTTTTGATAATCAACATCTTATCTCTTCAGGGGAATTCTACTCGAGTTCCCATCAATTAAGACAATATCGTCATGTCATAATCAATCAATCCATTATACTGGCACTATCAACTTTCCAGTTTTATTACCGTCGATAAGATGTGAAGTTCTCAAAAGGCTAATAATAACTCATAATCCTTCACAAATTCAAGGATATATGGAGACACAACTACCATCTAAAGAGTAAGGTCAACGCATAATCTACGCGAGAGAATTTCAAATCAGATTCAGACGAAAACATTTAACGAATATGAATATATCCCATGTTTTCATGATTCGAGTACGCATTCGAAAGCTCCTCGGATCGTTACCCAGGTCACTCAAATGAAATCAAATCAAGAGAAATGATAAGAACGTCGATACATCCAGTCGGGTATCAACACTCAGTAATCTGATACTTTTCCTAAGAATCTCACTACGGGAGAATTGGACAAAAAGAATTGTCAATTGTCAAATAAGACAATTTCCACAGATGAGTAAATTCGACTCAGAAGAATAGATGCTACAGACACATATGTAGATGTCTCTAACATTATGTCCCTATTTTTCACTTCTTGCAGATCTCATATAATTTAATCTTTCACAATCTTCAAAAAAAATGTAGTGTTTATTCATTAGTTTTATGGTGACTACTAATCAGTCTTGCATAGTCCATTCCAAATTGTATGTAGGCGCGCAACTATATACAATTTCAAGATTAACGATGCAATACTCAGTTCGTCAAAATTTTATCATCATGTTTATAATAAAAACATTTACATGCTTAATTCTTAAATAAGAATCAAAATAAATTTACAAAGATTTTCCTTGTTATGAAAACAATTAAGTTTCCAAAGTGTTTCATAAACGACTTCATTTTGATATCAATCATTTATAAGTCTCATTTTGAATAATCCTTTTGATGATGAGAATTCAATTTTTCTCAAGGATACGGTTTTAACTTTATAAAAACAATGTGTGATCTGCAAAAGAGTGATGAAAGCTTGTTCACCAAGAATTAACTACGATATGATAGGAAATGAGCTTAGCCAAATAATCATGAGGTTCATGATCTCGATGGCACTCAGGAATACAAAGAGAATAATCTGCAACGTAACTCAATTCGAGATGAGTACTTGTTCAATGGTTGCATCACTAATGCGAGCATTAGGATGAAGCAATAAAGGATAGATAACATCGATACGTGTAGAATTTAGCGATCAAAGGTAGTCTTTTCATTAATCACAAACAAGTCAAAATTGTACCGTAACACATTACGCGTCACTATGTCATACAATTCTCAGAACTCATCCTACCAACTGATATCTCAGTTAAGTTAGGGATTTTTAAAAGATACCACAATGATTACTAATCTACAAGAGTCATTAGGTGTTCCACATGTCCCGAAAGATCCATCGGTCTCAATTCAGAAGAAGATTTCTTCAATTTATTTCTTGGACACTGGGCATTTTCGTTAGTGGACAATGGCCTAGGAACAATACTTATCACAAACTAATCAATCAATTAAAACCTTATAATTCAATCACAGAACTTAACGACTTATATTAACAATCTCAGATTTCATACGGGTTAAATTTTACTTTATTCAAGTTTCAACCACTTTTATACTCGAGTCGATATCCTACTTCATTCTCCAATACTTTCAATCTTATTCTTCGGCCTTGTAAAGGCAATACAATCTCAATATGAATCAACACTTAATTTCCAATCCTATTAGCTCTTACAACAACAATTATCAAATGAGTCATTAATATGAAATGACTTGATCATTCAACTAGACTTCTCGGAAAGGTATTAGTGGCATGAGGCTTTTGGGTACTGGTTCCAATGACAGCCTCAAGTGCAACATTCACCCTTTCGATTTCAAATTTAAGAATTGGATGACAACGAATCAGATGACATCTTTCTAGGTGGTAACGTTTTGTCAAACTCCACTCTATAATAAAAGATCGTCATGACATCGATATCAGATTTAATCTCGCCAATTCTTTTTCAATATCACGATCAACTAATATCTACATTTCTACGAATATCAACCATTTGTTGGGATCATAAATATCCACAACTTGGTTTAGATCTAGGATAGCTAGAATTCCTACGGGAATAGCTTCGATTAATTTACTAGGGGATTTAGGGTTACCTGTGACAATCTACGTCGTATAAATATCTCGTATAAAAATCAAAATAATCATCAAACAATCATGTAATAAAATTACATCATATATATATATATATATATATATATATATATATATATATATATATATATATATATATATATATATATATATATAATCCAAGTTATATATATATTAAAATAACACTTCTCAGTCTTGGCCTTGTCGGTAACTCGGGAATTCTTCGGCACCGTTATAGTCAAAAGATTTTTAGACATTTTTAGAAAAATGTTTTTAGTTAAAAGATTTTGAAATGTTTTATTCAAAACCTTGGTTTTAAAAATCTTTCGTTCTCTATAACGAGAGCTCTAGTACCAAACTGTAACACCCCCAAATTTATACAACTTAGTACAGCGGAAGACTAGTTGGTGTTACGGGATAGCACATTACTCACATCATAGACAACGCGTAAAGATCGCGTCGTTTAATATTAAATCATTTCCATTCATAAACAACAAAGTTACATCGGTCCCAAGTCATTATATTTCATACAAAAGTTTTACAAAGTGTTTGAATGGAAAAATATTGTTTAAGTGCGGGCCATGAATTCTTGTTGTCTTCCCGAGAATTACCTCCAAGTACCTGAGATAAAACATGTTAAAAGAAAAGGTCAGCGATAACGCCGAGTGAATTCATAGAGTTTAATAAATTCCATCAATATAATTTTGGTATAAAATTAGTACCAAAAATCAATTCGTACAAATCGTTGTAATAGGCCGTAAAATAGCCAAAATCATTTGATACAAATCTTTGTAATAGGACATAAAATAGCCAAAGTCATTTTATATAAATCCTTATCGAAAATCATAATATAGGCATTTGCCTTAAAATCAATATACGAGCCAATGTCGTAAAAACATCATACAATACGTCTTATGACGTTGTATAAAATCCAATAAAAACCGTTATATGAATATGGTTATGAAAACCAAAATACAAACATATTATCAATAGTATGACCCTGTATTGCTAGTCAGGCAATACATCGTAATTCGGAGCGTCTATTAGTATTTCGTTAATTCGGATTATTATAAGCCGCATGACATTGTTACCTTACTAAACCAACAACGGGTAGCTAACCCGATACCAATTTTGCCCATATAAAGTAGCGTGTCGTCACAAAGGTCACGCTATTGAAATCTTCTCATACATTAATTCGCTTACCAATCAATGTGGCACGACGGGGATCAACCGTCAAGGCGCGAACTGGGGTGATCGTCCCCAAATAGTACTATTAAATGCATAAGCGTCTACCAACTCCCGGTAGTTCACAATTCATGCTAATGGGACTTTTAGTGACATAACCTAACTTTAATAATCCATTTAATTTCATCTATCGGGTCCATTAATCATTTATCGGGTCATACAATCGGGTCATTCAATCATTCGGGTCCAAAATCAATAAACAAACAATCGGGACAAATGGTGTCCAAACTTTTATAAAAACTAACATGTTATCTCCCTCGCGGGTTTATAAAGCATTTATAAAACATTTAAAAGAGTGCGAGGCTATGAACTCACGTTGATGTGGGAAGGCGGGTTATCGGCAATTCGGACGTACGGTACGTGCTTCAATCACGGAAACCTAGACAAATAATACTCGGTCTTAGACGTTTGTCCAATGACTTTGTAAAAATAACATCTATGTATACATATGATGATTATATATATATGATGATCAAGTGGGTTTACATATTCTCGTTTACTCCTTTTAGTGTTATATGTCGATAACTTTTATACTAGTTTACTAGTTTTACCCGTTTACGTGTCTTAAGCCCAATAAGCTTATTATAAGTTATTTAACTTATTTTAATCCATTTTGTACCTATATTATCAGTATGTATACTTTTCCAAGTTGGGCCTAAATGGGTTAAGCCCAATAGATTTTCTTTACAAGTTTTTATCCTATTTAGTCCATTTATTAGTCCAATATGTTTATTTAACTTGTTTATGTCCGTATGCCCTATAGTTCGGGTTTTATCGGTTTTTACTTGTTATACATGTTTATATATCAGTATATAAGTTTTATAAAGTTTACATTAGACGGGTCCAACCATCTAAGTTTTATTTAACAAAAACGTTAATTTTACGGCGATAGCCGAAAAAGTCGTAAAAATCATATTTATAGTTTTTATTACTTATAAACATTATTTCACCACCATTTATATAATTTATCCATTTGATTAACCTTTTATATATATTTATATAAATAAGTTTTATAAGTTAGTGGGTTTTTATTTTACATTTTATATATTAAAATGTGAGTGCTTATATAATAGTATTATTCTTTAATTTCCAAAATCTGATTTTTAACTTCATCTTCACCAAAACTGCCATATCTTGAGTTCTACATGGAGATAGAAGCTCAAATTTTTATCACATAAACTACATGATATGTGCTACATTTAACTCTTCTATAGCTACTGTTGAATCATCCTTTAAGTATTTTCTAAAAATCGTCCAAAACAGTAACTTCAGATTTATACCCTAAACTTGTTTTGATCATATCTCACTCATTATTTTGATTCCATTGCATGGCCAACTCTCACATGTGTACAAGACATTTAGCTTACTGTAAATGGATCCTACTTCATTATTTCATCAGTTCATAACATGTTTCTTTACTGTTTTATACAGCCATGTAAATTAATCAAGATTTTAACCTTGTTTCATATGGTTTTTCACCTTTTTAATCATGTTTATCAACAACAAATCCCCACATAACATTTTATCATCATATAATCATCAAATATATATACAATAGGAAATAAAATACATGTTTACATAATCAAAATAACAAGAAGATGAGGAGGACAATCTTTATACCACCAAGTTGATGTTGGTTGTGATCAAAACATGGAATTTGTTGGAGAAACTTGTGATGCACCAAGACCATCTTCATAACCACCATGCTTCATGAACCACTTGTAGAAAATCAGCCTCAAGATACCAAGGAAACTCCTCCATGGATGTTATAATCACCTCCATTCAATAAGTCTTCAAAAGGATTTCATCTTATGCAAGAATAACATAAGATTTGTGGTGAAATTTTGATCAAATGAGGGTTTTGTGTGAGTTGGGGGACGGCACAAAGAGAGTAGAGAGAGTTTTGATGGTTGTTTGCATGTTGCAAATGAGAAGTATGAAGTAGCTCATGGTTTTGTGAAGTCTTAGCTTACTTTGTAAGCTAAGTTAAGACATGTGTAGATAGTTTAGCTAAAACTTGACACCTAAAGGTGTTGAGGTGTAATTTAGGCCGGTTTTATGAGTGGGGTGGGACAAGTGTCCCACTTGTCTCATCCCATTTATTTACGGGTATTCCTCGATTCTAGTTTCCTCGATTTGCGTGCCCTCGGGTCGTTTTACGAAAAATGTTTTTATAAAATATGAATCACCGTCACAAAACGAATCCAATAAAAATTGTCTCATCAAAAACGGAGTTCAAAAACGTAAATACGTAATCCTAAGGTTTCCGGTTTAGTCGTAAAGGACGTTAAAAATAAAATCATAAGTCCTAATCTCTTCTCGTAAATTTGTGAGTTTATGAACCAACACAAATTTAAAACTCCAAAATAATGTTCTCAGATAAATTTATTTTCTGAAATGTCGGACTGTCACCAAAGACGGTGTATGTAAACGTAAGCACGTAACGTTGAATCCTCCGGTTTAGACGTAGTCGATACTACTTCAAGACGTAAATCCAAATTTCTTCCCAAAAATATGTGAGTTCATATTGTAACATTAAAATAATATTTTCAAATAATATTTGAGAATAAAATATCAACCATAAATTGACGGATTGTCACATATTCCCCATGTATACGAAGGTTTTCCTTCAGTCTAATGATGAGATCCCAGCTGCTAACGCATTACCTTAGACAGATGCGAGTTGAATTCAATCCTAATTTTGGACTACGAGCAGCACACCCTGCTACGATTCATGACTTGGTACAGTAATATTCAGGCTCCTGAATACATTCAGCTTGATTTTCCATCAGGAAAATCTGTACAAATTACCTATGCTTACAAGCATGTGCGTTGTTAGCCATGGTCGCTAAAATTTTCTAGCTGTCAGTAAGACACGACTACTGAAGTCCTTTTACGCATAGCCAGTTGATTATTCCAAAACCTTCCCATACATTCCAAAAGAACCTTCAAGGAGAAGGACGGTACCATGAGATTATGTGTCGGCTACCGTCGATTTAAACAAATCACCATTCGTAACCATTGTTCTCCTCCATGTATTGACGACATGTCCAATCGACTTTATGGTGTTAATCACTTTTCCAAGATTGAACTCATGATCATGCTTCCAACAGTGATGAGTGAAAGAGCAAGACATGTCCATGACTGCTATTCGTGTACGACTCGGTCATGCTAGATTCATGATTTTGTATTAGTCTCATAAGTGCTCCAGCGGCATTAAGAACTTAATAGAATTGAGTTTCCATGAACTCATAAACAAATTCATCAGTGTTTTCATTTATGACAACCTAACCTTCTCTAAAGACGGGAGAAAAGCAGGAAGACCATATTTGCTCTATGTTGCAAATTCTACGACAGGAGAAATTTCACCTTGAAAATTTTCAATATAAATTCTGGTTGATTACAGTGACACGCTGAATCACACGGATTCTCACGGTTTATCTTAACATGACTCAGCTTATACGAATAGGTGAGAACCCTATGTTGAATCCAAGATCGTTAGACTCAAACAGTCGAAACCGTTTTATCTAGGTTGTCAATTGTACATGTGATGAACACAGCGGAATTGCACAATTAACATGAATAAGATGTTTAACAAGATGAAAGATTCCCAAAGGGTTTGTATTATATATGATTAACACAAACCACTCTAGGCATGTATACATTGAATCCCATGCCTAGAGATCAAAGACTCTGTAGGTTACATTTTAGTAGTATGAATTAATGAATAAAACCTACGTCTGGTGGTTCCTTAATCTATAAAAGGAACCACCCGACGTAGGTTTTATTCATTAATTCATACTACTAAAATGTAACCTACAGAGTCTTTGATCTCTAGGCATGGGATTCAATGTATACATGCCTAGAGTGGTTTGTGTTAATCATATATAATACAAACCCTTTGGGAATCTTTCATCTTGTTAAACATCTTATTCATGTTAATTGTACAATTCTGCTGTGTTCATCACATGTACAATTGACAACCTAGATAAAACGGTTTCGACTATTTGAGTCTAACGATCTTGGATTCAACAAGTGGTATCAGAGCGGGTGGCTCGATATCTAGGTGAATCAAGGTGTTTAGTTTTGTTGTTGTGAAAGAACTAGGGTTTATATTAAAACCCTAGATAATTAATTTTTGGTGCTGGGGATATTATTGCTGCCTTAGGTTTTTAAAGAATATATGTATTCGCACATATACACTTACTGGTCCACGCTTAAGAAAGCCCTTTATTACTTGCTCATTGATGATCGAATAAAGAAAAAGAAGGGTTTGACGTGATTGTTTATTGTAGCCCCAAGATTTAACAGTCACTAAAGTAAATGGTCATTAAACCATTTGTCTGTTTGTGGTCTTATATGCTACGAATGATGGTATTGTGTACAATCAATGATGCTCCAATAATATAAAAGGTAAATGGTCATGTGATCAGAGAACATAGGCAGCGGCTCATTATTTAATATCGCTGATGTGGATGTGTGTCTTTATTGACATAATGAAAGAAACCAGGTACTATGATCTATCTTTATTATCTTTGTCGTGGTATGAATTATTAAGTTGACCATAAAATATTCGTTGGGTATATTGCAAGTCAATTTAGTATTCATATGAGGCAGGGATAGGAAATCAATTTAGTATTCATGGGACCGGCAGTGATTCTAGTAACGTGTGAAAAGATTTGATTGGTTGCCAATAAATCGAATATTTTATGGCATGATTTATTATCATTATGTGGATCAAGATGCTGTGTGGTGAAAGGGAAAAGCAATTCTTGCTCAACATATTGTGTTCATACGGTTTGGGTTAAGGCAGAAAGAAGGTTTCATATATGTTTAAAACCAAAACAAATGGGTGTAGCACCTGGGATGGAGTTGACTACATAGATAGATGGTACTTTGACACAGTAGGTAAAATTTTAATTGTCTTTGTTTTTGTTGTTTATTTCACTGTTATAAATTCATTCCCACTTTGAGTGGGTTTGGCACAGTTAATAACAAAAACAGGGGCATTAAAAGTTCCCCCTGCTTGTGAAAAAGTTCCCCCTGCTTTCATTAAAAGTTCCCCCTGCTACGACCCCCTGCCTTCAACAGTTCCTCCTGCTTTCATTAATAGATTCCCACTGTTTTTGAAAGTTCCCCCTGCTGTCAGATATGAGTTTTGGGACAGCAAGGTTTTGGAGTGTGGTTATTCACAGCAACTGATCTTAAAGGTATAACGGCTTGATTTAATTTTATTGATTACGAAGAAAAGTTTTTATCATTTATTTGAAGATGAAGGAGATTTTCGCGGGTATGTGTTTTATGCTTAAACGCTTAGTGAAAAAGTGGTACAAGATCTAGGAATGTGTGATTTTTCTTATGGTACTCTATGCACATATTTTCTATCACTTGAAGGAGTTACATTATCGTGCTCAGTGTCTCATTTTCAACAAATATGAGGATTTTGTATATGCTGACTCTTTGTCACGTGGTTAGTACAAGATATAAAATGCAAGTTCGGGTTATTCTTCTTCATTATCAAGTAAGTTATAATCAGTTTTCTTCATATGTAATCATTACATAAAGCCTACAGAATTGAAGATTCATCAATGACTAGCACAATTTTAGGGGAAGCTTATTTGATAAAGTGTTAGTCATTCACATACAACATTGAGGTGAAGGTTTTTGCTACTACTCATTGATATTACTACAACTCATGTGAGTATCTACTGGTCAAGATCATTTTTATTAGGTAGCTGGCACTACTGTGCTTCATGGAGGGTATCTTGAAAAGTGGAATGCTTGGGTTTGATGTATGATATTGGTTAATAGTAGTTGAAAATCAAGGTTTTTCATATAGAAGACTCCTATTTGATCATGTCAAAAAGGGGAAGTTGTCTACAGAGAATGTTCAGCCTGTTGATCTTTGATGTTGTATGCTTAAGAGGAAGTGTTTTGACATCATCAACTAGGGGAAGATTGTTGGGTCAAAAGTTGATGAGTCAAATCACTATGGAAACAAGAAGGACCAAATATGGCATTAGGAGAAACTTCAAGCTGGTGGACAAAATACAAGAAAGTTTCCCCTGCTACAAAACTTTCCACTGCTGTAAAGATTCCCCTGCTATATACTAAAAAGATGGAGATTTGGTCAAGTAGTGATAAGAATGAATAATTCTGTTTTGATTTAGTCATTATTATCTTATTTAGTTTCCATGTATTCCTGGTTTCCTTAATCTATAAAAGGAACCACCAGACGTAGGTTTTATTCATTAATTCATACTACTAAAATGTAACCTACATAGTCTTTGATCTCTAGGCATGGGATTCAATGTATACATGCCTAGAGTGGTTTGTGTTAATCATATATAATACAAACCCTTTGGGAATCTTTCATCTTGTTAAACATCTTATTCATGTTAATTGTGCAATTCCGCTGTGTTCATCACATGTACAATTGACAACCTAGATAAAACGGTTTCGACTGTTTGAGTCTAACGATCTTGGATTCAACACCCTACACTACATTAGTTGTTCCAAGAAAATCCTTCTCTAAAGGGCTAATTCCGGAGACTCAGAGTTTCGCAAACTTCTATGTATCAAGTTTCTACGAAGCAAGATACAGTTACGTTCATACCTAGGTACCTGGCATACCAACAGGTTAAGATAGAACACCAACAGACTCGAATGTTCCATCATCTGAAATTGTGAATAGAAATGGGACAAAATATCCATGGATTTTGGTTACCAGATTAACGCAAACTCATATAAACATGATGCTATCTGGGTTATTGTCAACGGTTTTATCAAGTCTGCAGAATCCTTACATCCGCAAGGATTTCAAGAACCAGAAGATTGATCGGACGTGTTCCAGTCAGAGCGTATCTGACCACTTGGTAATCCCTCAGCTATCGGGCCAGGCGAAGGTTCGCATTTGTGCTCCTTATTTATGTCCACGTCCTTGTTCTAATTTCACGACTTGCTTTCACGCTCACGTTCATGACACTATTCACGTTCATGATTGTATCTTGGTTTACGATTCTACGTTCATCTTCGTTCTGGGAAGCTTTGCAAGAACTGGAGAGACCAAACTCAAGTTTAGTATAACTCCCTATCATCAGACGGACGTTTCACGTCACATTCCATGTTCACCTTATAGCGTTTGGCGTTACCACCGTCGTATTCCATGTTCACGATATGTTTCACATGTCATGTTCATTCCACGTTCCTCATATCACATTCACGATATGTTACACGTATCATGGATCACGATATGTTTGCTCATACTACACTCACCATATCTCCACGTATCACGTTCCAAAATTTTCACGAACTACCTTTCAATATGTCTCGCGCATCATTGCTAATTATCTGTTAGGTTCGATTATTTTCGCTTTATAACGTTTCAGTTACCCTTGCACGTTAATTCTTATTCCCTTGATTAAATTCAGGGGATCTATCTTACGTTGATAACCATGAACATTTAAGTGTGTTCAAGTCAAGGTCAGGAGGACCAAGATTTAGCATTTGTGTCAAGATCTTGTGAAGGAACCGTTCCAAGCGGGAGGACAAAGATTTCTCTTATCGATTAGATATGTCCCTTCAGTCAAGTCACGTTCCATGTCCTTTCAAGACATGTCACGTTTCACGTTCCTTCTACCATGTCACCTTCATACCCTCTCAGGTGGATTCGGGTATGTTCCGCTTCCAGTTACGTTATCTATAATTCGAGGACGAGTTATTCTTATTAGGGGGAAAGAGTTGTAAAACCCGCATGCTTTTACCATGAACAGTACACTTATGATCGTACGTACAGGATTAAAATTTTCCTTATATAACATGAACACGTATCACGAATATTAATTTCAAGAATTACGTACGTGTTACTACACGATAAGTATTAAATACGTGTTAGTACACGATAATTATTAACAATAATAATTATAATCACGAACATAAAATCATGGACATGAAATCACGAACAGATAGTTATGTACTTACGTAATTATTAATACGATAAATGTCGTTACGTACAAGTAATTATAATAACATGAATAATTAATAATTACGTAACACGTGAACACGGATAATTAACATGATTATTCTTCGTATTTTAAATCAAACAAGGTAAGTCATTACGTACGTAATAGTTACGTTTAAACGTATAAAGATAACCATGGGGAAAATTCACGAGATTTCAATATACGGTTACGCGCGTCTTTTAACAAGACGCGAATTATATAAAATATATAACGGTTGTTGTTGGGCCATTTGGACAAGAGAGAAAAGAGAAGACAAACATGGGCTCTAGGCCCATTTGGGCTTATTTCGGCTTAAAAAGGAAAGGGACGGGGCATATACATTTTTTTTAGACAAAATCCTATGAAACCCTAAATCAATATAAACAGCCGTATGTTTTTTTTCTTCCTTGCCTCCTTTGCTGCCGACGGGTAAACACAAAGAAACAAGGGCAGTCGTGTTTTTCAGATTCAAGTAATCAAGATGTTGATTCATGTTTTGTCATTCTTAAAACCCTAAACAAGTAAGAAACCCTAATTCCATTTATACATGTTGTTCTTTTGATTATTGATCTTTGATTTCGAATTTTAAAAGATTAATACATGTTAAACGAGTTAATGAATTAAGGGGGGGGGTGTCGTTTGATGTTACTGTGCTCGTATGGCCACAAACCGAGACCTTCTATGGTCTCGGTAATGAGTTTACACCACCAGCCGCAACCCTAAAAGGGGTGTTGGCTTGGTTTGTGCTAGCAGTGGGAACCCCGCAGGGGTGTTTGTTCTGTCAGTAGGAACCGAGACCCTAGTGGTCTCGGTGGGAGTTTTAAACGAGCAGGAGGAACCGGATGTTGCCGGTGGCAACAACAAAACTGCCAGGGGGAACTGGCAGTTAAGGGGCTGTTTGGTTTTGAATTTATAATCAGTTAAGGGGGTGTTTGGCTGATAGTTTTAGAAAAATAAAAGATACATGATTTAGCAATTTTGCAAGTCTTATATTTTTTTACAGGTTATAGATTGTTACAACTACATTTTTACAAGATAAATTAAATTAAATTAAGCATGACAAATAATTAATTTAATTTAAATCATGGACTTAGGTTATAGTTATTTTTAACAAATAACACATGTATTTTACCTAAGTATTTACCCCTTTAATTTGACGATAGTTATTAATTAATTATTTAAAACATGGATTATAATTAATTAATAAAGCATGACTTAGGTTATAAATAATCGAATAATACATGATTTTAACCTAAGTATTTTATTATTTATTTGAGACTTTAGTAATTAATTAATTATTAAAACATGACATGTAATTAATTAATTATCATGACTTAGGTTATATTAATAAAATTATTAACACATGTTTTACCTAAGTATTTTATACACTTAATTTAATTAAATCATGTTTATATTTAATTAAATCCTATAACATATAGTTTATTTAATTCACATGAAATAATTATTAAACTATACTATTTAATTACATGACTTAGAATATTAATCAGAAAACACTTAAGCTTATAGAATTAGCTTAATGATCCAGCTTAATTCTATTTATGGAAACTTTCTATTTTTAGAAACTTATCTATTTTAAGTAGTTAATCTATTTTTGGAGACTTTCTATTTTTGGAAACTTTCTATTTTAGGAAACCTGCTATTTTTAGAAAGTTACTTATTATTACACAGTAAGTATAATAATACAAGAAATACAAGAAATACTTAATCAGAATATACATAATACACGATAAACACAGTATAACGTTAAAATCAGTAAAACATGACATGATCATATAAAACAAGCCAAGACATGATATAAAACCAGTTACGTACTCAGTAATCAGATACTTATACACGTATGTATTTATGTAGCATTAGTGATACCGAAGTAGGAATCTTCCGTTCGTCTTCTTCGTTCACTAGACACAAGGTACGGATTCTCCGTCCTTTCAGTATGGACATTCTTTCCTTATTTGGATTTCCTAGTATGCAGCCAACTGTTTTCCCCAGGTATATGTTTTATATGTTTTTGAATTGCTTATGTTTAATTAGAATACCTAAAGCCATATACATGCATGACCAGTTTCACCTAGTTATGGAGGTACCATAACCATAACACTAGAGGCACTGTTATGACTTCACCACGGCGGAGTGATAGCTCGTGGCGTCCCTTTCAGCTTTTGGCCATATTATTATTATCGGGTGGGGCGTATGGGTGCATCCTAGTTTACATGTTTTCAGCAGATTATTTAGTGTGAATGTGGTGTGTGCCTTGCATCCTTCACAAGGATCTGATCCCTCCTACCCAAACCATTATATTAAATTAGAGGCAGCCCCTCTAATTTGCATGACGAGGTCACTCCTCCAACTATTCATGCACGTTGATATTTCATGACCTATATTGGCTTAATGGTTAACATGTTAAACAGTTTTTATAAGATAAACATAAGGCTTTTCAAACTATAAAACCAGTTTTATGAACATGTTCCAGGTTTTCCAGGACTTATACATTTCCGCTACTATTAGTCTTATTTATGTTTCAGCCATTCAAACTATGTTGTATATCTGTGCACTGAGCGTTATGCTCATCCGTTACTTTCCTTTCCATGTCCCAAAACGGCAGGTACCTAAAGTTAGACTGGAGCATTTGGAGGACGCACATAGGATGGGGGCTACCTTAGACTTCTTCTCCTCATGCCTTCATATGTTTATGCTTGTTTAAGTCTTCCTTTTGTTCATTTACTTTATTTATGTTTTGGGCTTATGTTTGGGAACCGATGTTTGATTCCGATTTTCCCTATGGTCATGTATGTTTAGTACATATTACCTTACATGCTTTGATGACACGCCATAATTACGCGTAACGATTCACTTATCAAAGTGGGGTGTTACAGTGTTAGTCCCATTCCCTAAGGCGCCAGGCAAGGTCAGGTACATCATTGTGGCAATTGATTATTTCACTAAGTGGTTAGAAGCAAAACCCTTGGCCAACGTTAAAGGCAAGGATGTGATAAAATTCGTGTGGGATAACATTATTTGTAGATTTGGCCTACCACATGTGATAGTAACTAACAATGGAACTAACTTCATGAATGATCCATTTAAGACATGGTGCAAAAAGCTCAACATTAAGCAAATGATCACAGTAGTGGCACACCTACAGGCCAATGGCCTCGTGGAAAGGGCAAACAAGTCACTAATGGAGGGGCTAAAAACAAGGCTAGACCGTGACAGAACTGGATGGGCAAATGAACTCCCAAATGTGCTCTGGGCGCATAGAACCTCGTTGAAGACAAGTAATGGAGAGACGCCATTTAGCCTAACGTATGCAAGTGAGGTCGTGATCCCTACGGAGATTGGTATGCCGACCCATCGGCTGTTAATGATCAAGGACGCAAAAGCCAATGTGAGGAGCTCAGACTCAACCTAGACTTGTTGCAATAAAGAAGGGAGGCCGCGACTATTCGGGAGGCCAAATACAAGAAAAATATGGAGCAGTATTACAACAAGCGGATTGGAGCCATGTCCTTCAAGATGGAGAGCTACGTCTACAGAAGAAACGAAGCTAGCCGTGTGGAAAATCCTGGAAAGCTGAGCCCAACATGGGAAGGTCCCTACAAGGTGATAGAGGCATACATAAATGGCTCATATAAGTTGGAATAAGTGAATGGCAAGGCAGTGCCACGCACTTGGCATGCAATCAACCTAAGGGAATGTCACATATAGTCTAGCATCTAAACTTATCATATCATTGTAACATTTAATACAATGATTTTTTCTAGTTAAAAAGTTCGTTTTTTCGGTGTCTAATCGAATTGATCACGGTTCAAAGTGGAGCTCAATCGTTTTTGGTTAACAAAAAGAAGGTTTTGGTTATCTATTTCTATTTGAAAGGTAAATGCGAAAAGTAATAAAAATAAGCTAAAAACAAATAACTAATAATAAAGGAGCGAAACAAATAATAAAGCGAAATTTAAAACAAAACAATTAATAAAAATAAAACTAAAAGAAGAAGTTAACTTTCGACTCGAAAATAAAATTAACCTAATGAAAAAGGAGAAAATAAAACTAAGAGGGTACTTTAAAACTAAACGAGGTATACTAAATAAAAGATAAAACTTAAACTTTTTGAAAAAATATTAATACTAAAAATAGACGAAAAATTCAAATAAAAATACGAGACTTTCAGAATAAAAATCGGAACAACTTTCAGATTAAACTAAACGATTACGGAACAAAATTAATTAATAAACAAGCAGGCAGGCAGCCTAACACCACTATTTGGTGGGAAAAAGTGTAAGCTAGAATCCAAGCTAGCATGTCAATTTAATGTTCTTATTCGGAATCGGTGTTAGTTCTTTTTCTTATCAGGGAAAGGCACAAAAACTTGGCGGGAAAAACAATACTTTGTTATCCGGAATATGCAATGTTATAGTTATCCGGAATCCGTTCTTGGGAGGTTATCCGGAGAACGAGTTTTGAGGCTTATCCGGGAAATTCACTTTTTTGCTTATCCGGAATTGGGTTTCGGGGTGTTATCCAGAAAAAGAGGGTTTTAAAGAAACCCGGATAAGGAAAATTTGCAAATAAGCTAAAAAAAAGGCAAAAACTAATAAGCACTTATCTAAAAACTTAACCAAAATACTTTTAAGAAAAAGCTAATAAGCCAAAATTTAAAAACTTTTAAAAACACTAAATAATAAAAATATTTAAAATCAACTGTTTATAAAATAACTTTTAAAAACACTTAATTAATTTTAAATCAAACACACAATAAGCTATAAAAATAAGAAAAATAACACAATAAGCACTAAAACACTATAAGCTATAAAAATCAAACACTAAAAGATAAATAAGCACAATCAAACACAAACATCAATTAAACAAAGAACATGAATAACAAACTTCATGATTATCAAAATTAAACAAGATTAAAAATATTAAAAAAGGTAGAATGAGAATGATTAATTTAAAAAGCTTGAAATTAAGTTTAAAGATTCAACAACACAAAATTAAAACTTACTTGAAATTAAAGACAAGAAATTAATATGACAATATGAAAGTGCAAGTAATTAAAATGGAAAGACTAATGTGTCAAATTAGCTAACACCTCCTAATGACACATTAGGAGGATATTTATAGGAGGATTAGTAAGTGTTGATGCTTCCTTTCTCTTCTCGTCTTTTCGTCTTTATAAATTCTTTGACTTTTTTCGACTTTGTCTCGGGATTATTTGAATTCGTCTTATAATTTCTTCATTTATTAGACTTGAGTTCTTCGACTTCATTAAACTTCCGTCTTTAGACTTTTTCTTCAATAAATCTTCAGAATAGGCCTTGGACTTCCGTTCTTTTTGCACTCTTGATCTTTTGACTTTGTCTTCTGTTTTTTTCTTCGACAAAAGCCCGTGAAAGCCCGTGTTTTCTCCCTTTTTCATATTTTTATCCTGAAACACAATAAAAACACAAACCACGCATAATTCCGACTTTTATGACATAAAATACACGTTTTGGTCTTGTTATTATTGGAGATAAGTGGTAAAAGGATAAGTGTTTTCCCACTTATTAAATCCCCTACACTTGACCATTGTAATGCCCTCATGCAATGCATTAATTTCAAAGCACGATTTATATTTTTCATCATAAATAACCCACCTTGGCCTTTATTAAATACTAACATTAAGGAAACTAAAAAGCAATCAAAGACTTACATTGGGGTTTTGGTTGTCATGAATGTTTATCACCCTCAAGTTTCACGTTCCCCAAACCAAGCTTATAAACGAGATCATTGTTATTATAAGTTAGCAAACTAACACAAACTCCTATGGCCCAATTATCCACTTAGACTCCCTTATTCCTTGGCGATCTCTTATATTTTATTGTTGTCTTAAATGATCACGAGGATGCATTGTTTGACTTATTTTGATAGTTTATTTAGGCTGAAAATAAAGTAGGACGATTTAATCAATAGTTAGCTAAAGGACAAAATATTTTAAAACTGCTTCTCGGGACCTCATAAAGTTCATATCTTGGCATAACTCGCTTCACGATTTGAGACCTTTCTCGGATCGATATTTGGCATTGACTTCATACTTCAAATCTTAAGAGACGTTCATGAAATAATGGTCTTCTCTTCATAATAGGAATTTCTTCACTTGAACTTTTTGAGAGATTCTTCATATTTGGACCACGACTTCTTCATTTTTCTCCAATCTTTATTTTGGATTTTGATATATAACGGTCCGCCTCCTTTTAGGGCTTGGATCTATTTGTCCTCATACCTTGTCAGGGCCTTTTTGGATACACTTCTCCATGATCTTTTGGGGAGTGTTTGCTTTTCATCGTGTGTCTCGATCCTTCATATTGATTTTTGATAAATGATTCTTTACATCACTTTTGGATGTTTAGCTACAATATGTAGCCCCCATGTCTTGTTAGGACCTTTTCGGACTCGCCAATCTTCGCATCCAGCTTCAATAAGTTATGCCTTGGCTATGAACTCTAATTAATACCGGATAACTTTTAAACGATCTTGGGCTAGAAGCTAAGTAACTTTTCAAATCGTACGACCTTATTCATTACAATTAAATTTATTAATAGGCGATGGGAGAAAAAGCTTATAATCAACTCACATAAATTCATGAAAGAATACCAAACTTATAATTGACTCTATCATCTCTCGTTCTCCATAATTTAAAATCTCAAGGAATGAGACTCGTGGATGCTTAGCCAATTAAATCAAAGTTTTGGGTTTTCAAGTCATCTATAGGATCTTGCATCTTCTTAGACTTTTTCAAGTTTAGAATTCACATTTTAAAGTTCCCTTGATAAACGACTTTCTAGGATCAATTATAGGAACTTGCGAAAAGTTCTTGTTCTTAACCCGTAAGAGTTAAGACTTTCGCGTTTTAAAGTTCCCTATATAAAAGCCTAGCAAAACTTGACTTATACACGTTAGGATACTAGCTAGAGTAAAATTGGATAAGTAAACTCGGGTTGAGTTAAAAGATTCATGACTTTGAAAAATATAATACCACTTTATTAAACTTTATTTTAGCAAAGAAAGTACATAACGATAACACAGGAAAACTACAAGGCCAAAATAGATAAAATTTTTTGAAAAATGTCGAAAAATTAGATTTTCCGGTTAAAATGAGGACAAATTCATGGAAAAGCCCACTTACTTTGATAGAAGTCCCCCCTGCACTTGATATAAACATTGTCCTCAATGTTTAAGCATGTGGAAGTAACCTCCCCTACACTTAGGACATTGTGCATGTTGTTTAAATCTTGCTAAGGAAAAGACAACTAAAGTGATTCCTATTTTAATATTGAAGAATATAAAATAGTGAATCAAAAGAGTTTACGATAGAACCGGGAAGACGGGTACACGGAATCACGGGTCGTCAAAAGGCATAAAAAATGGATCTTTGAAAGCTCGAATCCCTGCACATGATAAGAAAGAAAACAACAAACACATACTAGGGTCTCCCCCTACACTTATTATGAAAATAGATATAAAGGATAGATAATCGGGTTGCCTCCCGAGAAGCGCTTGTTTTTGTTAACTGAGTCACGAGCCTGACTCGTCCCCGAAATAATGGTCTATGGGGAAGCCTCGAATGTAATACCGGGATCAAAGACCTTGTCCTCGTTCCCAGAGGAAAATAATAAAGAAAGGCCGGAAGATAAGTCTTGAAGGGTAGAAAAGTCCTTTCAACATACGAAAAGTATGTGAAATCATGATTCACGGGAGGTGGGGTGGGTAAAGGAATCAAAATGTCGGCCCCAAAAGACATATGATTATCACTGAGTGGCAAAGCCGTAAAGGTGTCAATCATGGAATGGTCAATGTCACCTCCCGGGTCAAAGCACTTATCCTCGGTAATGGTTTCTAAAGGTTCGGATAAAAGGTGCTCGGGAGGGGGCCTTGGGACAATATCTTCATGCAACAAATTATCAAAAAGAATATCCCCCTCCGTGTCATCATCATCAATACCCGGAGGTATTGAGAGAATGTCAATTTCCTCCATAGCTGTATCATTATTCTCAACTGAAGTACTAGACGGAGGTAAAGACTCGGAAATAGGAGCAGAATTCAACGCTTCAATTTTAGCAATAAAAAGATGAACTTTCAGTAATTTGTCGCGAAGAATAACGTCTTCCACCTCATCTACAAGACCAAGTTCGGTGGTGAACTTCTCTTATGTCGGAGAGAATAAATCAACATCGCCTTCATCGCCCGGAGGAGAAGGAGAAATTTCAAAAGTGAAATTCTCATAGGATGGAGAAAAATCAGCATCATTAAGAACGACCTCTTCCGTAAGCTCTACAAAATTCGGCACATCACAAACCTTATCAAAGAATTTGTCGAGACCAAAATCACTAATCTCACTCGATGAATCACTATCCTTAGACGCATTAGGGATATCAAGAGTAGGAGTAGTAATCTCAGAAGATGGGTTGAGATCATAGATATCATCCTCGTCATCATCATAATAGTAGTATGGACGCACAAGAAGGGGAGTATAAGCACTAAGATTAGCTACTTTCTCTTGTCGCTTATCCTCTTGACATTTTTCGATGTATTTATTGAAAGCTGCTTGAAGTCTTTGAAAGTTGTCAAAAAGAGTGGCAATTTGCTCAGCAAGAAATGCAAAAGAGGGTTGATGATCGAGTGAGTGTTGTGGGGCTCAAAATTTTGAACCGGAATTATAGCACGGATGTGGCTCATAATTCATCGGTTGAGAAGAATTGGAACACGGATGTGGATCATAATAATTCATCGGTTGACAAAAAGAAGTATCGTGAGGGCCCCCACAATTGTGGCAACATGGGTATGGAGAAAAAAACGGTTCATTTGGCGGATATGGATCGGCATATACGGGAGAGGGTGAGATAGTGCCAGTGGAGGTGAAGTATGAATTGGTTGAATTGCAAAATGGACAAAATCCAAATTGTGTATTGTCGATATCATTCCCGCACCGCTCACATGTACACCAATTACATGTTTGAAAACCATATAATTGTCTCCCACACCCAACGCAATAGACATACGAATCCATGAAGAATTAAAAATAAGAGGGGTTGAGAAAAATAATTAAACACAATAGAGGGTTAAGAGGAACATTTTGGTGCAAAACTTTGAAAAAGAAATGCTTTTTATGACTTTTTAAATGTTTTTGTATTTTTGAAAATTTTGATTTTTTATGGATTTTTGAAATTTTTTTGAAAAATGCAAGAAAAATAACGTTCACGAGTGAACGAATCCCAAAATACAACGCGTCTCTCACAAAAACCGTTAATCTTCACGAAAAGAGCCGGCAGCGGCACCATTTAATACAATGATTTTTGCTAGTTAAAAAGTTCGTTTTTTCGGTGTCTAATCGAATTGATCACGGTTGAAAGTGGAGCTCAATCTTTTTTGGTTAACAAAAAGAAGGTTTTGGTAATCTATTTCTATTTGAAAAAGTAATAAAAATAAGCTAAAAACAAATAACTAATAATAAAGGAGCGGAACAAATAATAAAGCGAAATTTAAAACAAAACAATTAATAAAAATAAAACTAAAAGAAGAAATTAACTTTCGACTCGAAAATAAAATTAACCTAATGAAAGAGGAGAAAATAAAACTAAGAGGGTACTTTAAAACTAAACGAGGTAAAAGCTAAAGCGGGTAATAAATAAAAGATAAAACTTAAACTTTTCGAAAAAATATTAATACTAAAAATAGACGAAAAATTCAACTAAAAATACGCGACTTTCAGAATAAAAATCGGAACAACTTTCAGATTAAACTAAACGATTACGGAACAAAATTAATTAATAAACAAGCAGGCAGACACACTGCTCAAGCAGGCAGCCTAGCACCACTATTTGGTGGGAAAAAGTGTAAGCTAGCATCCAAGCTAGCATGTCAATTTAATGTTCTTATTCTGAATCTGTGTTAGCTCTTTTTCTTATCCGGGAAAGGCACAAAAACTTGGCGGGAAAAACAATACTTTGTTATCCGGAAAATGCAATATTATAGTTATCCGGAATCCGTGCTTGGGAGGTTATCCGAAAAACGAGTTTTGAGGCATATCTGGGAATTCACTTTTTTGCTTATCCGGAATTGGGTTTCGGGGTGTTATCCGAAAAAAGAGTGTTTTAAAGAAACCCGGATAAGAAAAATTTGCAAATAAGCTAAAAACAAAAATAAGGCAAAAACTAATAAGCACTTATCTAAAAACTTAACCAAAATACTTTTAAGAAAAAGCTAATAAGCCAAAATTTAAAAACTTTTAAAAACACTAAATAATAAAAATATTTAAAATCGACTTTTTATAAGATAACTTTTAAAAACAATTAATTAAATTTAAATCAAACACACAATAAGCTATAAAAATAAGAAAAATAACACAATAAGCACTAAAACCCTATAAGCGATAAAAATCAAACACTAAAAGATCAATAAGCACAATCAAACACAAACATCAATTAAACAAAGAACATGATTAACAAACTATATGATTATCAAAATTAAACAAGATTAAAAAGATTAAGAAAGGTAGAATGAGAATGATTAGTTTAAAAAGCTTGAAATTAAGTTTAAAGATTCAACAACACAAAATTAAAACTTACTTGAAATTAAAGACAAGAAATTAAGATGACAATATGAAAGTGCAAGTAATTAAAATAGAAAGACTAATGTGTCAAATTAGTTAACACCTCCTAATGACACATTAGGAGGGTATTTATAGGAGGATTAGTAAGTGTTGATGCTTCCTTTCTCTTCTCGTCTTTTCGTCTTTATAAATTCTTCGAGTTTTTTCGACTTTGTCTCGGGATTATTTGAACTCGTCTTATAATTTCTTCATTTATTAGACTTGAGTTCTTCGTCTTTAGACTTTTTCCTCGATAAATCTTCAGAATAGGCCTTGGACTTCCGTTCTTTTTTCACTCTTGATCTTTTGACTTCGTCTTTTGTCTTTTTCTTCGATAAAAGCCCGTGAAAGCCCGTGTTTTCTCCCTTTTTCATATTTTTATCCTGAAACACAATAAAAACACAAACCACACATAATTCCGACTTTTACGACATAAAATACATGTTTTGGCCTTGTTATTATTGGAGATAAGTGGTAAAAGGATAAGTGTTTTCACACTTATTAACATTCAAATGTTGAAGTTAATGAAAGCTATCTCCCAGCTATGGAGTAGCAATTTTCCCTAATATGACAAAGGAGTATAAACATAAGTTAATAATGACCCCCTCCGAAAGGCCAATCACCTTCGGTAGGAATGTGTGGCCAATGTTTATCACCACCATTTCTTTTAAAGAACAAACATATAAGTGGTTCCGTGTAGCCAATGTTCATAGATAAATAAAAAGCGATTCTATGTGATCGATATCTAAACTAAATAGGCAAAGCATAAGCGGCCTCGACGGAAGGCTCGCAACCTCCGAAATCGAAAAATATGGCCGATGTCTATGGAAGGGGAATAAAGGATTAGGTGGCTCTGAGTAGAACTTAGATCCCTCCACTCGATATATGTAGTCAATATTCCCCAACCAAAATTAGGAGTTGAATAAATATCCAAGTGGCTCCGGAGGGCAAGTGATTCCCCCTGCCGATCTATGTAGACAAGGTTCACTTCTTGGAGGTAAAATGAATACAGGCCAAAGTACCTACGAGGTCATATATGAAAGGCCAAAAGTAGTAAGATGGCAAAAAGAAGCATAGATAAAGTAGCACAACGGCCAAACATACAAATCTAAAAATTGTTCGAGTTCTTAAGGGCGAACGGCCATTAAATTGTTATTACAGACAAAGTACTAAATGCAGGTTCGAAGCAAATCACTGAACAAAGGAGCAGTCGTGTAGAAGAGGTCCTTGGCCAGGAGTCACCTTCCCATCTGGCATCACATTCTGAAGTTCCATGGGACTCTTAAAGCAAGATCGAGAGACCTTCTCCACAAAAGGGTACTTCTTCACAAATAGGGCATCATATGCCTCCACCAAGCTGGTCTCTGTCACAGAGGAGTCAATTTGAGATGCTTCGGCCAAGACATCATCGACCTCCTCCTCAGCCCTACCATGACGCACGGCCTGCATAAAACCCAAGGAAAGAGCAAGTCTAAAAATCTCCCCATGAGTGGACTTATAATCACTACTAGCCAAAAGGCGTCGAACGAGCACAGGGAAAAGGTCCTCCACGAGATTCTTCCTCAAAGTGGCCTCACGACCAAGGTCAACAGCCAACTTAGTGTTGTCAGCTCTTAACCCTTGGGCATCCTCTTTAGCAGCCTTCAATTCATTCTCCAAGGCAACAATCCTAGCTTCCTTTGTGGCAATAACCTCTGCATGAAGTTTTTGGGCCTTCTCAAGAACAACCAAACGCCCGACCATTTCAATCTCTAAAGAAATAAGAAGATCATGTTTGCCAAGAAGTCTGTCATAATCTCGGCGGCTCTTCAGTAAGTCCTCGTTGGCAGCATCAAGAGACCTTTGACTTTCTTCTAACTCAGATCGAGAGGACACGCAGGCATTATGTTCTTCCAACAAAGATTCAAAAACGAAGCAAAACGCTGGACTGCATTTGGGTACTTTTAGCCAAGCGACGCCAGCTGGACCGTATGGCCACTTCATGGTCAATACCCTCGTTAAAATACACCAGATCAGCAGGAGTGAATAGGTTGGAGAGAATATCACAGAAATCCTTAGACTTGTCCACCCGGGTAGATTCAGTGAGGCCCCATTGGGGATTGAAAGGTCGGTTGCCAAAGTGCTTATAAGTATCACCTACCAAAGACAAAGCAAACATAAGAAGAGAGGCACACACACAAAAATAATAATAATAGAAAAAGACAAGACAAATGGCCTTACAAAAGGAACTCTCAGCTTCATCAGGGGTAACATCAGCATCCAAGTTAATAGGCTTCGAAGCATCACCTAAAAAAACATATATAAGAAAATGCAAGGAGAGAGGTACATACGTAAGGAAAAGAGTAGGAATGAAGAACTAACCTCCCGGAAAAGCAACATTGTCATCACCTAGGGAAACATGGTTGTGGGTAGGCACAACGGATGCAATATGAGGAGGAGATGAGGGAGAATGTTCCTCTGCATGAGGCTCTTTTTCAGAAGCATGAGGCTCGGACAAGACATCATCAGTATGCTGTCGAAGGTCATTCATCACATTAGGCCACTCAGCCGAAGGAGTAGGGGTGTGAGACCCACTATCACCAGCTCCCTCCCCAGCAGGAGTAGAGGGCTCGGAAGGTGGAACAACACGAGCCCTAGTGGCCTTACTCTTTTTACGAGAAGAGCCTTCCCCGTTAGCTTTCCTATTTGACTTCCTGGAATGAGTAGTAGCTCGAGTGGCCCTAGTACCAACACTATGAGAACCACTAGCTGCTGCACCCTCCCGAGCGGCCTTCTCAACGGCACACCTCTGCTTTCTCTCACGATCAGCAACCACTCTTGCATCAACAATCTCAGCCTGCTCCATGGCAGTGGTCTTTGCAGAGATGGGGGCATCCTTGGCCAAGGGGGGTGTAGTGTAGGTAGGAACAACTATGCCTTCCGGCAAAGGGTTGCCCTGATGAATAGCCGCGCTAGCAAAACAGGGGATCCTTATAAACTCATACATAGTAATACCTACAAAAAAGAGAGAAGGTTAGGCAGTACATAGAGTATAAAAAGCCAAACAATCGAAAAAAAGGAAAACATTACTCTCCTCAGCCAGACCGTTGAGGACGCAGTCAAAATCTGGATACTTCCAAAAAGGAGTAAGACGACCAGCATATAGAAGACTTTGATATGGCCTACGGAGTGGAATAGAAAATTCACAAAGTTTTTTAGCATCCAATGGATCATAATCAGAAACCTTAGGAAGGGGTTCAGCCACACTAGAGTCATGATGTCTCTATGGCATGGCGATAGGAGCGGCCCTCCGATCAACAAAGAAGAAAAGACCTCTCCAACCCTTTAAACCCGTAGGACCATCCTTAAGAAAAGGACGGTAAGGTTTGGAGCCTCGACTCTGAAAGGAAAACCAATTGCCCACCTTACAAAGCTTATAGAAAAGGTGGAACAACGGCACAGAAGGAGTGGTACCCAAACCACGACATTAGATCTCAAAAAGTGTGGCCTTATTAACACCAATAGGTACGAGTTGTGAGATATGTACACCGAAATGCTCAACAACACGAAGAAAGAAGGAAGAAAAGGGAATGCGAAGTCCACCTTGCGCAAAGTGATGAACATAAAGGCCAATAAGATGAGAAGGAAGCTCGTTCATACAAAACTTGCGAGAAGGCGCAGAAGGATTGAGGTTCGAAGGAATATGATAAGCCTCAGCCACACGACGCACGTGATCATAATTCAAATCAGAATGGTAGAGATGAATATCAAACTTAGGCATAACTTAGGCCTCATTTATGGCTTCACGTTGTTCCTGGCTAGGGAGGCCTAGCTCTAAGGACCCATCGGAGGACATAACGATAGGCTGGGGAGGACCAAGGAAAGAAAAGAAAATAAAACAAATAAAAGAATAAAAAGACACACCTGAAAATGAGGGATGTACCTCACGGCTCTCGACGGTAAAAAAGGGAAGAAGGTAAGAAATGAGAAGAGAAGTGGGGTATTTATAGGGACCCAAGGGCCGACCGAGGGTCGCTTCAGTAACAGTAAAAAATACGTGGCGCGCCCCTCAGCCACATAAAACGCGAGTGTTATACAGCTGGCAGACAAAGGGTGCAGGCGTATTAAATGAAGCGCGACTACCCGTAACTTTGACTGAGAGTAATTATGAGGGTAGGTACGACCCCAAAAACAAAAGAGTAGGGAGGAGAAATAAAATACTCACAAGGAGTTATGAATAAAATACAAAACAAGAGACGAAGGAAACGGCACTACGGTTTAAAGTATTGGATCACCAACATTTCACATTGATAATCTAATACTGGGGGGACATGTTCGCGTATCTGGCCGCTTGGCCATATTCACATATGGGCCATCTTCTAGAAGAAAGATTGGCCGTACGGATCTGGCAGCCCGACCCACCCACTAAGCACAGGTCTAGAGGGAATCCTCAGAAGTAGTGCCACTATATCGGGAAGGAACAGCGCACCCTATTACCCAGTGGACTTTCACATGGCTCTCAGATTGAAGGCTAATCCGTCTGCATACCTCAAAAGTAGGGAAGATTCCCTTGGGAACAACCGGTGCACCCTATTACCCAGAGGCCTCACATTACCTGTTGGGCCAAGGGTTGGCCTGTCAGATCACAAGGCTCAAGGAGTACGACCTCCGAGGAGCTACAGTGTTCTCAACACTATAAATACCCCCCCACATTCAATGTAAGTCAGACATTCTCACTCATATTTATTACACATACTCTTTGGCTCTTTGGCTCTCTATATTATTGACCATTCGGTTCAATCAGACTCTTACTCTCACACCGGAGTTGGTCTCGGGTCTCCCCTCCCGAGGCGATCTAACGTGTGTTACTTTCTTATAGGCTTGTGGAGAAGATAACCCAGACGGTCCAGAGGCATTCTTAGCCCGTTTAGAGGCCCAACGGACTTTTGCGTTGATGAGATGGCATTTATACATGATCTCATCGTTCTTTTCGGGCTTTAAATGCATAAAATGTCATCAAAATACCATATATATATATGCTTGTGTTTGTTTACTTGTGTATTTTAGGTATGGATATCGTGAAAAAGACAAAAGATCACAAGAAACAAGGAAAAACGAACACGAGACACGAAGCCGCACAATGAACCGGGCCCTAGTTATGGATTTCTCAAAGAAAAGACCTTAAAGATTTGAAGATGTACAAGAATGACCCCTCATCTATGAAGAAATGAAACTTAGTACTCTTGTATATTCATAATTACAAGTTTGGTCCCTTAAGTTTGCCAAATTTACAAAAAGGTCCTTCAACTTTGAAGATTTGGCAAGTTTAGTCCCTCAACAATTCTAAATTGTCAACTTATACACTGAATTTTTTGTGTTTGTCGTTCACGAATCTATTCGAATTGATTAAGGTTGAAAGTGTGACTCAGTCATTTTTGGTTAACAGAAAGAAGGTTTTGATTATCTATTTCTATTAAAAAGGTAAAAGCGAAACATAATAAAAATAAGCCAAAAACAATTAACTAATAATAAAGGAGCGAAGCAAATAATAAAATGTAAATTAAAACAAAACAATTAATAAAAATAAAACTAAACGAAGAAATTAACTTTCAACTGAAAAATAAAATTAACTTAATGAAAAAGGAGAAAATAAAAATAACAGGGTACTTTAAAACTAAACGAGAAAAGCTAAAGCGGCCGCTAAATAAAAGATAAAACTTAAACTTTAGGAAAAAATACTAATACTAAAAATTGATGAAAAATACAACTAAAAATACGTGACTATCAAAATTAAAATCGGAACAACTTTCAGATTAAACTAAATGATTACGGAACAATATTAATAAATAACCAAGCAGGCAAGCACACACCTCAAGCAGACAGGCTAGCACCTCAAAATGGCACCAAACTACTTAAGCTAGCAAGCTAGCTGCTCAATATTTTCGGAATATGTCTGATTCTTCGGAATCTTTTTTTTTTCAGAAAATTTTCTTCAAAGTTTTTTTTTCCGGAGTTTTTGTAAATGTTCTGCGTTTTTTCTAATATTTTTTCCGAATAACATTTTTTCTAAATCTTCGGAATAATCTTTATTTCAGAGAAATGTAAATATCTTCGGAATATCAAACATTTTCAGAAAAACAAAAATCTTCGGAAAAACTGCTAATTCGGATAAAACAATTTCGGAAAAATGGAAAATTTCAGAGAAAACTATATTTTCGGATAAAAACTAATCCGGACAAAATAAAATCTTCCGATAAACTAAATCTTCGGATAAAAACTAAAATGAAAAGAAAATTTCGGAAAAATTAAGAAATTCAGAGAAAAGCTATATTTTCGGAATAAATGATAATCTTCAAATAAACTAATTTCAGAGAAATGGAAACTTCGGAATAATAAACCCTTTTGCGAAGATCTAGAAAAACAGATAAACAGTTGACAGTTATAACTAAAAATCAGAAAATAAGCCACGAATAAGCTAAAATCAAATAAGCAATCTACCAAAACTTAATCTAAAACACTTTTAAGAAAAACAAATTCAACCACAAATCAAAAACTTGAAAAGCACTAATTAATCTAAATAATAAAAATCAACTTTTAATAAAATTAAACTATTAAAAACACTTAACTAAAATCAAATCAAACACACAATAAGCTATAAAATCAATAAGCTAACACAATCAAACACATAAAAACATAACAATTAATCAAATAAGCATGACAATAAGATAATAAGCATAAAAATTAAGCAAAGCAAGAAAGGTAGAATGAGAGATTAATATAAAAACTTGATTAAAATTAAAGATTCAACAACAAAATTAAAACTTACTTGAAATTAAAGACAAGGAATTAAGATGACAATATGAAAGTGCTTGGAAAATAAAATTGAAAGACTAATGTGTCAAATTAGCTAACACCTCCTAATGTGTCATTAGGAGGGTATTTATAGGGAGATTAGCAAGTGTTGATCTTTTCTTCCTTTTCTCGTCTTTTCGTCTTTATAAATTCTTCGACTTTCTCGACTTTGTCTCGGGATAATTTGAACTCGTCTTATGATTTCTTCATTTATTAGACTTGAGTTCTTCGACTTCATTAAACTTCTGTCTTTAGACTTTTTCTTTGATAAATCTTCAGAATAGGCCTTGGACTTCCGTTCTTTTTGCACTCTTGATCTTTTGACTTCGTCTTTTGTCTTTTTCATAGATAAAAGACCGTGAAAGACCGTGTTTTCTTCCCTTTTCACATTTTGATCCTAAGTCACAACAAAAACACAAACCATGCATAATTCCGACATTTATGATATAAAATACACGTTTTGGCTTGGTTATTATTATAATTAAGTGGTAAAAGGATAAGTGTTTTCACACTTATCAAATCCCCTACACTTGACCATTCCAATGCCCTCATGCAATGCATTAATTACAAAACAAGTTTTACATTTTCCATCATAATCAATCCACCTTGGCCTTTATTAAACACAAGACATAAAAGAGATAGAAAATTATAAAATATTCTAAAGAAGAAAACCAATAAAAAGATCAAAAAATTACCTTAGGGTTTTGGAATGTCATGAATGATTATCACCCTTAAGTTTCACGTTCTCCATACCAATCTTAAAAACGAGATCATTGTTATTATAAGTTAGCAAACTAACACGAATTCATGTGGCCCAATTATTCACTTAGACTCCCTTATTCCTAGGTGTATCTCTTATATTTTATTGTTGTCTTGAATGATCACGAGGATGCATTGTTGACTTATTTCGATAGTTATTTAGGCCAAAAATAAAGTAGGACGATTTAATCAATAGTTAGCTAAAGGACAAAATCTTTTAAAACTACTTCTCGGGACCTCATAAAGTTCATATCTTGGCATAACTCGCTTCACGTTTTGAGACCTTTCTTAGATAGATATTTGGCATTGACTTCATACTTCAAATCTTGAGAGACGTTCATGAAATAATGGTCTTCTCTTCATAATAGGAATTTCTTCACTTGAACTTTTTGAGAGATTCTTCATATTTGGACCACGACTTCTTCATTTTTCTCCAATCTTTATTTGGGATTTTGATATACAACGATCCGCCTCCTTTTAGGACTTGGATCTATTTATCCTCATACCTTGTTAGGGCCTTTTTGGATAGATTTCTCCATGATCTTTACGGGAGTATTTGCTTTTCGTCGTGTGTCTCGATCCTTCATATTGATTTTTTGATAAATGATTCTTCACATCACTTGGGATCTTTAGCAACAAAATGTAGCTCTCATGCCTTGTTAGGGGCTTTTCGGACTCGCCGATCTTCAGATCCCGCTTCAATAAGTTATGCCTTGGCTATGAACTCTAATTAATACCGAGCAACTTTTAAACGATCTTGGGCTAGAAGCAAAGTAACTTTTCAAATCGTACAACCTTATTTATTGCAATTAAATTTATTAGCAAGCGATGGGAGAAAAAGCTCATAATTAACTCACATATATTCATGAAAAAATACCAAACTTATAATTGACTCTATCATCTCTCGTTCTCCACAATTTAAAATCTCAAGGAATGAGACTCGTGGATGCTTAGCCTATTAAATGGAAGTTTTGGGTTTTCAAGTCATCTATAGGATCTTGCAACTTCTTAGACTCTTTCAAGTTTAGAATTCGCATTTTAAAGTTCCCTTGACAAACGACTTTCTAGGATCAATTATAGGAACTTGCGAAAAGTTCTCGTTCTTAACCCGTAAGAGTTAAGACTTTCGCGTTTTAAAGTCCCCTATATAAAAGCCTAGCAAAACTTGACTTAAACACGTTAAGGATACTAGCTAGAGTAAACTTAGATAAGAAAACTCGGGTTGAGTCAAAAGATTCATGACTTTGAAAAATTAAAACCACTTTATTAAAAATTTATTCTAGCAAAGAAATTAAATAACGATAACAAAGGAAAAACTACTAGGACAAAATAGATTAAATTTTTTGAAAAATGTCGAAAAATCAAATTTTCTAGTTGAAATGAGGACAAATTCATGGAAAAGACCACTTAACTTCGATAGAAGTTCCCCTACACTTGATATAAACATTGTCCTCAATGTTTAAGCATGTGGGAGTAAACACCCCTACACTTAGGACATTGTGCACTTTGTTTAAATCTTGTTAAGGAAAGGACAACTATAGTGATTTCAGTGTGAACATATAAGATATGAAATATTGAATCACGACAGTTTAGGTTAGAACCGGGAAGATAGGTACCCGGAATCACGGGTCGTCAAAAGTCATCAAGAATGGATCTTTGAAAGCTCGAATCCCTATATATGATAAGAAAGAAAAACACAAACACATACTAGGGTGTCCCCCTACACTTATTAGAAAAACGGAATAAAAGGATAGATAATCGGGTTGCCTCCCAAAAAGCGCTTGTTTTTGTTAACCGAGTCACGAGCCTGACTCGGCCCCGTATTAAATGGTCCATGGGGAAGCCTCGAATGTAATACCGGGATCAAAGACCTTGTCCTCGTTCCCAGAGGAAAATACAACAGGGGAGGCCGGAGGATAAGTCTTAAACGGTAGAAAAGTCCTCTCAACATAAGAAAAATAAGTGACGTCTTGATCCACGGGCGGTGGGGTGGGTAAAGTAAGCAAATTGTCATCCCTCAAAGACAACTGATGCTCAGAAAGCAGCAAAGCCGTAAGGTTATCAATCATAAAATAGTCAATGTCACCTCCTGGGTCAAAGCACTCATCCTCCGTAATGGTCTCTAAAGGAGGGGATGAAAGGTGCTCGGGAGGGGGACTTGGGACAATAGCTTCAGGTATTAAAGTATTAAAAAGAATATCCTCCTCCGTGTCATCATCAATACCCGGAGGTATTGAGTGAATGTCGATTTCTTCCATAAATGTGTCATTATTCTCAACGGGAGTAATAGACGGAGGTAAAGACTTGGAAATAGGAGTAGAATTCAACGCTTCAATTTTAGCAACAAGAAGATGAACTTTCAGTAATTTGTCGCGAAGAATAACGTCTTCCACCTCATCTACAAGACCAAGCTCAGTGGTATACTGCTCGTAAGTTGGAGAGAATAAATCAACATCGCCCTCATCGCCCGGAGGAGAAGGAGAAATTTCAAAGGTGAAATTCTCATAGCATGGAGAAAAATAATCATTAAGAGCGACCTCGTCCGTAAGCTCCACAAAAGTCGGTACATCATAAACCTCTTCAAATAAGTTGTCGAGACCAAATTCACTAATATCACTCGATGTATCACAATCCTTAGACGCATTAGGGAGATCGAGAGAAGGAGGTACAATTACACTAGGACATTGAGCAACAAGGTCATTCCAAGAAATAATAGTCTCATCTTCATCATCATCATAATAGTATGGATGCACAGGAGGAGGAGTATAAGTCTCGATATTCGATATTTGCTCTTGTCGTTGATCCTATTGACATTTTTCGATGATCTTGTTGAAAGCTTCTTGAAGTTGTTGACCTTGCTTAACAAGA
Source organism: Glebionis coronaria (assembly GCA_025667525.1). Lineage (NCBI taxonomy): Eukaryota > Viridiplantae > Streptophyta > Magnoliopsida > Asterales > Asteraceae > Glebionis > Glebionis coronaria. Next base: position 544,038,095 of record CM046878.1, read on the forward strand.
GTGGCCCATTGTTCGTGGGGGCTCAAATGTTCGAAGGAAGGTTGATGATCGACGGTGTGACGTGGAGGCTCAAAATTTTGAAAACCGGAATTATAGCACGAATGTGGCTCATAATTCATCGGTTGAGAAGAATTAGAACACGGATGTGGGTCATAATAATTAATCGGTTGACAATAAGAAGTATCGTGAGGGCCCCCACAATTATTGCAACACGGGTATTGAGAAAAACCCGGTGCATTTGGCAGATAGTTATGACCATTGTCATAATTGTAACCCGGTTCTTGCTCGTCAAGAGACGGGTATCGAATAGGACACAAAATATGCCAATCAGAATCGCTTCCACAATATATGCAAGAGGGGGAAGTAGGTGCATTAGAAGCAAAGGATGAATTAGTCGAATTGCACGATGGAAAAAATCCAAAATGTGAAAATTGTGAATCGGAAACGGTTGGAAGATCTTTTCCGCATTGCTCGCAATAACACCATTCACATGATTCGAAACCATATAATCGTCTCCTACATCTTACGTAACAAACATACGAATCCATTAAGAATTAAAAATAAGAAGGGTTAAGAAAAAGAATTAAACACAATAGAGGGTTAAGAGGAATATTTTTGGTGCAAAACTTTGAAAAAAAAATGCTTTTTATGATTTTTTAAATTTTTTTGTATTTTTTAAAATTTTTAATTTTTGTGGATTTTTGAAAAAATTTTGAAAAATGCAAAAAAATAACGTTCACGAATGAACGGATCCCAAAATCCAACGCGTCTCACAAAAAACCGTTAATCTTCACGAAAAGAGCCGGCAGCGGCGCCATTTAATACAAGGTTTTGCCAAGTATGAAATACTAAAAATTGATAAAAAAAATTCAACTAAAAATACGTGACTTTCAGAACTAAAATCGGAAAAACTGTCAGATAAAACTAAACGATTACGGAACAATATTAATTAATAAACAAGCTACCAGGCAAGCTGCTCAAGCAGCCAAGCAAGTAGCTAAAAGTGGCGGGAAACCATGTTAAGCACACAAGCTGGCATGTCAAAGTCTTCTTCGGAATATATATAAGTCTTCGGAATGTTTCTCTAAAAACGAAATCTTCGGAAGAGTGAGTTTTAACTTCTTCAGAATAATTTTTTTCGGAATATTTTTTTCAGAGAAATGACATTTTCGGAACAATAACAAATCTTCGGAAAATGGTATAATTTCGGAGATAACAATTTCTTCGGAAAAATGGAAAATTTCAGAGAAAACTATATTTTCGGACAAAATAAAATCTTCGGATAAACTAAATCTTCGGATAAAAACTAAAATGAAAAGAAAATTTCGGAAAAATTAAGAAATTCAGAGAAAAGCTATATTTTCGGAATAAATGATAATCTTTAGATAAACTAATTTCAGAGAAATGGAAACTTCGGAATAATAAACCCTTTTGCGAAGATCTAGAAAAACAGATAAACAGTTGATAGTTATAACTAAAAATCAGAAAATAAGCCACGAATAAGCTAAAATCAAATAAGCAATCTACCAAAACTTAATCTAAAACACTTTTAAGAAAAACTAATTCAACCACAAATCAAAAACTTGAAAAACACTAATTAATCAAAATAATAAAAATCAACTTTTAATAAAATTAAACTTTTAAAAACACTTAACTAAAATCAAATCAAACACACAATAAGCTATAAAATTAATAAGCTAACACAATCAAACACATAAAAACATAACAATTAATCAAATAAGCATGACAATAAGATAATAAGCATAAAAATTAAGCAAAGCAAGAAAGGTAGAATGAGAGATTAATATAAAAACTTGATTAAAATTAAAGATTCAACAACAAAATTAAAACTTACTTGAAATAAAAGACAAGGAATTAAGATGACAATATGAAAGTGCTTGGAAAATAAAATGGAAAGACTAACGTGTCAAATTAGCTAACACCTCCTAATGTGTCATTAGGAGGGTATTTATAGGGAGATTAGCAAGTGTTGATCTTTTCTTCCTTTTCTCGTCTTTTCGTCTTTATAAATTCTTCGACTTTCTCGACTTTGTCTCGGGATAATTTGAACTCGTCTTATGATTTCTTCATTTATTAGACTTGAGTTCTTCGACTTCATTAAACTTCCATCTTTAGACTTTTTCTTCGATAAATCTTCAGAATAGGCCTTGGACTTCTGTTCTTTTTGCACACTTGATCTTTTGACTTCGTCTTTTGTCTTTTTCTTCGATAAAAGCCCGTGAAAGACCGTGTTTTCTTTCCTTTTCACATTTTGATCTTAAATCACAACAAAAACACAAACCACACATAATTCCGACATTTATGACATAAAATACACGTTTTGGCTTGGTTATTATTATAATTTAGTGGTAAAAGGATAAGTGTTTTCACACTTATTATCAACAATGGTCCCTCATGAAGCCAAAAATCTAATGAAGACCTTCAAAGATGAGAAATGTCCAAGTTCAGTCCTTGAATTATGCAAAAATGACAAAACAAATCCTTAAAACCCTTGATACAAAGTTTTGTGGCCAAACTATGAAAACTGAAAGTTTCATAACAAAGGGATACGTTTATTTGGGCTGAATAAACATAGTTTACAAGTTTTGCCAAAGACTAGGGGCTAAAGCTGTACAACCAAACTTTCAAACTCAAAAATACGCCAAACACATTCCAAATCCACCAAAATCGGATCAAAGGGGACCACTATTCACCCCATGAACCCAGAACTTACTTTTTACCAACAAAGGGGTTTTTAAAATTACCTTCACCAAAACACAATTAACCTTTCCACGTTTCACTCCCACACTTGAAACATCACACCACTTCACCCCAAAGGACCCCACACTCAACCTCGTCCACCTATCACATCATACCTTCCTCTCCAAGGATTGCCACATGGCAAGATCAACGTTTTATACTCCTTACTTGGCCCCAAAACAAAAATGAACGTCTAGGATTCAATTGGACAGCTCACAACATCAAACACGCCTCAAGAACTCAAGGGCATTCTAGGGATTTTCTAGCTAGGGTTTTCACGTATTTTTCATCTAGAATCGTCTATTGTACTCTATAAAAGGACCCCTAACCTGTGGTGAGGCCTTTGTTCCAGATTTTCTCTTAGCTCTTTGTAATCCCTTTTTAAATTTTAATGAAATTTGGTTTAGTTTTCTGAAAATTCTAATTCCTTTTTGTTATTTAAAAGTTTGGTATTAGGCTAAGAGTAATCTGAGTTCCATATTTGAATGTTTTGATCTTATGTTGTGAAGTTTGCAAAGGTTTCATAAAAGATTTTTGATAAAAGTATAAAAATCAGTTTTATCCTATTTGTGGTTAACTTTGTTCATCTTAGCAGGGTGGAAGCTAGTGGTTGTTCTGCTACCACTTAATCTCACACATCCCAAAGCATGGATGTATGTTTTGGAGGTGCACATCTCTAAACCTTTTCTCCTTTATGCATATTTTTCATGAGATATGATGAATCTGAGATTTGGTCTTTGATTGTGTGATTTAGTTGTTGAATCTGGTGATTTGGAGTTTGTTTGTTTTTATTCAGTTTATTTAAGCTTGGTTTGTGGTTTGAATCTAACTAATCCTTTGAAAAATTGTGAAATCATAAATTTAAGGGGTGTTTGGGTTAACTGCATAATCAAACTTTGGATTGATTTGAGTAAGTGTTGGTTTGTGTAAGGTGTTTGTTCTTGTTTTATTGTGCTTTTAGGTGTTTATCTGCAAGTTTTGAGGTTAATATCACTATAATCCAACAATAGGCCATAAAATCTGTTTTACTTGTTGTTTTTTATTGAAATTTTGGGGACACCTAGATCTAAGGGTAGACTAGGGTTAACAAGTGATAAATCTAAGTTAATACAACCTATGTAGGAGATTTAGGGTGTTGAAATTGGGTGTGTGGTAAACTAGTTCAGCAAATAGGTTTTGTGTTCATAATTTGTTCATCGGTAACCTGCATATGCTTAAAACAGATCTAATCATTGAACCAGTGTTTGAATTAAGTTGTTTAGTGTTTGTTTAAGTTTTATTGAGATTATGGAAGCTTTTGTGCAATCTGGTTGGCTTATTCTAGCTTAAACTACTTAATTGTTCATAACTGTTTATTTTCCAAGTCTTTGTGATATCCGGGGACTGTTTGATTAATCTGTATCATTTGGCTGAGTGATTTTTCTGATTTATTGCTTGATTGTGACTCCTTACAACCCACTGGTTGTAAGGGTGCCCTTTTTGTCCATTGAATCCAAGTGAAACTCTCTAAAATCAAAGGTCAATTAAGTCAAACAGTAGGAATCCTTTCCCACTGTTGCTAGCCACTGCTAGTGTTAATATTGGTTCAGCTTTTCAATAAGCTGTTCTAGCTTATTAAAACGTGCAACAACTTCAAATTGGTAATAGGTCTTCCTCATTTGACCCATTTGTTCATTCTGGAACATTTGAGCCTTTGACTTTAGGATTTGACTAGAAAACCAACTTGTTTGACTTTTACATAAGTGCTTATCAATTCATTCAGCTTATTTGGCTTTGCTTATTTAACTTTTCTTGATTGATTTGGCTTATTTAAGTCATTTAGAGTCTTTTTCAAGTTGAATCAAGTTCTGAGGTGGTCTAAAACTCTAAGTCGACTATTTTGTCGTTTAGTGGATTTATACTTTGCTTATTTCTAGCTTATTGGTTGTGCTTTTTCTAAATTTCTTTTCACAGATCTCTTAAGCATCCCAAAAGAAGGTTGTGTGTCAAATTAGAGCTTATGACATTTGCTTATAGCTTAATAGGCCAAAAAGCCCATTAAGAATAAGCTGTTGTACATTTAAGCTGTGATAAGCTCATATTCAGCTTTTGGGCCTTCAGAGTTTTGTGTTTAGAATTAAATTTTAAGCTAGACTGGTGATTTTTAGCTTATTTGGTTAACTTTGATCTTATTGGGCCAAAAAGCCCATTTCACTTGGACTGTTTTTTATTTTAGCCCATTTGGGGGCCCAATAGGGGTATTTTGGTAATTTCACTTTCATTTTCTGTTTATTTAGGTTTAAATAAACTGGTTTGCAAGTTTTTAAAATTTTTTATAATTTTTGGATTCTTAATATTATTTTATCATTATTTTTTTATTAAATTTCATTTTTAATATTTTTGCAACTTTTATATTTTTCCTATGTCAAATACATTAAGTTAGGATTTTTAAAACTCTTAGATTATTTTCTCATCATTTTATTAATTTTTAGAATTAGTTTAATATTTTAATAGTTTTTAATCATTTAAAAATAGTTTTCATTAGTTTAAAATTTCGTAAAAATAGTTTTTAGTCTTATTAAGTCATTTTAGAATTTTACAAAGTGAAAAATCTTTATTTGGGTTTTTTAATAATTATTTAGATTTTTAGGGCTTTAATTAGAATTTAAAAACTAATATTTATTTAATTAAAAGGTTTGAAAAAGTTTGTATCATTTTTAAATTCTTAGTTTATTTTTAGCTATTTTTGGTAATTTTTTGGAAATTTTTAGAATTAATTTTTATTTTGTCACTTTTTACGGTTTTTTGTTTTGTCGTCGTAGTATAATTTTCACGTATCCGTCATTCTCTTTTCTCATATTTTCTTTCTCAATATTAATCTCAAACACTTAACAAGTTATTCACACATATATACCTCCTTGGGAAATGAACTTTCATTTTTGGGTCATTAGTGCTTGGTTTTCCTAAATCAACACTTAATATTTACCGCTTTTACGCCTTTTTTCTAAAAGAGCGTAATTTTTCGTACAATCATGCATCTATAGTGACCTGGGCGACTTTTTTGAAATTAATATTGAAATTAATCTGGACCACTTAAACTTATGCCCCATTTCAGGCTTTTCAGTTGAGAAGATAGCCATCAGATTACAAAACGTTTTATTATCAACCATTTGAAGATAAGTACAAAAGTAATACTTTTACCTAACTTTCAAAAAATTTCAGATAAATTGGGTACTTTTGGCATCATTTTCGTCCGTCACTAGCACAATATAACTTAGCACATCTCATTGTTTCATTCATCCATATCTAACCCTAATTATAATCATCTGAAACATCCAATTCCAACAACGCAAACAATTATAAGGCACCTACCCGAGATCAATTAATAAATCTTAAAGAAGAATACTTCTTGATTCTTGGCTCCATGGATGGTTTGAATGGCTCTGAGTAGATAAGGTTATGTTTGTGATCGATGAAGATCAAAACAAAGAGGGATAACTTAGGAATAAATGCTTATATTGAAGAGGAAGAATGAAAACTCTAAAGGAAATACATCTATCACTTGACTGCATCAAACTTGTTCAGTCAACCAATCTCCTTGTTAGGCATTTTTTATGCATGCCCATTAGGCCCTTGAATCATTTTCCTTAAACATTTATCCCATAACAACAAGTAATAGTGTAATACCACCTAATATTCTAACCAAACTTTAGATGTAGAAAACCTGACTACCGAACAACCCCTTCTCCCTAAAAATGTTCTAAATACCTTTCTACAAACACGTGATCATCGAACTAACTTCAGTGTCTTTAAGCAATCTAAAATTCAAGCCTCTGTCTTCATCTTGAACAATAGCTTGCTGATCAAATGTTTGTTACTCCTCTCGCACTTACCGGTTTTCACCATGTTAGTCACATAACTGAAATTAAGGCATAAATAATAATCTATTAAATTCTTAAGAAACAGTATTTAAGCAAGCATGAACAACGCCAACTACATAATAAATGGACAAAAGTTATAACGTTTGATAACTGTGTTGTTGTATACATGTATACAAATAATTCTTTCATCTTCAGATTGTTAGATTCTCTTTATAATATGATCACATAATACTCTAATAGGTGTTCCATTAAACATTTTTACTCTTATGAATCAGGTTTAAAGCTATATAACACCAGCGGATAAAATATGTTGACGAAGGTTTCGAACTCCAAAAAAGTTAATGATGATTGCAAAAAAAAACTAAAATTCAAAAACAAAATCACCAACAGCCAAACCATAATCTGGCTACCTTCCAAACGACATAATAATGTAAAATGTAAGAAACCCGAAAAATATTCCAAGAAGAAACAAGAAACAAAATAAGGATATATACCTCAAATGATCTACCAGTTTTCCTGCTAAAAAGTTTCCCTGAAAAGAAACAACAACATATCTTTAGTTAAGAAACATCTACATATATACGCGTGAAAATGTATAACTTTTTTTTAAAATGATCTGCAAAAGTTGTCATTTTTAATGGTAGCAAATACATCAAAAACTTCAATCAACCATGAACATTAGAAATTATAGAAAGAGCTTTATATCGATTCCGAACTCAAGAGAATGATCTAAAGGGAGAAAAGATGAGAGAAAATTGAAATGAAAGAAAAAGTGAAAAGGACGGGAGTTAGTCAAAGAGTAAAAATGGTCTGATTGTGTAACAGTAGGCAACTATTTGAGTACACGTGTCTTTCATATGATGTGTTATCGTAATAAGAGAGGTTTTGCTTATACTCTTATAGTATAGGTAGATTTAGATCAATTCTTTTTTAGTCAACAAAATTTGTTCAGCCTTTCAAAAGTTGACATGTCAGCGCTTCACAAATTGAAACCTCGTACCGATAAAAAATGAATTTTTAGAACAAAGTTAGAACGAAATGATTTAAGAAATAAAATGACAGAATAGTTTTTCATATGACATAAATGAACTTTTATCCATTTGCCCATATGTGTTGCCGTGTTTTCTTAAGTCACCTACTACCCTTCGTCATTGTCATTTGAGCCATGCGTCCCATTTAATTCAAAGTTTCATAGACATCACCATGCACTACTAATAAATTTCATAGTAAATTACACCGTTCGTCTCTATGGTTTGCGTTGACCGACAAGGATTGTCTCTTGACCAAAAACTTGCATCAGCTGTCCCTAAGTGGTAACCGTTATATACCATTCGCCCCCCCCTTTTTCAACCCCATTAACCTCCAAACGATTTGGGGTATTGTTTTCTTTTCTTTCCCACTGCACACATAGCATTTAAACTCTCATTTACTCCTAGTCTAATCAATACACACACCCCCGTATTTTTTTCATCTCTCCCTGACTATTCATATTCAATCCCAAATCAATCTTAATCAATCCCAAATAAAACCCTCATCAATCTGATCGAATAAAGAGGATCTAATGGTTGGACCATTGTATAGAATACGAGACCGACATGGGGTTGATTTTGATCCGAATGTGGTTTATGGTAAGCCCTGTTTATTTTATTGATTACTTCTTTTGCATGTAAAGTTTAGATGATTGTTATTGATTTTTGGTTGTGAACCTTTTGATTTTGGCCGTGTAAAGTTTAGAAGACTAACTGTAAAGCCCCTAACTTTTTGCCCTTTTTTTGTTCAGTTGGTGTTTCTACTATGTTTTCAATCAAGTTGCATCATGGAGGTGCTTTTAGCTCATCACCTGTTAGGTTGTACACTGGTGGCGATTGCACCATAGTTGATGAGTTAGAAAGTGATGAGTTTTCAATTCATGAGATAGACTCAATTGTTGAGGAATTAGGCAATGATGGCCATAAGGTAATGTTTTACCACTACTTGAAACCGGATAGTGATTTGGATTATGGCCTAGAACCTTTAGCAAGTGATAAGGATGTTATTAACATGGCTAAGTATGTTGAACAAGGTCATAAACTGATTGATATATATGTAGAGCATGAAAAAACCAACCCTTACCTCTATTTTACATCACCCCTAAAACACAAAAGGATTGTTATAGAAGAGTTAGAAGATTCTGAACCAGTAATATCTAGAGCAGGAATAACACAAATATTAAGGAAGTTAGTCTATGATAAGAATGCAGGTGAATGTAGTGTTGTTGATAAGAATGCAGGTGAAAGTAGTGGTGTTAATAAGAATGATGGACAGATTATGGTGTGGATAACAATGCATGAGAGGGTAGTGTTGCTGAAATAAAGGACAGGGTAGTAGTGTTAACAAGGTGGTAGAGCCATATGTTGTTAGGTTAGATGAAGGTCAAAGTAGTGTCCCTACTAAGGATTTACCTAGTAGTGCCTTTGTGGATGAGTTTTACTCTTCATATGACCCTCATGTAGACTCCCAAGAGGCAAACTTTGATCCTTTTGCTGGTTTAGATGATATTTTACCTACAAATGACAATCAACCAGCTGAAAACAATTTGGTAGATGAGGCTGATGCCGTTATTGAAGAAACTAAATGTGAATGTGATGAAGCTGGTTGATTTGGGGGTGAAGATGGTGAATGTGGAGGTGATGAAGCTGGTTGGTTTGGGGTGAAGATGGTGGGAGTGGAGGTGATTCCAGTGGTGATGACAGTGAGGATAGTGATTACATAGTTGATGAAGAAAACCATGTTGATGATGTAGAGGTTGACATGACAGACTTCCAATTAAATAAAGATGAAATTGTTGAGTGCATTGGTTGTGAGGATAGGATCGAGGAGGCTGATGAGGAAGAAATAGAAGAGGACATAGAAGTTGTTAATAATGAATACTTTGAGAGTGCATAAGATGATGAGAATGAGCTAGATAGGTTAAGAAGGAGAAAGATGAAACAAATTAGAAAACAAGCACATGCTACTCCCCAAGAGTACAAGACTTACTTCTATGTGGGTCAAGAATTCCCAAACAGGGAAAAAGTTAAGATCTTGGTAAAGGAGCATTCTATTGAAACTAGGAGGGAATTGAGAATGGTGAAAAATGACAAGGTAAGATTAAGGACAATATGTAAAGGTGTTATTCCTACTTTTCCACCAAATGAACCTAATGGGCCTGATGTTAGTGGGTCTGATGTTAGTGGGTCAACATTAAAAAAGAATCAGACAAAAGAAAACCATGGCCCCAAATGGAATATGACAAAAGAAAGATTATTAAATGGGGAAAAACCAAAAAAGGTAAAAGTAGATGAAGACAATAAGTGTCCTTGGGTGTTGTTGGTATCTAAATTCAAAGATAAGGAAACTTAGGAGGTGAAAACTTATGGATCCATCCATAAATGCTTGCACTCTAGAAAGAACTTGTATGCCACATCTAAATGGTATTCTAATGAGCTAGTTCAACAACTTGAAACAAATCCTACCATACCAGTTAGAGCTGTGCAAGAGCAATTACAAAGGAATCATGAGTCGAGTGTTTCAGAGGCAATGGCATTTAGAGCAAAGGCAGAGGCTGAAAGAAAGTTAAGAGGTGATTATACTACACAGTATAAGATGCTGAGGGATTATGTCTTAGAGTTACAGCTAGCCAATCCAAACACAACTGTCAAAATACAAGTCCAATCTGAAGCAGATCATACAGTTACAACAAGAGTTTTTAGAAAAATATGTGTGTGTTTAGGACCTTTGAAGGATGGATTTAAGGCTGGCCAAAGAGATGTACTTGGTCTTGATGGGGCATTCATGAAGGGTCCATTCCCTGGACAACTCTTAACTGTTGTAAGTGTTGACCCCAATAATGGAGTCTATTCATTAGCATATGGGATTGTAGAGACTGAAAACACTGATTTTTGGATCTGCTTTCTAACAAATTTGGGAGATGATCTATACTTGCACATCAACTCTAATTTCACTTTTATAAGTGATAGGCAAAAGGTATTTTTTCCCTAGACAACTCTTGTTTTTTATCTATTGCATTTTATATGTTTTGCTAACAAAACACTGTGTTAATTTGTCATAGGGTAATATTCCAGCACTTGCCAAGTTGTTTCCTTGTGCTGAGCACAGGTTTTGTGTGAAACAGATTCATGAGAACATGAAGCAGAAATGGAAAGGTGAAGCATACAAGAACTTACTATGGAAATGTGCAATACAAACAACAGTGGAGGAGTTTCAGGAAGCAATGAAGAAATTCAGAGAATTTAGCAAACCTGCTTATGAGTGGTTATTGAAGATTCCACCTCAACACTGGTCAAGAGCACATTTCTCAGGTATATTGGTTTAACATTTAGATGACAACATTTTATTCACAGTTACTAGTATTGATTCAATCTTGTTTTATGTAAATAGGGAGGTGTAAATCAGATGTGTTAGTCAACAATATGCGTGAAGTATTTAATGGGAAGCTGGTTGGTGGTAGAGACAAGGCCATCATATCCATGTTAGAGTTTGCTAGAGAGTATCTCATGAAGAGGATTGTGAATGTGAATAACATGATTGCTAGAGCTGATGGTCCACTCACCCCAACTGCTACAAGGTTATTAAGACACAACTCTGATGAGGCAACCAAGTACACAGTCAAATGGGGAGGAGGGAACTTATACCAGGTAAATGGTCCTCATCATGATCAGTGTGTAGTCAATGTTCAAACCATGAGTTGTAATTATAGGAAGTGGGAGTTGACTGGGATACCCTTCAAACATGCAATTGCAGTAAACTGGAACATGGCCCTTAACAATCAAACCGGGGGTTTAATTAAGGAGTGGGTAAATCCTTGTTATAGGTTGGAAACATGGAAGAAAGTCTACTCATTCAAAATTAATCCTATTAGAGGTAGATTGTTTTGGCCAAAGTGTAATGTACCAACTATTTTGTTACCACCTAAGCATCAAATACAACCTGGTAGACCACCAAAGCAAGGAAGAAGTCTAGGAATGAGAGAGAAATGATAAGGATGACAAAGAATGGAAAGCTGACTAGGGAATACAAGACAGTGACATGTGATAAGTTTGGCCGCAAAGGTCACAATTCAAGGACTTGCACTGGTCCAAGAATACCATCTGGTACTAACAAGAGAAAAACAAGAACCCCTGGTGAGGATTATAGCTCAGCAGCACCTACAACATCTTAGAGAACAACTCCAACTTCTGCTACTAAGAAAGGAAAGGGTGTTGCAGCAAAGGATAAAGGAAAGGGTGTTGCATCAAATGATGGCTCAAAGAAGAAGCAAACTCAGCCAATGAAGAAGATTATTAAGCGTGGTTAATATGATTGTCTGTTTTAAACAATTTGGATCTATATTTTGTGTTTTGTGTTATGTGCCTTTGGATCATGTTATGTTAATTTTCTCTTTCCTAAGTTAGACTATGTAATGGGCCAGTGTCTTCTAAACTTATGTGATGTAGTGGGTCAGATTACATTACCTTCTAAATTATGTTATGTAATGGGTGAGTTTGACTTTATTGTTACCTTGTTTTGTAGTGTTATTGTTAATGGCTTATGTATAATGTGATTGTCGAACAACTTTGTATTCATAATCAAGAGTGATTGTGGTTTGCATACAGTTAGTAATTGAAGCCATCAAGCACAATTGTATACATTTAGTAATGGCAAATGTGATTGTCAAACAGCTTTTATTCATAAAACATAACATCATAACAAAAGAGACATTCAAACAAGTAGATTACATTAGTACTAAGACATAACATTAAACTAAACCCAGGTTCTAGAACATAACATCAAAGCAAAAGACAACAAGCAGATTACATTATCTTGAAAACCATAAACAAGATAAAAAAACACCAAGACACCAGCAGATACTTCTTCATTCTTGCTCTTCCTTCCACCACCTCTTGCAATTGTGCTTGATGGTTGTTCAATGATCTCAAAAGCCCTGGAATGATTAATGTAGATCGACGACACATAGGAGGGTCAACCCAATCAATAAACCCACAACACCTCCAAAACTTGCGCCCTGGATTTTCGTTGGTCCATGATGTGATCATAACAACTTGTGATCCACAATGGCATCTAACCATTTTTGTGATAGAGAGAAGAAATAATTAAAACAGGTAGGTGAAAAGAGAGGTAGATGGGGGGTATTTATAAGAGGATAAAGAAGAGGCGGGAGGGGTTTATTTTTTTTGGCGGGAAATGTAGTGGGGAAAGAAAAGACAACAATACCCCTCTAGGTTAGATGGATAACGCTGGTTTTTTTTTTGAACATGATAACGCTGGTTAATGGGGTTGAAAAATGGGAGGGACGAATGGTATATAACGTTTCCCACTTAGGACAGCTGATGCAAGTTTTTTGGTCAAGGGACGATCCTTGTCGGTCAACGCAAACCACAGGGACGAACGGTGTAATTTACTCTAAATTTCATTTACAAAAATAATAGTAAATGGGATTGTTGAGGTCTTGCTTAACTTCCTGGCTCCAGCTGATCTGCTGTACAAAGGTGGTATCGATGGACGTATTTCCATTCGGATGTCGATTTTGTTAAGAAAGATGACGCGAAATGTTTAAAGACTCTGTCCCCATAGGCTTCTTACGCTCGGTCTTATCATAAAGTAATTTTAAAAAAGTCTAATTAGTGAAATATGTGTAAATTTAGTAGTACCCGACATGAATTTCCATGTGTTACTTTGAAAAATCGTAGCATGAACTTTAAAGCTAACAGATACGCACATCTATCATTCATGCAGAAACAATCATCTTCTAAGTTGTTCTTGATTATGGAGTTCATTGAATTTTGTCATCTTTATGGTTATTAAGAATGATTATTTGAAGTGACGATAGTTTCTTGTGTCAATATTTAAAGATTACAATTAGTCTCAGCCGATAAACAAATATATTATGCTTTTTATTAGACAAATCAACTAATGTCAATCATCCCCAATTGTTCCTCTAAGTTTTATTAAATTTAAACAGAAATCAACTACTAAAACCATAAGAGATTAAGCAAATAATTAGAGGACAAAATTAAACCCTTAGAATCATGTAATCAAAGATGAAGCCAAGCGTGTATATACCTGCAGATTATGTAATCAATCCTCATTCTTTCTTTATTAATCAAATTAAAACTCTAATTTGAGTCTGTGTGACGGTGGGCTCAAACCCCGTAGATTAGTCGGCCAATGAGTCAGAAATCACAGTTACAAAAAAAAATAAAAAAAAAATAAAAATTAAAACTCTAATCAAACCTCTTTTTTCCACAAATGGAAACAAAATAAACAGGAAAATCACAAACTTTTTAGATTAAGTTAAAAGCCCTATATCAATTTTAAACTAAATCATAAAATTAAATATTACAAACCATACCTTTGTTACATGCAAAGAGTGTGTGTTGCTTTCTGTTTTCCCTTACACTGTGTTCCTGAGTTTTTATTTGAAAAAAAAAAGAAGAGAAGTAAAGAGGAAATTAGAAAAATGTGTGTTCAGTTTTTTTCAGAAAGAGAAGAAAAGAGAGGAGGAAATTATGCCAAAACTTCTCTCATAATCTTCTTCCTAAATTGGAATGATTTGAAAAGAAAGTGATTTTATAGCCTTTTTGGCTTATATCCCCTTCTTTACTTTCAATCTCGGGAACACGATATTAGAAATAATTTTTTTTCCTCTTCTCTTCTTTTCTTTCTTCCTTGCTCTCTTCTTTTCTCTTCTTTCAATTTTATACCTGGGAACACAGTGTTAGGATTTGAGTTTGAAGAGTTTGGATAGAAGACGGTCATTGGATGTGTTTCTCAGCAATTAAATGTTGGGAAAATTCTTGAAATGCCCTAAGGTTGCACCTACTTTCCCAAAATTAATCAACCAAATGAGAATTTCCCAAAATGTCTTATACAACTTATGCGACTTTTCCAAAAATGGCAAAATCTTGGGAAAATTTTTAAACTTTTTTTATATTTTTAGAAAAGTCGCATAAGTTGGTATTTTAAGAAATTTCCATTTAGTTGGTGCATTTTAGGAAAATAGATGCAATTGTGGGGCATTTCAAGAATTTTCCCTTAAATGTTTTGGTTTTAAATGTTCAGGTTTTATTTACACTGATAAAACATATTCATTCAAGGTAGTAAATTCATGAAAATGTCTGAAGTTTTAAACTATCAAATTCACAAACAATACTGATAAAACATACTAGTATTATGCAAATCAACTAAATATGGTGGTTAATAAAACGTATCATGGGCCGATTAAATGGGACACGTTATTGTTGATAACCAATCTCGTAAAATCCGTAAATGATAATCAACCCTAAATACATTTTTGACTAATTCTCATAATTTAAATTCCCACTACTATCTAACCGTTCAAAACTAAAGGCCCATGCAAGTTACTAACCCTAAACTTAAAGCATTATAAATAATTACAGTACGTATCTTTTTTATTTCATTGCTACAAGTTACTACTAACCGTAGCTAAACACCAACCCAAATTCATCATAATTTCAATCCTCAGCTCAGCATGAAGAATCAACAAAAACAAACATCGGAGTAAGTCTTGTGCCTTGAACATATCTTTTTTCTTTTTTTAATTTTATGTTGTTATTAAGGTTTGATTTACGTCAAAACAACGTTATTATATGAAATGTTTGAATCTAACAATTTTCTTTTCTTGTTTTGTATGGCAGCAAACCAGATCCATTTAGGTTGTTAGACAATAATCTATTAATTGTTATACTGTCTCTTATAGAGTGTACAACAAGGGAGCTGATACGAACAACAGCTACTATTTCTAAAAGATGGCAAAAACTCTGGGCTGAGGTTCCTCACCTCATTTTCCAGGACCTGGAGGACGCCGTCGACACGGAAATTAATATCGATCCTTATATTTCTTTTATCAATGGCACCATAGAACAGTGTCCTACAGTTCCCAATCTTAGATTGTTCTACCTTCATACCGTTTACGACCCTGACCTTAATCATGAGTTTGAATCGCAAGTCAATAGTTGGATCCATTATGCCATTAGGCGTAAAGTTCAAATGTTTGATTTACTGCTTTGGAAACGAGGAATTGAAGAGTTCACCTATGATGATAAGCTATTTTTCAATTCTTCTTTTATTACTGATATCAAAATTTCCTGGTGTTTCTTTAAACCTCCTAATCGTATGATTAGTTGGAAAGGACTTAAGTCTTTGTATATATCATATAGCACCCTATCTGAAGCTAAGCTTGAGATGATATTATCTGGGAGTCCTAGTTTAGAAACTCTTCAGTTGAAAAATTGCTATGGTTATAAGCGCATTGACATTACTTCAAAGAGTGTTAAAAAGTTTGTGTTCCAAATTAATGCTCCTTACATATCTTCACTAACTATCATAGGTTATTTGCAATTGAGTAAGCTTTCCTTGCGTGACGTAACTTTATTAGGAGACGTTGTGTTGGATTATTCGATGGGTAGGAGCAAGAAATCCCAAGAAAAAATACTAAGAAGACTTTTCAAAAGCCTGAGCCATGTCCGAAATATTAAACTGGGAGCCCATCTTTCGAAGGTAATATTACTTATGGATGTCTTTTTCATATACACTTTTTTTTCTGTGTCTAAAATTATACACGTTTGCTCTAAAATCTTTTATTTTTCATTGATAGATTCTCTCTAGTATGGAAGCTAGCAATGATACATCTTTTGATGAGGACGATGAAGAGGACGATGAAGAGGACGATGAAGAGGAAGAGGACGAGGAAGAGGACGAGGAAGAGGACGAGGAAGAGGACGAAGAAGAAGAGGAAGAGGAAGAGGAAGAGGACGAGGACGATGAAGAGGACGAGGACGAGGAAGAGGAAGAGGAAGAGGAAGACAGTGATTAAGTAGTGTTGCTAAAGAATATAACTATTTTTGATAAAAAGAGAAGTTCAGTTTTCTATTAGCAGGGTTTGGAAGGACTTTAGAAATAACAAGAGAAGCTGGAACTTTGTATGGTTTTCTCAGTGTATATCAAAATGTTCTTTTTTATCATAGTTGGGACTTATCTGGTAGCAATCCTTGTTTGGATTATTGTTAGTGGATAGCATTTTAGTTCTTGTTTGGTTCTCGTAATGTCTGTATGTAGTTCTATCTTAGCGAAATAAATAATCCTGTGAGAATGAAACATAGTAGTCTTAAGGTGAAACAGACTAGTGTAGTAAAAGAGGTCGCACTGGCTTGGAATATTAAGTGGGATGGATTGGTTACATCAGATGGGTTAGTACCTTGTGGCATCTTATATTTATGTAATGGGTCCGATAGAGACAGTTTTATCTTATGAAAGTTTTTTCATTTTTCTTAGTGTGTAAATTTCCTGATCCGGTGATTGCTTTGTTTGAGTTTAGACTAGTCTTTGATTTGTTACTATGTGACCCTTGTTGACTGATGGATTTTTTTTGAGTTTGGTTTGATGTAAAGGGTGGTTGTTTGGTTTCTTGGGTAAGACCAGATGGCTTTTAGCTTGTAGCGGACAGTTTGAGTATGCGAGGGTTTCAGTTATAGTGTAATGGGCTTATGTCGCTGATGCAGAGCTGTCTAATACTTTCTGACTTTGGTTGCTGCAGTGACTTATAATATGGGTTAATTCAGGATAATCATCTTCTTTAGTTTTATAGATGATTGTTTTTAACATTGTCTCCTTCAATAGAATCACGTGGAACATTGTCTCGAAGAAGAATCTGAATCAAGGAGATGCAAAAATCTTTGTTACTGCAGATCAAGACCTTAACACAAAAAAACATATAACTTAGAGTCTCACTGTCACCTAAATGTTACAATGAGGAGTGTGATGTTATGTCATTAAAACGGTCTGATTATCATGGTATTCACAATTTTGGAGCCATATTCATTCAAGGTATTAAATTCACGAAAACGTCTCAGTGTTAAACTATCAATAGCTCAACTTATTTACACTAATGAAACATAAAACTTATTTGAGTGGCCATTGCTAATATCACATCTAGTACCATCACCATCATCATCCCCTACAAACCAAAAGTTGATTCAACACATACAAGAGTTATCCAGATCATCAATATTGGTCTGCATATTTCAACACATACCACTGGAATTATATGCTAAAAAATAAAGAAGAAATTGTTTGAACTTCCTACGGGTGTTTCAGAGATTTCAGAAGCAGCAACTCGTACCATTACATGTTGGAGGAAAACTTCCCGGATCGATGTTACAAAACCAAGAATCAAGATATACCGAACTATAAACTTTTATTAATAAACTGAAACTTGTGTTTTACAAACATATATGATCATTATTTGAATGAGTAAATCCTAAACTATATATACATGTTGAATGGGTACTTCGACTAAGGGTCGCAACGTTTACTTTTTGTGAAACGTTGTGTCCATTCTAAAATAACTGCCAATGTTTGACTTTGGTCCTAAAACACAGCGGGTAGGATTATACTAGGCCCAATGGGTCGGGTTTATCCAGGTTTGGCCTAATATTCTCCCCTCTAATCATAAACGCTGTGTCACAAATCTTTTCCTTGAAATCTTGATTCTTCGAGCTTGAGTCTTCTTTGTAATCATATGTTGTAAACTTGGAATGATTATCAACTTCATCTTCTTCAATAGTTACCATAAGTAACGTTGGTTCAAAATCTTCTTGGACTAAATTCGACTGTTCTTGTCTTTGGTATCTTTGAGATCTTTCATCGCAGTGCGAGGCATAGTGTCCATATTTGTTGCAGTTATAGCACTTTATGTTGTTGAAATCTTTTGAGAATCTGTTTTGACTTCCAGAGTGCTTTAATGCTTCTTTGTAGTCTTGCGAGGAATTTTCTTCTTTTCCATGTTGTCCATTATCGTTGCGATTTCGGCTATGTGGTGGAATGTATCTTCCTCTTCTTTGATTATCTTGGTGATGTCTTCGACCATTATCGTTGTGATTTGCAAATAATAGTCTATCTTGATCATTAACATATTTGTTCTTCTTGTGCTTGAGCCTCTCTTCAAATGTCTTTAATCTTCCAATTGCTTCGTCAAATGACATTTTTTCTAAATCCGAGTATTGTTCAATGGCTGCGACTATTTGAAGGAATTTGTCTGGCATAGAATTCAACAGTTTTCGTACTAGAGTTGGTTGATCAAGTGTTGTTCCAAGGCTAGTTATCTTTGAAACCACATTTGTCATTTTCGAGGTGAATGAATCAAGATTGTCTTGATCATTCATTTCCAGTGCTTCGAATTCTGATCTAAGAGTTTGTAATCTTGCCTTTTGTACTTGATCCACACCAATATTTCTGGTCTTCAACGTATCCCATATTCCTTTTGCACTTGTGCAATTTGCCACTTGTAAAACTAGATCTTCTGGTAATGCTTGAAAGAGATATGCCATTGCAGTTTTATCTCTTTTGTCATCTTCTTTTGTTTGATCAGTAGGTTCAATCATTTCCCAAAGGCCATTTGCTTGTAGAATAATTTTTATTCTTATGGACCATGTGGTATAATTTGTTGAACTTAGCAAGGGGCATTGAAAATAGGTTGTACTTCCGGTATTCATTACTTGACTACTTTTATCATTCTTCGAACTGTCTCCCATTATTTCTTAAAACTTTTGAAACTTTTAATCTTTGGTAAATTTACTAAAAACTTTTAAATACTTTAAAACTTAAAACTTATAAACTTATAAACTTCAATATGTAAAACCTTTAAACTTTATATATTTCTTATTTTAAACCTAATAAGTAAAATATTAAAATCTTAAACTTTTAGACTTTCTTATCATAAACCAAATAAGATAAAATCTTAAAAACTTGTTTTTATCATAAACCAAATAAAAACTTAAAACTTGTTTTTATCATAAACCAAATAAAAACTTAAAAACTTGTATTATTTTCTTATCATAAACCAAATAAGAAAAAAAACTGAAAAACCTTATTTTCTTATCGTAAACCAAATAAGAAAAATCCTTAAAAACCTTGTTGCTTATCATAAACCAAATAAGACAACTTAAAACTTTCAATCTTAATAAACCTTAAAACTTAATGATTTCTAATATCTTAAAATTATAAAAACTTAAACTTCTAAAAACTTAAACTTCAAAAAAACTTAAAAACTCTAAAAACTTAAAAATTCTAAAAACTTAAAATACAAAAAAATGAAAAGTAAGTTTTTTTAAACCTGTTGGGCTTTTGGCCCGTAGAATATATACGATCCGCAAGTGGGCTTGGCGTGTTACCCTTTGATATATACGACCTTTACTTTTCTTTATACCCGTCCTTTTATTGTTTGTGTTCAGATAAAACACACACACAAGTACACAACGGTTCTTGACTGTTCCTTTCTTCTTCTTCCTTCTTCGATAACATCGAAGTCTTTATCCAATCTTCTTTATTAATGGTTCTGATCTCCAATGGGTACTGGGCCTTTATCCAATCTTCTTCTATGATTCGTTGTTCTGGTACGAATCCTTCGATTGGTTCGATGTGATTTGGGGATCTTTGCCTCAATTAATTTTGGGGCTTTTGGATAAACGAAAATCACGTGGTGATTTTCAGACTTGGGATTGATTCAGTGGAATCTACAAACAGGTGTGTTTGTTCCCTTTTGATGATCTTTAATTTTTTCTGTCCTTGACTTTGGGTTTCGAATCTGGGTTTCTTGTTCTTCTTCTTTCAAAAATATTGAAAACAGAGAAGAAAAAAAACAATTCTTGCAAAATAATTCGTGGGTAAAAACCCCTCTGTTGCCGGTTTAAAAATCAATCACAAGGATGATTGATCCTTGGTGATAGAGGTAGGAACCCCTTTAACAAACACAGACGAAAATAAATTCGAATGAATTTGTGTTTGGGTGTTTTGCGAAATCTGGAAATCAAATGGATTTTTTATTCGAAACTGGGCAGAAAAATAACCTTGGTATATGATGATTTGCTTGGTGATAACCACGCTCTGATGCCAATTGTTGGAGGAAAACTTCCCGGATCGATGTTACAAAACCAAGAATCAAGATATACCGAACTATAAACTTTTATTAATAAACTGAAACTTGTGTTTTACAAACATATATGATCATTATTTGAATGAGTAAATCCTAAACTATATATACATGTTGAATGGGTACTTCGACTAAGGGTCGCAACGTTTACTTTTTGTGAAACGTTGTGTCCATTCTAAAATAACTGCCAATGTTTGACTTTTGTCCTAAAACACAGCGGGTAGGATTATACTAGGCCCAATGGGTCGGGTTTATCCAGGTTTGGCCTAATATTACAGACAACTCGGTGCTATTTGCTGTAATATCACTTGGCCTATGGTTTAGATGGGATGGCATCTTTTGCTGGTACAATGTATGGATTAAAGCTAAAATCACTGTCTGCTTACGCTAGAGGGTACGTAGAATGGTTTAATGACGTATGTGATCGTTCATCATCTTCTGTTATTGAGTCTTTCACAAGACAATGGTGTAACAGCCCTTCTTTAATTACCAATGAACAAGAATCCGGAACGGACTTTGTAGCTACAAGTGCAAGTCAGTAGCTACAAGCTCTATCGAGGAAATATCCAGCAATAAATGGTCCTTTGAGCATAAAAAGTGTGCGCTGTAAAATGTGAAGCAAAGCATTGTTCATAGATGAATTGTGTCATATTAAACATTACTACATAAAATATAATGTAAAATATTCAGAGGCACGCTTACCAGCTATAATTCTCATCTCTTTCTTTGAATCATCCTGCAGAATAACATTTACCAAGTTTTGATGCATTATAGTATTATAGGGATATGTTAGCCGTATTTAAAGTAATGGTCATATAATATACCGCTGCGAAGCTTGTGAAAAATGCTATTTAATGGTGTTGAGAGTTCTAGTATAATGTTATGTATGAAACGGGAATTTGTCCCGAACACACGAATTAAGAAGGCCTTCCTAATATGTTAGCCTTAGTATAAAAGGCCCTAACCTCCTCATTTGTGTGTGTGTTTTCCATTTTATTATTTTAAAGAGAGAAAGAGCGTTTGTTTCTCTCACTAGGAAAATCACTATCTTTGTTTTTCTTTTCTTTCCTTAATCTAACCTTTCTTTTTTGATTTAATCTTTGTTTAATCTCCATCTCTCTTATCATCTTTGTTATTTCTTCATCATCATCTCATCCACAACATCATCATCTACTCGTACCTTCATCCATATCGTCCTCTACATCACGTCATATAAAGATCAAGGTTTTTTCGTGTTTGTTTGGTTCGTGTGTAAGGTCCTACAAGTGGTATCATTCGCCAAGGATTCGTGGTTAGCGTTTTGGTATTTTTCGTTGGCTTAAAATCTTTAAAAAGGTTGTGGAAAAGTGCCAAAATTCGTGTTTTTCCAAGATCCACCTTTTTAGGATAATTCCGCAATAGTTGGGATATTGCGGAATTGTGTCATTTGGGATATTGCGGAATTGTGTCCTTTGGGATATAAAGCTCATGTAATTTAACTTGTTAATTAAGATGATTACTGATAAAACTTATACATATATTGGGGAGAACATTTGGCTGCAGACGGGAGATCCTAATCATGCATAGGTTAGGAAGTCCTTACTGAAGGACGGGAAATCCGTACCTCGTGTCCAGTAATGGAATAAGAATGAAAGCTGAAGGATCTACTCTGACTTCACGGATACTACATAAATAAGGGCGTGAGTAAGTTGCCTGATTACTGTCTCTTATTACTGTTTATTTCTGTTCTTAATTTATTTTACATGTTCTTGTATTATTTTACTGTCTTGCGTATAATTCTGTAATTCTGGATGTCCTTGTATATTTCTGATAAATCTGACTGTTCTTGTGTATTACTGGTAAGTGTATTTTACTGTATTTCTGATTAATGTATAACCCGCATTCTTGTATTAAAATATCGTTAATAATAACCTGCTAAAATAGAATGTTTCCTAAAATATAAACTTCCTAAAATAGAAAGTTCCCAAAATGGTTTCATGAATCATTAAGAATCATTTAACAAAATATATGTTTTAATTAATAAAACTAGTCAATCATTTCTAATTTAATTTACTAATTAAATTAATAAAATCTCTATACTTGTTAATTTGAAAATAAATTTGTTGTAATATGATTAAAATATTAAATGAATAAACCTTTCTTAATTATTAAACCGTATACCCGAGCCTACCGAGATATCCCTCTCGGTCGCACTAAAACAAAGCAAAAACAATTAAATATTCTCACAGCCGGATTAGCGACAGAATTTTCTGTCGCTAAACCGTCGCTAAACTGTGACTAAAATCTGACTATATAAACAGTGACATAATTTCTGTCGCTAATTCTGGACTTTAATCCACTGTATCCCTGCTGTTTAATATATTCCCACTGTTAATGTATTGTTCCCACTGTTGTGTCTCATATACCCACTGTGCTATGTTTTATTAACCCAAACACCCCTTGTTTGGGTTGTTTCCCACAAACAATGTTTGTTATTTATGGTCACTGTTTTTGAAACCAAAGACCCCTTTATCATGTAACTACCCCCTGTTTGGGGTCTTTGGTTCGAGGCTGGGCAACAGCAACACCACCGAGACCTTATGGTCTCGGTTTTCATGAATCAAACAAAAACCCGACACTTATGATTCGTTTTTCCGTGTTTTATCTTTGATTCTCATTTGTTTTAACATCAATTCGTGTTTAAAGAAGAAGAAGAGAAAAGGGTGATTACCTTTTGTGTTTAGGAATAACGAATAATACACATAAAATCGAATGATCAAAAACCTGAATCCTTGTTCTTGATTTATACCTGGCGGCACCTTTTTTTCCTTCTGTCTTTGCTTGTCTTTGCTTGAAACTGGCGGCACCTCCAAGTTAAAACCCTAAATTGGCTTTGTTTACTGTTGTGACAAAATGAGGTGGGGATAAACCCCCCCCCCCCCTCCGTATTTTTTTTCTTTGCTAATGGGCCGGTTCAGCCCAAGACCCCCTTTCTTTTTTTTAATCGTTGTCGCAGCCCAAAACACATGCATACTTAATTTTTATTTTCGTTTTGTTTAATCTTTACATTCTCGTGTTTTTAGATCGTGATTCGGGGTTTGTAATATTTATTTCCTAAATAAATACCTACGTATAAGTACTTACGTAATATTTTCTGACATTTATTAGTTATTTTCTGAATAATTAATTTTGTTACCTTTAATTAAAGCTGAGACTGCGTATGTTAATATTTGTGGGTTTAAAACATTGCGTACATGTTCTTATATTAATCCTCGTGATATATTCTGACGTGAATTATTTATTTTCTGAATAAATAATAATTTTGTAATACTCGGATTAATACTGTTATTTATTATCTGAACAATTAGTTACGCAACGTTTAAATTAAAGCTGTGACTGTACGTAATTAATGTTCCTGGATTTTTAAAGCGTATTTTTCAACTCTTCTCCTCAAAAAAATAATCCGGCCTCTAATTAGAGACACGATAATGTTGTGGTTTTACAATTCTTCCCCTCTAAAAAGGAAAAATTCGTCCTCGAATTAAAGGTAATAAGTTGATGAAGTTTTAAGAACTGAAAGAACACGTAAGTTGAAAGACATGTAAGCTGAAAGGATAATCTGTCCCTGAATTTAACATAATGCTGCTGAAAGGGTGTAAACGTGACATGACTGAAGAGGACATAGAGCGTCACATGACTGAAAGAAAATGTGGAATGTAACATGACTGAAAGAAAATAACTAAATTATTAAAGGAAAAGGATGAGAAGTCCGGATGGACTCCTCCGTTCCAAGTGGCTTCCCGCTCGAAACGGTTCCTTCAGATATCTTGACATAATAAACATCTTGGTCTTAATGACCCTGTCCAGACAATGCTGGAAAGTTTCTGATTCCATACTTAAGATGGATCTTCTGAATCTGATAGAATGAAAAGGCCATAGCATGTAGGATACATGAAACGATACATACAATTATCCTGAAAAGATAACATTTATATCTATGAGAAAGCTGTTGAAAACATATAGGGACGAACTACGTAAATAATTGTGAACACGCTATGTGAGCAATTGTGAATGTGGTTCGCGATTGTATGAGGAACGCTGCGCATGAAGTATATCATGAATGTGATACGTGAAACATACTGTGAACGTGATACTAGAACATATCATGAACGTATGCTGACTGAGGGAGAATACCAAACGATACGGCCTGAGACGTGAAACGTCTACCTGGATATGGAAAAGCTGTGCTAAATTTGAGTCTGGTTTGTTAAGCTTTCTGTAACTATCTTTAATAACAAGTTGTGAAATGCGTATCGCGAGATGGAACACGAACCTGAACGTGAACAATGTCATGAATGCGGACGTGAACTTAAATCAAGAGATAGCACAAAATATGGACTGAAACAACATCATAATGTGAACGTGAGACATAAATGTGAAGGTAACGTAAACTTGAAAGTGAATGTGAACGTAACGTGATTCGTGAACATGAACATGAGCGTGATTCGTGAACGTGAAATTTTCTATCTAATATGATGGTTGTTGGAATACCATGAAATCTTACGATTTATTGCCAAATTTCCTGCAGATCTGCTACTACGTAATCCTTTCGGATAAAAGAAAACGTGTAGGCTGGGTTAAATGGTTGACAATGACTTAGATAAGATCTAACTTTTCTGAGTTTTGTGGTAGCTGATAACAACCTTCATGGAAACCTTGTCTCATTTCTGTTCAAAATTTCTAATGGTTGTAACCACTCACTAGCATGACGGCGTTCTATCTTGAACCTGCGGTATGTCAGGCATTTAGATATGAACATAGCTGCATCCATGTGTTATACTGCTTCTTTCAAAATTCTGTCTGAGATTTTGGTACATTCTGGTGGAATCTGGATGAATTGTCATGGAAGAATTTTAGTGAGAACTCTCAGTAATTTCTATGGTAGCAGTCAACCGAGTTCTAGAAAATTTTGTACTCTAGTTATAGACGTCAGTCTTGACCATCTGGTGATGGCCTTCACCTTCGCAGGATTGTCTGAAATTTATTTCTGCTGAAATAGGGTGGTTCAGAAATGCCACCTTGTTCAACTAGAATTCACATCTGGGAAGCTGCTTATATAATTTTCTCCTATCGGAGATTTTGTACAACTGTGAGAAGATGATTCTCTTGTACTTCTCTAGAATTTAGCAGATCATAATGTTATCAATGAACATACTGACGATTTTGTCTGAGAAGTCATGAAAAAATTTATTCATAAATTTCATACTATAGCTAGAGCATTAGGGAGCTCAGAAGAATAAATCAAAACTTTTAGGGAGACTATAACATGTGCAACGGCAGTCTGGATAACATCATGTTCTTTCTCTCACCACTAATGGTGACATGGTCGTGAATTGTTCTGGAAAATATTTAAGACATCGTAGCAGATCAAGTAATCTTCTATACGTGGAATGAACATAGATTAAGAATGGTGATATTGTAAAAATTTCGGTGGTCGATACATGATCTCATGATACCGGCCTTTTCTTGATAGACAGAAAAATGATGCACTTCCTGGTGGTGCGCTAGGGCGAATAAGCTTCGTTCTGGTAACTCCTGCAGCAATTGTTGCAACTCTTTTAGCTCAACTGGAGCCCTGCGCTAAGGATTTCTGAAAATAGGTTTTGTCTTTGAGACAAGGTCTATGTCAAACTCCGTCTCATGGTTAGGGAGAGATTTCTGGAACACTTTTGGAATGAAATCAGGAAACTTTGGAATAATCTGCTGATCACGACTTTAAAGAACTTCAGAAGTGAATTTATAACTAGTAGCTAAAAGTCTTCGTAGCTTTAGAATAATAATTTACTTGTTTGTAAGATATTACAATTTATACTGATTTTTTTGGCAGGAATATAATGAACATGTTCAGGAGTTAGTAAGACGGATCTCGTCGTCAACTGAAAGGAAAAACTTGAATAAGTATGGGTGATATTGTAGAGTCTTTTTGGCTGGGAGGTAGGTACTATCTATTTTAAGATAAAGCTGACATATGAATACGTGAAGTAAATGTGGTAGATCTCGCTGAATGTGTTCGTCTATAACCCTACAGAACGAACACTGCATGTCTAATCTGGGCAATACTCCCCTGAAGGTAACTGAATTTTTAATGGTCTGATTTACACGTGGCATAAAGAACGGGTATACTCCTTTGGAGGGTACCTTGAATTTCTAAGGTCTGATTTAGAAGACACACTGGAGTTACGAGTTCTGACTCGTACTTTGACCATATAATTGTATGACATGTACAATGACTGGTGTCCTGACATGTGTCTTACAAAATGATACTTGAGATCTGTGTCTTAACTGATGTTTTGACATGTGTTTTAGTAGGTCGATACGAATAAGGTTGAAAATTTTGGTAACTGCTAGGGTTGGCGGACCGGTTAGACTACTGACCTCTGTATCTCTGGTCATGTTCGTTCCGGAGTTCCAATGGCTACTGACTGGTTAATATAAGCACGGTGGTTGTCATTACCGCTTTGTCTGTCAGTTTCATGACGGTCATTTTTACGACCGTGATTCCTGTAACTATTCTGCTGAGTGGCCGGCTGGGTACCGGTTCCCACTATTCTGAATGAAAGGTTAGCTGAGTGAAGTGTGACATCTAGCTAAGAAAGTAAAAGCATGGAATGGGATGGCAGTGTCTGATGGTTGAAGTTTATTCTTGTCAGAAATTTCAGATTTATAGTTTTTGTCCTTGTTCTGAAGAGTCTTCATAATATAAACAACATTAGCATCTTGAGAAATCTCCAAAGTACCAGCAGCGTCAGAATTCGTGAGGTCGTCGTAGTGTTAGCAACATCAGTATCTTGTAAAATCTTCAATTTACGAGTCGTATTAGCATCTGGTAAAATATCGACGAGTGGAAAATGCTTGAGATAATTGAGGATCGATTAACAATACACATAGAGTACACCTGCAATATTGTACATGAAGTACACTTGGAATACTGTACATGAAGTACATATGAAATTTTGTAGATATGATTGATACTGGTGTCAATCGTCTGACATGATTAAAGGAAAATAAATTGATTTAAACGGTTAGCAAACTGAACTGAAACGAGTAACATGATAGGCTGACAATTCCTGCTTAGACTTAATGCTGATTGTATAAAGGTTCAAGAGTGTGTTTAAACAGAATTTCAAAAAATGGTCAAAATGAAGACTTATTGATGAAGACCAAACATGATTTATCATAAAAACATGATTTTACTGAAATTCTTCCGTATATTAGCATGAAAACATTATCACCCCACTAAAAACATAATTCTCATGAGGAGACATGAAACTTTATCAACATGAAAACGACATCCACGTGAGAGTATAAAACTTGACTGATACAAGGAACATAGAAGGCTAATCAACTGATGTTTAACATCAACTGGTGTGGATGGCTATGGTTCAATCCATAGAATTTACAGGATAAAGTATGTAACTAAGTATGGGCGATTCTGGCTCGATCCATACTTGTCAAAATTTTATGAGAACTGCCATGTATAGAAATTTACAATCTTGGACTAAATATGGTTGGCTGTAGTTACTTGTCAAAATTTTATAAAACGTCATGATATGAGCAAAGGTGAACGCTTTTGGGCCGGTTCACAAAAGAACTATCGTCTGAAAACATGAAATTTGACCTAAGTAACAGTGAACGTCTATGGATGGTTTACTAAGTAATATTCGACTGAAGACATGAATCTGACATAAGTAAGGGTGAACCCCTATGGGTCGGTTCACCAATACAAAACCTGAACGGGCAAGGGTGAGCGCCGATGGGTCGGTTCACCAAAACGAAAATTCGCAGAAAACACATGCGATTAAATATGACCAGTCCTGTACCAACCTTTTACTTAGTTAAAAACTTTAAGAAAACTGACTGATAAATGAAGAAAACTAATTGATAAATGCATGAGAAACATGAAAGATAACAACGCCAAAACCTGAGAAGTTCTTGGTGACTACCCACTAGTCACAGGTCAAGTTTTAGAGCCTACAGGTCGAACCTTACGCTCTGATACCATAATTGTAGCACCCCACTTGGATAAGTGGACCGTTACGTGTACTTATGGCGTGTCATAAAAGCATATAAGATAAATGTCGTAAAACATTAACTGACCATAAAGGAAATACAAGAATCAAACATCGGTAATCCAAACATAAGCTCAAAACATGAAAAGTAAATACTGAAGGAAAGGACTAAACAATGTCCAAATAAGCAAAGTAATGTAAGAAGTTTATAAAGTAAGAAGTCTGGATAACTTCCATCCAAATGCACATGCTCTTAGAATCCTAAGAGCATCCCGGTGTACCTGCCGTTAGAACATGAAAGGAACTACGGCTGAGCATAACGCCCAATGAACGGATGTAAAGCATGATAAGTAATATTGAAGTGAAGCAGATAATAATATACTGAAGCTGTAAGAATGATAAGTAAATTGCAACGGAAATCTGTGTATAATCTAAAAAGTCTGATATATAGATAGTAAAGCTGAACTGTTATCTTTAAATCTGAAAACATGCATTTACTGTATTTTAATTGCCAAGAGCTTATATAGGTCATGTGCTGTAACAACATTTACATGAATACATGGATGGGTGACCTCGTCATGCTGTAGAGGGGTGGCCTCTAAATAATATGTTGGGTGGAGGGATCAAATCCAATGTGAACGATGTAGAGCACACACCACATTCACCTGCTAAGCTGTAACTAATAACCTAGGATGCACCTATACGCCCCGCTGATAATACTGATAAAATGGCCAAGATAAAATAAATGGGGCACTGCGAGAAATCACTCCCCCGCAGAAGAGTCATGAGACCGGTGCCTCAAGTGTCATGGTTACGGTACCTCCGTAACTAGTACATAACTGGTCATGCTTGTATATAAAGCTCATGCAACTTAACTTATTAATTAAGATGATTACTGGTAAAACTTATACATATAATGGGGAAAACATTTGGTTGTAGACGGGAAATCCTAATCATGCATAAGAAAGGAAGTCCTTACAGAAGGACGGGAAATCCGTACCTTGTGTCCAGTAATGGAATAAGAATGAAAGCTGAAGGATCTACTCTGACTTCACGGATACTACATAAATAAGGGCGCGAGTAAGTTGCCTGATTACTGTCTCTTATTACTGTTTATTTCTGTTCTTAATTTATTTTACACGTTCTTGTATTATTTTACTGTCTTACGTATAATTCTGTAATTCTGGTTGTCCTTGTATATTTCTGATAAATCTGACTGTTCTTCTATATTACTGGTAAGTGTATTTTACTGTATTTTTTATTAATGTATAACCCGCATTCTTGTATTAAAATGTCGTTAATAATAACCTGCTAAAATAGAATGTTTCCTAAATTAGAAAGTTCCTGAAATAGAAAGTTCCCAAAATGGTTTCATGAATCATTAAGAATCATTTAACAAAATATACGTTTTAATTAATAAAACTAGTCAATCATTTATAATTTAATTTACTAATTAAATTAGTAAAACCTCTATACTTGTTAATTTGTAAATAAATTTATTTGTAATATGATTAAAATATTAAATGAATAACCCTTGCTTAATTATTAAACCGTATACCGAGCCTACCGAGATATCCCTCTCGGTCTCCCTAAAACAAATTAAAAACAATTAAATATTCTCACACCCGGATTAGCGATAGAATTTTCGGTCGCTAAACCGTAGCTAAACTGTGACTAAAATCTGACTATATAAACAGTGACATAATTTCTGTCGCTAAACTGTCGCTAATTCTGGACTTTAATCTCACTGTATCCCTGATGTATAATATATTCCCATTGTTAATGTATTTTTCCCACTGTTGTGTCTCATATACCCACTGTGCTATGTTTTATTAACCAAAATGCCCCGTGTCACACCCCACCATGGCGGAATATGGGGCGCGACGTATGGATATCATCACAACATGGCGTATCTATAAAGATAACTAGGTGAAATAAGAAATGTCATAAATGGCGACACAAATGTCATGACAATATCTCAACATGCAGAAGTCTAGGTAAATAGGTAACAGTACTACCATTTACCCGAGACAAACAAATAACACAAACATATCAAACATATAGGTGCCAACATGCATCACTTATCCAAAAAAACATAAAGGTAAACTAAGAAGGAAACGGGGATATCCTTCTATATGCATTCCTACGCTCTCCAAATCCTAGCCACATAAGTTCTCACGCTTAACCACGTTATCACCTGAAAGAGACACTAAAACACGTCAACATAAAGTTGGTGAGAGTCATAGGTTTAGACTCTAACGCTAAATCAATTATAAGCTGTGAATAACAACCATCAACACAATAACATATGGACAATGTGTTACAATTATGTATTAACAACTAACATTCAAGATCAATCATACCAAACCAAAATCCAAGGCCCTCAGCCTTACCAAACACCATGGTACCATAGATGATCACACTATGTACCTATCCCAAGGCCACTACCTTGTCATTATCCATTGGTCCCATAGACGATCACGCTATGTACCTATCTCAAGGCCCCTACCTTGTCAAACCACAATAACTGAGACGGCACGTGTCCCCCGATCCAAATCATACACAATCAAGAGTCACATAGCAGTTAATCACATAAGTGCACACACAAGTCCATCACAAAACCATAAAAACATTCACATCATCAATTTATAAATAACTCAACATAGTGTCTCTTCCATCCCATCTGGAAGTCAAAATCAATAGGAAACATGGGACTATGAAACTCACCTGATAGCTTCTTCACAAGTCCTCGCACTAGCAACGAGCTAACAAACCAAAAACACACAATCAATACCCGAACCAATCACCAAGATGGCTCATCAACCTATGATGGACATCTAGCCTATTCCCATATAATTACCTCATTTTTAAGTTCTAATCACCCCATTACCATTCCTTAACAAGTCCCTAACTTGGTTAAGTTTAATAGCTATCCCGTTCATAATTTTACACAAAACAGTCCCAGTTTTAGGTCTCAAAACTTTAAGTCAAACGTCCACTTAAATATACCCATGGTTTCTGTAAAAGGAATATTTACACTTTTATACATGTTAGTTAAAACCTCCCACTAGCCCTAACCTTAAAGCTACTGTTAAGGCCCCGATATATGTGTATATATTGCTACGTATCCAGAATTTACTGATTTTAAACGTATGAAAAGTTCATTACCATTAGAGGGTCTTACCCTAAACCACAATCTTAGCCCAAGTGCAGATACTCACTAAAATATATAAACCATCTCTCATGTTCGTGAGAAGATCCCAATGCAACCCTAAGTACCCCAAACAACCCAAAACTTAAAAAGAAAACAGGCTGAATTCAAAACTGTTTTGACCTCCGACTGTTGTAACCTGTTTTTGTCCCACTTCCCGACCTCCAATTTAGTTCTAGTTTCATGCATTGGAAATCC
The DNA here is from genome assembly GCA_025667525.1 of Glebionis coronaria. Taxonomy (NCBI): domain Eukaryota; kingdom Viridiplantae; phylum Streptophyta; class Magnoliopsida; order Asterales; family Asteraceae; genus Glebionis; species Glebionis coronaria. The sequence goes on from CM046878.1 coordinate 544,070,159, forward strand.
ACTTTAAATACCTTTTCAGGGCTAGTTTGATCGCATCTTGAATGTTCTTAGAACTCCAGATATGATCAAAACAATTGACTCAAAATTCTGCCCAGTTTTTAAAAAACGGGTTTAACAAAATCAACCTCATTAATTAACCCTAATCCCTCTAATTACAAGCCCTAATTTATTTAATCATTAAAATATGATTAATATACTGTTTTTAATTAAACCCTAATCTAATCCATCATATGATCATAGAAACATTAAAAACATTTAATATGAAAAGGGTTAAGAAGGTTTTACCTTTGAATTAATAGAAGATGAAGAAAACCTAATTTTTGAAGAACCCTAATTGGCCACCATTGATGAATTTCGGCTAGAAGATGTTATGGAGGTTAAAAACCTGATTATTATGGTTATGAGTTGGGTTTGGTTAAGTCCTAAAGGCCCCCTAATCCCATTACAAGTCCATTGGGCCTGTTTTGGGTTTTTCCCTTCTTTCTTTCTTCTTTGGTGCGTCTAAACCGACCCAAACACCCCTAAATTCGTTTTTTTTTATTATTTAATATTATGTTATTAATATTACTTTAATTTTCCTTAATTTATTTCAACTCCTAAAGCTTCCAAAACCACAAAACCGTAAAACTAGTCAAATTTACGCGTTTTACCGTAAAAGACGTAAAATATACACTTTTAAAAAAAATCTCAAATTTTGAAATAAACTTTATAACTAAGTCCTAAATGACTTAAAACCATCCCGAAAAATATTCATATGACTAATTACCTCATCCGCGACCTCTAAATGCTAAAACGTGAATCGTAAAAATACGATTTTCTATAATACATATACGTATACTTAGAACCACCAAATAACACCATCTCACTTCATAGTCACTACCATGTGAACTCATGAACATGAAATCATCACACATCGTTTCATTCACAAGGTACCCCGTACCGGAAACGATATCCAAACCACAATTTATACACACCAATAAGCACATAAACACGTAAAGACACGCAACTAGCACAAAATAAAACTAAGTGACGAACCTCAAAACCAGGGTCACTCCCTCCTAATAGAAATCTCGTCCCGAGATTTACTCCTTAGGATCAAACACACAGACAACAAATCACACGAGGATACTTGTTCTAAAAGAACTCCTCTCATTTCCACGTGAACTTAAGTTCAAGTTTCAAAATACCATATATACAAACAAAAAACAATTAAACTCATTGCCAAACTCTTGACCTCACAGTCAATAAATCTCCTAGATGACTCTTTGATAAAACAAAAACTCTCATTAACACAAGTCCCGAATAACCGTACATGCAAAATGCATTCTCAAATAACCTTTACCAATCTCAATACATGAAATGTATCATGTATACAACTCATTTCCCCCAGGAAATTCTATGCTCCTAAGCTAATGGTCCGATCTTTCTAAAGATCATAAATGGACCTACAAAACTCTACATCAACTCTTCCATTTTACCAAAACATACCACCCGTTACTATGGGTGAAACTCCCTACATAACTTTGTCACTAACTCTAGTGGTTTCCTCCTTTTCTACTTAGCATCCCTTGTTGCTCTCATCCTTTCCATAACCATCATTACCACATTAGTAGCCTCTTTTACCAATTCTAGTCCACAATAGGGGCAACTCACCCTATCCTTTCATATAGTGCCTCAAATGGCATTTATCGACTTCTAGTATGATAACTATCATTATATGAAAACTCAGCCATCGCTAACGAGTTTCCTAACTACCTCTAAATCAATCAGTATAGGTCAGTGCCATTTCCTTTTCCACACTACGACAGTATTATCCTGCTTGTGCTTTATTCTAATCATTAAGCTCTACCAAAGTTTTACCTTCGGTTCCTATCTCGACCTATTTCATTCATGCTTCGCTTCTATACACACTTCCTTCTTCTTCTTCAACTCCTACCATACATCACGATGTGATGCTTCCCATCGTTTCTTCCCTTGCCATAATCCTTCATAAGGCATTCCATACATATTAGGCTAACTTTTACGCAAAATCCTCTATTCCATCACATCCGTACGTAATCCTTCCAACTTCTCAACTACGTGACTTTTCATTCCTCTTGAAATATGAGATGAATTAGTTAGTCTATCGTCTATCACCCAACTCTCGTCGTACTTATTCCTCCACCACATTATGTATCCCTTTCACCAACTTCGTCCTTACATCGCCCTTTCTAAGCTACTCCTATCTATGTAGGAAGTATATTCTACGTCCCTTTTCTCCATATGATTATCCAAGCCACGCAACTTACAGGTTGACTCGTTCTCCGCTTTAGACAACTCAACTCGTGCAACCTACACCCTTCATCCAAACCACCCTAATACGTCATCCATATTGTTCCAGTTCGTCTCTACTTCACTTTATTCTTCTTATTCCATGTCTCATCAACCATACTTGCCTTTCCCAGATGGTACTTGGCCTTGCAATTTTCTTTCATCACTTAACTCAACCCATCACCTTTGCCAAAAGTTCAATCAAGATGAATGAATATGTGTTGGAGACGTTCATGATCTGTATAGATCATTCTCCACGTCTCGTACACCAAATGCCTCTAGCATTCTAGGTAGATATAACAATCCAGCCCCACTAACTAAGTCCATCTAGTTCTTCCAAATCTTCAGTTCCTGCAACATATAAGCGATCGCCTTTCTTTGTCGTCCTCGTACGCGTCCAAATCCTTGCTCTACGTATCGTCATGCTTCGCGAATTCATCCGGTCCTTCCGATAATGCCAAGATCGGCTCATTATCCAATCCACCTCTTCAGCCTCCAAAACGCTTCCTCATCCTTCTTCACTTCGCCCCTTGCTGGTTCCATGATACGCCATCATCTCTAACTACTCATCATGGTAAACTTAATACTAAAAACTCACACTCGAAAATCTCACGTATAACTCCACTCCAAAACCAACATATAATTCGCCTCACTCTCCTTCTCAGATTTGAGTAGTTCAAGATGTCGTCGACGCTCCCGATGACAACTCGTTTATACACGTTCATGCACACTTGGTTCATTGACACCATGAAAACCGCTAGTGCTTTGGTGAAGCCAAATACATAACCAAAAACCCAAAGCGTTCATACAACATCCTTAGTAGTTTCAACTATGTCCTCCTTGCACCCTCTCTTAGCGGCAATACGAATAAATTCCTACCTCGTTCTACTTGCAAAATTCTACACGCATCTTAAAAGACCGGTACTTCCTCTCATGAGACCACTCAACCTCTTTCCACATCCAATCTACTACTAAGCAACTCAACTTTTATCCGGCGTTCCTTGCAATCTCTAACAGCTCTTGTTTTTAAATCACTCCATCAACGATTTGCCTTAGAAGGGCACTAACTACAACTCCTCTCACTTCTCCTACTTGCTCTATTTATGGTTCTACCTCACAGTAATAGGCAAACCTACTAAATTTCAGGAAATTTTCGGAAAACTTACATGCCCTACGAACAATCATAAATACCTTTGAGGTATTACTTCCCCTTCCAACACTCTCTATGGCGCGTCACTTGTGCTAATATCCCACAAATTTCTATTCATCTCCTTGGTACTCCTAAGAGACCTCATGACCACACTAGTTCGTCTACGAACTTCTTTCCTCCCCACTAAGGATATTCCGACCATTCTCTCATGGTCACCTACTTAAGCGTGTAGGCGCGACCAAGTCTTTCATACGACTACCTCAACGCTCCCGAACAATACGAAACCAAAACTACATCCTGAATCCATCATATACGATCAACGAATCAAACCAACGGATAACTAACGACATTTCACGTGCACCAATTAAAACAAGTCAAAAACCACGAGACTCAAAAGAAAACTCAAACCCAGAACATGTATCAATTCAAAATGACCCATGACAACGAAAAATAATCCAAGAAACACCCAATGGCAACCAAAACATATTACGCCCCGCAACATATTATTTAAACCGTGCAAAAGACCGACCTTTCCAAAAGAATATACTCTTATTTATTATTATTATTATTATTATTATTTACCTCCCCACATCTATGTGACTCAAACCATCTACAAACAACCTTCTAGGCGATCTCAAAACTCAACCTAAGGACTAGGTATCCCGTGCACCCAAATAAAAATAAACTACTATTCAAAACTCAACCTTGAACCCGACACTTGTACAACAATTTCGACCAGTCCACTGACCTCCCATGACTATACTTTCTGAATATTTGAAAAGTACGTTCCGAGTACATAATTTTTGGCTTTTGAATCACTCAAAAAGCTCTAAAAACGAGCAAGTTATGACCGAAACAATTTTATATTAATGAAAGATAAAATTGTATGTGAAATCTTCATAAACTCAATTTAACCTTGAATTAATAATTATAAATGATGTGAATCGGTTAAACCCAATTATATAAACTATGTAAGTAGAAAGAAATTTTACTTCGCTTTATTTTAAAGAAAGTCTTTTAGAACTTGAAATAAATAAGTGTTGACTAAAAAGAAATCTTATGTTACATCTTGTTTCAAACACGACCCCAACACCTTACCCTTATTTTACCGAATACGACCAACTATCTAACCCTATACTAGATTTCCAAGTCCCCTTTTTCCATATACCAACCAAAAGAAATGTAAGACTCAACACAAAAGATTTCATTATCTCAAAAGAAATCCCAGGTTATTTCAATAGACTTAAAACCAAGAACACCGTTTTAAAACGTACACGTTAAATACGAAACTCAAAGAATACGCTACAAGACACAGTTCAAAAGATTCAAAACGTCGTTGAAACTCCACTAAACTCCAGCACCATAAAACACGAACAAACACAAGGTACGTTCAAGTTATAATAACTAGTGAACGACCATATACCATAACTTAACACATACTAGTATATATACATCCGCATATGTATACCTATTGAATCCCCCAAACATACTCGTTATCATACACGTAAGTCAATCAATCGCTTTATACGCTCGTTTTTCCATACGAGTAATCACCATCTCACCGTGCCACAACAAGGCATAAAGCCCACCTCCAAAACCAAACCATATCGTGTGACCCCAAAATCACACAACATAACTATAACCCAAAACATATAACACAAAAAGAACAATAGCCATATCGTAGGTAGCCATTACATAAACTCATATATAATACGTATACCCAAATTCTACATCTCATCATATACAAGCATGTACTAACCCTCTTTCATGCAACCATACTTGGGAACCCATTGAAGTTGTGGTACTTGTATAACTATGTTGGCCACCATACTTATACAATTACCCTTTCCCTAATGCACTCCCTCCTATGATGACACTTATAAGAATCAATACAACATATAACACATAAATCCATCTACTCACATAAGCTCATAACCACATAACCAATAAGATCCAAAACTCCATCTATAAAAATAACATAATAAAACTCTTGGAATACAGAAATCCATAGTCTAGCTAAAACAGCCTAGACTAAATCCAAAACGAAAACATAATCAGTTATAAGTCATGTCGCCCATAAGAGTGGAAACGACTTAAAATCCTTCCTACCCATGTACTCCTAGTAACTCGAACCACCACACGATTCTTAAGGAACATGACTTAAACATCAAAAGAAAAAATACTATACCTCAGGTACATAAAATAACCCAACAAAAGATAGAACTACCATGTACCAAATTATGTACTATAATGTACAATTTAAGTAAAATACGACAATGACTAGTGTGGACGATTATGGTTCAACCCGCACTAGTCACAACCCAAAAAGAAAATAACATGTGGCTAAGTATGAACTTACTATGGTTCAATTCATACTAGTCAAAACATCACAATAAATAACATTCAAACACATCAATTATAATAAAATGCACACATACTCCTATGACGCCTATATGCAGGGACCCTTAAGCTATAGACTAGGCTACGCGACTAGGCAACCTAATTCTCTATAACCATTGTCTCTGATACCATTCTGTCACACCCCACCATGGCGGAATATGGGGCGCGACGTATGGATATCATCACAACATGGCGTATCTATAGAGATAACTAAATGAAATAAGAAATGCCATAAATGGCGACACAAATGTCATGACAATATCTCAACATGTAGGAGTCTAGGTAAATAGGTAACAGTACTACCATTTACCCGAGCAAAAACAAATAACACAAAAATATCAAACATATAGGTGCCAACATGCATCACTTATAAAAAAAACATAAAGGTAAACTAAGAAGGAAACGGGGATATCCTTCTATATGCATTCCTACGCTCTCCAAATCCTAGCCACATAAGTTCTCACGCTTAACCACGTTATCACCTGAAAGAGACACTAAAACACGTCAACATAAAGTTGGTGAGAGTCATAGGTTTAGACTCTAACGCTAAATCAGTTATAAGCTGTGAATAACAACCATCAACACAATAACATATGGACAATGTGTTATAATTATGTATTAACAACTAACATTCAAGATCAATCATACCAAACCAAAATCCAAGGCCCTCAGCCTTACCAAACACCATGGTACCATAGATGATCACACTATGTACCTATCCCAAGGCCACTACCTTGTCATTATCCATTGGTCCCATAGACGATCACGCTATGTACCTATCCCAAGGCCCCTACCTTGTCAAACCACAATAACTGAGACGGCACGTGTCCCCCGATCCAAATCATACACAATCAAGAGTCACATAGCAGTTAATCACATAAGTGCACACACAAGTCCATCACAAAACCATAAAAACATTTACATCATCAATTTAAAAATAACTCAACACAGTGTCTCTTCCATCCCATCTGGAAGTCAAAATCAATAGGAAACATGGGACTATGAAACTCACCTGATAGCTTCTTCACAAGTCCTCGCACTAGCAACGAGCTAACAAACCAAAAACACACAATCAATACCCGAACTAATCACCAAGATGGCTCATCAACCTATGATGGACATCTAGCCTATTCCCATATAATTACCTCATTGTTAAGTTCTAATCACCCCATTACCCTTCCTTAACAAGTCCCTAACTTGGTTAAGTTTAATAGCTATCCCGTTCATAATTTTACACAAAACAGTCCCAGTTTTAAGTCTCAAAACTTTAAGTCAAACGTCCACTTAAATATACCCATGGTTTCTGTAAAAAAGAAATATTCACACTTTTATACATCTTAGTTAAAACCTCCCACTAGCCCTAACCTTAAAGCTACTGTTAAGGCCCCGATATATGTGTATATATTCCTACCTATCCAGAATTCACTGATTTTAAACGTATGAAAAGTTCATTACCATTAGAGGGTCTTACCCTAAACCACAATCTTAGCCTAAGTGCAGATACTCACTACAATATATAAACCATCTCTCATGTTCGTGAGAAGATCCCAATGCAACCCTAAGTACCCCAAACAACCCAAAACTTAAAAAGAAAACAGGCTGAATTCAAAACTGTTTTGACCTCCGACTGTTGTCACCTGTTTTTAACCCACTTCCCGACCTCCAATTTAGTTCTAGTTTCTTGCATTGGAAAACCACTTCAAACACTTTTTCAGGGCTAGTTTGATCGCATCTTGAATGTTCCTATAACTCCAGATATGATCAAAACAATTGACTCAAAATTCTGCCTAGTTTTTAAAAAACGGGTTTAACAAAATCAACCTCATTAATTAACCCTAATCCCTCTAATTATAAGCCCTAATTTATTTAATCATTAAAATATGATTAATATACTGTTTTTAATTAAACCCTAATCTAATCCATCATATGATCATAGAAAAATAAAAAACATTTAATATGAAAAGGGTTAAGAAGGTTTTACCTTTGAATTAATAGAAGATGAAGAAAACCTAATTTTTGAAGAACCCTAATTGGCCACCATTGATAAATTACGGCTAGAAGATGTTATGGAGGTTAAAAACCTGATTATTATGGTTATGAGTTGGGTTTGGTTAAGTCCTTAAGGACCCCTAATCACATTACAAGTCCATTGGGCCTGTTTTGGGCTTTTCCCTTCTTTCTTTCTTCTTTGGTGCGTCTAAACCGACCCAAACACCCCTAAATTCGTTTTTTTATTATTTAATATTATGTTATTAATATTACTTTAATTTTCCTTAATTTATTTCAACTCCTAAAGCTTCCAAAACCACAAAACCGTAAAACTAGTCAAATTTACGCGTTTTACCGTAAAAGACGTAAAATATACACTTTTAAAAAAAATCTCAAATTTTGAAATAAACTTTATAACTAAGTCCTAAATGACTTAAAACCATCCCGAAAAATATTCATATGACTAATTACCTCATCCGCGACCTCTAAATGCTAAACCGTAAATCGTAAAAATACGATTTTCTATAATACATATACGTATACTTAGAACCACCAAATAACACCATCTCACTTCATAGTCACTACCATGTGAACTCATGAACATGAAATCATCACACATCGTTTCATTCACAAGGTACCCCGTACCGGAGACGATATCCAAACCACAATCTATACACACCAATAAGCACATAAACACGTAAAGACACGCAACTAGCACAAAATAAAACTAAGTGACGAACCTCAAAACCAGGGTTGTCACATCCCGTGTTTGGGTTGTTTCCCACTGTTTCTTATTTATGGTCACTGTTTTAGAAACCAAACACCCCTTTATCATGCGACTACCCCCTGTTTGGGGTCTTTGGTTCGAGGCTGGGCAACAGCAACACCACCGAGACCTTATGATCTCGGTTTTCATGAATCAAACAAAAATCCGACACCTATGATTCGATTTTTCCATGTTTTATCTTTGATTCTCATTTGTTTTAACATCAATTCGTGATTTAATGAAGAAGAGAAAAGGGTGATTACCTTTTGTGTTTAGGAAGAACGAATAATACACATAAAATCGAATGATCAAAAACCCGAATCCTTGTTCTTGATTTATACGTGGCGGAACCTTTTTTTTCTTTTTCTTCTGTCTTTTTTTGAAACTGGCGGATCCTCTGAGTTAAAACCCTAAATTGGCTTTGTTTATTGATATGACAAAATGAGGTGGGGATAACCCCCCCCCCCCCCCCCCCCATCTTTTTTTTCTTTGCTAATGGGCCGGTTCAGCCCAAGACCCCCCTTTCTTTTCTTTAATTGTTGCCGCAGCCCAAAACACATGCATATTTAATTTTTATTTTTGTTTTGTTTAATCTTTACATGCTCGTGTTTTTAGTTTGTGATTCGGGGTTTGTAATATTTATTTCCTGAATAAATACCTACGTATAAGTACTTACGTAATATTTTCTGACATTTATGAATTATTTTTTGAATAATTAATTTTGTTACCTTTAATTAAAGCTGAGACTGCGTATGTTAATATTTGTGGGTTTAAAACATTGCGTACGTGTTCGTATATTAATCCTCGTGATATATTCTGACGTGAATTATTTATGGCCAGAATAAATAATAACTTCGTAATACTCGGATTAATATTGTTATTTATTATCTGAATAATTAGTTACGCAACGTTTAAACTAAAGCTATGACTGTACGTGATTTTTAAAACGGTTTTTACATCTTTCACTTCACGGATTATGTTCCTGTCAATAGGATGCTTTGCATTAGCAGGAGCGGATGATGTGTTAGAGCCGCTGCAATTTATATAAAACATGTCATGAATAGAAACTTTGCATTGGCATAATCAAATAAATAAGGTTCAAACCGTTAAACGAATAAATTACCTTATTGCATTTGCTCTATTTTCTAACTTGTTTTTAGTATCATAAATATACAGTTGTGAAAACTTTAGCAAATCACCAGCCTCAGGAAGTAAGCTCCCAATTTTATGGTAAGTTTGTCTGTGCAAGCGAAAAACATAAGGTCCCCGTCTGTTCCTATTAATTGAATCGTCAACCTCCCCCCCTATGGAAGAAAACATAAACATACTGTTGTATGATTTGATGTTTGTTTTATAATTTTGACTCTTTGCTTCGTTGTTATTAAACAAATCAGACAACTCTTTTGGAGCAGGCGACGGTTGTTTAATAAAAACTTTCCCATTTTACAACATATACTATAATGTTTGTTGTTTGGATTATAGTTCCATGTTTTTGGTTCTTTCTCCCATACCAACGTGTGACATTCTGTGCACTCATATGTAGGGTCGCCAGGGTCGTAGTATTCTGGCCATTAAACAACATATTAGCACAAACGTGGATGGCAAGTATTACTATGTCGCTCTTATGGAGTAATGTTATGTTAATACCTTTAGATATTCCAACATATTTGTCATAGACTTTTATGACATTTCCATCATCGCCACCAAGATTAAATCGTACTAGAGTTCGAGATATGCCCGACGTTCGCTTATTTTTTGGGCGCCCTTGATGATTCACCGACTTCGTAAGTTGAGTTATTTGTTGATTGAGAATTGATGTTTTTTGTAACACCAGAATTAGAGTTTGTTCTAACTGTTTGCTTAATACGACTAGAGACAGGCGTTTGAAAATTAACTAAAAATCATTTCAATGTTAAAATGAATCACTTACTTAATAGTAAATACTAATCGAATAAACAGATACTAACGATGAAATGTATGAAGTTATTATCGTTAGTAACATCACTCAATGGGGATTGTCGGACACATATTGATGAACCTGCGGAGACTTGGTTACCACATGATACTAAACTGTTTGTGGAGCTTATAAAACGATTAAAATTGGTATGTATTGGTAAGTACTGGACTCGGTGAGACTGCAAAGAAGAAAATAGTTGAAGCCATAACTATGTTGTATGCATTTTACAAATATTATAAAGGTATGACTGTATATCAGTGATTACCGGTTGAGTTTACACCAGTTGAATCCGCGGTAATATTATACGGTGAAGGAGGTGTTGTAACCTTCGTTATTTTTCTTAGTCTGCCTCGACCAATAATTGGTTTTTGTAAAGATACTGAAACAAATATTCAATAAGCTTATAAATGCATTTTACTTGTAAGGATATTTCAAATAAGTTTAGGTTAATCAAATGTATAAAGTTATTACCGTTAGTAACATCACTCAACGGATATTGTCGGACACGTGTTGATGAACATGTTAAGACTTGGCTACCACGTGATACGGAATTGTTTGTGGAGCTTATAAAACGATTAGAATTGGTGTTTGTGTTGTTAAGTATTGGACTTGGTGAGACTGTAAAGAAAATAATTGAAGCCATAACTATGTTGTATACATTTTACAATTAAAATTAATGTATGGGTATATATCAACGATGACCAGTTGAGTTTCCACCAACTGGATTACTAATAATAGCATACGGCGAAGGAGGCGTAGTAACCTTTTTGTTTTCCTTGGTCTACCTCGACCAACCACTGGTGTTTGCAAAGACACTGAAACAAATATTAAAGAAGCTTATAAATGCAATATTACTTGTAATGATGTTGAAATTAGTTTAAGTCATTTGTCTAGAATAAACAACCTTTTGAAGGATCATGCATAGCCGATCTTCTGTTACGTGTTGATGCAGCTGTATTCACCTGAACAGCGTTTGATTGCAATGTTTCTGGTGCGTTAACAACACGATTAACATTGTTTTGCGTGTTGATAAGTAATGTAGTTGATGATAAGCCTGAAAACAATAGTTATGTATATAGACGAATACTATGGAGCGTAAACATGTAACATCAGAAATATGGTTATGCATCCTTTTTACCTAATGAGGTTCTAGACGTTGAGGTCATCATGTTAGGAAAAGAGTTATAAAATGTTGTTATTTTTTTTGTTGTCGTGGTGTAACTAACATATAACATGGTCATATACTCAAAACATATTGAACTTATGACGAAGTATACAATACAAAGGAAAAGAAAGGGCGTTTTGTGAGGAAAATCTGGTGAAAGATCATTTAAAGTTGTTTGTATTTTACGTGTTGCAGTGACAAGAGTTTGATGAACACCACATGTGGTGAACACATTCACAGAATCTAAAAACAAACATAAAGTAGTTACCAATAAAACAGTAGTGCTTTATTAGAACTGAGATATTTATATACACGTATGTGTTACTAACCAAGTGAATTATGCAATATTGTATTTCCAATATTGCCAAACGACCCGGATGGTGTGGCAACGTTTGTTTATTTATCTTGAACATACGCAACACGCTTTGTTCTTTTCTTCACATTTCTAATACCCGTTTTTTTGCCATTATTGGTAGATTGATGAATAAATCCTAACATAATACAACATAATTTAGCATGAACCAACCAACATAAATACTATAGTAATGCCAACTAAAAAGAACAGGTAGTAACCTAAGTAAAGAACAAACTTGATTGTTATTGATTAGTTTGAAGTAATGTTTGTCTAAGCCGTACATGGTCATTCTGAAATAATTGTGATAGTCTTGGCATCAAGGTTCTATTTTGTGTGAAATCTTTCACATGATACAACAAAAGAGTAGTTATGCTTACTTTACCAACGCCATTGTGCTAATACAATCAAATTTGACTGTTTTGCAAAATACTTACAATTACTAAAGTTAGAAAGCGGTTGGCTTATATTAGTTGCTTGTTGGGACATTGTTGGATGCGTTTAAGAACCTATTTAGAATACGGATAATATGTTTATTCTACCAAATTTACATGTACGGAAACACAAACGCTAATATACTATAAAGAGCGTTAAGTAACTTGTTTGTGATACGAATGTTGTTGACCCTGTTTGCCTAAACAGAACATTGCCCAATAATGGTGATATTTGAGTTCCAAATATGTTCCTATTTAGTGGTAAACCTGTTACTTCATTAAAATGCTACATGTTTTTATATCATGCTTTGGTTAAATAAACCTTATTCATTTATTAACAGAACTAATCGCTGACTACTTTACACATCTAAAGGTTAACTTCCAGTTACTAGTGTTTGATAGAGGCAGTATTGTTTGTTGCGCCACGCCACTTTGCATAGATGAACCTATTAGGGTTCACCAAATAACTAGAATGCACATTATCGCATACATCGTAGACAACTGTCTAACTTTAATGAATCATTTAGGCATAACAATATTTGAAGACAATTTTAAAGATCCGTCGTTAACCTTTAATATTGGTTTGTCCTGTGAAAGCTGTGTTACAAATGGCTTTGGGAGACCTCCATCAAGTGGATCATCTGATAACATAAGATTAAACAAATCAGTAGAACCATACAACTGCTAAAAATATATCAATAATTTATGTGAACAGAAATATACAATTGAGTATCTCAGTAAGTGATACTCTTCTTTTTGAAGCCAATGTACTTTTTCTGATTGAGGAACTATTTGATTTGAAGTTTGAGGGGTCACGTTGACATTGAAATAATAATTTTTATTTGAATGCTGTGTGTTGTGATTGCGAACAACTTTTTTTATGATTTCTTGAATCGATTTGATTGTTATCGTCCATACTAAATGGATTTGTATGAATAAGGTTGGTGTACGGAATTATGGAACTTGTTTTGAACATTTATTTGTGTATTTAACAGAACACAATTACTGCTTAATAACAATCTATTTATAATTATACATTTTAAGATGCATGATTTTAGGGATTTTGAATAATTACTCATAAATGAGATGATTTATTTGAAGAAGCCACATTAATGGTGATTATTTAAAATGTTTTAACTAATATGGTCACATTTAATAATACAAATCTTTGGTTTTAATTAAAGAGATTGCATTGAAAATTCTTAAAAAACAAAATTATTACTGAGAAACATAATGGAAACATGTAAATTTGATGATGATCTTTGTTTCATGTATGTTTAATCATCACGAAAAAAATTGATGTCGACATAGTGGTCATCGTTTAACTCAAGCCCCATTGCACGAATTTCATAAATCATTGCATTGACCTTAGGAAACCTCTTAGTAACACATTTCAGGACCTCTTGGCTATCATCATGATCGCCAACATAAACTTTTAGCCAGTTAAGCATTACAGAGTCATCCAAATCAACTGTAACTAAAGAAAATTATATTCAACATCCATACTGGTAATACAAAAGTATAATTAAATTATTTTTTAAGATTAACTATACCATTGCTGGAGGATTCACCTTTCTCAAAGACAAATGAAAGGAATGTAATCGCATCATCACCTTTTTCCTTAATTTTATGTGTGTGTTCATGAGAAGCACCAACTTTTTTGATTTCATGGACCTCTCCCTTGACATCCTCTTCTTCTTGCTAATTTTCTTTTTTGGATTCGATGGTTAATATTTTTTGGACGAATCTTGAATGGTTTTAGGATTTACATTAGCCATGGTTATGATTTGTGATTCGATGGTGACTGAATTTTATAATGAATATTTAATGTGTTTTTGGCTTTCATGAAGGCATACGGTTTTTTTGGTGTTTGATAGACATAACAATTATATGACTTTATGTAACAGTTTTTACTCCAAAAATATTTACACTTAGCTTCATGCATTTCATTCAAATGATACGATTATAATCAATATGGAAGTAAATTAATATTACAAAACATATACTAACACAATTAATAAAAGATACATAAAAACAAATGTGTATTTATAACTTTAAAAAAAGACATAAAAAAACAAAAAAAGAGAAAAAAATACTTATTATTTTGGAAACGTAGTAAACCTGTTTTTTTGGGTCAATTATCGTCATCTTCATCATCCATGCCATCATTATTTGGATCATACTCATCGTCACTTCCATCATTAGTTGCACCTTTGTCATCTTCATCAGTCGAGTCATCATTATTTGGATCACATTCATCATCAGTGTCATCCTTGGTTATACCTTCGTCATCAATAAAATCGGCATCATCCGTAGTTTGCTCTGGAGATTTTTTAGTAACGGCGTTTGAAATTTCTAAGTCAATACAATCTTCCTCATCAGTTGTTTCGTCAGGGGCATGTCATGTTCATAACGGTGTCACTATTAGAAATTTCCTCATCAGTTTCTTCATCAATAAGGTAGAAAGGTATTGATTTAGAGGTTGAAGTCCTTGCTTTTTTTGTTGCACGGGTAAATGAAAGCGGTTCCTCCTCATTTTCGTCCTAACGATAGATCGTGAAAAATAAAAGTCAAAAAATAAAATATTTATGCATATATAAAATTGCAAGCTATTAGTTGTTACGTTTTTGTCATTCTTTTCATTTTCAACGTTTTCATTGACTTTCTCATCAAGTGGAACTTCTTCATCGTCAGAATCGCCAAGTTGAATAACTTCCTCAACAACACCGGTTCGATCAACGGTATTGTTACTGATATCCTTGAAGAGCTACAGAATATAAAAAAACAAATGTTCAATTGCACATCTAACAGTATATACTATGCATAAATATTTAGTATAAATGATATGTTACGGGTGATTTTAACACTAACGTCATCACTGATATCCTTGAAGGGCTGCAAAATATAAAAACAAATGTTTAATTGGACATCTAACATAATATATTATGTATAAAAACTTAGTTTAAATGATATGTTATGGATGATTTTAACACTAACATCATCATCATCAGATAGATCAATAACAACTTTGTTGACGGTGTTTGACAAATTATTTTCTTCAGGATCCTTCATTTCCACAAGAAAATAATAAGCTAAAAGAAATTTAATAAAATAAACATAAATACTAAAATACTAACTGATAAAAGGTATATTAGAATAGTACAATGAATCATTAAAAAAACTACCTTAGATGATATGGTATAAACCTACGTATTGTAATTATACAAATATTTTATGTGGTTTTTAAGGTCAAAACCATTATGTCTTATAGGAATGACAAAAAATTTCTAAATATAAAATTGATCTTGAAAATAAATATGTGTTAACTGAAAATAATTATGTAGTTGAATGTATTAAACATGTTTTGTAAAACCATGTTTTTAGGTGACAACAAAATCTTTAAATAATTTAAATATATTAAAAATATACTAAAAATATACAAAAAATAGCACATTAAACATATGTATGTTATTTAAAGTTGTTACTAAACTTTGATATATATATTTATATAATAAATGAGCTATTTACTTTAATAGCTTAATAAATAAAAAATAAATTACCCTATAGACCGGCTATAGTAACAATCATATCTTTGAAGAAAATGTATATCATCACTATTTACATCACATTTACAAAAATACTCAATTATTCACACACACAAACTCCCGGTGATTGTTCAGGATAAATCCTCAAACAACTCAAGGTAGATCTTTTATTTTCATTAATATTCTTCATCTGTTGATTCATCTATAAACGCATGTAGTGTTTAATCGTTATGAACAGTGAATATACTTGATTGTTATGTTTTAATGATGTGTTTAAGAGTTTTATAGATTTATTGTTTGATTTTTATTAGTATTTTAATCATGTTAATATCAATAAACTGTATGTCAAGATATTAGTCAACTATATGAATCATTAACCAAGATGATCATATGATTCATCATAGGCATGCAACAGTTAACCGTTTGTATCCTTTATAGACCTAACCTTTATTTAACGTTAAATGAACTTTTTCATAGTTATATTGATGTGTTATTTAATTTTTTTTGCCATTTCTCAATGATCTGAATACACAATAACTATATGTAAAGTCATTATTCAAGTATCTCAATTAGAAACATATATTTTGCATGTATAATAATCCGTACAAGGATTTGAATCTAAAGTTACTAATGAAAAATTGTTAGTTATATTTATGATAGTATTTTAATATGGTTACATATGTTTTTAGTTGGAATAATGTATGTTAGTGATTTAAAGATAATTATAGTTTGTTTGTTTAAAGATACCTTGTGTTTTACACCTTGTAAAATTGAACTGATGAATGAGAATGATCCATACAAAGTACCATATCTTACCATGTTGATTGTCCTTAAAAGTTTGATTAAACATAATATAGAAGTGCACATAATTATGATTAATTGCAATTATAAAGTTTTATGTACATGTAACATATTATAAGCACTAATGAATAAAAAAATGAAGTTAGAAATACAAACTTTCTTAGGCATTTTCCATGTAAAGAGTAAAAAATTCATTCAAAACTATGACATATGATTGACTATTCTAGTGTCTATTATATTTATGAATGCGGTGATCGTCATACTTGATAGGTATTCCATTCAGAATTATGTAATTCTAATATTGGTAAACATGTTTTCAAGTGTTTTAAACGTTTATCGTACATGTCTTAACAGAAATTGTAATCATACCATGGTCTTGTTTTTTGTTTCATGGTATCATGGAAGAAAAAATTTATTTTACCAATGTGCACTAAAGAATACAAAGGCTTTCTGGTGCGTCTTGTTACTAATATAAACAGGTGTTTGTTATTTACCCAACGATAGTTTGTTGTACATAGGAATAACATAAAAAAATCTACATTTCAGGTATTGCCAAAAGTATTCAAACTGAGATTCTTCACTTGTCAGCATCATCTTTTCATTAACGGGCCCAACAGGTATCGTTACGTATGCTTAATAAAAAGAGAAGGTAAAAAGCTGCATTTGTATGTGGACGAATGGGAAGCTTTTGCTAAAGATAATTTGAATGGTACTGTGAGGATGTTTCACTTTGTTAAAGAAGGAGATGATTCATTTTACGCCACAAGGTATACAAATGAGGATGCTAATCCTAAGGTAATGAAAGGTGTGATGTGGGGAGTCGAGTTGTCAAGTGTATCGTACGTTTTACATGTGGAGGGAAGGTACATGGAATATAATATACCGACATTGTTTATAATGATACTTGAATTGTAAAACTTTAATGGAAAGGATCCAACCAATTATTTTGTTTTGCAGATTCTTTTGGGAGATTTTTTGCAATACATTTAGAAGACCAGATTCAAGGTGTACATCAACAACACAAGGTACAAACTCAACCATGAGAGAATTCAATCAGACCCAAATAGCGTTGTACGTTCAAACAGCCTATTCAGACCTATGTGGGATAGGCTCGCTGCTGACTTACAACTCGAGCAAGGACAAAATCTGTTTTTTACAAACATGGGAAACTATAGGCTACATTTGTCTGTGTTTAAGCACAATGGAACAACGAAGTTTAATGCTCATATATACCCAACAATGCTGAGGCTGTCGGCTCGTGTGATTCTGAGTTACGCTTCTAAAGGTATGTGCATTGTATTTGTACTAAAGTTTTTGGAAATTTAGTAGGTAAGTTATGGTAATTGTTATATGTAAATATATTGGCAGGAAAAAGAGCTCATCACTTTTACGGAAGCTTCCCCCTCTCACCCAGGCCATATGGAGTATAGCCAAGTGGTAAGGCATCGGTTTTGGTACCGGCATGCAATGGTTCGAATCCTTTTACTCTGGGAAGGACACCGGACTCATAACAATGAAGTGAACGCTATACACAGTGAGCTCAATGCTCTTGTGTATGAACTTTCTCAATTGGTAAGCATCATAGTTTAACTTAGATAGTAGTGTATGCAATGATCAAACATTGTCGACTTTTAGCTGTCCCCACATTTAATTTATGTTGTAGTGTAAGCGTGGACCCAAAAATGGCCGACTGTTAGCTAAAACTGTGTCTTTAATATGCCTTATTCAGGCACTGTCGACCGATTTTTGCACAACACATATTATGCATACACATAATAAAGAACTTCTTGTTTATGATGATATCAGGTTCCTTATGAAACTGAGGATGATTTTAGACCGCCTTTGACATGAAAGAATTAGTCACGTAAAAATGGCTGGGAAGTAGAGGGTCTTTGGAGAAACTTACGGTTTTAAGACACCAAAAATGATGAGGATGAAGCTAATAGAAGTTGTTCGGAAGTGGTGGAAGGTGAAAACATGCAGGTGTAGTTATTCCAAGTATCTTAAATGTCCATTATGGTTGGTGATCATCTTTTATGTCTTTTGGTGCTAAACATGTTTATGGATTACTTGTTCATGCCACGACTCTGTGATGCTTGTGTTTAGACTATGGTTACATGTATGTTGTTATGAAACTCTTAAAAGTTTGGATGTTATGTTTATTGCTAAAATGGTGTTATTGGTAAGTTATGCCTAATGATGTGGCTGATTGTAAACAATTATTAAAACAACTCTAATGTAGGCTCTTTCATAGGTATGAAATTATGAATTTGTGTCCTAATTATGTTTAGGCTGATATTAATTATTTTGTTCATACTTTGAAAAAGTTATTAAGTTTGCTAAACTATTAAGACAACTTTCATTAATAAATTGGTAAGAACGTACTAACCATTTTGGGATTTGAAACAATATTATTCCACATGTTTAATTGGGCCAGATAAATATGTTTTTCCAAGTCAGTATTATTAGGGATTATCACTTTAAGTAATTGCGCCTTAACTTCATATTTTAATATAATAAATTTCATATTTAAAACGGGCCATAATGAGAAATTAGTTTTCTAAACTTTTGATTAACATTATGTACTAATTAAGTTTATGTTCATAATAATAATTATATCTAAACTTTCTTATGTTAGTAACTTTGAGAAACTTTTTAAATCATACGTTAATAATTTGGTTAGTACATACATCATAATATTGGGCAATCATTAGGTATTATTCAACAGATTATTGTTTGGGCCATATATATATATATATATATATATATATATATATATATATATATATATATATATATATATATATATATATATATATATATATATATATATATATATATATATATATATATATATATATATATAGGGGAGCGTTAACGTGGTACACACTCTTAAAATAGGTTACGGTAGGCACAACTGTGGACCACTAGATCAAACATATAAGATTAAATGTGGTATTTAAGAAATTGACTTGATGAAATGTGTCATTTAAAAAGCTGAATTTATAGAATAGTAAATAAATGAATTTATAAGGGCATTTTAGTCATCCTAATTTAATGTATCACTTTAATAAAATTTGATTGGTTGGTTAACTAAAAATAATGACATTGTGTACCAAGTTTTTTTCCAGCTCTCGTAATTCTTTGATACAATATAATATTTGTTCTTTGATTTAATCGTTAAAAATATGGAGATTTATTTTGAACATAAATATGAAGATTATAATATGAAGTTTCTCAGTGCCAAAATTAAAGGACATGGTGAATCGTAGAATTTAAAAGATGATAAAACTAGCCATATATAAAATAGAGTGGCCTTTCCCACGTAACATTTTTTTTTTGCTTCTATTATCAACCATCATTATTCAACTTTCCTTTCACACATGCATATAATTACTAGTAGTAAATATCCTAATTTTTATTACTGTTGACACATACCAATCAAAACCAAGATCATAAACTTCACTGATAGAATCTAGTTGGTACAAAAACAAAATCAAACACTCCAACTGATACAAAAACAAAATCAAATACTCCAACTGATACAAATCATCTAACATATAGGTTCCCACACTGGTACATATACACCGACGATACACCAGTGATTTTTAAAAAAACCAAGACTACCGTCTTTATTGGCACCATCTTAATCCCACTACTCTTCAAACGCGAGAACCACTAACCTTGAACCACCATCTTAATCACAATCTCATCATCTCATAACTGATATGGTATGATTAAAACTAATACTCAACTGATATCATTTATTTGCAATCAGTATAATCTAAAAAGGCTCAGCTAAAAATCATGAAAAATCGATGCTTGACAAAAAATAAACTCAATTGGCAACGTGTATCACCCTTGGTAGCCGGGTACGAACGTTTTACAGACTGATGTAGACGCCGGATGGGAAACCACCATAGACAGAGTAGTGGGACATCGTTTTTAATTTTTATAGATTTGTTTTATGTACATCAAAACAACTATTTTATGGTGACGATTCAAATCGATTCAGATCGATTTTTTGGTGATGAAGACACGTGTTAGTTTCATGGTAACGAAGAGATAGTATGAACCGCTCGCAGGTAGCAACATATGGTTTTGTGGTTTTTAGTGTAACGTTGTTGCTTGTGAATATGTTGTGGCTGTGGCGACAAATTAGTGGTGGCGAATGAACATTAGAGGTTGGTTAAAAGGATGAAGGCTCGGACCTTTTATGTGTTTTAGATGAGAGTCATTAATGAGTAATTTAGGGTATAACATTGAAATATAATTAAACAAAATACCCATAACACCCTTGTAATTTGACTAACTGTTTTCTTTAAATTAATTCTTTATAATTTACATGTAAAACATTTATGCAATGTGTCACTTTGTTATTGGTGTCTATTATAACTTATTTTAAGGTGTAACGCACTTGAACGCAAATATATATATATATATATATATATATATATATATATATATATATATATATATATATATATATATATATATATATATATATATATATATATATATATATATATATATATATATATATATATATATATATATATATATATATATATATATATATATATATATATATATATATATATATATATATATATATATATATATATATATATATATATATATATATATATATATATATATATATATATATATATATATATATATATATATATATATATATATATATATATATATATATATATATATATATATATATATATATATATATATATATATATATACTAGTGGCAAAACCCGCCCGATGGGCGGGTATGACGTGTAATTATAGTTTACGTTTTTTATTTAGCTAAATATAAATGTTAAAAAAATTAGTTATATTTTTTAAGCATAGTAGAAACGTTTGTCAATTTTTTTTCAATTTGTTATATTGTTAAGTATATTTTATTGTTCGTATAGTAGGCATACATAACTCGTATTAACTTTATTTGAATTTGTTATTTTATTTAGTTTATTTATAACCCCGTGCACACACGATTTTTTTAAAGTTACAAATTATCTATTGCAACTACAAATAACGTGTCTTTGATGGTTTTATTTGTGTATTTCTAATAATATGCATTTAGTTGCCAACTTGTGTCTCATCTTAATCACCCTTGCGACTCTTTTGTGCATTTCCTTGCTATATATAAGTTGTGTGGTCTCGATATTAGCTTTTGTTGCTAGAAGTAGCATTTAAGAATTTTCTACATGTACTATGGATTGAAAAATAGGATATGTTAATAAAAGTTTAAAACTTTATTTTATATATGTATATTTTTTGAACGGCGAAGATATTAGAAAAAAAACATGGATAAAACAATAAAACTCTGTGTTATATGTATCCCTTGTCATGTAAATTATTGTAAATATTTTTTTTAAATGGCTAGTTAGTAGTTAGTGATTTGAGCTCACAGTGACATCTAATTATATGCAAGCCTCGAACCTTTCAACTTAGAGGATAAATATCATGGTAGATTATCCCAAATAAAATTGCAAAGTAAACTAAGTTATCAATTGTCATGTCTAAATATATGATAAGCACTTTTTATGTTGAAATGAACGGATAAGTTTAGCAATAAAAAAGACGATTAGCTACAACGTCTTCCCTTCTTAAACTCATTAAAAATGGGCTCTCTTATAGATTTCAGCACAATTTTAGATTGTTGTTTGGTTCATATGTAGATCATGTCGGTGCCTAACAGTCTGTTCTTTTTAAAAAGGCTAAAAATGTTAATAACAATTAACATGTAAACTACCCAATCATCCAAAGAACTAAAGAAAGGGAAAGGAATACATTAAGCCAAAGCTCTTATGAAATATCTTGAGTCTCCACAGAGACTTGAAACATGCAAATCACAAATCCAAGAGTTCAGTGTAGGTTCTTTAGAAAACTTCAATATGTGATGTGACATGGAAAACAAAATATAAAATTATTTAATAATTACATTAAAAAAATTCAATTAATTACTTGAATAGAAAGTAGAGTAGCCTGGATACAAAAATAGCTAGTTAACATGTGGGTCGAGGACAACTCCAACAAACGAAACACCTTTAGAAGTGTATTCTCTCATCATGAACATGAACGGATGGCCAACCACAAAATCAATTCCTAGTGAACGCCCACCAAAACCTCCTTTTATCACACTAAAAGAAGCAGCTATTTTTTTCGTCAACTTCAATAACAGATCTTTGAAGTACCTTCGTTGGATAAATCATTTTGTTCTCTACTATCCCGCTAAGCTCTGTATTTGTTTCTAAAAAAGGCAACATTAATCTTATTTGTTTCTTAAAGCTTCTCGTTCAAATGTAGTAGATATTTTGAACTTAGGTACCCATAGGTGGTGACAGTGTCACCCGTTTAAGGTCAAAATCTCCGTGAAACAAAGAATCATTAGAATAAAAAAATTTAAGCAGATCCTACAATCCATTGTTGAAATCAGAGAGAAACATAACAAAAGACTTTCTCAAAACACTCTTTGCATATTTGCGGAGTTTCCAACTATCATCTTGATAACCCATCGCCTATTAATTCACAAAGACTTTGAATATTAAAAGCTACGGGTCGTATCAGAATGTTAAAGAACCTTAAAATGACTTCTCCCATTTCTCCTATGTTTAAAGAACTTTTTTTATTTTGCATGCTTTGGTCACCTTCTTCATTTGCTCCTTTTCTTTGGATAGCGTAGCCATAAACCATGTCAGTAGTCACGGTTCTAAGTTGTCCCGTTGCTACATTGGCGAGCCACTGCTGCTGATGTGTCAGTCTACCATTGAACATCATTATCATCTTCCGTGGTATCATCCTTATCATTGGAACTGTACCAATAGGTTGTGTTGAAACTTGTGTTATCATGGAGGTTACTTTTTGGCCCATCTGGTCTCACAACTGAAGTGAAGTTGGCTCAAATGCATCATGAATAATGTGGGGTTCAAAAAGGGTCCTACTAGTGCCAAGATCACCAAATCTGCAATCAAGAAAAGCGAACCGCTACTGATCTGAATCTGAATTCAGATTAAACTTTATTGTTATCCTGCTATTTTATGGAGTTCTTTGTAAGTTCATAAAAAATTCGAATTTAAGAATGCGTCGATGTGAGCAAAATGAATAACTAAGCTTCAAGTTATAACTTTTTTCTATAGTACCCGAATAATCATTGATCTCAGTCTTTGCATATAAGGATTTTCAATAGGTGACATGGTCATTGCTTCCTACAAAGCATTTGATTCTCAGGCTCTATACCGGAAAGCTTTTCTTCCAGCCTATACAACATAAAAAGACATTTGAAACACTATAGGCACTAAAATATAACCATTTTAATGTTCTGCGCACTAAAATATATTAGAAGATTTTCAATCTTTTTTATCTGTTAGATCCATTTTGCCTGGTTAATTGGGAAACGATATGCTACTGACCTCTCACCAGGGCGATACCCTTGGGCATCAGGCTTCTCTATCTTAGATAATTGTTTAATGCTGTTTTCGAAGGGGTTGATGTTTCTGTTCCTCGAAGAGTGGTTCAAAAGGTTGGTTGTCGTTTTGAATATACACTGTATGGTTATTTTCTCGGTCAGAGATTGGCGTATCCAGTTGTTGAGTATTTTGCTAGGAGCAATTGGGATAAACATGGGTTAAAACGAATTTTGATGAATAACAAGGGATTTTTCTTCTTAAAGTTTGACTCTCAAGCTGGTTTGGAGGCTGTTTTGGAAGGTGGTCCTTGGTTGATTCGCAAAGCTCGTATCATTCTTAAGACATGGTCATTGGGGACTCGCATGGTTAAAGAAGAACTGACTCACATTCCAATTTAGGTGAAACTGCATGATGTTCCAATTCAGGTTTTTGAAGAGGAAGGAATTAATTTAATTGCTTCTTTTCTTGGTATGCCAATTATGTTTGACTCGTTTACTAGCTCTATGTGCAAAGATTCATGGGGTAGGAGTAGTTTTGCTAGGTGTCTCATTGAAATTAATTCTGATGTTTATTTGGTTGAGATTGTTACTATTGGTGTTCCGTCTCTTACTAGTGACGAGTATACCAAAGAAACAATCCGAGTTGAATATGAATGGAAGCCGTTGAGGTGTGATACATGCAAGATTTTTGGTCCTGACATTGATTTGTGCCCAAAGAAGGTTGTGACTATTCCTTGTACTTCTATGGTTCATACTAGTGCGCCTGTTGAGACATCTAATGATGGATTTCAATTAGTGGGTAAGAAGAAAAGTAGGAATAGGAAGTCCAAGTCTATGTCTACTGGTCCGTCGGTTCAACCGAATGTCAAGTTTGTTCCCAAAGCAACTTCTAGTGAACCGAAGAAAGGTGGTACATATGTTGGTAATGCTGCATCTTCCAAGAGGAAGGAAGTAGATCTCTCTTCATTTGATGGTAATGTGACCACATCTAATTCGTACTCAGCTTTAGATGAAAATGAGGAAGAGGTTGCTCTTGTTTATGATGAATCGACTAATCTTCTCAACTCTAAAACAGGTGGATGCTCCTACTCCACTACTGCTGTTGGTTAGTTTGGTTCATTATGTTATGTTCTAGGTGCATTTTATGTTTCTAGAAGTGTAAGTGGTTATGGTCTGCCATAAGCACTAGATTAGGTGGTTTATCAAGCTTGTAAGCTTGAGGTTAATGTGGTATCTCAGCCACATTCCATTTGTACTTCATTGTTTTTTTTGGATAATATATTTATCGGGAAAACCCATTACCAAAAAAAACATAGGTTCCTGAACTTGGGAAGCAGATATTAGAATATCTAGCGGGATTCAAAGAACTGAGATGGCTAGAGAAAACTCAGACCTTATAGCTGGCCAAATGTAAAACCTGATTCAAAAGGCGTTGAAGACCCACCCCTTACTTCCCAAGCTTTGTTGTTAGGGGTATCTACCTGAAACAAACAATGTGTGTAAGTATAAAACAGATTATGTAATTAAAAAATAAATAGGTAACTATAGTAAATAGGCAATTCCAAACACTGAAATATACAAAGTTGTTTGTTTGCTGTTTTTGAATTGTGATTAGTTAATAAGCTATCCCAAATAGTGGATAATCACATAAAAAATATGATTGGACCTTAGTGGTGGAGATCTGTTAATAAGCATCATTACTAAAGGAAAATATTATAGGCCCAGAATTCCTAGCACATCTAACTGTTACGCTTCTCTCTGTTTTCACTCATCTATTCTTCTTTTTAGTTCCGTTTCTTTTTAATTCTTTTTACAAATCAGTGATTGATATGAAATCGCTCTTTCTTTTCGAATTGTAAGTTCTTGTGATTCTTACTTTCTTAGTGGGAACTATTGTTTTACGCTGAGTTGGTGAGTGTTTTGGTGTGGCTAATTTAGCGGTTAGTTTCTCGTTTTGGCTCATCAGTTTAGCTACTTCTTAAGATAGAGATTTATGCTCGATTGCAGCAGTAGATGCTAATCCTTTGGTATATGAGCTATCATTTTCTAGATTTTGGTCTGAGTTCTTCTATCTCATAGACCTAATTTTATGCGGGAAAGTATCACTTTATAAATTAATTTTTTTTAATATAATAGGTAGCAACACAGGCAAGTCGCACAGGTAAGCATAAAAAATGCGTTAGATCAAAATGGAAATCATTAAGTAGGAAATTAAAGGTTGACCTTGTAGATGATCAGTTTTGTTTTTACCCGTTCAACCCGTTATAAAAAAATTCAGATATATGGCATTCCAAGATGGATATTTGTTCATTCTTCCGTTCAACTTCATCATGTAATTTGGTTATCTCAACCTACATATTAAACATTATAAGATAGTAATAATCATTGGTATAAATAATAAATTAATTGTTGGTCAAGGATACAAGTTATCACAACTTATTTCACTATCTGAAAAGAGAATTATAGGTAGTTAAAGAAAATCTCACCTTCTTAGTTGTTCGTAATAATTTGATAAAAGAACCTAAGGCACTGCTTGTTGGGAGCCCTTCACAAACTTTCAAACATAGTCACATCCTTACTACCACTGAAATTATATGCTAAAGAGCCAAGCCTACTCCTAAGATTTGCAACGTAAATTTGTGGAACACGTAAACATTCATATGCATATTTAATGTCATCGTTAATCTCCTTGTAAAATCATACATCACTTGTAGGTCGTGCAGGCATACACATACATAGAATACGATAAAGATCCTTGGCATATTAAAAAAGATGTATATCACGTTGTATGATGCTTACATTGATCTAATCTTGTAAGTGGGATTACCATATTTTTCCATTCATGCCATGTTTCTTGTACCCTTTCAATTGAAACAATTCATTTTAATGGCCCAACCACATGAATCGAGTACTTTGGATTCCTATATTTAAGATTAGCTGACCCAACCGCTACAATGGTCCTAGAGAAGGTACAAAACGATTACCTGACCCAACCGCTACAATGGTCCTAGAGTATTAGATCGGTTTTCAACTCACATATTTATACTTATGTGAATATGCAGTAAAGTAGAACAAATAAGTAATCCCAAACACCACCTTATTTACTTGTAGGCTGGTCTGCACATCAAGATTAGGACTCGGGGAATTAGATCATTATGTTTAGTGCATGCTCAAATTATTGTAAGCTAGTGTGCAGCAAAAAAGGCAATCCAATTGTAGTAGCCAGCCAATACAAACCAACAATAACATAAATGAAGAGCCTGATCAAATACAGATTCTATACAGTTTCTAACTCACCCAAAGTGACGAACCGGTATCTCCCATGTAGAATTTTCTTACTTTAAAGCCTATGTCTATTTTTCCACAAAGAAGGCAGACTAACAGACCATTTATCCAACGAAATAGAGTATTTCCTATGTTACTTTGCACCATTGATGTTTTCATGGTTTGTTAATTTTAGGGCTGATGCAATAAAAAATTCGTAAGGAATAACATGAATGCTGAACGCTGCTATGGAGACCAAACAAAGTAAAGCAAGATACTAAAACATGTGGAAGTTCGACCACGTTAAACACACTTGTATAGATCCCTATGACTTGAGGTAGATATTACACAATTCTGAGTTGGCATAGCATAAAGCCATAAACTAAGCAAAATTCATAAATAAGTTACCTATTTTCACTGCTAAAGCATTTGAACATCCATACGAGTCACGATTATCAGATCCAAAGTAGCATGCCTGAGCCAAACTTCAAAATATAATCAATTCGTTTTTACCTTCACTAAGTTCTGTGAAGAAATTTGCGAAAAAGTGCTACCTATACTATCCAACTACAGAAAATAGTACAGTACAAATGACTGACACAACATACGGTAACAATATCCACATAAACTATAGAATTTTGAAAATTTACCTCCATCGAGTTATCTGCGTTATAAATTTCAACCTTAGGTCCATTCCGTTGGTAGTCAAAGCATAATTAACCATATTCAGTTGCATAGTACCTACCATCAACTTCAAGCCCACTCAAATTAATAATTAATATGTTGTTGTTTGGTTATCATTCTCTAGATCCTTTCTGAAATATTGCATTCGTAATTCTTAAATTTTATCTTACAGAAAAGTTGCCCACCACGTGTATCTAACTATATTGCTTTTCCAGACACAAATACGGAGTGACATTTAAGATTCTCGTGACGTATAACATTTAAGATTCTCGTGACATTTCTGCTATTTCTTACTGTGGGTCCTAAATGAACATTTATACAATTGTACAAAGCCGATTTAAGCCGCGCTCCTTTGTCTCTAACACCCTCTTAGTGCCAGTTCTACTTCTTATTTTCCTAGAAAAAATAGATATTGTTTTTAGTCTCTTAAACAGCTTTTCAGCATCTCTAATTTGTAGACCCGTTTCCATTTCTTCCAAATCAAGAGAATATGACCCATGAGTTTCATAGCAGCCGACAACGCCTTCGATATTGCAGTCGCTTTATATGTAAATAAGATTCAATAATCTCCTGTTGCTCATGGAGCCTCTATGATATCTTTACCCAAAAATATGCCTACGTCAGATATAATTTTCTTGGGACCACCGTGCATTGCCGTAGTCAATGGTTCTCCTCAAATATTGAACTTGTACATAGTTACAATGTTAACACTGTTTTTGTATGGTGCATGTGCATACACGGGCTTACAAAAACTTGACCTGCTAAAAGGATTATTAAAGTTTAAAAACAAAAACTTGACTTGCTAATTTGTAGACCTGTTTCCATTTCTTCCAAAATCAAGAGAATTTGACCCATGAGTTTCATAGCAGCCGACATCACCTTCGATATTGCCGTCACTTTATATGTAAATAAGATTTAATAATCTCTTGTTGCTCATGGAGCCTCTGTGATATCTTTACCCAAAAGTATGCCTACGCCAGATATAATTTTCTTAGGACCACTGTGCATTGTCGTAGTCCATGGTTCTCCTCAAATATTTAACGTGTAGAAAGTTACAATGTTAACACTGTTGTTGTATGGTGCATACATGGGCTTTAATAATAAAATTAATTTATGGAAATGTCCAATAAAGTACAAAAACTTGACCTGCTTACAGGATTATTAAAGTTTATAAAAAAATCCACTTAAGGATACCTAACGTTGTGGGCTTTTATGAAGATATTATTATGAACTGTAGATTTTAGACCATGATTTTATATTACCATTATGTTAATGGACAGTAAGGCGAACATGCATGAGTAAGATAGACAATAGCTAAAAGATGAACCAAAATAGACCCAAGTGATGGCACAAGGGCAGGGAGGACAAAGAGGGCCACCAAGACTTGCACCAAACTGATGGCATACTCAGTCACATACCAACCGCGTTGCATAAACATGATATGGAGCCCTACTGACAGAGGAATAATAGAATAAAAAAATACATACAACACTAACCTTGCAACAGGCCGTATTACATGAATTGAAACATATATACCATAACTTATAGGGATGACCAATCATCTCCATTTTGCATCACACTCTTAAGCGACAATTAACAAAAGTTGAAATACCAAACATTAGGTAGCATTTATGACAGATGTGTAAACTTTGACCCATTTACTTTTCATTGGGTCGATTTTGGTTATTTTCCAACTATAACAGGAACAAAAAATTGCTTGAGCAACTAGGTCAAATTGATCAAATGTTCTAAACCAATAAAAAGTTTCAGCATATGTAATTCTAATGGACTATGCCTCTATCTAAAAAGTATAACTTCTAAAAAGTATAAAAAGTTGCAGCATGTGTGGAATGATTAGTTTGTGGGGGTTTGAGTTTAGGGTTTGTGGAATGATTGATTTGATTGAGGCAAAGAAGTTCGTAGATTGCAAATTGTTGAATGTAAGCCGGGTACAGGACACGGCCCGAGTGATGACGGGCATATGAGACGGGCCGAGTGATGCTGGCGTGGATTAACAGCACCTTATGTGGCATATCCCTCCTCTTATATATAATGTAAAGATATATATATATATATATAGATATATATATATATATATATATATATATATATATATATATATATATATATATATATATATATATATATATATATATATATATATATATATATATATATATATATATATATATATTCATGTATTTCCATACAATTATTAGTGGGAATTAACATAGTTAAGTAATTGGGCCCTACCCTAATATTTGATATACTAAGCTTAGTATTTAAATTGGGCCATAATGATAATATGTTTATGATTTGTTAACTTATTAAGTTTACTAAAGTTTTGTTATATATTAATAATATTGTTAATACATTTGCATAAAATCTCCCTTCGAGAAAATATTATGTTTACTGTTTTTTATTTGGGCCGAATATATACATACATACATATATATATATATATATATATATATATATATATATATATATATATATATATATATATATATATATATATATATATATATATATATATATATATATATATATATATATATATATATATATATATATATATATATATATATATATATATATATATATATATATATATATATATATATATATATATATATATATATATATATATATCTGTGTGTTTGTGTGTGTGTGTGTGTTTCCAAATCATTTACCCTGGGCATTCATAGTTTGAAGCTAATCGTGCATTAACATATACATTTAATATAATAAGTTGCATAAGTTAATTGGAACATAATGCAAGAATAGATTAGTAAATGGTTCATTGACAAAAGTTTGTAAAAGTACCATTTCGTTAAAGAAAACAATACAGATACAGTTAAACATGAAATGATTACAAAAAAATCGTTCTAGTAATCACATTTTTGGTGATTTCTTAGGATCATATGCCAAATGAAGCTCATCGTAATCGTAACACTCTCTGTAACCATCATCTTCTACGTCACTTTCCTGATGCGGTTCGTACAAAGACTCTTCCTCCAGCCTCCTTATTGCAGCTACTTCCCCCTAATGTTCTTCAAGCCGTGCCTTGCGCTCATCTTCAAGCCTCCATTGCTTCTTCTCTTCGGCTTCTTGTTCATAATAGTAATCCTAATCTTTGAAGATACTTAACCTTCAAATCCTTCGTTTGATTTTTAATAGCCCTAAGAATATCTTCCTCCATTTTTTGTTTGCCAACATCAGGCTTGACGACAACACTTTCTTCTTCACGTGCTTTCCTGAAACATTGTAAGTAACATTGTAGTCTTACACTACTATTTAAGTAAAAAAACGTGTATGCGAACATATTACCAAAAAAACTTACTTGTGTTACTTATTGTCAGTATCTTTAAAGGCTGTTGTAACAAAATGTTTTTTTGATGATGAAGCCATTGATTTTATTCTGGAGATTAACTTTATGTTTTGTGCATGTGTTATTGTTGAGGTGAATGAAGGTTTGCAGCATGCAAAAGTATTTATACTAAATGTGGAATATAAAGATTCCATCTAAACTGTTGTAATTAAATTGTATAAATTTCCAAGAACTTAGATAACCGTGTGGATTGCGTGTATAGTGGATTAGAGTGACTAAAAATATCAAAAAATCACATTATTAAACTAAAGTTGAAAAACAATGTATGAAAAAAAGTTTTGCATGTAAGTACATGATTAAGACAAAGTAAAATCTAGCCATAGTCTTGATCCAAATATTATGAGGCCCATGCCATGTTCTAAACTTGAGGAGCATTAACATCAAGTGATTAAAATCTGTTGATCCTGTGCAAGTTGATGAGCATTTGATGAGATTCTTACTTGAACATGCATGAATTTCAATTATTATTCCAAGGAAACCTTTAAAACTTTGCAATCAAACTTGAAAAGGATGAAAAAACGTCTATGTTGGACCTCCCCAAGAAATAATCGTATAGATACTTAAAAATGTCTTCAAACAAATAATTTTTTGTGTTCATCATAAACTTAAGATCGGGACTCCCCAATTTGAAAAAACACCAAATTGTACTACAAAAAGTCTTAAATAATGTCTAACAGCGTTTTAATGTAGTATGACATTATTCATCTCCAATTTTCTTGTGGGTGGCTGCTAACAATAGAGAACTTCAAGGATTTTTTTTCTATTTTAACTGAAACAACCTTATTTTTTGCATTTGAGTTTGCACTTCCGATATCGTCTTCACTAGCATGTTTCTCACCAGGACTCGGGACACCAACTTTTTGAGAAGCCAGTGGAGTAACATTCTCATATGTTTGGGATTCAAGATTCTTTGACAATATGAATAGATACAAAGTCAAATTATAAAGTTATTATGCTAAAACATCTATGTAAACAAAACATACATGAATATTATCATTACCAAAGGAATCGCCCCAATTGTAGTAGAACTTGTGGCTTCAGAATCCTGTTGAAGTCCCATAAAATTTAACAATAAGATTGATGTCCAAAGTATAATAAGTGGGACAATGATGTTTAGTAAATTATATACCTTGATAGGTGTAGCAGTTGGACGAAGACTTTATATAATATCAATATCCCCGGTAAGTCGCAACAGAGTAAAGACAGGAAGCATTTTCTTAGCACTGTATTCGTCTCTGCTTACCTTGAATGCAAATTTCTTTCCCACCAACCTAGTAATGACCGGGGGAAATCTAGCTACATGAAAACAAAAATATCCTTGTTATGCTTACATTAACAATTTGAATCATTTTGTTTTACATAAATTAATAAATACCTTTCTGAATTTCTCACACCAAAGGAAGGCTGATACCCCAACCAACGATTAAACCTCGTCGTTCCACAACGTCAATGACATTGTGCCACTCTCGTCTTGGACTTTGATTTGAAGTTTGAAACTACACACAAAAAATAATATAATTGGCAAACAACGTATTAATTCATTAACCTTAATATATTAAATCTATGTAATATATCAAATAGAAGAACTCAGGTATTACTTACAATGTCTTAATAACAGGAACGATGTTGCACTTTTGACATTGTCATTCTTCTTTACCATCCGTAGGTTTTGTAGGTTTTACATCAGTATCTAGATCAATAATATTCGACGACTTGACAGACTTCTTCTTACAGGCTTTGCATCCGAGATACCACCAGCCTTCTCTTCGTGAATGGCTATTATTGTACCAATTATGATACTTGAAACGCCCTAAATAAAAAAACAGGGTTATCACATAAATATAATTATTTATGACCAATAAACATTGTAAATAGTAAGAATAAATAGTACATGTTCAACATCCAAAAGCTCAGTGATATTTCTAGGAGAGAATCAAGTGACGAAAACATCCTTTATGGAATTCTTTGAAGCAGTCGAGATATGGGTCATTGTATTTTCATATTCCTCTTTTTTATTATTATAGAACAACTTGTATACACATCCATAACAAACTATTAGCATCGATACTGTATAATAGACGCATATCACTATAAAAAGTCAAAAAAATATGTAAAATATCTTCCAAAGTATTCTTTCATGTCAGTAAAGTTCTCATCAGTAATTGGTGACGAACATTCGAATAGGAACAACTTGGTTACATTTTATCAATTCTAAACGCACATATGTCCTAGAATTATAAAATTAAAATACGGTTCAGTTAAACAAAAACAACACAAGTATACAATGTACCATTATGAGATTCATAACATGTCACTTACCACCCCATTGTTTCATCATGGCCAATTGAATGACCATCACAATCTTAGAATGGCTAGAGCATTTATTCAAAAAGTCACTCAATTTTTGAGCATAGTCTCCCCACATGGTAGACCAAAGTTCATTATATCTGCATCATGTCGAACATAAAAAAATAAACCTCTAATCATCTTAACGTATTTATTATTTAATGTAAATAAGTTTATTATTACTTACTCTGCATCGACTAACATGGATGTTTTTTCTTTTCTTGTTTACCATTTTTTGTCATATGCTTCTAAATCCTCACATGAACATATATGACTGATGATATCTGATCAAAAGCTTTTAAATCCATTATTAACATATCGGTTAATTAAACATGGATGAAACTATAAATCTTAAATTTAATAGTGTTAATACATACCAAACTGTCTAGGCTCATTTTGCGTTTGGGTAGTAATGGATGTAAATTCCCTAAATGCAAATCCATGGAGAGAGCCATTGTAGTCAGTACATGGCTCAACTTCTGTGTTAGACAAAAAAACTCAAACGAAGAGCCATGTCTACCATTTTAACCGTGGTTGGATTTCCCCCAAAGTGTATCGTTTTATAACAACACAATTTCCTTCCATCAGTTTTTGCTTGAACTGATTGACTAATCCCATACGCACCGTTGCTTGCATTATCAAGTTCTACAAATATAAAATTGATTGTTACATGAGTTATGCATATCTAAAAAAACAAATATGAACACATGTTAGGGTATTTTGGCTTACATTCTCATTCATAATCAACATCTCCATGTTTTTTTATGTTACTTTTCTCGTATACCTTTTGCATCCATGTACTCGACCCATGAACCGTAAGCAACACATTATCCTTACACCGGAAAGATCATTAATGTAGCCGACAAAGAATGTGGCCATTGTTAGCATAAGTATGTGTTAATAAATGAGAGAAGTAGGGGTTGTATTACATTACAAAGAAGTCGCTTATATGCTTTACATAGGCATGAGGTTTATGATTTGGTGTGATCCATTTTGATACTAACAGCTTATGATTCTACAAAATTATAACAAACTTTTGATAATGATAGCAACAACGTGTTTTGATAATAAATTTATTAATGAAGTTTATATAAATAACAAAAATAACTTATCTCATTAAGATGTTATTTTTAAAATTTAAAATTTGTCTATAATCATACCGAAATTATATTTTAAAATTTTCAATATCTTATTTAAAATTACTTTATATATGTAACACCCCCATTTTTATCATATAGCATCGGTAGCTAATCTGGGGTATTACTTTGAAGGTATTAAAGTCACAGTAATAGAAAAATGCTCAAATAGTCATTTTATTAAAAACTTGTTATCATTCATTATTCAGAGTTAAATAAAATAACTGTACACACAATGTACATCACAGGTTTTTTCAAAGATCGAGTTTTATTAGAATGATAACTTTTCATGACACCACCATCCGGACACGCTAGTCTTTATTCACCAGAAATATATGCTTATAAAATCAACATAATGGTTGAGTGAATTCATAGGTTTAAACATCATTTGAATACAAGTATGACTCCAGGGCTACAATGTTATACACCCTATATTTTTAATCATCACTTCTCATTTATTATTGCATTAGCTCGTACACCGCTACTTGACATATCAGTAACTAACAAATTGCCTTTATACAGGTAGTTTGTCAGACTCCTGAGTTTAGAAAAATAAAGTATATCTGTTTAGCCAAGGTAGGAACCTTTAGCCATGAACAAGAGCGACTTGCCCAGATAGGAGATTGTTAGTCTACAATAGTACTATTCATAATATTAGCATTCATTTTCTAGAAATGATTAACGGTCACGATTAAAAAGGTACTTAATGGCAATAAGTAAATGTAGTGTCAATAATCAGGTCAGGCAACATACAAAAACACTTGTATTCCAGTTTTAGCATATATTCCCGTTACGGATTTTCAAATCATTTGTAAACTTTCAAAGGTGAGGCTATGAACTCACCTTAGCCTATAAAGTCTTGATTTATTCTGATATAATCAATCACAACTTTCTCACGGAATCTGAGTTGACACACAAATATGTATATACATCAAGTCGTAATCTCTGAGTTCAATTTATTTGTATAGTATCTTGTATATATCTTTTATTCACATATTTTAGGTTTACAATATCTTTGTTCGGGCCATTATACTGAGAAGTCATTTTATAAATGTTTGAGGAGCGAGGGCACTTTAAATCGTATACCCAACCACTCAGTTAGAACGCAATATCGAGATGGAACATCTTTGTACAAAGTTCCCTACTAACATGAAACTTAGTATATTATTTACATTTTATGTCTTTATTTTCAATATTGGCAAAAATAGCTCTTTTTAGTTATATTTTGGCGTAATTACACTTTTAACCCCT
This sequence comes from Glebionis coronaria, assembly GCA_025667525.1. NCBI lineage: Eukaryota > Viridiplantae > Streptophyta > Magnoliopsida > Asterales > Asteraceae > Glebionis > Glebionis coronaria. The sequence continues at coordinate 544,106,527 of CM046878.1, forward strand.
AAAGTATATAGTTTTATTATTTGCAATTTAAACCTTCATTATTTGACCTTAGGGTCTCAAATTTTCCAATTTTTATTATTATATATTTTACTTTCAAAAAATGACACTTTTGGCCCAAAATGTCAAACAGTTTCAGAATGACAGTTCTGGTCCCTATACTTATAAAAAAATCATATAACTTCTTCAAAAATATACCAAATGATCTAAGATTTTAAAACAAAGTTTCAAAAAATATTTATAATCATAATAACAACATTTTACCAGAATTGTATCTTTTGAAATGTATTTTAAGTCATTATTTCATGTAAAATACAAAACTAGGGTTTTAAGACATCTTTAGTTTATAACTTTCCTTTTAAATGATCAAATGCTCTAATTTCTATTGGATTATCTTTGTAACATTATTTTGGCATTATAAAAAGTCTATGAGTTCATTATAATAAGATCAAAGCTTGCTTAACATAGAAATTACCTAGGTAGCTCCAAAATGGCTCCTTATGGCTTTCTATGAACACAACTTGCTATCAAAGCTTCAAGAGCTTCAATGGCTTCTTTTTATACCTGGTTTTTGGTCTTCCAAGAGTCCTAGTATGTTTTTAGAAGTGGAAATGAATAATTGGTAGGAGATACTTAAGAAACAGGGTACAAGTCTTCCTAATGTGTGTTCGCCCCTATTTATACCCATTTCAACCATTAAGTTCTAAGTTTCTAGCATCAAACGTGTAACAAGGATAGATTAGTGACTAAGGGATGATAGTGAATCTCTACACAAGTTTATATACTCTAGATGAAAATATCTTGAACTTATGGCTCAAAATAGGTAACGACAACATATGGATGAGAATGGTGATGTGTAGCCTTCGAGTAGCTTATTCGCCTACTTTTTGGCACTCCAAAATATATAAGGACATCTTAAATATCTAAATTGAGATTTAAATTTGGGAGCTAAGAAGTTTAAACATGGTTTTGGAGGGAAAAACCAAACCGGGTCCTAAATCTAGGGCTTATAACTTTATACTTTTTCATTTTGGTGATTAGGGACTTAGGAATGTGATTAGTAAATTATTAAGGCTTAATTAGGGTTTATACATTCTATTTATAATATTTGGGTCATTGTTTAAAGTTTAACAAAGGTTTGATGTGAATTTTGGAAGAAAACTTATGTAGATTAGGGTTTCTAATGATTTAGGTTTAATTCTTAGTAAAACTAATTATCCTTCTCTTAGATACTAATGTAAACTCAATTTAGTTCCTAGACATTATGATTTAAGTTTACAATAAGTTCTCACACTTGTTTTAATAGTTTATTATAAGTAAACATGTCTAAAGGGTGAAAATACCTATTTTGACCTAATTTACAAGTCATGCATTAAAATCTTGTACCTTGTTCTTAAGGATACTTTTACATTCTCTTAACATAATCTTATAACCTTAATGAAATGCTATAAGTGTTTATATACTTGTTCTAAAAGATTAAGTAATGATTCTATGTAGTTTTGTTAATATAAGGGTTTCTAGGTTACTAATCCTATTGACTTTCTATTTTGGGAGATTAGTGTTTATATCTTAATGTAAGCTTATTCTAGGTAATATATAGTATATTTATGACTTCAAGGGTTTCTACAATTCTTATTTTAAGGGGTTTATATAGGTTGATCATATCTTAGGGATAATTAAGTGAGCTTAAGATCCAATGCTTTGATAACTTGTACTTTATGCTTTAATAATTTGTAACTTGGATTGAGATATTGTATTAACTTATTATGACACTTAGTTTAGTTCTATAATTAGTTTCAAATTATTAGACTTCAATTAAATTTGAAATGAATTTTATATGCTAATCTTGGTTACTAGGTCATTTACTTTTAATTAGCTTAAGATTAGTGAATATTAGTGTTTTGTGACTAAATATCTTTCCTTTATATGATAGATTATAACTAGTATATTGTATTTGATAATTTTACATAAATATTATGTATTTATATTGCTTGAAACATTAGTTTATAAAGTAATTTCTAAGGTTTATATGGTTCTTTAGTAATTTAGGGTATTCTTGTTATATTTGAATTATTCTTATTCATAGTATATACTTGTTATTACTTTTAGAACTCAGACTTGATACATACATATTGTTCACAACATATAGGAATATGTTGAAGTGACAATTGAGATAGTGAGAATCCATATATTTCACAATTCAGTTATATATCATAGCAATATACAAAAATTTCTTGCTAAAATCTCCTCTTATTTATTTATCAAATGGGCAATTACATATCTATTGATATTACATTAGCCAAAACTACTGAATATTATAGTATATGTTGTTAATTTTTTTATTACTTTCAAAACATATGTGAATGTATATTGATTTATTTGATGAAGTTATCTCAAACTGTTATATTTTTTGTTTGATTTTTTAATAACAAAAGGGTAAACAAAATATCTATTGATTTCTAATTATACAACGTTCATTAGATGTTATTAATTTTGGATTCCATCTTATTAAACACTCCTTTAATTAGTTTTGATACAGTTTTGACTTATGTCATCATACCCAAAAAATTGCTAGTTTTGCACCAGAAAATTAGTACTCACATATTTGTTTGGTTCACTTTTCCATCACTCTAAATTATAGGAACTTTAATCTGTTAATTTTATATATGTATTAGCTTGCAGAATAAGATTTAGGCCACATCCATGTTTTGCACAATATGATTTAGGCCACATTCATGTTTTGCACAATATGATTTAAGCTACATACATTTTTTGCAGAATATGATTAAGGCCACATCTATGTTTTGATAATATGATTTAGGCTACATCCATTTTCTTTTGCATAGTATGATTTAGACTAAATCCATGTACTGCTTATTTTGCTTAGCACATCATATCAACAAACTTGTACATTTATGTGTAGGCATATACATTATATTAAAATTTAATTTAATGTGTTTTATATGATATTTAAGTGGGAATTTAGATGTAAATTCATGATCCTAAAGCAAAAGGACCTAAGCACTTATTGCATAATAGCCTTTAAGCTATTGTATCATGTTTGTTTTGCATCCTTAAAACATAAACTTGTATATAGAAACATATTTGTTTTATGAACACATACACTAACAGCATAAACAAAAGTAATATAAATATACAATGGCTTAAAAATTAATTGTTAATATTAACAAAAAAACTTGATTATATAAACATATTTTTTCCATTCTTTAAACACAGAATAATCTAAATATGATTACATAATACATTTATTAAATACAATGTTGGAGGTGTTGTGCAGCAAAACATGGTCCATTCTTTGTGCTTTAGGATGCGAACCCATAAGATGAACATTATCAATTATTGTAGCCTGCAATTGACAGTATCAAGACATTCAGATAACAATTATTAAATTTAAACCTACATATTTTACCAATAAATTAACTACTCCTTAAGAAAAAAACTTATATGTTAATCCAATCTGGTTTAATACTCCAAACCAAGATATTGTGTCCTGTAATTGATGCCATGAAACAAATGTTAGCATATGTATATTTAAATAACAATTTTATATAATTGTGAGTTAACAACTTACATATTTAACCTGTAACCTGTATGGACATAAATCCATACGCTTGTTGTGTCTGAATGGACATCAATCCGTTCGTTTCATGGCAGCACAACAAAGGAGGGAGATTAAGAAGTGAGCTTTTGGATCTATGTGCTTGCACAACAAAGAAGGGATATTAAGAAGAGAGAATTATGTATCATGCTACATGTTAATGCTTAATGGACATCAAACCATACATTTGTGATTTAGAGCGCTTAGATCATAGTTATTTCCTGAATGAACATCAATCCATTCGTTTCATGGCAGCACAACAAAGAAGGGAGATTAAGAAGTGAGTTTTTGGATATATGCGCTTGCACATCACAGAAGGGAGATTAAGAAGCGATAGTTATGCAGCATGATACATGTTCATCATGAATGGACATCAATCCATTCGTCCACTCTATTTTGCAAGCGCTTAGATCATAGTTGTTGCCTGAATGAACATCAATCCATTCTTTTCATGGCAGCACAACAAAGAGGGGAGATTAAGAAATGAGCTTTTGGATCTAAGCGCTTGCACAATCATGGATGTCGATCATTGTGCTGCAAATGTAATGGAATGCATGGATTTATATAGGTTTTAGATTTAGGGCTACATTGCCATATGCTCTATTTTAGCAGAGCGTCCCTGTTTATTATCAAAACACGTTTCCTATTAGTTACCATAAAAACATTACTAAAGATAAAACCTCCGCCAATAATTTTGAATTTTTTGAAAATTTTGAATTTTTAAAAAACATAGCGTTTGTGTATAGCAAATATTTAAGACAAGTGTTTTATGGCTAAGTTAATTGTCATGCATCAAAAAACTTGTACATTGGTGTTATATTAGGAAGTTAATTAATTTTTTCGTTTATTAAAAAACTTGTAAATTATTCTGTTTTATTATATTAAAAGATTATAATAAAAAAAGAAAATAATTTGCACACTCATAAAAGTTATTAGGACACTCATAGACAAGCAGATAAAACACATTATAAAACATAATACAACTCTTTAATACATAATGTTAAGTGTCAAATCAATTTAATGAATGTGCAAATCAATTTGTATTAAAAAAAATCGTTCATTTTATATGTTATATAAAAGTTAATGGACTTGTATGTACCCAAAAGGGGACTACTTAAACATTTAAACTATTTATCATTTGTTGTGATATAATAACATTATTATCCATTTTACAATAAGCTATTTATTAAAACCCAAAAGTTCATTGCAGTCCTTCTTTTTTTCAAAGGCTTGATGGATACATCTAAACCATCCAATCCATCTACATCTAAGGGCTCAAATTAAAACAAAAAATAAATCACCCACCCCCATATTACCCTAAACTGTTACATTTTCTTTTTCATACTCAATCACCACCGCCCCTCACACACACCTACACCCACACAGTTGATCAACCACCATTGATTCCGGCCACCATTGCAAGAATCCACTATTTTTCGGAGATATCTACAAGAATCCACCATTTTCCGATGACTTTTACAACAAACCCAGTTCTCCAGCGACTTCCACAACAAACCCATCGCCACCACCAACCCCAACACCAACCACCACCAGCAACCACGACCATATACACACTATCACGATCAAATCCACACCACCAAAACCTAATTTTTAGCACTAACTTTCATTCTTGATGGATATAAGAGACGAAATAGATGTCGATGATGGTAAGTTATTTTGATTATGCTTATTTTTATGTTTTTTTTCATTTTGATTATGCTTAAAAAATTTCATAGCTACTCTAGGTAAAACACATGTTATGATTGTTGATGCACACCATGTGTTTGATGAAATGACACAATGATAATCACACATTATATCGCAAGTGTTTACTTATGAGTGAGCATTTTTTTATTAAAGTCTGATGGGTTTTTGTAGTTGATAAGGTGATTACAGAATTGTGTCTTATGATTTTGTTTAATTTAATGAATCATAGATGAGTCACTGTGACTCATAGATGAGTCACTGTGACTCATAGATGAGTCACTATGACTCATAGATGAGTCACTGTGACTCATGCGTGAGTCAAATGAGTCACAGTGACTCATCTATGAGTCACAATGACTCATGCGTGAGAACTAGGACTTATGATTACAGAACTAGGACTATGACTCATGTATGAGTCAATGTGACTCATGTATGAGTCAATGTGACTCATGTATGAGTCACTATGACTCATTATGAGTCATTATCTATTATTGAGCAAAAGCTTCATTTGTTTTCTGATCCAGGTTTGTTGTTGTAAATGTTGCAAAGGATGCAACTGATTTTGTAGCATGCTGTTGGTTCAAGTTCGATCATGATGGACTCATGTTGTAACAATAGAGGCGATGATGATGATTAATCTGTCTTGTGTTTATGTGTTGTATATTTGAATATAGGTTTGGGACAATAACTTTTTTAAGGTGTTAAGTCTGTAACTAGTTTCCCTTTCCCAGTTTCTTTTTGTAGTTCTTGATTGTACCCTTTTGTTTGTATATATAATGAAAAAGTGTTACCTTTTATATCCTACGTTTGTTTTTGCAAAGACCCTTTTTATATGAGTCGGGAATTGTATGATATATGAGTGACTCATGTATGAGTCACGTGACTCATGTATGAGTCACGTGACTCATGTATGAGTCAGCTGTTACACATTCATGTATGAGTAGTCATCTATTACACACTCATGTATGATTCACACTGACTCATACATGAGTAACACTAACTCATACATGAGTCACGTGACTCATATATGAGTCATCTGTTACACAATCATGCATGAGTCAAAGTGACTCATGTATGAGTCACACTGACTCATGTATGAATCATGTGTTAAAAAAGGTAGGTAGTTTCTGAAACTTCCAAGCATGTCCCAATGTACATATTGGCTTTTGTTGTCACTAATGGGCACTCCTACAAACACATGGTAACAACTCATTACTAAAAATCGAGAATACATTCCAACATTCATAACACGTTCGAATGCCAGATGATTAACACTTCTTCGGTGTAAAAGCAAAAAACTTGTTAATACACATAATAACGACTTATTTTATGAGTCATGTGACTCATATATGAGTCAATATATAATATTATGAGTAATGATGACTCATACATGAGTGTATAAGTGTTATTGAACACTTGTACATATTGTGAGTAATGATGACTTGTGACTCATATATGAGTCAATACATAATATTCAAATCTGATATGTTTTCAACACTACTCATATATGATTCAAATCAGACATGTTTTCAACACTTCAACAAAAGAAAATAAGAAAATTAAATCTTAACATAGTAAAAAGAAAACACAAAAATAATCATGTAGTTGTTGTATTCGATTGTCCTATTTCTTGTGCTTTTTGTACTTTTTGTGCTTCTTGTGCTTGTTTTTCAGCAGCTGTAACGATCTTCACTAGTTTTGCAATATGTTGATCCTCCGGTGACTCAAAAAGAATGTACAAACTAGGCTTTGGTGTACTATTAGCATCTGTTACACAATCAGATAAAACTACAGTTCAGGAATTGATATGTTATATATGGCTCATGTATGAGTCACAGTGACTCATACATGAGTCACTGTGACTCATACATGAGTCACTGTGACTCATACATGAGTCACTGTGACTCATACATGAGTCACTGTGACTCATACATGAGTCACTATGACTCATACATGAGTCACCAAGTAAATCTGCCATAAAACTATGATTTTGTTACAAAGTTATTACCTGCATTGACAACTATATTTTCAGAAACATCGGCAACGGCAACTGCATCTTCATTAACATCGCCATCAGTCAGACTCATACATGAGTCACAGTGACTCACACATGAGTCACTGTGACTCATACACAAAAAATATGATTTAGTTACAAAGTTTTTACCTGCATTGACAACTACATTTTCATTTTCAGAAACATCAACGTCGGCAACTACATCTTCACCTTGACTCATATATGAGTCACCGCGACTCATATATGAGTCACAACGACTCATATATGAGTCACATCGACTCATATACGAGTCACAGTTCTAGTTTGTAATCATAAGTCTCACTTCTGTAATCAGTTAAACTACCAAAATCGACCAAACTTCAATAAAAATGTTCATTCATAAATTAGAACTTGCTAAATCACATGTGACTTTCATTGTGTCATTTCATCAAACACATGGTGTGCATCAAATATCATAACATTTGATTTACCTATATTATTACCTGGAACTAGTGGATATGTTGTGGAAGTTGTCGGAGAAGTAGGTTTGTTGTGGAAGTCGTCGGAGAAGATTGGTTTGGTGTGGTTGTAGCGGGAAGAAGGTGGGTTTGGTGTGGTGGTCGCGTGAAGAAGGTGGGGTTCTTGTGGTGGTCGCCGGAAAAAGGTGGGAGACGAGGTTGTTGTGGTGGTCGGCGGTTAGGTGGTTGTTGTGGTGGTTGCCTGTGGTGAGGATCCCGATCCATTGTTTTTTTTTTTTTTTTTTTTTTGAAAAATAAAGTTTGGTTATAAGAAAGGTGGGTTTAATCACAACCCTTAGATCATTTAATGATGGATGGTGTGGATTGATTCATAGAGCCTTTGTTAAATATAGATGTGTGAGGATCTTCTAAATGCATAACACCGCTAGACATAGCATTTGCAAAACCAACAAGCTTTTGTTTATAGATGATAATAACTTCTGTTTTAGGTTAGCTAGTCATCATAAAGTGGGACATGGTTCAATTTTAATCAGATAATCCTTTAGATATTAGTAGTAGTAGTTATGTTTACTAGTGAAACTTGCACGGTTTGAGAAATTAAACCGGAACGATCGAAAGTAGATCAGCACGAAAATTGATTTGACCCTAAACACCGTGTCGAGGACACGATTAAAATATTGGTGCATGTATGGGTCGGTCTGGTTTGATTCGGTGGTGCTCAGAGGCGGAGATACAGATGGATCACAACTCACAAGGGTCATGTAACCTCCCAAGCGAAAAAATCCTAATGTAAAATTTCGAAACTTTTTAGATTTTTTAAAATTTGACTCTATAAGAACTATTTTTTTTTTTGTGTTGTTTATAAAAAACATTAAAGTTTGACCTTTACGTCAGAAATTTCTGGCTCCGCCTTTGGTGGTGCTTACGACTGAACTAGACTGAACCAAACCAAAATACATATAATCAGTTCTGATCGCTTTGATTTGATTCGATTTCTCGATTTAATCTGCTCCGCGATCTATAATTATAAGAATGAAACATGATATAATATGATTGGTTACATACTAAAAAAGAACAAAGAATAAGGGGTCAAAAGGATTGCCTCCCATCCAATTAGAGAGAGTCATGAAGCATTAAACAGGAAAAAGATTTTCCCTTTCATTACTTTATACTTTCAATTATTATTGCAAACTAACATTATTGATGGGCTTTATATCTTCATACCCATATCACAAGTTGTTCTAACTAGTTTTCTCCTCTTTGAGCATCTTTTCAGTGTATTTCTAGCTTTTCTAAAGATTAAATTGGCTAAGGTTTCGTACGAGCAAAGAACATAATTAGGACGGAACCAAAACACAAAACGACCAGATACACATTTACTATAATATAAAAAATACTACAACACAATTTTTAAGGACCATGTGCATTAATAGGCGGAGCTAGAATTTTCAACGGGGTGTTGCACAAATTTTTTTTAGGCTAATTGAATTTATACGGTAAAAAATTAAGGTAGCACAAATTTTTTTGGGTTGCAAAAACCATAAAAACATCATTTTTGAAGTTTTTTGCACTTAGTGACATCAAAACGGGTATAACCCCTGCCACACCCGGCACCTATGTAGCTCCGCCCCTTTGTGCATTTAGCACAAATCTAACGAAAATCAATGTTTTTAAGATACTTAACACTACACAACAAAAATTTATAAGTGTTTCGGGACTCGCCGAAACCCACCGTGATTCCGTACCTGAACATAATGTCGATGACATGAAAGAAAGGTGCGAAAATGCAAAAGATATTACTAACAAGAAAGGGCAAAGAATGACTAAGATAAGATGTATGAAATGATTTCTGACCATTCGAACAACTTTTGAAACTCGGCTACGTAAACCAAAATGTGATGAATATTGCGAAAGGTACGTGCAACTTTGATGAATGTGGACCTCGATCAGCTCGTAGACCACCAATCGAATATGGGTTTATGATATGCTGATGTTTGAGCCACCTGAGACTTTATATCTTCTAAACGTAGTGCTTTGTCTAGTTTGTTAACTTTAACGGTGTGAGGCCGCAATTACACTCGTATGGATATAGGGTTCACTAAAAATATTCGGACTATGTAGTCGTAATGAAATTAGTGGCGAAGGAACCACCTCAGAGTGGTAAGTAAGTTAAGTTTGGTGCGCCTGCTCGAGCAGCTTAGCTAATGTAAAATGTCACACATTCTTTATAACATGTATTTATATATTAAGGTCGATGCTTTACTATACTTTTGAATGTCTAATTTGTTCTTCTGAAATTGCAAGGTGACCTGGGCGACTTAAAAAGTCGCTCCAGTCGCTCAGGGTCGCCTTGATGCGTTTGAGGAAAAAGTATTTTTTGTAAGTCATTTATCACAAACAGCTTTGTATTTCGTTTACAGAGTCATTTATAGAAATTTGCCCATTGAGATTATACAATACTAGATAATCAAGCCATGGGCCTTTTTTTTAGTAACCTTAGCTCATGGGCCATGGCTATATCTGATTCAAAGATATTAAAATAGAAAATTTATGATTCATATTTTTCATACTGAAAACTGCAATAGGCACTCTGGCTATCGAGGCCAACTTGAGAATTTTATGGTCAGATCATGTTCAAGGACAGGTTACTTATCACGTACACACCTCGTGTCCTCGTCGAGTTGTCGATCCATAAATTTATATACAACAACTTTTGGTAAAAAAACATAACCTAGTACTTATGCTAAAAAGATTGCACAGAAAGATTCAATAAATTAGAAAAGTTGTGACATGTTTTTTAAGTCAAACAATTGTCCTATACTGTAATACATAATAAATAAGTAGATTAACACCAACTTGGTTCAATCCAATGAAGGTCGAAAAGCTCTTTTGTTCCAAGGAAATCCGCAAACTCTTCTTGGATGACTTTATTATCGAAAGTGTGATACCGGCATGTTTCTAGTGAATAGAACACCATATTCCCGCTTTTGGAAGACCATCTGGGAAAATAGATCTTGTTTTCCATCTCTGGAATCCTGGCTTCAATGCAAAGAGATGATTCGCTACAGAAAATCATATGTTTACCTAAACCATTTATTTTCACCCATTCTTTCGTAGAACCCTTCAACTGGAATACCTCGACTGATTTTCCATACTTGCCCACGATGACTTGTAAGAGATGATCTTCACATCTTACTTGGTAAGACGGGGGGAACGATGTGCAACAGCTTGTCGGCCCTGGACCTGCATGCTCCCAACAGAAATCTTCTCTTCCAATCTCTTTATAAACATCAAGTCCTCCATCGTTTCTCAGAGCAAAAAGATTATGGCCATGAAATGTTAAAATCCGATAAGAATATAAATCATGAGCATTAATATCCATAATAACATGCTGCCAGGATGGTTCCCCGGATACAAAATAAATGAAAACATCAAGGATAGATAATCCAACAACCATACAGTTAGGAGAAGTAGGTGGTGCTGAGAAACATAAGTCAGCCCAATAACCGAGTCTTGGAAGCTCGCGGATATCATTTGTGAAAGGGTTAAAAAAAACCAGTGAATAATTATTTTTAGGTTTTAAAATCAGCAACCAACCATACCTCGCACACTTTATTTCGAAATCACAAAGCAATTGTGTAGGTGTTTTTATAAAATACTTGTCACCAAACACGGGATCTGTAAAAGTCATAAGGCCTCTAGGTTTGTCAAAGACCATTAGCAACGGCGAAAGTAATGAATACGTCTGCAGCCGCTTTGATGCTTTCCCCTTGTTGCATTGTATCATAGGTGCTGCTGAATGACAAAGTTTGCATGTAGAACGGAACCTGAGGTATTCGACACCAACACAAAACTCCATAACCACTTCCAAAACATGTAGCGGAATATTGAGCAGGTGTGAATCATCTTTGGTGCAATTAAAATTAACTTCATGATCACACTTAACTGATCTTTCGACTATCTGAGCATGGGCATCTTCGAAACTACACAAAATTTGATTTTCAAGAGAAGTTTCCAGCTAGATTAGAAGTAGGGTAAATATATGAAAGCAATAGCATACCTGGTGCATTCGGGCATTTCCCACATTGACAAGTGGTTTGATCCTGCCAAATAAGGCCCAGACAATACAGACAAGGTTTTATCTTTAACATGGTACGAGTATAAAAAATTTCCCTTGTCACAAAAAATATGTACATAACCCCCAAATTCAGATGAGGCAATTGCAGAGCTGTAATGTTCTGGTGATGAATCAGTGATTAATTCCATGGTAAACATAGTGTCTTCAAGGTCATCTATTTCTTTCCACGTATTATTATCCATGTCTAGTTTAAACACAATCACTGAACCAATACTCTTACTCGCAAAGTCTTTAATACTTATCTGAATGGTGAACAGTTCTGTACAAGATCCTTTCAGAGTACGAGTCATGCTGAAAATAGAACAACCAAAGGGGTTTATTTTAGGGAATTCTAAAATTGGTAATAAAGTTATCACAACTTCCCCCCAGGAATCTTCAGAATTACCACTGCTTAGCTTTGTTCTTTTCTTTCTTTCATAATACTTAACCATCACATCAACCTCCACGAGAAGCATACGCGAAGTTTTGTTAATTCTGTCAATGTATGCATATAATTTACCATTGCAACAAGTTAGAGAATGCAAAATACCATCAAAACCAGTTACACTCCTTATTTGTTCAGCATATGACATTTCAGTCCATCTTAATTCCTTTCTTTTACGTTTGTTAGGGAAGAATGCATCGCTCCCGAGGCTACAATACACAAATGTTTCTTTTTTACTTCTCGTTAACAAAAGAGCAGAATCCGGGTGATCGGGCGGGGCTGACAAACAACAACAGTATATGATATCAGCATGATCTTTTTCTGATTTTTGAAGAATCAACGGAGGGAAATTAATGATCTGAGAAGTAATTGGGTTCCAAAGAGACCACATGACATCAGTTGGACAGATGGAGGAGAGAAGTGCCCAACAGCCAAAGAAACAGCCTCGGATACGTTTTCCGACTAGCTCTGGGATTTTTAAGTGATTATGAGAGAGTGGGTCGGGTAAGTTGAAGAAAAAATGAGTTTGTGTGCCGTGCAGCAAACCATGGATATTTAGGAGATATGGTAGGCACTACTGAACCGCAAGAAATCTGTTTATGTTCCTCCATACTTAAAAAGAACAATGATATGGATCTTTAGAATGGGATAATCGTAAATCATACAAGTAAACTGCATAAGACATAAGTGACCAACCAAAATTTAAGATTTTCATATAAATCAAACAAGATGAAAGACACATGTGGCAACAAAAGCACCAAATTACTTGGAAAACCTTATAAACAGTGCAGAAGACCTTATACGGCTTTAAATCGTTCAGAAAAATCATAGCACACAATGTATCACATATAACCTCATAAAAAAGACATCTTAGAATACGATAGATACAGCAACAAAATTAAGCTAGCTAGTGGATGACATAAAGTTTGGTTTTTCATCAGATTTTATAGAAATCAAATAAGCTATTAAGCCAATAAATCAGCATAAATACTAATAAAGCAACGATTTTTAGTATTTACGTCATATTTTCACTTGTAACAAGCATGTATGTATCAATCATATTTTTCTTTTTACCCATTAACAGAATGATCCCAAAAGGTCTCAAGTTTAATCAAAATTCGATTTTTTTTAATGAAGTTAAAAACATCACTCAAATAAAGATTTAAGATTGAACTTGTACCTCAAAATTTGAAGAACGAAACTTTTATTGATTACAATATCGCTGCCTCGTTTTATTTAATAATTAAAAAATACTATACAATTTTGGGATTGAAAAGTTAATATTCCATGTGGGGTTGAAGACGACACTGGGGTGAGAAAAAAAACCGAAAAAATCGAAATCGAAAAACCCGAACCGAAAAAGCCGACCGAATATAAAAACCGATGGTTTGATTTTTACATTTTAAAAAGCCAAAGAATTTCGATTCAGTTTCGGTTTACATTCAAAAATCGAACCGAACCAAACCATTCTATTATATAAGAAATATAAATATAATATAATATATATAAATAAATAATATATAAAAATTATAAATTTTTTTTATTTTTTAGGGAAATATAACTAATATATTTATCTTATTGTTTATACGTGTGTTTGATATGTACATGTGTGCTTACTTCACAATATATCATTACATATGTGACGATAATCGTTTACATGTATGTTTACTTGCATGTGTGTTTATCTTATTAATATGTGTCTAGTTATAGAAATTTGAGATAAACATAAAACATTATTAGGCTTAAATTGACAAAAAAAAATAATGAAAGAAAACTATTTTTTCACGCAAACACAAGTTTATTTAATCTAAATATGACGTACCCAAATATAAACGGTTTTAAAAACCGAAAAATCGAACCGAAACCGTTACAAACCGAAAAAACGAACGGCTTTGGCTTTTAGTTTTTTAAAAACCGAATATGTCGATTCAGTTTCGGTTTTAGCCAAAAAACGACCCAAACCAATTTCATCACCGAGTTAATTAACCTATCATTAACTATTAAAAACCGAATATGACTTGACTCACCCAATAGACGAGTTCGATCTCATAATAATTTTCAAACGTATAAAAGAATCGGGCCCCTGAATAAACATCACATGTTGTTATGCTAATGCTTTTCTTTAGTTATCTCGGCCCGGTGTGCCTCTTAACACTATCATATTCATTCATTTTGAAAATATCGCATGGTATTCGTGTAATACAGCGGCGGATATGTAATTATTAATTTTGTTCAAATAAATATTAGACTTTTACTCATCAAGTTTTTAGCCAAATTAAAATTAAAATTGTAAAAAATATTAAATAAAAATCAAATAAACTCTCTAGAAATGAAAAAATAATATTTTTAATTAAAAGACATATCAAAATGAATGTTGAATTAAAAAACACGATATTTTAAAAATATAATAAAATTATGTTATGAAAAAAATAATAGATAAAAAGATATTCCGGTTTAAAAATAAAAGCTTTTTGAATAGTGTATTACAAAATTTGTTAGAAAAGTTGCTTACAAAAAAATGGATAGTTAAGGTCGATTTAACAAAATATGATCTAATAGCTTAAATTTAACCTCTTTATTTTACATTTTAGTTTGGAGTCGAGTTTGTTAATTTTAAGTTCGAAATTAAAATTGGAGTTAAGATCGTAGATAGCATATAGATACATGCTTCTGAACTTAGTGGAATTCTATATATATCTTGATCAGTAACAATTGATTTCATGAGTTATGAGGCGTCTCTTCACACAACTAATTCGACACAGACTGAATATTTCATATCCTACTATTTTATAAATAATTTTGTACTTTTATTTTTAAAAAAAGTTGAAATTTTCAACTTACAATAGATAATACTATTTGTATAAATAAAACATGCATGAATACTAAAAGTTGAAAACGTAAAACATATATTACATTAAATTTTATAATTAAACACATAAAATTCTATAAATAAAACACCTCATCAACTCATTCTACAATTAAAACAACACATAATACAAGTATAATTACAACATTATAAATATAATAAAACATCTTACAAATATAATTAATAGTATAATAATTATAACATTATAAATATAATTAAAACCTTACAATTAAAATATCATATTTACAAATATATATGCATAATTTAAAACACACACTTTTTAATGTTACTCTTATAAAACACATCCTAATAAATTAAACCCAATTATAATATTATTTTCTCAAAACACTCATTTTATGAGAAGTACATATAATTATGCACATTATACAAACTAATAACAAACAAAAATAGAGATGTCAAAAGAGTCGACCCGAACCGCCCCGAGTATATTCGGGTCAGGTTACTCGGATTCAAATTTTAATTCGCGTTAATCGGCTTAACCCGACAAACCCAAAATCAAAATTTGAATGGGGCATCGGGCAACTTATTTTTATGGAACTCGGTTTCAGGATAAACCGATTGATCTAAGATTTGTTTTTTATTATTTATATTATATATAATTTATATTTGAAAAGAATAATTTTTTTTACCCAACTTGGGTTGACCTGAACCTTAATTGACCAACGTGAGTAGATCCGACCCGAATAAACCCGAACCCGAGTTCAAATCGGGTAACTTATTTTACAACATTGATCCGAATTAGACCCGACCCGATTGACCTGAACCCGACCAATCCGACCCGATTCTCACCCTAGACACAAAGTTCATAAAAATTATATGCTAATTCATATAGGTTTGAAAATCAAACTAGACCATAGATTCAAACAAAAACAAGAATAGCCACCGGTTCAGATGTCAAAGAAAGTTCGTTCAAAAACGATCCGAAGAAATTCGACCAAAACTTATAACAGTAAGTGAAACGGACTTGATCGACATTATTTTATTTGTTTTCTTTGGTTAACCACATGATAACCGTCACCGCATCGCGCGGGTACATATTAGTAGGTAGGTTATTGATCATGTTTATGTAAATATAATCTACTCGATGATATATAGTTCAAGTACTAATGTATGCAGATAAACTCAGTCGGCATCTTTTCTTAGGCTAGCTGCAACAACGACCTTTATTTTTTTTACCATGTCAGCTTTCTCTCTCCAGCGACTTATTTGCCCCAAAAAACGATTTAGTTTAAATTTTTTAATATAATTTTCTTTATCGAATAATTATTTAAATAAAATAAAAATATTACAATAATATTTATATTTAATCGTTAAAAATAATTAAAAAAAGACTTAATTAGAGACAAATGAGGTAAAATGCATTAGCTAAAACTAACTTAAAAATGGTCAAATTAATATATGTTGTGAGGAATTAAACAAAGTTCAATATATAAAAATTTGAAATTTTTATTACAAGTTTTATCTAATTAAAATATAATTCAAACTAAATAAATTTACTTAAAAAAATAAAAAGTATATAAATAAAAGAGAAATGCCCCACGACAGATTGCACAAATAGATCGTGTGAAAGACCGAAATGTTGGATAAATTGGTCGATCGATTTCGTCGACTCGGTCGCCGCAACAGGCCGACCGAGTTCGACCTCAGTCGCGAACTAGAAACAATACTACTGCTTAGGGTCGCCTTGATGCATTTGAGGAAAAAGTGTTTTTGTAAGTCATTTATCACAAACAACTTTGTCCAAATGATTACTAATCTAGTCTAAAGATTACTAATCTAACTGGGGAGTCTTCGAAGATGCATAATACTAGGGTTAAATCTCAGGAAATAAAGAATAATGGCAAACGCCCAATTATTATAGGTGGTGCTACAACGTCTAACCCTGTCACGGTCATTAATTCGTTTAACTTATTATCTTTTAAAAATAGGGACCATGATCTATTTTGGGACAAAGGAAATGAGAGTAACACCATTAACATGACTGACACAGAAGATGTTGATGAGGTTGGGGTTACTTCTATGGGGGCAAGCACTCCCAGAGCAGCATGTTCCCATGATTAGCGTCGCCTCATGGAACATTAGGGGATTGAGCTTCTCCCCTAAGCAAGATGAAATTCGCCATGTAATATTTGAAAACAATCTTTCTGTATGCGCTATTTTAGAATCTCATGTGGCTGATACAAAATTGATGAAGGTTTGTTCATATGTGTTTAATTACTGGGATTGGACATCAAATGGTCATCTATGTAGCAAGGGTACTCGGATTATTCTTGGGTGGAACCGTAATGATGTTGATGTGGTGGTTATATCGCAATGTGACCAGGTTATCCACACGCGTGTTTGGTTAAAAAATGAGAAAAAGGAATTTGTCTGTTCCTTTGTCTATGCTCACAATAATTATACTCAACGGCGTGCTCTATGGCAGGGGTTGGGGCTTCATGCTAGTTATGTACGGGGTTGGCCATGGTGTTTATTGGGGGACTTCAATGCGGCACTAAAATTCGAGGATAGTACTACTGGTTCTTCGAAGGTTGATATTTCAATGAGGGAGTTCAGTGAATGTATTGCTGAAATCGAGGTGTTAGATATTCAACATACAGGCTTAAATTTTACATGGAATCAGAAACCGAAAGGGTCTGATGGGATCCTTAAAAAGATTGACCGTGTTTTGGGTAATATGACCTTTGGTGATGTCTTTGTGGGTGCTCATGCTTGTTTCAAGCCCTATATACTTTCTGACCACGCTCATGTTGTTATGAATATTCCGGCTGCCATTTTGGCTAAACCAAAACCTTTCAAATTCACGAATCTTCTTACTCAGCAAGATAGGTTTCGTGAGGTTGTGATGGAGGGCTGGTCTAGAAGTGTGAGTGGTTTCTTCATGCATAGGGTTGTTAAGAGATTGAAAAGTCTCAAAAAAACCTTTTCGTAAGCTTCTGTATGACAAAGGGAATCTTCATGATAATGTCCGTAGGCTGCGTTTGGAACTTGACCAGGTACAACTTGATCTCGATAAGGACCTTTTTAATACTGTATTACGGGATGAGGAAGCCATGTATGTTCAGGCTTATAATGAAGCTTTGTTGATTGAGAATCGCTTCTTGAAGCAAAAGGCTAAGATTAAATTGCTGCATGAAGGAGACTCAAACACGACGTATTTCCATAAATCGGTTAGAGGGAGGGTCAGCAGAAATCGTATTAATGTGATTTCTAATGCTAATGGTGAGGTTTTTCTGAATGAACAGGCGGTTGATGCTTTTGTTGATCATTACAAGGTATTTCTTGGTCAAGCTGATAATGTGGATGATCTCAACGTGCATGAGTTATTTGGTTCTAGGGTGTCTAATGTAGATGCTACAGAAATGGTGAGGCTTGTCAGTGATAAAGAGATGAAGGATGATATCTTCTCTATGGGTGATGGTAAGTCTCCTGGCCTGATGGCTATACGCCGGCATTTTTTAAAGCGGCTTGGGATATTGTGAATGTGGATGTTATTCATGCTGTTCGCGAGTTTTTCACCAATGGGAAAATTCTCAAAGAGATTAATCATACCATCATTGCTCTGATTCCAAAGGTTAAGACCCCTTCACGTATTACTGATTATAGACCTATCTCGTGTAGTAATGTTCTTTTTAAGTGTATTAGCAAGATTATTGCTAATCGTATTAAGGATTGCTTGAAGTATTTAATCAGCCCTAATCAATCGGCTTTTTTTCCTAGTCGAAGCATTGCGGATAATATTCTACTCACCCAGGAGCTTATGCATAATTACCATTTGGATTGTGGAATTCCTCGATGTGCTTTTAAAGTCGATATTCAAAAAGCTTATGACACGGTAGACTATGACTTTTTAAAAAAAGTTCTTTTTGGGTTTGGGTTTCCTGAGCGAATGATCACGTGGATTATGGAGTGTGTTACGACTGGTTCTTTTTCCATATTCATTAATGGTTCTCTTCGTGGCTATTTTAAGGGAAAGCGGGGTCTTCGTCAAGGTGATCCTATTTCCCCATATCTATTCACGCTCATTATGGAAGTTCTTACGCTCATGCTTCGTCGTAAAGTTAATGACTCAGATGCTTTTACTTATCACCGCCATTGTGGGGAGCTGGAATTGATTAACTTGTGATTCGTAGATGATTTGTTCCTTTTTGCTCATGGTGATCCTAGTTCGGCTTCTATGATTATGGAGTCTCTTGAGGAATTCAAAAGTGTATCGGGATTGAAACCTTGTCTTCCTAAGAGTACCGCATACTTTTGTAATGTTCTTAATCATATTAAGATTACTATTTTACAGATTCTCCCATTTGAAGAAGGGCGGCTTCCAGTTAAGTACCTTGGAGTTCCTTTGGTTTCTTCTAGGCTTGGGCGTAACGATTGTAAGGAGCTGATTGATAGAGTGTAAGGGTGTATTATGGATTGGAAGAACAAGTCACTCTCGATTGCGGGAAGGATTCAATTATCCCGTTCAGTTATTGGTTCGGTGCATGTTTATCGGGCTTCAATGTTCATTCTTCTCACCCGTGTTCTCCTTGATATTGAGCAGCGCCTTCATGGGTTTCTTTGGTGTCAAGGAGGGTTGGGTAAGGGCAGAGCTAAGGTCACATGGGAAGAGGTTTGTCTTCCGAAAGCTGAGGGTGGCTTGGGTATTAGGCGTCTAGAGCATTTTAATAAAGCTTTTATGACGTCCCATATTTGGAAGCTCCTTTTACGTAAGGAATCTTTGTGGGTACAGTGGATGCATATGTACAAGATTAAAGACTGTAATTTTTGGACTATTCATACGCGTGGTAATATGTCTTGGAGCTGGAGAAAGATATTGCAGTTAAGGAGCTGTATTCGTGAGTTTGTATGGTACGGTATGGGTGATGGATCGTCTACTTCACTTTGGTTTGATAACTGGTGCGAGGTGAGCCCTTTAGCTTCTTTCATATCTCATCGTGACATGTATAGGGATGGATTGTCGACCAACACTAAGGTTCGTGATATTATGTCTCATGGAATATTTCAGTGGCCGCCTAGTTTGTTGAACAAACATC
Organism: Glebionis coronaria; assembly: GCA_025667525.1. NCBI lineage: Eukaryota > Viridiplantae > Streptophyta > Magnoliopsida > Asterales > Asteraceae > Glebionis > Glebionis coronaria. Next base: position 544,126,807 of record CM046878.1, read on the forward strand.
CTGTGGTTGCTACTATCGATACCCATAATTTTCATGGAGGTACGGATAAGCTTGAATGGCGTCTTCCTGTTATTGGGCCTTTAGTTTTTCTGTCAATACTGTTTGGCAGTCAATTCGACCTCGTGATATGGAGGTCCCATGGGTGAATGTTGTGTGGTTTTCTTTTGGTATTCCAAGACATGCTTTTAATCTATGGCTTGTTATTAAGCGTCGGTTGAAGACTCAGGATCTTCTTCATAGCTGGAAGATCTCGTCCGATATTATGTCTTCATGCTCTTTATGTGAGCTTGTTCAAGACTCGCATGACCACCTGTTTTTTGAGTGTCCTTTCTCTGCTCAGGTCTGGAACAAAGTCAAAATTATGGCGGGATTGGTTAATTCGGGGCCAGGGTTTCATACTATTAATCAGTCTCTCTTACCGATTGCTAATAGGATAATGTCGAAGGAAGTTATTGCTAAGCTTAGTTTGGCTGCGAGTGCGTATTATGTATGGAACGAACGGAATGGTCGTCTGTTTAAGGGCATAAAGCGTTCTGTTGATCAGATTGTTAATTGCCTTATAGTGGTCGTTCGTGGTAAGCTCCTTTCTTGCAGATTTATGACGTCAGTGGAGGATAAAGAGTTTGTGGAGATATGGCAGCTGTCGGAGTCTATCCTTTTCTAGTTTCATGTCATCAGTGTTCAATTTATGTATGTGTAGGTGGTACTTTCCAATAGGTGTTATTGGTTATGTTTGCTATAGGTTCTAGTCATATGGCATGTCTTATGACTTAGTTTGTTCAAGCGATGCTTGAGGTTAATGTCGTATTCAGCCACATTCCATTGTACTTCATTGTTTTTTGGTATATATATTTTACCGGGGTTGTTCCCCTTTACCAAAAAAGGGCAGGTTATTTATCACGTACATACCTCGTGCCCTCATCGATCCATAAATTTATATACATCAACTTTTGGTAGAAAATATAACCCCTAGTCCCCTAGTACGTATGCTAAAAAGATTGTACATGAAACATTCAATTAATTAGATAAGTTGTGACATGTTTTTTAAGTTAAAAATTGTCCTATACTGTAATACATAATAAATAAGCAGATTAACACCAACTTGGATCAATCCAATGAAGGGCGAAAATCTCTTTTGTTCCAAGGAAATCCGTAAACTCTTCTTTGATAACTTTATTATCGAAAGTGTGATACCTGCATGTTTCTAGTGAATAGAACACCATATTCCCGCTATTGGAAGACACTCTGGGAAAATAAATCTTGTTCTCCATCTCTGGAATCCTGACTTCAATGCACAGACATGATTCACTACAGAAAATCATATGTTTACCTAAACCATTTATTTTTACCCATTCTTGTGTAGAACCCTTCAACTGGAATACCTCGACTGATTTTCCATACTCACCCACGATGATTTGTAAGAGATGATCGTCGCATCTTACTTGGTAAAACTGGGGGAAAGATGTGCAACACCTTGTCGGACCTGGACCTGCATGCTCCCAACAAGTCCTCAAGTCTTCTCTTCCCATCTCTTTATAAACATCAAGTCCTCCATCCTCTCTCAAAGCAAAAAGATCATGGCCATGAAATGTTAAATTCCAATAGAAATGTAAATCTTTGACATTAATATCCAAAATAACATGCCGCCAGGATTGTTCCCCGGATACAAAATAAATGAAAACATTAATGAAACGTAATCCAACAACCATACAGTTAGGAGAAGTAGGTGGTGCTGAGAAACACAAGTCAGCTCCATAATCGAGTCTTGGAAGCTCGCAGATATCATTTGTGAAAGGGTTAAAAAAACAGTGAATAATTATCTTTAGGATTTAAAATCAGCAACCAACCATACCTCGCACAATTTATTTCGAAATCACAAAGCAATTGTACAGGTGTTTTTATAAAATACTTCTCATCAAACACGGGATCTATAAAAGTCATAAGGCCTCTAGGTTTGTCAAAGACCATTAGCAACGGCGAAAGTAATAAATATGTCTGTAGCCACTTTGATGCTTTCCCGTTGTTGCATTGTATCAAAGGTGTTGCGGAATGACAAAGTTTGCATGTAGAACGAAGCTTTAGGTATTCGACACCAACACAAAACTCCATAACCACTTCCAAAACATGTAACGGAATATTGAGCAGGTGTGAATGATCTTTGGTGCAATTAAAATTAACTTCATGAGCACACTTAACTGATCCTTCGACTATCTGAGCATGGGCATCTTCTAACCTATACACAAAATTTTATTTTCAAGAGGAGTTTCCAGCTAGATTAGAAGTAGGGTAAATATATGAAAGCAATAGCATACCTGGTGCATTCGGGCATTTCCCACATTGACAAGTGGTTTGATCCTGCCAAATAAGGCCCAGACGATACGGACAAGGTTTTATCTTTAACATGATACGAGTATAAAAATTTCCCCTTGTCACAAAAAATATGTACATAACCCCCAAATTCAGATGAGGCAATTGCAGAGCTGTAAAGTTCTGGTGATGAATCAATAATTAATTCCATGGTAAACATAGTGTCTTCAATGTCATCTATTTCTTACCACGTCTTATTATCTATGTCTAGTTTAATCACATTCACTGAACCAAAAGTCATATTCATGCCTTTAAAACTTATATGAATTGTAAACAGTCCTGTACAAAATCCTTTCAGTTTACGAGTCATGCGGTAAAGAGAACCAAAGGGGTTTATTTTAGGGAATTATAAAATTGGCAATAAAGTTATCACAACTTCCCATTGGGAATCTATAGAATTACCTCTGCTTGGCTTTGTTCTTTTCTTTCTTTCATAATACTTAACCATCACATCAACCTCCACGAGAAGCATACACGAAGTGTTGTCAATGTTGTCAATTTATGCATATAATTTACCATTGCAACAAGTTAGAGACTGCAGCGTACCATCAAAACCAGTTACGCTCCTTATTTTTTCAGCATATGACATTTCAGTCCATCTTAATTCCTTTGTTTTACGTGCGTTAGGGAAGAATGCATCGCTCCCAAGCTACAATACACAAATGTATGCTCTTTGGATCTCACTAACAAAAGAACTGATGGTTTATAATATTCATAACAATTATATAATCATAACAAAGATCAAAGCACGTTATAGCAGAAGCGATTTATCATGATCATAATAACACAATCATAATTAATCGATTAAGGTTACATACCTTTATCCTAGCGTAGATCCACAAGATAACCGGCGAATCACCAATAAGGGTTTGTGAAGAACAATACCAAGATATAGTTTAAAGTAAAACTATATTACGCTCTTGTACACACGTAATGCAACGGGCTAACTGATGACGTATAGTCCCCAACCGGGTCATGGACCCGGCCCATGGGTACTACCCGTATCCGGCCCATCACGAATGGGTTGGATTGATCAGTTAAGCTTACGGGCTTGAATGAACACTGACCGCATAAAGTGTGTGCGGCCCACAACCCGGTACAGCCGGGACAGGGTTAGACAGAATCACAATCTTATTAGGATTGGGATTTACCTTCAAGTATAGGATATACACTAACCATAATTAGAAGATAACAATCAAGCTAAATATGGTGATTATCTTATGCTTGGGGCCAAAGTAAACAGTGAGCCCATTAGGGTTTCACTGCCTATATAAGGAACCCCCAAGGGTTTCACAAAGGTATTACATTCTCCATACTCTAAACCTCACATCCGATTCTTAACCCTAACCGATTACTTACTCTCACGCCGGAGTCTAATCGTGGGATACATTCCCATGGTAAGTCTAACGCGTGTTTCTTTAGTGTGCAGGATCTCAGCAAGACTATTCACTTGGTACAAGAGTCGGAGCCCAGCCAACCTGAATTAAGCCTAATTCAGGTCTAGCAAGGATCATTCAACTTTTGCATCAACAAGTTGGCGCCATCCGTGGGACCAATACACTAAACTAGAGCATATTTCATCTCGATCTCTTTCAATGACGAAAGGACATCCGCAATGAAATCCCAGGAACACGAATCCTGCGAATCGGAAGTCCACAGGGGACGGGATACTCATCCACACCCAGTCCCCTGGCAACCAAACAGGTGGACCGAATAACCGAAGCGTCTTTCAGTCTGTGGGTAGGACAGGTACGTCCGTTAATACCCCACCACCAACCACGACCATGGATAACCCAGATCCAGGGAGTGCGCCTAATGCCCCTACCAAGGAGTCACGTAAGCCATAAATCGAAGAAGTGGAAGTGGAACCACTTAGTGACGAAGACCTCGCCCGTGTTCTCACACGGAACTTAGAGAGGATCGTCCCGGGTATCTCGTCAAGGCTAAACCTAGGCAGGAACCTCCAATCTAGGCTCAACTTTGGCAGGGCCGTGTCTGGCACCTCTCCTCAGACTCAAAAGAAGAGGAGGGCACGTCCCCAGGAACAAAACCTCTTTTAGGAGAACCCTCAACCTCAGAATGTGTTCGAGCACATAGGGGATCGTGTTATGTAGGAACTACTGCAATCTCGTGAGGATTGGGATAGATCTGATGGCTCAGCCGAACGGCCGGACATGGAATTAACCAGGAACAATTGCCGCACAAGCGTGTGGGATAGGGTGGATAGTGGGAAGAAGGCTCCTAGCTCTTCCCATAAAAATGGTCCTCAGCCGAGAAGTGGAGCACCGCCCCGTTCTCCCGGTACCTCGAGAGAAGACTCGGATGACCAACCCCCCAAGAGTCGCCGACCTAGGCGTACCCCTCCACCACCATCAGATGATGAGGGATACTACGGTGGCCCTTACTATCGTAAGGTGGAAGGAGAAGATCTCTCCCGCCCATGGTGTGATCCTAGGGAAGATCCCTTCACCCTCCGCATATAGAATTACTCCGAGGATAAGAAGCGTCGCATGCCAGCATGCGTCAAAACCTATGATGGGTCTGGTGATCCGGACGATCACCTAAAGATATTTGATACACAGGAAAAGATCGAACGATGGCCCATGCCTATATGGTGCCAGATGTTCAATTCAACCTTAATTGGCAATGCCCGTGATTGGTTTGAGGGACTTCCTCCCCGAAGCATCGATAGCTTCAGTGAGCTGCGCACTGCATTAAAAAACAATTATACTCGGTGAAAGAAGTATAATAGGTATCCGGTCTCATTGGCAACCATCAAGCAACGGCCTAGAGAATCTACGGAGGACTTCACGGAACGTTTCAACGACGAGTGCACACGCATAAAAACGATGCCAGAGCTCCTGAAAGTTTCTGACTATGTGCATGCCATAACATACAAGGAATTAATCAGGTGCCTCAATGACAAGCGGCCAGAGAAGTATGACGACCTCATGGAGAGGGTCAGGAACTTTGTAGAAGGAGAAACCGCGGTAGCCGCGGCCTACCTTACAAAGGGAAACCACAACTATCGATCGAACGACCAACCCAGAAGGCAGTCGGGTGGTCAAAACAACCAAGGCAATGGAAGGGGCTCGGATTACAAGAGTCAGAATAAAGGAGGGCAGTCGGATGATAAATTCACCCCCTAAAGATGACTTACCGGGACATCTTATTGACGGAAGGGGCGAACTTCCCAAGGCCTCCCCCAATGACGACGCCGGTAGACCGCCGTCAAGGGAATCGCTTCTATGAATTCCACAACGACAAGGGTCACGACACGGAGGAATGCATCCAGCTCAAGAAGCACATTGAGCCGCTGATCAAATCAGGCAAACTCAAGCACCTGGTCAAGGATTGGAAGGATGGAAAGGATAACAAAAAGCACAATAAGAAGGATCCCCAAAAGGACTGTTGTCAATACGTTTTTACGTATTTAGGAAGATTCGGTCACTCCGATAATATATTAAGTTGTAGCTTGTAGTCTAGATATCTTTTAATTAACAAAACAAGGAAAAGCCCGGTCCATGCTTGTATGGTCGGCCCAAATGTAATCCCAAGCGTATCTTATGGGCTTGGTATATAAACCCTCTCCATTGATGGAGAGGGTGGTGATTTCATTTGAATAACACATAGTTCTCTAAAACTTTCTCTCTCTAGAAGTGTGAAATCCACCATCTTTCTATCACTTCCTCTCTCTAAAACATAAGCAAGATTTACATATCCTACAAATGATTGTTGGAAATACGTTTTTACGTATTTAGGAAGATTCAGTCACTCCGACTATATATTAAGTTGTAGCTCGTAGTCTAGATATCTTTTATTTAACAAAACAAGGAAAAGCCCGGTCCATACTTGTATGGCCGGCCCAAATGTAAGCCCAAGCCCATCTTATGGGCTTGGTATATAAACCCTCTCCATTGATGGAGAGGGTGGTGATTTCATTTGAATAACACATAGTTCTCTTAAACTTTCTCTCTCTAGAAGTGTGAAATCCACCATCTTTCTATCTCTTCCTCTCTCTAAAACATAAGCAAGATTTACATATCCTACAAATGGTATCAAGAGCCATGGGATGATTGCTTAGTTTTTGTGTTTGTGTTCTTGATTTATACGGCTATTTTGATCCGATTTCACACGTCCAATTTTTTTTTTGTGTTTTTTATGGTTTGATCTTGATACAAATCATCTACATAGTTGCGGTAGTGATTTGGTATTGTTTCTTTGGTTAAAAACGCAATATTTTTGGGTGTTAGGATCAATTTTTGGCTTAAAATCTCGAATTTGGGGTGTTTTGTCCGAGAAAAGTGGAAAAAATAGCATACTGTTTGTACCATTGCGACAGCCTCTCCATCGCAATATCTAGGGTTTAAACATCGCGATCTACATTGCGATTGAAGTGTTTTCTGTTATTGCGATTGGATTGCGATTGGAGTTCTTTGTTATTGCGATCCACATTGCGACACATATTGCGACAGGATTGTTTTTGTGACATTGCGACAGGGGGTATTGCGACAGGGGGTATTGCGACAGGGGTATTGCGATTGGATTATTGCGATTGGATATTGCGATAGGACTTATTGCGATTGGGATATTGCGATAGGATTTATTGCGATTGGACATTGCGACAGCATTCCTCTAGGCATTACGATAGGGCAACAAGTATTCCAAGATTTTTCAAAAACGTGTGTGCAATTTCATCTTGGAATTTTTGGTTTATCGAGAACATAATTTAGGGGATTTTAACAATATTTCTCGGCTTATACACACAACAACAAACACATTTACTTTCTTTCATTGATCGATCAACTTTGTAAATCTTCACTTATTGAAATGGAGTACACATCTCTTACGGATAAGTCCATCCTCTCGGGTACGGATAATCGTCCACCAATGTTGGTGAAGACTATGTATGAGGAATGGGCTTCCCAAATGGAACTTTATATGTTGAACAAGGAGAATGGACATCTAATTTGGGCATCGGTGCTCAATGGACCATTAGATTATGGTACAGTGACGGAAGGTACAACTACTCGTCCTCGCACAACGGGTGAATTGACTGGAGATATGAAGATTCAAGACAAATGTGATAAGTATGCTACAAATATCATTCTCCAAGCCCTTCCTTTAGATGTCTACAAACTCGTCAGCAAACATAAAGTTGCCAAAGAGTTATGGGATATAATTCGTGTTCTAATGCAAGGCACCTCGTTAACTAAACAAGAACGAGAGTGTAAGCTTTATGATACTTTTGATAAGTTTGCCTATGTTCCAGGGGAGACTCTCAATGACTACTATCTGAGATTTACCCTATTGTTGAATGAGCTCAATATCTATGGCATGGCAATTCCTACCTTTCAGTTGAACACCAAGTATTTGAACACTCTTCCTCCAGAATGGAAAAAATACGTGACGGATGTTAAATTGGCTAAGGACTTGCATAACACCAATGTGGATCAACTTCAAGCTTTTCTTCAACAACACGAATGCCATGTGATCGAGGCTCGGTTGTCTACACCTCAAGTTCATGATCCACTTGCAATGTACTCTTCTCAACAAAACATGGCTTATACTTATCAACAACCATCATACTTGCAGCAACCACCACCACACACCTATCAACAACCACAGCAACCATCTTATCAACCACCAATGATGCCACAGCAAGAATATCAACAAAGTGTTCATCAACAATCATTTCCACAACAACCACCATATCATACATCTCCATCACAAGCCAACACTTCTCCAATGGGCTATACTCCTCAGCAAGGATATTTTCCAATAGAAGCACAACCAGCACAAGCTTTCTTCTCTAATGAACTTCCACCAATCCAAGCACCGGTCTTTACTCCAAATGATACGCCAGCTGATGTTCTAAACCATCTCACCGCCTACTTGTCAAAACTTGTTGCAACTAGAGGATTTCCACCAACAAACAATCAGCTCCGCACCTCTTCAAATCCTCGACAACAAGCTATTGTTCAAGATGGTCAAGCAGATGATCTTGACGCATATGATTCAGATTGTGATGACATTCACTCTTCCCAAGCTGCTCTCGTTGCTAATCTCTCTCACTACGGTTCTGATGTCGTCAGTGAGGTACCCACCACAACCAATCTTGGTAATTATGATAACCAATATCAAGTTGGGCATGAAAATGACAACCTCGAACATCATTCGGGAACTAGTAACTCAAATGATGTGGTATCCAATCCAACACATTTGAGTGAACCTCAACCAAATGCTACGACGGGTATGAAATCTTATGCTCAACATGATTTGGTCATGGTACCTAAACATATTATTGATCAAATACATATGGCCCTCAGATAATCCGTAGATACGAATTCCACCTTAACTGCTGAGCTTGCGTTGCATAAAGTAAAGGTCAAAAATTTTGAAATGGTCCCTCAAGCAGAGAAAATAACATGTTCTGAATTTGACCAATTTCGTTTTGAAAAGATTGAACACTTGAAAGAAATAGAATCATTAAAAGCTAATCTTTCTAATGAATTAAAAGCAAAAGAATTGGTTGTCAATGATTTTCAGAAACTTAAAATGGATTTCGAAACTCTCGAGTCTAAAAAGGTTGAATCAGAAATTAATGCTACCAAACTTCTTAAATTCAAGGAACAACAGCTTTTAAAACAATATGCTTCCACAGAAAAGGTTCATCTTTTAACTAAATCTTTTAAAGAACTCGAACTTAAGCGTCTTCAAGATTTACCACCTAATCCCGGTTATGCAAAACAAGCTCAGGAATATATCCCGTGTCTTTATGATATGACCCTAATTGGCAAATCGAAAGAAGCACCTTTTGTTCGTAGTACTGAGGAGACACAGTCACTTGCGGATGAAACTCATTCTAAAATGCTTTCAAAATTCCATACAATTGATTATGATAAGTATAACAAAGATCAATTTTCTAAAAAAACACGCATTCGCTTACAAAAGGAATTAGCAGAATTGACAGTTCTTGTGCCCCAAAGTTTGTCAAATGAAAACCTTCCTAGTACGTCTCCTACACTTGTCAAAACGAATTTAACGAAGTTAATTCCACCGGTAAGTAAGGCGTCCGTTAACTTAAATGCGGTACACCAACACTTAGCCGATTTTGACAAGGTCATTTTGGAACGTACGACGGCTTCGGCCATAACGGAAGGTGAATGGAACTTTGAGCACACTAGAGCTGCGTTTCGAGACGAAATTGTTCTGTTTGTAAAGAATTTTAAAGCTTGTTTTAGTACTATTGATCAAGATTTGCTTTTGGAAATAGAAGAAGTTAGACGTGTTTTCAACGAAATGGATGATGCTTATGAAAACAGTTTACTTGAAATAGAACGGGTTTCACGCCAAAATGATCAGCTTCTGAAGCAAGTGATGTCTCATGATATAGTCTCCGTCTGTGTGAATAACAGTGTTGATAATGATTCTATTGTGCATAATGTTGAATCTGTGGATAATGTGGTAGATAGTACTTGTCACGAATCTGACGCTGAATTTTTAAAGCTTCAAGACTCATATTCTTCGCTTTCAAAACATTTTGATGAGATTCAAACACATTGTATTTCGCTTGAATGCAAGCAACAATTTATTCAAGAAATCTTTGAAACGTCATTCGAAGGTGTTATTATCGATGATGCAAACTTTGAAAAGAATTTTCGATTGAATTTACAATCCAAACAGCGTCAGCCAAGTGACAAGGTTGCTAAATCTTTGCCGATAGAAATAGAGAAATCTAAGGAGCTTAACTGTGTGAACGTACTTGAGGGCGCTGAGAATTTTAAACTTGATCTAGATAATCGAGTTTCCAATATTTTGTCCAAAGTTGATAACTTAAAACAGAAAGATACACGACTCTTCGATTCAGTAAAGTCCGCATGTGCTAATACCACTGCACAGAATCAATCCTTGATTGAACAATTGAATCGAAAGTTGGTGGAAATATCTAATTTGAGGGAACAAATTTGTGATAAGAATCTGGTCTTGGCTGAGTTAAAGGAAACACTTCGTACTCTAAAAGGTAAGAATGTTGTGGATAACGCAGCCGCTGTCTCAGCATCGTCCTCTAGTGCAATCCAAAGGAACCTTATATCCGTCACACCATTTAATAAGGGCCCTAGGACTAAACCTTCTCAAACAATGGTCACTAAAGATAAGGCGGAATCAAACCCAACTTCTAATATTCCCGTGTTGCCTTCTACAGGAGTAATCACCACTACCAAGGCTAAAAAATCTAAGCTTAAAAGAAACAAGAAGAATGATAGGATCTTGCCCCCATCTAGTAGTCAAGTGAAGAAGAAAGTAGAAGCCCATCCTAGGAATGTTATTTTTGTTTTGAATAAAAAGAATCATGTAGCTAAACCTAAAAGCTTTGTGGTTGTGCAACGTTCTAAGCCTACTGTGAATTCTAAATTAAAATGTTGGAATTGCAATGAATGTATGTTTTCTAGTCATCATGAGTCTTGCCTTATTGACCATGTGAATGAGATGCATGCCCGGAAAAATGGATTAGAATGGAAACCGACTGGGAAAGTGTTAACCCAAGTTGGTTGGTTGTGGCGCCCTACAGGTAGAACTTTCACTATAGTCGGAAATGCGTGCCCTTTAACTAGGATCACTCCCACTACAGAGAAGAAAGAGTGCCCTTTAACTAGGAGTACCAAGGCTACCATAACACAAGCGTGTCCTTTAACTAGGACCACCGACACTACCGTTGGAACCAAGTGCCCTTTAAATAGGTCTACTCCCACTGTAGTGCCCGCGAATAATCCAAAACCTAAGAAAGTTGGAACAGTAAAACCTGTTAGTGCTAAAACTCACATTAGAAAACGCAGGAAATCTAAGGGTCACAAACCTGTTAGCAATTCTGATAATATTATATCTGTATCTGCTAACACTCCGGAACCAATAGTTTCCAATACATTGTCTACTGTTGTTATTGAAAACAGGTGGTCCAAATTGTTCTCTGGTATTTGGACTCTGGTTGCTCCAAGCATATGACCGGAGATCACTCTCAGCTCAGAAATTTCGTCAGCAAGTTTCTTGGTACGGTTCGATTTGGAAATGATCATATTGCAAAGATAATGGGTTACGGTGAATATCATATTGGGAATGTTATAATTTCAAGAGTGTATTATGTGGAAGGTCTCGGTCACAACTTATTTTCTGTGGGACAATTTTGTGATGCAAACCTAGAAGTTGCTTTTCGAGAGCATACCTGCTTCATTCGTAATTTGGAAGGGGTTGATTTATTGAAAGGTACTCGAGGGAATAATTTGTATACTTTGTCTCTACAAGACATGATGGCCGCTTCTCCCGTCTGTCTTCTCTCCAAAGCATCGAAGACTAAGTCATGGTTATGGCATCGACGGTTATCTCATCTTAACTTTGACGCTATTAATCACTTGGCAAAAAACGAACTTGTTCGTGGTCTTCCTAAACTATCATTTCACAAGGATCATTTGTGTTCCGCGTGTACAATGGGGAAAAGCACTAAGAATTCATACAAACCCAAGACTTAAGACACCAACCAAGAGAAACTTTATCTTATGCATATGGATCTTTGTGGGCCAATACGTGTTGAAAGTCTTAGTGGCAAAAAGTACATCCTCGTCATTGTCGATGATTACTCTCGGTTTACATGGGTGAAATTTCTTAAAGCAAAACATGAGGCACCTAAATTCATCATTGGATTTATCAAGATGATTCAAGTGCGTCTCAACACTACTGTCCGACGCATTCGTACAGATAATGGAACGAATTTGTGAATCAAATCTTGCGTGATTATTATGAAGAAGTTGGCATTTCTCATGAAACATCCGTTGCTCGCACTCCACAACAAAACGGTGTCGTTGAAAGGCGAAATCGCACACTTATGGAAGCTGCTCGAACGATGTTAATTTACGCAAAGGCTCCATTGTTTTTATGGGAATAAGCAGTATCTACAGCAGTGTACACCCAAAACCGGTCACTAATTCGTAAACGCCATGGTAAAACACCTTATGAGCTTCTCCATGGAAAAGTACCAGATTTATCATATCTTCATGTATTTGGTTCTCTTTGCTATCCAAATAATGATGGTGACAATTTGGGAAAACTTCATCCAAAGGCTGATATTGGTATTTTCATTGGTTACGCCCCCGCAAAGAAGGCATACCGAATCTACAACCGTAACTCTCGCAAGATCCTCGAAACTATGAATGTTGATTTTGATGAGCTGACAGCAATGGCTTCTGAGCAAAGCAGCTCTGAACCCGCACTTCATGAAATGGGACCCAGTAATATTAGTTCTGGTCTTGTCCCAAACAACCCTACTTCATCATCATTTACACCACCTTCTAGGTCTGAATGGGATACTTGTTTCAACCATTCTTTGATGAATTCTTTACTCCTCCAAGTATTGTTGCTACAAAACCTGAGGTAATAGCTCCGGTAACCGAAGTTGTTGCTCCAGCACCTGTTGCACAATCAGATACGTTTGCACCTACAATTGGTCAAGATATACCTTCAACGAGTATTTCTCAACCAACACATGTTTCAACTACCTATGTCATGCCTATTGATGATGAAGAGGATGATGATGATCATGATTTGGAATTCGCTCAAATGCGTGACCTTCCATTCTTTAGTGTACCAATTCCCGCCCCTAATCAAGCCGGGTCGTCCACCTCAGAGGAAGCTCCTACTAAAGTTTACTCCAATCCACGGATTCGTGAACATGACAGCAAGTGGACAAAGGATCATCCTATAGATTCTATTATTGGTGACCCTAATCATCCGGTATCCACACGAAGTCTGTTACAAGAAAATGCAATGTTTTGTCACTTTGATGCTTTTCTCACTGAACTTGAACCTAAGACATGGCAACAAGCTTTTACTAAATCCTGTTGGATAGAAGCTATGCAAGAAGAACTTAACGAATTCATACGTCTTGATGTTTGGGAACTTGTCCCATGCCCGGATCAAGTGCAGTTACTCGCATTGAAATGGGTTTACAAGGTGAAACTCGATGAGTTAGGCGGAATATTGAAGAACAAAGCTAGACTAGTAGCTCGTAGATACATGCAATTATTAGGCATCGACTTTATGGAAACCTTTGCACCTGTTGCCCGTTTGGAAGCTATTAGACTATTCCTCGCTTATGCAGCCCATATGAATATGATCGTCTATCAGATGGATGTGAAGACGACATTTCTTAATGGTGAAATCAAGGAAGAGGTCTATGTTCAACAACCGGATGGTTTTGTGAATCCTAAATATCCTAATCATGTGTACAAGCTTAAGAAGGCTCTCTATGGGTTGAAGAAAGCTCCTCGCGCATGGTATGATCTATTGTTACAATTCCTCATTACGCAAGGCTTCGCTAAAGGCAAGGTGGATCCCACGCTGTTCATTCAGAAACGAGGTCAAGATATGATTATGGTACAAATATATGTTGATGATATTATATTTGCAGCCTCGACCCAAACCTTATCTGACGAGTTTGGGACACTCATGTCTTCCTAGTTTAAGATGTCAATGATGGGCAAGGTATCATTCTTCTTAGGTCTTCAGATATCTCAGAGTCCCAGAGGCATCTTTATCAATCAATCCAAGTATGCCCTTGAATCGCTTAAGAAATATAAGATGGAATCTTGCGACCCCGTGGACACTCCAATGGTGGAAAAATCTAAGCTTGATGCAGATCCACATGGAATTGCTGTTGATCCGACACTTTATCGTGGAATGATCGGTACTCTTCTATATATCACAGCTAGTCGACCTGATCTTCAGTTTGCTATATGTATGTGTGCTCGGTATCAAACTAGGCCTACTGAGTTACACTTGGCTACTGTGAAACGGATCTTTCGATATCTTAAAGGAACCATTAATCGGGGACTTTGGTATTCGAAGGACTCTTCGATTGCACTAATGACATATGCAGATGCGGATCACGCGGGTTGTCAAGATACAAGGCGTAGCACGAGTGGAACTTTGCAACTACAAGGAGATCGACTAATCAGTTGGGCGTCAAAAAGGCAGAAAAGTGCTGCAATTTCAAGTACGGAAGCAGAATACATAGCTATGTCCGGTTGCTGTGCTCAAATTCTTTGGATGAGATCGCAATTAACCGACTATGTTCTAGGTTTCAACAAAATTCCGATGTACTGTGACAACAAGAGTGCAATTGCCTTATGCTGCAACAATGTTCAATTCTCCCGGCCGAAGCATATTGACATTCGCTACCATTTCATCAAGGAGCAAGTGGAAAATAGAGTAATAGAGCTTTACTTTGTCCGATCTGAGTATCAATTGGCGGATATTTTCACGAAGGCTTTAGATCGCGCTCGAATTGAATTTTTGGCCGATAAGCTAGGAATGAGAACCTTCTCGCCTGAGACTCTAAAGGAATTGGCAGATGAAGCGAAAGAATAGTGATGGTAAACTATTATCCGTATCCTTGGTGATCATCTGTATATATTGTTTATATTTTTATCCACAAAAGCAAAATACAAAAATATAAAACCCTATAAAAACCATAAAAATTGAAAAATTTCATAAAAATCCAAAAATATTTTTACTTTATTTTTAAAAGGCATGTCTTTTGGTACGATAATATTTACGGCCTTAGAAATGTTGATTAATATCGACACGGCGCCATAAATAGAGTTCGTACAAAAGTTGTAAATATTTCATAAAACATGCCAATATGGCTTGTAGTTATTTCTGACTGCAACCCGGTTTTCATATTAAAGTCAAGTATTTCTTATGAAAGCTTTGGCTCACAACGGGAATTAATTTTTTCGGGCAAGGTTTACTTTAAAACCTTGTAAGGGATCAAGTTTACTTTATAACTTGGTCTCACACAAATCTATGTACGTTTCAGTGCATTTATTTGTTAAAACAGGAGAAGTCTTGTTTTTATGAAGCTATCATCTCTACAACCATAGCAATCTACAATTGGTATCTACATACTCGACGGTGCGAGTACTCAACCGACGACTACAACTATTTTAATAGAACACGGGTCAACAATTGAGGGGGAGCAATTGTCAAGCATTCATAATCTTTGATGCCGAACGTGCCAAGCTCACTAACTGGTGTCAAGATAACAATACCAATCGTACACGTGGTGTCAAGAGATGACTTCAGACGTGACGAGGCGACCAACATATGCTGACAAGAACCATTTGATCTTATCATATGATGTTCTCATCTATCAGGTCCAACCTTGTCAATTTTTTTTCTAATATGGTGAATATGTGATCATGTTACAAATCGGTATCATATCTCATACATTTGGTATCATGAAGATAAAACGGACTTGCATTTTTCTTCCCAAAACCCTTGTTAAAACTTCATTAAATCAATCGATATTAATAACATCGATTGGGTTAATATTTTTAATATGGGGGAGAAAAGGTGATTTAATATGGGATATTATCACAAATGGTTTGACTTAATGTGCTGGCTCATCCCGACATATGCGAAATATTTTCGAATATCGTGGCATATGTTAAGGGGGAGCAAAACGGATATGCATATCAAAATGGATTTTCATAGTAACATATACTTACCCAAAACCCATTTATTTCACGACGATGAAGATTGTGGTGACATAAGGATGGTAGGATAGGTTAAGTCTTATGATTCTTCCAGAACCGGAGGAATCTTCCCAAGGACATTCCATAGCTAGAAATAGTAGTCCTTAGGAAAGTTGGAGAAAGATAGTGAACGTAGCTGAATGCCGACCAAGTACTTAAGTTAGCACTGGAACAATCACAAAAAGGTGCTAGTTATGACGTATTGGTAAGCATTGAAGGGGTTGAAGAATGAAAAAGAATTGTAAAGATAAAGGGTGTAAAGAAAGAAGCCCTCCTTACAACTTTAGGCAGAAACCGGGTCAACACATATGCTATTGAGATAATTTTAATGATTCTCGATATTGAAGACAAACATCATGGACCCAGTGATGTAATGCACAACCCATCCCAACTAACTCATATATCTCTCAAAAGGTATTTGTTTTAATCACACGGAGACAACACATTATCTATTGATTTATTCACTCCGAATAAATTGGTATTGAAAAGGTGGCACTCCTCTCCAGCCTCCGATCACTAAAATCCAAAATGCACGATCGAGTCTAGAGCCATTTGAGATCATCAAATATCTCATTAGGACACACTTTCATATTTCCTTGCTTCTTCACACACTGTGAAAAGTAAGAAAGATTTTAAGAGTCCTACGCAAAATCTTCATGATCTTACCTGAACATCCGAGTAATACGAAAGTATTTACAATCAAGATGGAAATCCTTCTTGGGAGAATATCAAAAAGCTCATGGTAGGTGACTTGTGCGATTCTTTATGAATCAGAATTGTGATAACTGGAAAGCAACAATGGTTTAATTCTTAGCTGAACTTAAACACGTTCCAGGCCTCTACGCAATATCTTAGTGATCTTGCCAGAACACTCAGAGTGACATCTTAATGTTCACAGTGATGAGTGGAAATCCTTCTAGTGTTAACCTCAAACAGCACTTGGTAGGTAACTTGCAAGATTCAATATGAATCAAGCACGTGACAACTGGAAAGCAACGATGGTGCGATTCTTTAATGAATCAAACTTGTTCCAGGAATCAGAATTGACGACTTCAATCATGCGGATAATTTTATCCAAATGATTCACTCTTTACGTTCGCAGTCAGCTTTGGACGGTCGAGTAAAGAGAACGGGTTTACCCGCGAAATCTTGTCAAGGAGATTTTTAATTAAATCTACCTGCCACAAGTACGATATTTTATATCGTCCAACGGTCTTCACCGACCGGAGGTAAAATGCTACCGAATTAGAATGAAATGTTCAAAGCCATTTCGTTCGTTTCTACTTATGTTGCGGCATTTGAAGACGGTGGCGTTGCGGAATCCGAGATGAAGTCTTCCCCGCATGCTTATACTTTATGCACTTAATACCTCATCTAATTCAAGAAAGCCTAAAAGTTAAGTCTTTCGCTGTATCGAACTCTGAAGCTTTCAAGAATTACGAAGGTATAAGTATGTGGGACATGGTGTCACGAGGAGGCGAAGATCACAAGTGATGGATGCACAAGATCAATGCAAGAGATTAATGCTAAAGATTGATATCAAAGATCACATCAGCATGTTCACCAGAAAAGAAAAAGTAAAGAAAGACGAAGACTACGAGCTCAAGACAAGCATTGTATGCTAGGTTTATTTTATTATTGTAACTCGGGTGACACCCTTGTTTGGAGTGACCTCCCTTAGAAGGAGATTGTTGGAAATACGTTTTTACGTATTTAGGAAGATTCGGTCACTCCGACAATATATTAAGTTGTAGCTCGTAGTCTAGATATCTTTTAATTAACAAAACAAGGAAAAGCCCGGTCCATGCTTGTATGGCCGGCCCAAATGTAAGCCCAAGCCCATCTTATGGGCTTGGTATATAAACCCTCTCCATTGATAGAGAGGGTGGTGATTTCATTTGAATAACACATAGTTCTCTTAAACTTTCTCTCTCTAGAAGTGTGAAATCCACCATCTTTCTATCTCTTCCTCTCTCTAAAACATAAGCAGGATTTACATATCTTACAAGACAAACCTTCAACCATATATATGATCCAATCTTTGCAGCGCCGCACAAAGCAGAGAATTAGTCAAAATTTTCACGCGGCAGAGAAATCTCATTCCCTCCCATTACGGCAAGCAACGTGGCTGATGCACCTCTTACGATTGAGGTGAGCATTGGAACCCACAACGTTCGCCGTATGTATGTGGATGGAGGGTCATCGACGAAAGTACTCTACGAACACTGTTTCGTACAGCTACGACCAGAGATAAGAAGCCAATTAGTTCCGGCCACGTCGCCACTCATTGGCTTTAGTGGAGACACTATCTGGCCAATAGGACAACTGCGTCTCCTAGTAACCATTGGGAATGAAGAGCATTCCACCACAGTGTGGATGAACTTTATGGTGATACGCTCACACTCTCCATACAATGGGATTATCGGAAGACCAGGCATCCTGGCCATACGGGCAGTTCCGTCCACGGCTCATGGCATGATTAAGTTCCCTGTTGAAGGGGGAATTGTTACCATCTACAATTCAATCATACCAGCGTCCGAATGCCATGCCGTTGCAACACCAGTCCAGCCTGTTCCCATTAAGGAAGGATCACCACCCCCCAACTGGAAGGTGGCAATCCATCCTGGTTACCCGGAACAAGAGGTGTCCATAGGGGGAACGCTCTCGGAAAACGGTAAGAGGGCCATGTGCTCTCTTCTAAAAGAAAACCTGGATGTATTCGCACGGGAGCCTAAGCATATGACAGGTGTACCGCGTTCGATAGCAGAACATAAACTTCAAATCCGCCAGTGATATCCTCCTGTTAAACAAAAGAAGCGTGGTCAAGCACCAGAGCGCAGCCAGGTAATACTGGATGAGGTACAGAAATTAGTAGACGCAGGAATTATGCGCGAGGTATACTACCATGAGTGGTTATCCAACCCGGTCATGGTCAAGAAGCATGACGGGAGCTAGCGCAAGTGCGTGGACTTCACGGACTTGAATAAAGCTTGTCCGCAAGACTGCTATCCATTCCCAGAAATTGATTGGAAGGTGGAGTCCCTATGTGGGTATCCTTTCAAGTGTTTTTTAGATGCGTACAAAGGATACCACCAGATCCAGATGGCGGAAGAAGATGAGGAGAAGACGGCGTTTCATACTAGTCAGGGCATGTACTGTTACACAAAAATGCCGTTCGGACTAAAGAACGCCGGGGCGACATATCAGCGACTTGTTGATAAAGCCTTCGATTCACAGATAGGCCGCAACCTTGAGGTCTACGTTGACAATCTACTCATCAAAAGTCATACGGAGGAGGCACTTCTCCGTGACATCCAGGAGACGTTCGACACGTTGAGGAGAATCAACATGAAACTGAATCCAAAAAAATACACGTTTGGGGCAACTGAATGGATGTTCCTTGGATATATGATTGATCCAAACGGAATCAAGCCTTGTCCGGAAAAGACAGACGCGGTGATACAGTTACCATCCCCTCAGACACGAAAAGAGGTACAATCACTAAATGGAAAGATGGCCGGGCTAAACAGGTTCCCGTCGAAGTCCGCGGAGAAATCACTACCTCTATTCAAGACACTCAAGAAATGCATAAAGAAAGGAGATTTCCGCTGGACAAAGGAGGCAGAGGAGGCCTTTAAACAGCTTAACCAGAACCTCGCAGCTCTTCCTATGCTAGTGGCTCCCCGACCTAAGGAAGAGCTCATCATGTATCTGTTTGCTACATACGGAGCAATAAGCGCAGTGCTCATGACAGATAGGGATGCAGTCCAGACTCCGGTTTACGTCATAAGTAAAACATTACAAGGGCCGAAGTTGAACCATTCCTCTATGGAGACGTTGGTTTTGTCATTGGTATACGCCACGAAAAGGCTGTGCCGGTACTTCCAGGCACATCCAATTGTGGTTATCACTGATCAGCCAATAAAACAAATCATCTCCAAGCCAGATGTGGCCGGGAGGCTACAGAAGTGGAGCATTCTACTAGGAGAGCATAACATCTCCTATAAACCAAGGACAACGGTCAAAGAACAAATCTTGGCAGATTTCCTAATATAGAAGCAAGAGGAGGACGGACCAATGGTGCAACGAGAGGAAGTATCAGCAAAACCATGGGTTTTGTTTACAGACGGATCTTCGTGCAAAGACGGGTTAGGAGCTGGCCTTATTCTCACGAATCCGGAAGCAATGGAGTTTACCTACGCCCTGCGTTTTGAATTCACAGCCACTAATAATGAGGCAGATTATGAAGCGCTGATTGCGGGTTTAAAAATCGCCGCCAGGATGGGATTCCGCAACCTTGAGGCTTACGTGGACTTACGGCTCGTCGCGAACCACATCCTAGGAGGTTACATCGCCAAGGAGGATAACATGGTTCGATACCTAGAGAAAGTCAAGTCACTCATAGCCACTTTTGGGAAGTTTTCTATCAAGCAGGTACCAAGGGGTGAAAACAAGAAGGCGGATGTTCTTAGAAAGATTACGTCTACGAGTTTCGCCCACCTATCCAAGCAAGTATTGGTAGAAATACTAAAGGAAAAATCTATAACGGGAGGGGAAATCGCAGCTATAGTTGAGGAAGATGGACCTACATGGATGACCCCGATCATCAGCTATTTAACTGATGAAACCCTTCCAGACGATGAAAAGGTGGCACGGCGTATCATAA
This sequence comes from Glebionis coronaria, assembly GCA_025667525.1. Lineage (NCBI taxonomy): Eukaryota > Viridiplantae > Streptophyta > Magnoliopsida > Asterales > Asteraceae > Glebionis > Glebionis coronaria. The sequence continues at coordinate 544,147,426 of CM046878.1, forward strand.
GAAAGTTGCAGCACTTTGAGCTCCGAGAAGGTATTCTGTACAAGCGCTCCTTCTTACAGCCGTGGCTGCGGTGTGTCGGACCACGCCAGGCTACCTATGTGATCAGTGAGATACATGAAGGGTCATGCGGTATGCACACAGGTCCCAGATCCGTAGTAGCACGAGCTTTATGCATAGAATATTATTGGCCTACTATGCATAGGGATGCACGTGACATGATTCGTAAATGCAGTGATTGCCAGGTGCACAGACCAGTACCGTGACATCCGCAGCAAGAACTGACACCCATCACATCCCCATGACCATTCTATAAGTGGGGGATCGACATCGCAGGACCTTTTCCCGTTGCTGCATGAGGAGTTAAGTTCTTGATCGTCGCAATGGACTACTTTACACGCTGGATAGAAGCTAAGGCGGTTAAATCCATCACGGGCAAGCATGTTAAAAAGTTTGTTTGATAAAATATTGTGTGCCGCTTTGGCTTACCAGGATAAATCATCTCGGATAACGGGAAGCAGTTCGCGGATAATCCATTCAAGGATTGGTGCGCGGCATTGAACATCATGCGGTGCTTCGCATCTGTTAAGCACCTACAGACTAATGGTCTTGTGGAGCAGGCAAATAGAAGCTTAGGCGAAGGCATCAAGGCACGCTTGGATGAACGAAGTGCCAAGTGGGTAGATGTGTTGTCGCATGTTCTATGGGCGCATAGGACTACGATTAAAACAGCCAATGGGGACACTCCATTTACGCTGGCCTACGGGACCGAGGCTGTTATACCAGCAGAAACTGGAATGCCGACCATCCGCACGGCGGAGGTTAATGTCGTCACAAACGATGAGCAACTCCGGATTAATCTGGACTTGTTAGAGGAAAAAAGAGAAATAGCGGCCATCAATGAGGCCAAGTCCAAGGCACGGATGAAGGTTTACTACGATCCCAAGGTTAAAGGTGTTTCCTTTTGACCGGGTGATTTTGTTTATCGTGCTAATGAGGCAAGTCGCGCAGAGAATACAGGAAAGCTGGGTCCCAAGTGGGAAGTACCATATGAGGTTAAGGAAGCATTATGACTGGGTGCGTACAAGTTGCGTGATATGGATGGTCGTGACCTGGAACGTACATGAAATATATGTAACCTTAAAAAATGCTATCTTTGAAAGGCTACAGCCTCCGCATCGACACTTCGCTATGGTTGGCTTCAATGAAGATCCATGTATTTTTTGTTTTCATGCTTTCTAGGTTCTATTTGTTTTAGGATTTTCATTCTTGTCAAAAATCGTAAACGTTCTAATAAAATGTCGTGGTGCCTAGCTAGCTCCACGACCCGTTCTTGTGCAAATTATTGTCATGTCTTTTAGATTTCTTTATTAATATTATAATATGCCATTTCTTATTCATATGCATTCCTTCAAACTGTACATGTACTATTCGCCCCCAGGTGGGGTAAGAGGATTAAGTGAACCTAATAATTCAACTTGTCGCATAAGAGGGATGCAAACCAGTGACGCGGATCATGTATTCTTATTAGAAACCTTATTTACAATACGTTGTAATAAGTTTCCACATGCCACACTTACATATTGTTGGACATGGTAAAGACGCATGCTGCACGTCTAGTGAAATATAGACTTAGTTTTATTCTAAGTAAGACGTGACATGTCATGCGACGCAGATATATAATATCTAAAGAGTATAAGTAAGTTTCCAACTATCAAAATTGCCGTGACTACCACGGACTCATAAATATTATATTCTACATGTTCAGATAATGTTACAAACGATAAAAGTGCCGTGGACATCCACGGACGAATGTTTGTTACAAACCAGATTGTTCAGAAATTACATCAATAAAGGAATGCCCTACATTGGGGGAGAAACTTACCTATCTCCCGCTGCTCTTCAGCTGCTCGAGGCAATGCTTCACCATGATCTTTCCTGTTCAGAGCCCGAGCCGCGGTCACTTCCAGCACTTCACTTAATGATTGCTCACCAACCACGATCCTGGTGACGTCCTCGTAAATGGGAAGAGTGAGTTGGCTGGGGGAGGGTGTGAAGTGAGTCCGGGAGTGTCCCTCACCCTGCGAGAATGCACCTAGGCTTAGCTTCTCCATGATCTCCTTGTTGGACGCATCCTTCGTAGACTCAAGCTCAGCCAAAAAGGGGTACTCCAGATCCCGCATGGCAGCCATGGACGCGGTCATCTGCTCTGCGGCTCCAGTGTTAAAGTAAGCATGTTTAGTAAAATTCTGCTTCTTACTTATTAACTCTACGGCCATAACCATACCCTCATGACGGCCGTGGTCGATGCCATCTGATATAAGATCTGCAAATTGCTACACAAATTGAGGGGCCTCCAACACTTTCGTAACGGCCAGGTGCGCCCCATGACCCACCATCCACCTGCGGTCGACAATGGCTGCTAGTAGTTGGGGGTACAGTACTTCATCGCGGTATGCGGCAAGGGCGTTCAACTTTATGTCCTTTTGTGAGGAAGCCTCCATCAACTGTTCCACCGTGGTCCTTTCTTTGGCAAGCTCCTCTTTCAGCATCTCCTCGCCCTGGATCAAGGACCGTGCATCTTCAAGCTCTTTTAAGAGGGTGGATACTTGGTCAGTGGAGGTCTTCGCCAAAGCCTCTGCCGTGGTCACCTACATGCGATACCCTAAGGTTAGAATAGAGAAAATGTGGACGTGGGTGTGATACTATACGGATACATACCTTAGCTGTTGCAATCTCAAGTTGGGCTTCAAGCTCGGCCACATGTTGGTCATGAGCGTTGGCATGCACAACTTGTTCTTTAATGATGGCCTCAGCAGTAGCGAGTTGGGACTGAAGGGCGGCAATCCGGGATTCATGGTCTTCAATCATTTTCTCCCTTCGGCCATTCTTCCTCTTAAGAGAATCAACATGCTCTATGGCAGCCTCAAATCTTACCCGCATGGAAGTAACCATAGCCATCTGATGCACCAAGGCACCATTATATTCATCTACTAAGTCTTGGTGACTTAATGAATTTATGTCCTTTACCAGGCCGGGTGGAATGCAGTTGTTCAGGTAGTCCCGGCATTCTTCTACGTCCCTCATTCTAGAGGTGGTAGTTATCTTCCACTCAGGATTGTAGTGTGTGGGGGAGCTGGACACCGGTATCTCTTGTGAAGCTGTAGGGGTACATTCCTCAAAGGCTGGGCCAGATTTGGTTATTGCAGCTGGTGGGACAGGTTCTTTCTCTTTCCTCGTCTCTTAGGCAGGTGCGGCACCAGCTTGTTCATCCATGCAACAAATATTGACACATTCATATTATTACGGAAGGACGTACATTTTGCTTGTAAAAGAGAAGTAATGACAAACATGTGCGGAGGACTTACATGGTGGTTTTCTCTAGCTCTGACGTGGTGGGAGGCACCTGAGTGACTGGCTCCACAATCGGTAGCGGCACGCCCTGAGCTATGGGAGCGCCCTGCGCCGTCCCTGAGGCTTAGTTTGTGCTATCCCCAGATTGGTAGAGAGGGTGATCCTCGCGCAGTCTCTTTGCGGGGGCGTTGTGTTCCCCTATCACGGCCTCGGTGGCTCTCTTTACCCATTTACTCTTTCTGCGGGTGCGCTTGGGGACGGGTTAGGGTCCTTCCTCCACCTCCTCTTCTACTAGTTGCACCTCCTCTTCATCATCGCCTAGCATTTGGCGAACACTGGAGGTAGTTCTCTCTATGTTATCACCCTGCTCCTCCTCATGGGCAGGGGTGGCAGTCTTAGGCGTGGAGGAGGGCCCGACTTCATTCTCTAGCATCAGATTGTCCCCATCTTCGTTGTCAAAGTCTTTGGGGGTCTTCATAATTGTTGTGTCCTCCTCATCAGATTGTGGGTCCGGTACGGCCTCTAGGGAGATTGTCACATTTCAAGTATGCTCGGGAAGGGGTAGCTCGTTTTCTCGTCTAGGGAGGGATCCTTCTGGTATGGTTTTAGGATCACCCTGGTGTAGGACTCCAAAGAAGTTCATTTCTGTAGAGCAAAGAAGTATGTTAGTTACAGACAACAGATTTATATATGTTTAGGAGTGCGGATACTATACCTACCTTCACCATGTCTCCTCCAAAAAACAGGGTATCTGATAGGTGTGTAAACACCCATCTTTTCTACTACTTAATTACAATAATAACCGGACCAAAACGTGTATTTTATGTCTTTTATGTCGGAATTATGCGTGGTTTGTGTTTTTGTTGTGATTTAGGATGAAAAGGTGAAAAGTGGAGAAAACACGGACATTCACGGGCATTTACGGACTTTTATTGAAGAAAAGGATGAAAGACGAAGTCAAGAAGTCAAGAGTGCAAAAAGAACGGAAGTCCACGACCAATTCTGAAGATTTATCGAAGAAAAAGTCAAAAGACGGAAGTTTATCAAAAGCCGAAGAATTCAAGTCTATTTTATTGAAGAAATTAAAGACGAGCTCAAAGAAATCCCGAAGCCAAAAGTCCCTTAAGTCCAAGTTTAAAGAAGAATAGAAGAAAAGGACTAATGGTGTAATTAATGAAGAATTAAGAAGAAAGGGGCTTAATCTTGCAATTAACAAGAAATGAAGGAGGGGAGGAAGCTTCCTAATCCTCCCCTATAAATAGTCATTAGATGTAAACATTTCATTTTGTTGGCTAATAGTGACAATTAGACCTTCCACCATTTACTTATCTTGTCATTTACATATCTTGTCAATTTAAATTCATGTTAGGCACCTTAATTACCATTTAATTCCAAGTAAGTTTCCATTTTAATTCTTGTCAAATCTTTACTTTATTTTGTTAATCTCTCATCTACCTTTCTTTATCTTTGATTTGTTGTGTTTATGTTTATGTTCATGTTCATGCTTTTATTTTGATCCAAAGTGGTTTTTGATTATTGTGGTTAAAGTTGTTTGATTTCTTGTTTTAAATTGTTTGTATATGTTATCTATTGATTTCGTTACTGTTTAGTTTAAATCGTTTGTGTTTATTTTGGTTAATTTTTGGTTATATCTGCTGTATCTGTAATCCCTTGTTCTTCGGGGGAGTTGTTTGTGTTACTGATCTTTTCAGGTGAAAACTTCCGAATCAAGAAGGAGGGAAAGTGTTCATTCGGAACTTCTAAAGTTCCGAATCAAGGGTTCATCCGGAAGATTTTTAACTCAACAAACTTCCGAGCCAAACTTGTTCATCCGGAACTTTCAAAGTTCCGGACGAAGTGAAAACTTCCGAGTCAAGAGTATTCATTCGGAACTCCAAATTTCCGAACCAAGGGTTTCAGCCGGAACTTCTCAAAAGTTCCGAATCAACTCAAAGTTCCGAATCAAGGGGGCAAGTTCCGAATCAAGGCTTTTCATTCGGAAGTCTTAAACTTCCGGATCAAGCTTCATTCGGAACTTCTTAAAAGTTCCGAATCAAGGGGCAAGTTCCGACTCAAGAGGTGTTCATTCGGAAGTTCTAAACTTCCGAATCAAGGAGCTTCATTCGGAAACTTCCGAATCAAGGGTGACCAAATAGTTCCTAATCAAGGCAAACTTTAGAGTTCCGAATCAGTAAAGTTCCGAACGAAGGATTGTTTTGGATAAGTGACATATTCAGATCAATTTGTTCCGGATCAAGGATTTTGGTAATATTCCAAGTGAAGAAGAATCATTTCAACCGAAGGTGACATTTAGGACGAGTGATTGTTCCAGACGAAGGATAATTCCGAATGAGCTGTATTCAGGTTCTTATTAGCTTTTGTCTTTGATTTTTATTTTCAAGCTTTATTTTTTTCTTGCCTTTTATTTAATTGCACTTTAAGATTATTTGCCTTAGTTTTATTTTAGACTTGCCTTAGTTTTAGTCGCACTTTAAGTTTGCCTTAGATAGATTTAAGTTTACGTCATTTACTTTAGTGCCCTTTAATTTCAGTCACGTTTTTAAATACTTGCACTCTTATTTTAATTAGACTTAGATTTACTTTAAGAGCACTTTTACTTTAATTGTTTCACACCTTTAATTTTAAACACTACAACGACACATCTTTATTTCCACCAAAAACAATAGAGTCACACATAGAGAGCCTAGATCAATTCGATTAGACAGGACTAGAACGATAATAAATTTTAACTAGGTAAAAATCTAGTTATCAGTATCTGTTTGATGGGCCAAAGTAGTTACGGCTAATCCCTAGCAGGCAAAGGAACGATTCGGGTAGATTCCTATGAAACCCTGTCCTATTCCTATCTATTTCTTGGGAATGATGGGCATTATATGTACCAGCTCGGGGATGAGGGTCGGGAGATACTCTATGTTTAAATACAAACTCGGTCGGCCAAACTACTGCTATAAAACCACAACATTATCGCGTCCTTAATTTGAGGACGAATTATTTTTTTAGAGGGGAAGAGTTGTAAAACCCGCTTTAAGTCCATGAACATTAATTACGTACAATCTCAGGTCTTTGCACTTTTCGTAAAGATTAACGGTTTTCTGTGAGTTATCCCCGGCAGCGGCGCCATTTGATAACTCGCTTTTTGGCCAGTATAAAAAATTAAAGTTCTTTGTCGTATGTCTAATCGAATTGATTACTAGTTTAAGTGTGACTCAGCTGTCTTTGGTGGAAACAATATTTGTGTCGTTGTAGTGAAAATAAAAGTGCAAAGACTTAAAAGTAAAAGCAGGTAAAATAAATCTAAACTAATTGAAATAAATGACAAGAATTTAAAGCGAGACGAAAAATTAAAAGGCACTAAAAGTAAATAACGCAAACTTAAAACTATCCTAAAGGCAAACTTAAAACACAACTAAAACTTAAAATAAGGCAAGGCTTAAAATAAATCTAAGGCAAGTAATCTTAAAGTGCGACTAAGGAAAAAGGCGGGAAAAGTAAAGCTTGAAAATTAAAAATTTAAACTTAAAAACAGAAACTTAAAACAACCTAAAAACAGCTCATTCGGAATAATCCTTCGTTTCGTTCGGAATGTCACCTTCGTTCGGAATAATTCTTCTTCACTCGGAATATTTACCTCATGCGGAATAAAGCTTCATCCATAATAATCAAGCCAAAAATACTCATCCGGAATAATCTTGATTCGGAATAACAAAGACACTCATGCGGAATATTACTGATTCGGAATAAGGTTACTTCATCCGGAATAATCTGTTGATCCGGAATATTGCTTTATTCGGAATAACAGGTTGATCCGAAATAAACAAGCTTGATTCGGAATATTCCAAATGAACTCCTTTGATTCGAAATACTGCTTATTCCGAATGAATGACCCTTGATTCGGAATAACTGGTTGGTTCAGAATATGGCACTGATCCGAAATAACTAGAACAAACCCTTTATTCGGAATAATCAAAACTCAGCCTTCATCCGGAATATCACCTTTATTCGGAATCTTTGCTTCACTCGGAATAATCCACTTATTCGGAATATGTCACTTATCCGGAATAATTAGAAGAATTCCTTGGTTCGGAATGAAGTTGTTGATCCGGAATAATTAAGTTGATCCGGAATATGGGCTTGGTTCGGAATAATCACAACACCACCTTGATCCGGAATAAACAGCTGATCCGGAATAATCAATAAAATCCCTTCATTCGGAATGTTTGGCGTTGATCCGGAATAACCTGGGGAAATAACAGACAGCGAAGAACAAGGAGAACAAAAAAGAAACGAATCTAAACAAATCTAATCTAAATCAATCAAAAGATTAAACAAGGCTAACCAAAAATGATCAACTAATGAATACCAATCAAACCAAATAAAAAACACTAACAATAATAATCAAAATAATCAAAACCCACTTAATCAGTTTAATAAAAACTCAAGAACATGAACATGAACATAAACAATAAAGCATAAAGATTAAAGATTAACCAAGAAAGGTAGATAGGAGATGAACAATAAAAGTAAAGATTAACAATAATTAAAAGGGAACTTACTTGAAATTAAATGAATTTAAGGTGCAAGACAATTAAGTAAATGACATGTATTTAAATGTGCAAGTAATTAAAATGGAAGAGCTAATTGTTACACTTAGCTAACAAAATGAAATGAAATGAAATGAAATCTATTTATAGGGGATTAGGGAGGTGCTTAGTGGAAGCTTCCTCTCCTCTTTCTTCTTTCTTTAATTATCATTAAGTCCTTGTCTTCTTAATTCTCGACTTTGTCTCGGGATTTCTTTAAACTCGTCTTGAAATTTCTTCATAAATAAGACTTGAGTTCTTCGGCTTTAAGTAAACTTCCGTCTTTTGACTTTTTCTTCGATAAATCTTCAGAATTGATCTTGGACTTCCGTTCTTTTTTGCACTCTTGATTTCTTGACTTCGTCTTTTGTCTTGTTCTTCGATAAAAGCTTGTGAATGCCCGTGTTTTCTCCCCTTTTCACATTTTCATCCTAAATCACAACAAAAACAAAAACCACGCATAATTCCGACATTTACGACATAAAATACACGTTTTGGCTTGGTTATTATTGTAGTTAAGCGGTAAAAAGGATGGGTGTTTACACACCTATCAAATCCCCTACACTTGACCATTGCATTGTCCTCATGCAATGCATTAGTTACAAAGCACGTTTTACATTTTCCATCATAATCAATCCATATTGGCCTTTATTAAAGAGATAGAAAATTATAAACATTCAAAGGAAGAAAGTAAGTAAAGAAATCAAAAACATACCTTAGGGTTTTGAAATTGTCATGAATAATCATCATCCTCAAGTTTTCACATTCTCCAAACCAAGCTTAAAAACGAGATCATTGTTATTATAAGTTAGCAAACTAACACGAACTCTTGTGGGCCAATTATTTACTTAGACTCCCTTATTACTAGGTGCATCTCTTATATATTATTATTGTCTTGAATGATCACGAGGATGCATTGTTGACTTATTTCGATAGTTATTTAGGCTGAAAATAAAGTGGGACGATTTAATCAATAGTTAGCTAAAGGACAAAATCTTTTAAAACTGCTTTTCGGGACCTCAAAAAGTTCATATCTTGGCATAACTCGCTTCGTGATTTGAGACCTTTCTCGGACCGATATTTGGAAGCGACTTCATACTTCAAATCTTGAGACACATTCATGAAATAATGGTCTTCTCTTTATAATAGGAATTTCTTCACTTGAAGTTTTGAGAGATTCTTCATATTTGGACCACGACTTCTTCATTTTTCTCCTATCTTTATTTGGGATTTTGATATACAACGATCCGCCTCCTTTTAGGACTAGGATCTATTTATCCTCATACCTTGGTAGGGTCTTTTCGGATAGACTTCTCCATGATCTTTACGGGAGTATTTGCTTTTCGTCGTGTGTCTCGATCCTTCATATTGATTTTTGATAACTGATTCTTCACATCACTTTTGGATCTTTAGCAACAAAATGAAGCCCTCATGTCTTGTTAGGACCTTTTTGTACTCGCCAATCTTCGCATCCCGCTTCAATAAGTTATGCCTTGGCTATGAACTCTAATCCATACCGAGCAACTTTTAGACGATCTTGGGCTAGAAGCTAAGTAACTTTTCAAATCGTACAACCTTATTTATTGCAGATAAATTTATTAGCAAGCGATGGGAGAATAGGGTTATAATTAACTCACATAAATTCACGAAAGGATACCAAACTTATAATAGAATCTATCATCTCTCGTTCTCCACAGTTTAAAATCTCAAGGAATGAGACTCGTGGATGCTTAGCCTATTAAATCAAAGTTTTGGGTTTTCGAGTCGCCTATAGGATCTTGCAAATTCTTAGACTTTTTCAAGTTTAGAAATCGCATTTTAAAGTTCCCTTGATAAACGACTCTCTAGGATCAATTATAGGAACTTGCGAAAAGTTCTTGTTCTTAACCCGTGAGAGTTAAGACTTCCGCGTTTTAAAGCTCCCTATATAAAAGCCTAGCAAAACTTGACTTAAACACGTTAAGGATACTAGCTAGAGTAAACTTAGATAAGTAAACTCGGGTTGAGTCAAAAGATTCACAACGTTGAAAATTAAAACCACTTTATTAAAAATTTATTCTAGAAATGAAATAAAATAACTATAAAAAGGAAAAAACTAATAGGCCAAAATAGATCAAAAATTTTGAAAAATGTCGAAAAATTGATTTTCCAGTTATAATGAGGATAAATAGAAGGAAAAGACCACTTAACTTCGATAGAAGTCCCCCTACACTTGATATAAACATTGTCCTCAATGTTTAAGCATGTGGGAGTAAACTCCTCTATACTTAGGACATTGTGCACGTTATTTAAGTCTTGCTAAGGAAAAGACAACTAACGAGATTCCTATTTTAATATTGGAAAATATAAAATAGTGAATCGAAAAGAGTTTAGGATAGAACCGGGAAGACGGAAACACGGAATCACGGGTCGTCAAAAATCATCAAGAGTGGATCATTGAGCGCTCGAATCCCTGAATATGAGAAGAGAGGAAATAGCGAACACCAACGGGTCTCCCCTACACTTAGGATATAAATGGCTAAAAGATAGATACATGGGTTGCCTCCCAAGAAGCGCTTGCTTTTTGTTCACCGAGTCGTGAGCCTGACTCGACCTTGATTATCATAGGAAGAAGCATGAAACATATCCACCGGGATCAAATACATAGTTTTCGTCCATCAAATAACACAAGCTTAAGGCGAACAAGGCAAGCCAAAGAAGAGTAGGCAAGGTTCCCTTAAGCAAAGATAGAGCACGGTGGTAGCAAGGGTGAAGAGGTGCAAGTATATCTTCAGTAGTTCCAAAAATATTTCCTTTTATTTCATCAGATGGATACTGAGATCGCTGAAGAATATCGATACCGGGGTCGAACACCTTTTCCTTTAGGGGAAAATAACACTCAGGCTCAGCAGAATTTGAAGAAGATCCGCTAAGAAAATGCACAACCTCGTCCTCAGAAGGTGGACAAAGAGGTGTCAAAACATACGTGCTGCGGATGTTGGTGTCTTCCGGTTGCTTCTCCTTTGAAAGAATTTTCTTCAAATCCGTAGAAGGATGACGACCATAATCATTATAGTACAAAGGAGGGGCATCACTCTCATGAGGGAAGTATGTATTGAGAAAAGTAGAGAAGTCTTCCTCAAATGAGTAGTCATCCAAAGTAGGATTTAGCATGGATGGCGGAGGATCTTCATCATGCGAAGAATCACTCGAAAGAGTATCGGCCTCATCAAAATCATCATAAGTGGGCATGTCAGATACTCGGAAGTAAAATCATCATAATCATCTCCATCGGAACTAGAATCGTCATCATAAGCATCAAAGATCGGTGGGGAATTATATGTGGGAGTAGGTTCCAAATTGGAGAGAGAATCATCCACATCATCTTGAAACGGTGGATTATCATTGCAAGAATCGAATAGAGGATTGTTGTAGACGACAAAATCATCAAGCACATTAATCATATTCACCGATTCTCTTCCATAGGATTTGCTTGTAAGCTTCCCCATTTCAAAAACTTGTGCATCATCCCCGACTCTTAAGATGAGTTCACATTTATCCACATCAATTAAAGCTCTACCGGTTCTCAAAAATGGGCGTCCAAGTATTAACGGAATACGAGGGTCCATTTCATAATAAACAACGACAAAGTCGACCGGAAAAGTGAATGTGCCAACTTTAATGAACACATCTTCGGCAATACCAACGGGGTAAGCGAGAGTGCGATTGGCTAGCTCAAGAGTCATCTTCGTGGGTGTAAGGTCGGGCAATGATAACTTTTTCCAAACACTTAAAGGCATCAAATTAATACTTGCCCCGAGATCGGCTAAGGCAGTAAATTTGTCGGTTTGGTTAAAAGTACAAGGTAGGACAAAACGACCGGGATCTCAAAGTTTTTCCGGAAGTTCTTTAAGAAGGACGGCAGAACAATTTTCATTTAATCGAGTATTAACAAACTCGGCCATCTTCTCCTTCTTGCTAAGCAATTCCTTAAACATCTTAACAAATTTAGGCATTTGTGCTAGAGCTTCAACAAGGCCAAAAGTGATGGTCATTTCTGAAACTTTCTTCAAATAGTTTGACACTTGAATGTCATCCTTGGTGTGCATTTTGGCCTTGTCTAAGCGAGATGGATAAGGAATATTGGGTTTGGGTGGTGGAGGTGTAGAAGGTGAAGGTTGAGATGTTGAAGGGTTAAAGGTGGAAGGTGGGGTTGGTGGGGGATTCGTCTTGGGTACTTGTTCATGACGAGGCGGAGACGGTAATGGTGTACTAATACTAGGTGTGGGAGTAGCAGGGATAAATGGTGGTGGAGGAGGTGCATATGGTGTAACTGGGGGTGGGATAGATGGTCCTACTAAAGTTTCTCCACTACGGGTAGTAATAGCACTCACATTCGCTCGCGGATTGGTGACGGTGTTTGAAGGTAGAGAACTCGAAGTAGAGGGTTGAGTAGTGGGTAAGAAACTGTTGGAAATACGTTTTACGCATTTAGAAAGTCTCGGTCACTCCAACAATGTAGTTATAGGCTCGTAGTTAAGTTAAGTATCATTTATTACATAGCCCGACCCATGCGCATGTTCATGGGCCGGAAGCCCAAGTACTTTAAGGACTTGGGGTATTTAAACCTCTTTCCACCATGGAAAGAGGTGTTGGTTGTTCATTTCTCTCATTTCAATATACAAGTTTTCTTTCACTTCTCTCTCTAACTTTCTCTCTCTAGAAAAACATCAACCCTCTTGATTCATAAGATTATCATTGTTCTACAATTGGTATCAAGAGCCATGGGAAGAAATAAAGATTGGTTTTGTGTTGTTCATACTTTTTTAAGTGTGTTCATGTGTTTTTGATTGATTTTTCCAAAAGTTACAAATTTTTTCGTGTTCTTTGATTCCAAGTGATTTACATATCTTCTAAATAGTTCTAGTAACGATTTGGTGATATTCATTTGGTTAGAATAACGTTTTTCAAGGTAAAAATCCTTTATTTCTTGGTGATCTTAAGTCTCGGACTGTTTTTAGGGATACGATCTAACTCTGTGTTTGCATAAACCCTTGGGGTTTCTACTTGCGATCCTTAGTTACGATCCATCAGTGCGATCCAGCTACGATCTATAGGTCCGATCCGTTGTTCATTACCTAGTGCGATCCCTCAGTGCGATCTAGTACTACGATCAGGATACGATCACTTCACCACGATCAGGCTACGATCTTCTTCCTACGATCAGGGTTCGATCATTCACCACGATCAGGTTACGATCATTTCATCACGATCAGGCTACGATCATCCTCCTGCGATCAGGGTTCGATCATTCACCACGATCAGGTTACGATCATTCACCACGATCAGGTTACGATCATATCACCACGATCAGGCTACGATCATCACTACGATCAGGGTTCGATCACAACAAGATACGATCAGGATACGATCAGGATACGATCAGACATAGTTTTTCAACACTTAGAGGATTTTCAATCTTGATTTTTATTTGGAAACATTAGCAAAAAACACACAATCAAAAGATATTAATATCTTTAGTTACACAACATTAAAATACATAATCTTATTTCATTGCTCGATCATAATTGATAATCTTTTTTTCAAGAGATCACAAAATGAATTCACATTCATTTATGCCAACTATGACTTCACTCACCGATATATCGATCATTTCGGGTACCGATACTCGCCCGCCTTTGCTCATCAAAGATTTATTTGAATCATGGCAAAGTCGCATGAGAACGTACTTCATGGGCAAACAAAGTGGTCGACTTATGCTAGAATCAATTGACAAAGGTCCTTTAGACTGGGGAGAGGTTACAGTCAACAATGTGACAAGGCCAAGGCAGTATCATGAGTTAACCGATGCCAACAAACTCATTGCAGATGCCGATGAAAGGGCTGTTCAGACAATTCTTCAAGCCCTTCCACCTGATATCTTCAGAATGGTGAGTGAACATAAAGTGGCCAAGGATCTTTGGGATCGACTTGCGGTTTTGCTACAAGGGACATCTCTCACTAAGCAAGAACGAGAATGTCAATTATATGATTTGTTTGATAGATTCCAATACATTCCAAGGGAGACTCTTCATGATTTTTACTGGCGTTTTACCACTCTGATGAATGACATGAATGTCTATAATCTAAGGATTGAACAATTTCAGTTAAACACCAAGTTTTTGAACACACTACCCCCTGAATGGATTCAATATGTGACTGATGTCAAAATGATTCGTGATCTACACAAGTCCAATTTAGATCAACTCTGTGCCTTCTTACAACAACATGAGAAGCATGTGATCCAAAACCGAATTTCTCAAGGACCTTATCATGAACCAATGGCATTATTGGCAAACCATCCTACACTGTCATACCACAACTCTCAGCTTGCTTTAGGACACAAATCTTCATATCAACCTGTGTATCAAACACCAAGCTTTCCACAGTACTCGATTCTGCCACCGCCGCCAACATCTTATCACCAACCAGCAACATCATCATCACAAGGAGATTCACACCCATCACCTTATGCTTCACACCAGTATTCACCGTATCAACCTCCCACCAATCTTGCTAGTACTTATCCACAACTCGAGGCTCCTTAACATCATTACTCACATCAAGTAAGTGCTCCAACCAATCAGTTTGTTGCTCAACCAGCATCAGCATTGTACTATGACGATGACATCCTTGTCCCTGAATTTAGACAAGGAGATAGCCCTACTGAAATCCTTGCTCTGATGTCTGCATTTTTAAGTCAAACTTTGAACAAACGAGGTTACCGAGGTTCAGCACCAACTAATAATCAGTTAAGGAATTCGTCTAATTCTCGACAACAGGCAACAATTCAGGACGGAAGGGTCATGGTGCAACCACTTCAAGGGAGATCAAATTCGTCCACTGCGGGTGCACGTTTGTGACAATCCGTCAATTTACGATTAATATTTTATTCTCAAATATTATTTGAAAATATTATTTTAATGTTACAATATGAACTCACTTATTTTTGGGAAGAAATTTGGATTTACGTCTTGAAGTAGCATCGACTACGTTTAAACCGGAGGATTCTACGTTACGTGCTTACGTTTACATACACCGTCTTTGGTGACAGTCCGACATTTCAGAAAATAAATTTATCTGTGAATATTATTTTGGAGTTTTAAATTTGTGTTGGTTCATAAACTCACAAATTTACGAGAAGAGACTAGGACTTACGATTTTATTTTAACGTCCTTTACGACTAAACCGGAAACCTTAGGATTACGTATTTACGTTTTCGAACTCCGTTTTTGATGAAACAATTTTTATTAGATTCGTTTTGTGCCGTTGATCCATAATTTATAAAAATGTTTTTCGTAAAACGACTCGAGGGCACGCAAATCGAGGAAACTAGAATCGAGGAGTACCCGTAATTAAATGGGGATGAGACAAGTGGGACACTTGCCCCACCCCCACAAACCCATGGCTAGACTTAGCCACATAACCCATGTGTTGTTAAAAACTTCACAAGGAAGCTAAGACACTTGTCTTATAACTCCCCAAAACCATTTCACAAAACCATTTCCTCTCATTTCCTCCATGCAAAACAACCAAAATCCTCTCTTCCTCTCTCTTTGATTTCGTCCCACTCTCACACAAAACACCCCATTTGATCTAAATTTAACCACAAACTATTGTTATAACTTACATATGTTAATCTCCTTCCAAAGAGATGAAGATTGGTGCAAGTTTTAACATCCAAGGAGAAGTTTCTATGGAGTCTTGGGGCTGATTTCTCAAGGAGTTTTCATGAAGAACAAAGGCTGATTTTTGGAAGAATCTACAAATACTTGGTGATCCTAGAAGTGGTGTTGATATCTCATAAGATTGGTTACCCAAAACCATGTCTTGTTCATCCAAAAGCTCATCATTTCATCACTTTGGTGGTATAAAGATTGTCCTCCTCATCTTCTTGTTATTTTGATTATGTAAACATGTATTTTATTTCCTATTGTATATGTATATGATGATTATATGATGATAAAAATGTTATGTGGGGATTTGGTGTTGATAAACATGATTAAAAAGGTGAAAAACTATAAAGAACAAGGCTAAAATCATGCTTAATTTACTTGTCTGTATAAAACAGTAAAGAAACAGGTCATGGACTGATAAAATGATGAAGTAGAATGGATTTACAGTAAGCTATGGGTCTTGTACACATGTGAGAGTTGGACATGCAATGGAATCATTGTAATGAGTGAGATATGATCAAAACAAGTTTAGGGTATAAATCTGAGGTTACTGTTTTGAACGATTTTTAGAAAATATTTAGAAGATGATTCAACAGTAGCTATAAGAGAGTTAAATGTAGCACATATCATGTAGTTTATGTGATAAAAATTTGAGCTTCTATCTCCATATAGAACTCAAGATATGGCTGTTTTGGTGAAAGTGAAGATAAAAATCAGATTTTTGGAAATTAAAGAATAATACTATTATATAAGCACTCACATTTTAATATATAAAATGTAAAATAAAAACCCACTAACTTATAAAACCTATTTATATAAATATATATAAAAGGTTAATTAAATGAATAAATTATATAAATGGTGGTGAAATAATGTTTATAAGTAATAAAAACTATAAACTTGATTTTTACGACTTTTTCGGCTATCGCCGTAAAATTAACGTTTTTGTCAAATAAAACTTAGATGGTTGGACCCGTCTAATGAAAACTTTATAAAACTTACATACTGATATATAGACATGTATAACAAGTAAAAACCGATAAAAACCCGAACTATAAGAAATACGGACGTTAACGGACTAAATTAACGTTATTGGACTAATAATACAACAAAAATGGACTAAAACACTTATAAACTTATTATTGGACTTAACCCATTTAGGCCCAACTTGTAAAGTGTAGATACTGATAATGTAAGTATAACAAGGATTAATACAAGTTAAGAACTTATAATAGGCTTATTGGACCTAAAACACGTAAATAGGTAAAACGAGAAAACTAGTATAAAAGTTATCGACACATAACTCTAAAATGAGTAAACGAGAATATGTAAACCCACTTGATCATCATATATATACAATCATCATATGTATACATAATTGTTATTTTTATAAAGTCATTGGACATGAGTCTAAGACCGATTATTATTTACATAGGTTTCCGTGATTGAAGCACGTACCGTACGTCCGAATTGCCGATAACCCGCCTTCCCACATCAACGTGAGTTCATAGCCTCGCACTCTTTTAAATGTTTTTATGAAATGTTTTATAAACCCGCGAGGGAGATAACATGTTAGTTTTTATAAAATAGGACACCATTTGTCCCGATTGTTTGTTTATTGATTTGGACCCGTATGATTGAATGACCCGATTGTATGACCCGATAAATGATTAAAGGACCCGATAGATGAAATTAAATGGATTATTAAAGTTAGGTTATGTCACTAAAAGTCCCATTAGCATGAATTGTGAACTACCGGGATTTGGTAGACGCTTGTGCATATAATAGTACTATTTGGGGACGATCACCCCAGTTCGCGCCTTGACGGTTGATCCCCGTCGTGCCACATTGATTGGTAAGCGAATTTATGTGTGAGAAGATTTCCATAGCGTGACCTTTGTGACGACACGCTACTTTAGATGGGCAAAATTGGTATCGGGTTAGCTACCCGTTGTTGGTTTAGTAAGGTAACAATGTCATGCGGCTTATAATAATCCAAAATTTACAAAATACTAATAGACGCTCCGAATTACGATGTATTGCCTGACTAGCAATACAGGGTCATACTATTGATATTATGTTTGTGTTTTGGTTTTCATAACCATATTCATATAACTGTTTTTATTTGATTTTATACAACGTCATAAGACGTATTGTATGATGTTTTTACGACATTGGCTCGTACAATGATTTTTAAGGCAAATGCCTATATTATGATTTTCGATAAGGATTTGTATAAAATGACTTTGGCTATTTTATGGCCTATTACAAAGATTTGTATAAAATGATTTTGGCTATTTTACGGCCTATTACTATGATTTGTACGAAATGATTTTTGGTACTAATTTTATACCAAAGTTATATTGATGGAATTTATTAAACTCTATGAATTCACTCGGCGTTATCGCTGACCTTTTCTTTTAACATGTTTTATCTCAGGTACTTGAAGGTAATTCTCGGGAAGACAACAAGAATTCATGGCCAGCACTTAAACAATAAATTTCCATTCAAATGCTTTGTAAAACCTGTATGAAATGTAATGACTTGGGACCTATGTAACTTTGATATTTATGAATGGAAATGATTTATTATTAAACGACGCGATTTTTATGCGTTGTCTATGATGTGAGTAATGTGCTATCCCCTAACACCAACGAGTCTTCCGCTGTACTGAATCGTATAAATTTGGGGGTGTTACAGTTTGGCATCAGAGCTCTCGTTATAGAGAACGAAAGATTTTTAAAACCAAGGTTTTGAATAAAACATTTCAAAATCTTTTAACTAAAAACATTTTTTCTAAAAATGTCTAAAAATCTTTTGACTATAACGGTGCCGAAGAATTCCCGAGTTACCAACAAGGCCAGACTGAGAAATGTTATTTTAATATATATATAACTTGGATTATATATATATATATATATATATGATGTAATTTGATTACATGATTGTTTGATGATTATTTTGATATTTATACGAGGTATTTATATGATGTTGATTGTCACAAGGAACCCTAAATCCCCTAGTAAATTAATCAAAGCCATTCTCGTAGGAATTCTAGCTATCCTAGATCTAAACCAAGTTGTGGATATTTATGATCCCAACAAATGGTTGATATTCATAGAAATGTAGATATTAGTTGATTGTAATATTAAAGAAGAATTGGCGAGATTAAGACTGATATCGATGTTATGACGATCTTTTCTTATAGAGTGGAGTTTGACAAAACGTTACCACCCAGAAAGATGTCATCTGATTCGTTGTCATCCAATTCTTAAATCTAAATCGAAAGGGTGAATGTTGCACTTGAGGCTGTTATTGGAACTATTACCCAAAAGCCTCATGCCACTAGTACCTTTCCGAGAAGTCTAGTTGAATGATCGAGTCATTTAATACTAGTGACTCATTTGATAATTGTTGGTGTAAGAGCTATAGGATTGGAAATTAAGTGTTGATTCATATTGAGATCGTATTGCCTTTACAAGGCCGAAGAATAAGGTTGTAAGTATTGGATAATGAAGTAGGATATCGAATTGAGTAAAAGTTGATTAAAACTTGAATGAAGTAAAAAAATAAAATAAAATATTTAACCTGTATGGAATACGGGATTGTTAATAGAAGTCGTTAAGTTTTGTGATTGAATTATAAGGTTTTAATTAATTGTTGATTCGTGTTAAGGGTTGTTCTTAGGCCATTGTCCACTGACGAGGATGCCTAGTGTCCAAGAAATGAATTGAAGAAATCTTCTTCTGAATTGAGACCGATGGATCTTCTGGGACATATGGAACACCTAATGACTCTTGTAGACTAGTATTCATTGTGGTATCTTTTAAGAATCCCTAACTTAACTGAGATATCAGTTGGTAGGATGAGTTCTGAGAATTGTATGACATAGTGACACGTAATGTGTTACGGTACAATTTTGACTTGTTTGTGATTAATAAAAAGACTACCTTTGATTGCTAAATTCTACAAGTATCGATGTTATCTATCTTTTATTGCTTCATCCTAATGTTCGCATTAGTGATGCAACCATTGAACAAGTACTCATCTTGATTTGAGTTACGTTGTGAATCATTCTTCGTGAGTGCCATCGAGGTCATGAACCTCATGATTATTTGGCTAAAGCTCATTTCCTGATATATTGAAGTTAGTTCTTGGTGAACAACTCTTCATCACTCTTTTGCAGATTACTCATTGTTTTTATAAGATAAAACCGTATCCCTTGAGAAAAATTAAATTTTCATCACAATAAGGATTATTTAAAGTAATATTTACAAGTGATTGTTACTAAAATGAAGTTGTTTATGAAACACCTTAGAAAACTTAATTGTTTTCATAACAAAGAAAATCTTTGTAAATATATTTCTGATTCTTATTTATGAATTAAGCATGAAAATGTTTTTATTATAAACATGATGATAAAATTTTGACGAACTGAGTATTGCATCGTTAATCTTAAAATTGTATATAGTTGCGCGCCTACATACAATTTGAAATGGACCATGTAAGGCTGATTAGTAGTCACCATAAAACTGAATAATAAACACTACATTTTATTTGAAGATCGTGGAAGATTAAAATTTATGAGATCTGCAAGAAGTGAAAAATAGGGACATAGTGTTAGGGACACCTACATATGTGCCTGTAGCATCTATTCTTCTGAGTTGAATTTACTCATCTGTGGAGATTGTCTTATTTGACAATTGACAATTCTTTCTTGTCCAATTCTCCCGTAGTAAGATTTTTAGGAAAAGTATCTGATTACCGAGTGTTGATACCCGATTGGATGTATTGACGTTCTTATAATTTATTATGATTTGATTTCATTTGAATGACCTGGGTAACGATCCGAGGAGCTTTCGAATGCGTACTCAAATTATGAAAACATGGGATATATTCATATTCGTTAAATGTTTTCGTCTGTATCCGATTTGAAATTCTCTCGCATAGATTATGCGTTGACTTTACTCTTTTAATAGTAGTTGTGTCTCCATATATCCTTGAATTTGTGAAGGGTTATGAGTTATTATTAGACTTTTGAGAAGTTCACATCTTATCAACGGTAATGAAACTGGAAAGTTGATAGTGCCAGTAGAATGGGTTGATTGATTATGACATGACGATATTGTCTTAATTGATGGGAACTCGAGTAGAATTCCCCCAAATGATAAGATGTTGATTATCCAAAGTGATCTAAATAATTCTCGATGGATGACCATATCTTGTATTTAGACATAAAATTATAACATGAATGGTTATGAACTAGTTATAGATATTGTAATCTAGAAGAACTTAATATGAATTTATTAAAAGATGTTTATGTTATCTAAAACTTTAGGAAGTATTTGTTGATGAATTACCTAGACTTTTGCCATTAAGGCAAGATTGAATTTGGTATTGATTCTATTCCCGGTGCTGCACCTGTGGCTTGTGCACTGTACGTCAGCACCATCTGAATTTAAGGAATTACTGTACAACTGAGAGAGTTGTCGGAGAAAGAATTTTATTCTACCGAGCTCGTCATTATGAAGAGCTATGGTATTATCATTCCTTATATTTATAAATTACTGTGAACTGAGTAAATTGACAATCGGAAACGAAATCCATAACTCGAAATGGAAGATTTGTTCGATCATTTACAAGGTTTTTGATCCTCAGCATGGTTACCATCAACTTCGCATCTGCGAAAAGGATTATCTATTCCAATCACTACATCCTGTACTTATAATGAACATTACGAGTTTCATGTTATGTCGTTTGGATTGACTAATACACATGTAGCATTCATAAATTTGGTGAATCACGTGTGTGGGCTGTAATTTGATAAATTCATGCTTGTGATCATTAAGGACCATTTGCTTGTTTGTAAGTATAAGAAGGAGTTAATAATTATTTATAGATTGCCCTGAACTGGCCGAACAATAACACGTATCTTGAATAATTGATATGTGATTAAAGACTTAAACCTTTACATTATTTGACCGTGTGATTAAAATATAATGGAATGTATATTGACTCTTTAAAAATTAAGAGCCCTTTTAAGACTTCGGATTTTACCAAAAAGAAATGGAAATATGTTTTGACAAATGTTTTGACAAAGGATTTTAAAGGGATTATTCCCTTATACACAAACCATTTAACTAAACTTCTGTTTAGGGGTAAATGTTTGTGTATACCTCAAGATAACCTAAAAAGGATTGAGGAAACCATTTAAACCATGACTTAAAATTTGAAACGATAATTTTTGCTTTTCAAATAAGAAAACTTTGACCAAAGTATAAACAAAGGTTTCTCGAACATTTACGAAATCTTATTAAATATTTTCGATAAATCAACAAAAATCTTGCTAATTAAATTCAAATTATCTTTGAACATTTTATATAATTGGTCGAACTAAGAAATTTAAAACTTTTACGTTTACATTTCATTAAAATTGAATATTTAATATTTAATTAATTATAATAATTATCGACGCTTTAGACGACGGATTGAGTAAAACGGATAGAAATGATAGTAAAGACGAAACTAAAACATAGAAGATATGAAGAAAGAATTTTGAATAAATACGGTTGTGATATTTATTTCATTAGGAAGGTGAACGTAATTACTGACACATAATATAGAAAGAATATCTGAGTAAATTGTGAACATGATAATTATAACATCATGAGAGGTGAATATAGATACCGACGCATTATGTAGAAAAGATAAAGAACCAGTTAGGACATGTTCCTTAATAATGAAGGTGCAAAATAAATTGCCGTACGATATAAAAATAAACGATGTTTGTAAAAAGGATAATATAGATAATAAATGGAGTTCGCGGCTAATGTGAACCATTAAAATAAAGAAGCCAATAGCGTTAAATGTTTTAAAGGCCACTTGTGGTTGCCTAATTATGGAGATTGTGAGATATAGTTATGTTGGAATTTGTAAGTATAAGTATTCTATTTATGTCATTTATGACTAAAAGTATCTTTGTCTGAAGAAGTTGTACTGATGGCAATTATGAAGGCAGACATTGCCTCATACATTAGTAAACGTCTAGCTATTGCAAAGGTCATCATCTGAATTTGATTCGATTTGGGTCATCGTCGACCGACTGACCAAATCTGCTAATATCATTCCCGTTAATGATAAATGCAAAAGAGTTATGTAAACATAGCATGCCTGTATCGATCATCTATATCAAGATCCTCGCTTCGCATCGAATTTCTAGAGATTTGCTCAGAAATCATTGAGAACGAACCTTGATGAGAGTACTATGTACCACCCCAAATCGAAGGGACGAGGTAAAGTAACGATACAAGGTAATATAAGTGCTGTTTTGTGTTTGAATGATTGACCTTTGGTAATGAACCGTATAATCGTTTTTCTTTGGAGAGATTATCATTGATAATCATCGTATTAGGATCGAGATCGAATCTTGTTAGGATCTGAATCTTAGAGCATCCGTAAGCAAGAGTTGAGATGGAGACATCCGACATACATCCATTGTGAGTTGGACATATCTTTTAGGTTTAAGGTTTCCTATGATGGCGAACCTATCCTTGCAAAATACACGACCCGCGAGATTTGAAATGATTGTTGAAATTAGGATCTGAATACTGACTGCCGGTAGTGGGCAAGAGGTTATGTGAATATGAAATGTAGATTTTGAGATGCCAGATGGGTAGCGAAGTTATGCCAAAAATTTTAACCTTGGAAAAATGAATTCATGATCTGACAAATCATGGGATATAAGTCCCCGTTGTTTGGGACCATTGAGATGATGTAAAAGTTGGGATTGAAAGGCATATAAGCTGGATCTACCCTAGGACTTCAAAAGCTGCGTGAATTATGTTTCGTAGACCTAACTTGATGGAATATCTATCAAGTTGAAATCTGAATTCTTCTTAGTAAAGTTTAGATCGGCGAAAAGTTGCATTCATCAGAAACCCGTGAACATCATGGATAGAGAAAGTAAGTCAACATTTATCCTGATCTTATTTCCGTAGTTATGTTTGATGAAACTCGCGTATTGTAATGAATTGCACTTGTGAGAAAAGACCGAATGTGGGGGAAATACCCACATGGCTTTAACTCTATAAGAAGCGAGTAGTAAGGTAAGATGATCTTTGAGGACAAAGATCCTGTTTAGGGGTAAATGCTGTGACAATCCGTCAATTTACGATTAATATTTTATTCTCAAATATTATTTGAAAATATTATTTTAATGTTACAATATGAACTCACTTATTTTTGGGAAGAAATTTGGATTTACGTCTTGAAGTAGCATCGACTACGTTTAAACCGGAGGATTCTACGTTACGTGCTTACGTTTACATACACCGTCTTTGGTGACAGTCCGACATTTCAGAAAATAAATTTATCTGTGAATATTATTTTGGAGTTTTAAATTTGTGTTGGTTCATAAACTCACAAATTTACGAGAAGAGACTAGGACTTACGATTTTATTTTAACGTCCTTTACGACTAAACCGGAAACCTTAGGATTACGTATTTACGTTTTCGAACTCCGTTTTTGATGAAACAATTTTTATTAGATTCGTTTTGTGCCGTTGATCCATAATTTATAAAAATGTTTTTCGTAAAACGACCCGAGGGCACGCAAATCGAGGAAACTAGAATCGAGGAGTACCCGTAATTAAATGGGGATGAGACAAGTGGGACACTTGCCCCACCCCCACAAACCCATGGCTAGACTTAGCCACATAACCCATGTGTTGTTAAAAACTTCACAAGGAAGCTAAGACACTTGTCTTATAACTCCCCAAAACCATTTCACAAAACCATTTCCTCTCATTTCCTCCATGCAAAACAACCAAAATCCTCTCTTCCTCTCTCTTTGATTTCGTCCCACTCTCACACAAAACACCCCATTTGATCTAAATTTAACCACAAACTATTGTTATAACTTACATATGTTAATCTCCTTCCAAAGAGATGAAGATTGGTGCAAGTTTTAACATCCAAGGAGAAGTTTCTATGGAGTCTTGGGGCTGATTTCTCAAGGAGTTTTCATGAAGAACAAGGGCTGATTTTTGGAGGAATCTACAAATACTTGGTGATCCTAGAAGTGGTATTGATATCTCATAAGATTGGTTACCCAAAACCATGTCTTGTTCATCCAAAAGCTCATCATTTCATCACTTTGGTGGTATAAAGATTGTCCTCCTCATCTTCTTGTTATTTTGATTATGTAAACATGTATTTTATTTCCTATTGTATATGTATATGATGATTATATGATGATAAAAATGTTATGTGGGGATTTGGTGTTGATAAACATGATTAAAAAGGTGAAAAACTATAAAGAACAAGGCTAAAATCATGCTTAATTTACTTGGCTGTATAAAACAGTAAAGAAACAGGTCATGGACTGATAAAATGATGAAGTAGAATGGATTTACAGTAAGCTATGGGTCTTGTACACATGTGAGAGTTGGACATGCAATGGAATCATTGTAATGAGTGAGATATGATCAAAACAAGTTTAGGGTATAAATCTGAGGTTACTGTTTTGGACGATTTTTAAAAATTATTTAGAAGATGATTCAACAGTAGCTTTAAAGAGTTAAATGTAGCACATATCATGTAGTTTATGTGATAAAAATTTGAGCTTCTATCTCCATATAGAACTCAAGATATGGCAGTTTTGGTGAAAGTGAAGATAAAAATCAGATTTTTGGAAATTAAAGAATAATACTATTATATAAGCACTCACATTTTAATATATAAAATGTAAAATAAAAACCAACTAACTTATAAAACTTATTTATATAAATATATATAAAAGGTTAATTAAATGGATAAATTATATAAATGGTGGTGAAATAATGTTTATAAGTAATAAAAACTATAAACTTGATTTTTACGACTTTTTCGGCTATCGCCGTAAAATTAACGTTTTTGTCAAATAAAACTTAGATGGTTGGACCCGTCTAATGAAAACTTTATAAAACTTACATACTGATATATAGACATGTATAACAAGTAAAAACCGATAAAAACCCGAACTATAAGAAATACGGACGTTAACGGACTAAATTAACGTTATTGGACTAATAATACAACAAAAATGGACTAAAACACTTATAAACTTATTATTGGGCTTAACCCATTTAGGCCCAACTTGTAAAGTGTAGATACTGATAATGTAAGTATAACAAGGATTAATACAAGTTAAGAACTTATAATAGGCTTATTGGACCTAAAACACGTAAATAGGTAAAACGAGAAAACTAGTATAAAAGTTATCGACACATAACTCTAAAATGAGTAAACGAGAATATGTAAACCCACTTGATCATCATATATATACAATCACCATATGTATACATAATTGTTATTTTTATAAAGTCATTGGACATGAGTCTAAGACCGATTATTATTTATATAGGTTTCCGTGATTGAAGCACGTACCGTACGTCCGAATTGCCGATAACCCGCCTTCCCACATCAACGTGAATTCATAGCCTCGCACTCTTTTAAATGTTTTTATGAAATGTTTTATAAACCCGCGAGGGAGATAACATGTTAGTTTTTATAAAATAGGACACCATTTGTCCCGATTGTTTGTTTATTGATTTGGACCCGTATGATTGAATGACCCGATTGTATGACCCGATAAATGATTAAAGGACCCGATAGATGAAATTAAATGGATTATTAAAGTTAGGTTATGTCACTAAAAGTCTCATTAGCATGAATTGTGAACTACCGGGATTTGGTAGACGCTTGTGCATATAATAGTACTATTTGGGGACGATCACCCCAGTTCGCGCCTTGACGGTTGATCCCCGTCGTGCCACATTGATTGGTAAGCGAATTTATGTATGAGAAGATTTCCATAGCGTGACCTTTGTGACGACACGCTACTTTAGATGGGCAAAATTGGTATCGGGTTAGCTACCCGTTGTTGGTTTAGTAAGGTAACAATGTCATGCGGCTTATAATAATCCAAAATTTACAAAATACTAATAGACGCTCCGAATTACGATGTATTGCCTGACTAGCAATACAGGGTCATACTATTGATATTATGTTTGTGTTTTGGTTTTCATAACCATATTCATATAACGGTTTTTATTTGATTTTATACAACGTCATAAGACGTATTGTATGATGTTTTTACGACATTGGCTCATACAATGATTTTTAAGGCAAATGCCTATATTATGATTTTCGATAAGGATTTGTATAAAATGACTTTGGCTATTTTATGGCCTATTACAAAGATTTGTATAAAATGATTTTGGCTATTTTACGGCCTATTACTATGATTTGTACGAAATGATTTTTGGTACTAATTTTATACCAAAGTTATATTGATGGAATTTATTAAACTCTATGAATTCACTCGGCGTTATCGCTGACCTTTTCTTTTAACATGTTTTATCTCAGGTACTTGAAGGTAATTCTCGAGAAGACAACAAGAATTCATGGCCCGCACTTAAACAATAAATTTCCATTCAAATGCTTTGTAAAACCTGTATGAAATGTAATGACTTGGGACCTATGTAACTTTGATATTTATGAATGGAAATGATTTATTATTAAACGACGCGATTTTTATGCGTTGTCTATGATGTGAGTAATGTGCTATCCCGTAACACCAACGAGTCTTCCGCTGTACTGAATCGTATAAATTTGGGGGTGTTACAACGTTCATCCAATACTACTGCTACAAGGGCTAACAGCACTGGTAAAATGAAGGTGGTTATTTGCTACAACTGCAAAGGGGAAGGGCACATGGCCAGAGAATGCAAGCAGCCTAAGAGGAGAAGGGACGACACATGGTTTAAGGAGAAGATTTATCTGGTGAGTGCTCAAGCACAAGGTCGTGAGCTTGATGAAGAAGAATTGGCATTCCTTGCAGATCCGGGAGTAGCGGAAACTGATGGTCTCACAACAGTCATCACCAACAATGCTGCATATCAATGTGATGATTTGGATGCATATGACTCGGATTGTGATGATTTTAACACCGCCAAAGCAGCTCTTATGGCAAACCTTTCACTCTATGGAACTGATACCATTTCTGAGGTACCAAATACTGCTACAGATACTAGTATTGTACCTCATCAAGTTGAGCAAATGTCTGAGTATTCGGAACAGCCTCCGGTGGTTAGTAACTCAATCGACGAGACAAACAATGATAGCAATAACATTGCAAGTCCTCAAACTTTGAGTGAACCACAACCGGGAGCTTTTACGACTATCAATTCGTCTGCTCAACCTGATTTGGTTATGGTCCCTGCATCTTTGCTTAGCCAAATGAACAATGCGGTCCTTGAAACCCTTAATGCTAATCAGACTTTATTTGCCGAGCTTGCTTTGCATAAGGACAAGGTTAAAACCTTGGAAATGACTCCTGTGTCCACTACCTTAACCAATCCTGAATTTGATAGGTTTAGGAAAGTTCAAATGGACAATCTGTTTGAAATTGAAAGTTTAAGAGAAAATCTTTCGAATGAGCTTAAAGAAAAAGAGTCAGTCGTTATTAATTTTCAACAACTTCAAACGGATTTTGAAATTCTTGAGTCCAAACAGCTTGAAATGGAAATTAAGACGTCTAACAGAATAAAAGAAACGGAACTTAAACTTTTAAAACAATATGCTGCTTCACATCTAGTACACTTGTTTCATGCATCATTTAAAGAGTTCAACCTATCGCGTCTCATAGACTTACCACCTAACCCGGGTTATGCAAAGCAAGCACTTAACCACAACCCACGACTGTATGATGCAACAAAGTTAGGTTTGGTATTAGATCCGATAGTGTTCTCAAGTGATTCCATGACATCATATGATGAAAAGCAGTTAAATTACTTTCGACATATCCTGAATATGATTATGCTTCAATGAATGCAAAAAATGACACAATAGATCTTAGAATTCGTTTTAATATGAAAAAGAGAACTCTCCAAACGTCAACTTTCATGCCGACTAGAGAATGCTCTAGTATAATTCCTACACTTGTCAACTCGGACAAACCAAAGGAAATTCCTAAGAATCTTCCCCCGGTTAGTACGGTAAAGCTCACATTGAAGAGATTGGGCAATACCTTACCGATTTTGACAAGGTCATCTTGGAATGTACGACTTCAACGGCTCAAACCGCTGGAGAATGGGCGTTCGAACACATGAAAACGGTGTTTGAAGAAGCGATCGTTCCGTTTGTGGACCATATTAAACAAGGAGTCTATGATCTAGCGTGTAATTTAAGTTTTGAAATCGGTGAAGTTCAAAAAGTTTTCAATAAAATGGATGATGCTTATGAACAACACTTAATTGAAAAGGAAAAGATCTTATCAGAATATGACCGCTTTTTAGAACATATGGTGTCTCTCGAAGTGATGCAAGTTGTTACTATTCAATATACTCATGAAATTTCATCTACTGTGAATATTTGTGATGATGTGCATGAATCTGTGAATACTGTTGAAAATGTGAATACTGTAGAAAATCATTCTTGTCATGAATCCAACGCTGAATTTTTAAAGCTTCAAGATTCATATAATATACTTTCAAAAAGTTTTAACCAGCTTCAACAACATTCTATATCTCTTGAAATTGAGAATCAATCTAAAAATGAAACTCTTTCAAAACTAAATGATGGTGGAAACTCCGTTGAGACAAGTGACAAGATGATTCAGATGGTTCAAAATTTAGAAGAAGAGATGATGAGACTTAAGAGAGAATTAGTAGAAACAAAAACGGAACTAGAGGCTGCAGAGGCTAAGAATCATGTCCTAGAAAATAGAATTAATTCTATACTAGGAGAGCGTGAACAAGTAAGGCAGGGAGACTCACAAATTTCTGGTTCAATAGAAGAACACCTCGCGTTTAATGCGACAGAGCGAAAGTCTTTAATTGACAAACTGAACAAGAAATGTGAGGAAACCTCTGACCTAAAAATTCAGCTCATAGACAAAAACATGGTTTTGGCGAGTTAAAGGAGACACTTCTTCTCACCCGACAAGAAGCTGTTAATAACTTAGCTAGCAACTCTGCACCGTCCTCTAGTGCTCCAACAACCAAGTCAGTAGTGCTTTATAAGAACCCGCTCCATAAGAAAAACCCGGTTACCTATGATGATTATATGAGGAATGCAACTAAGCATGTAGATCTGGTTAGGGATATTTTAGATGATTTGTATGCGTTAGATCCCTCAAGCAGTTACTACTATTCAGCTCATGAATATATTAAGCGTGTTCAATATTGCTTAGCATATTTGCAATACATAGGAAAACCGGGTTCTGCACTACTCACTAATCGACCCATTGCTGTAACTCCATTCAATAAGACTCCAGGAGCAAAACCGTCATTGGCACCATCAAGTAAGGCACCTTTAAAATCTGTAACTAATGTTCCCTTGGCTTCTACAGGAGTAACTGTGTCCACTAAGGCTAAAGGATCTCTAGGAAAGAAAGATAGGATCAAGCCTTCCACTAATAGGACTGAGAAGAAGAAAGTAGAAGTGCACCCTAGGAACGTTGTTTCAGTTTTAAATAAAAAGAATCATGTAGCTAAGACAAAAGGTCCTCTTTATGAGTGGAAACCTAAGCAAAATGTGAATTCTAATGCGAAATGTTAGAATTGTAATGAATGCATGTTTTCTCAGCGTCATGATTTATGCCTTATTGATCACGTGAATGAAATGCATGCTATTAAGAACAATCTTGAATGGACTCCAACAGGGAAGAAATTTACCCAAGTCGGGTGGCAATGGAAACCCACTGGTAGGACCTTTACTGCAAATGGAACTAAGTGCCCTTTAACTAGGATCACATCCACGGAAGTTAGGTCTAAGCGTCCTTTAAATAGGAACACTAGCACTAAGAAAGGGAAAAAACGCCCTTTAACTAGGTCTGCCCCCACTACTGTGCCTACCAGTGGTAATGTCCCCAGTCAAAAAGTACCTCAGAATACTAGACAACTAGAATCTAAGCCAACCACTAGTAAGAAAATCTGGAAACCTAAAGTTTCGTCTGATAGCAAATCTAAGATAACTGTATCTGTACCTGCTAACTCAGAAGAACAATTAGAATCCGATACATCGTCTGTGTTTGGTAAAATTTTCAGGTCGTCCAAATTATTCTTTGGTATTTGGACTCGGGGTGCTCCAAACATATGACTGGAGACCGCTCGATGCTCAAAAATTTCGTCAGCAAGTTTCTAGGAACGGTAAAATTCGGCAACGACCATATTGCAAAGATTATGGGTTATGGTGAATATCAAATTGGGAATGTCACGATTTCAAGGGTTTACTATGTAGAGGGACTTGGTCACAATCTATTCTCAGTAGGACAATTCTGCGATTCTAACCTTGAAGTGGCCTTTCGACAACATACTTGCTTCATTCGCGATCTTGTAGGAAATGATTTGTTAAAGGGTTCTCGAGGGGATAATCTCTATACTTTGTCTATTCAAAACATGATGGCCGCCTCTCCTGTGTGCTTACTCTCCAAAGTATCTAAGACCAAGTCATGGTTGTGGCATCGTCGGTTATCTCATCTTAACTTTGATGCTATTAACCATTTGGCTAGAAACGAACTTGTTCGTGGTCTTCCGAAACTTAAGTTCGACAAGGATCATTTATGTTCCGCGTGTTCATTGGGGAAAAGCACCAAGAAATCTTACAAACCTAAAGCAGAAGACACCAACCAAGAACCACTGTATCTTTTGCACATGGATCTTTGCGGGCCAATGCGTATAGCTAGTGTGAGTGGTAGAAAATACATCCTCGTCATATTGGATGATTTCTCAAGGTTTACATGGGTAAAGTTTGTAGCATCTAAGGATCAAGCACCAGAGTATATCATTACCTTCTTAAAGATGATCCAAGTACGTCGTAATGCTACTGTTCGCCGCATTCGGACTGATAACGGCACTGAGTTCGTTAATCAGACTCTTCGAACTTATTATGAAAAGGTTGGTATTTCTCATGAAACATCAGTGGCTCGCACTCCACAACAAAATGGTGTCGTTGAAAGACGTAACCGTACACTTATGGAAGCTGCTCGAACTATGTTGATTTATGCGAATGCTCCTTTATTCTTATGGGCAGAAGTAGTGGCAACCGCATGTTATACCAAAAACCGCTCAATCATTCGCAAACGTCATGGTAAAACTCCATATGAGCTACTTCATGGACACAAACCCGATATTTCATATCTTCATGTGTTTGGTGCACTTTGCTATCCAAATACAAATAGTGAAAATCTGGGAAAACTTCAACCGAAGGCTGATATTGGAATTTTCATTGGATATTCACCTGCAAAGAAAGCTTACCGGATTTATAACCGTCGTCTTGGCAAGATTGTAGAAACTTTGGATGTCGATTTTGATGAGCTGGCAGCGATGGCTTCTGAGCAACACAGCTCTGAACCCGCATTACACGAGATGGGAACCGGTACAATCAGTTCCGGATTAATTCCCAACAATCCTACTTCTCCATCATTTTTACCACCAACAAGGTCCGAGTGGGATAAATTATTTCAACCTATGTTTGATGAATTCTTCAATCCACAGAGTAATGATTCTCCAGCAACTGTAGCAGTAGCTCCGATTCCCGTAGTTGTTGCTCAAGATAATGGAAATCTATCCGAGGCATCTACTGTTACTCTTGAACATGATGTCCCATCCCCCACCAATTCTCAAACAACACCTGAATCATCACCCCCACTTGTTCCTAATGATGTTGAAGAGGAACTATATGATCACGATCTGGAATATGCTCACTTACAAGAGCTTCCCTTCTTTGGTTCACATATACCTGATGACCCTACGGGTGCGTCTACCTCAGAGGAAGCTCCTGCAATCGTTCACTCCCGACCACCACGGATTGAAACTCACAACACTAAATGGACAAAGGATCACCCAATCCGCAATATTATTGGTGACATCGATCGACCAGTCTTAACACGCCATCAACTCCAAGAACATGCATTATATTGCTATTTTGATGCATTTCTTTCAGACACTGAACCTAAAAACTGGCAACAAGCCATGACCAAATCATCATGGATTGAAGCCATGCAAGAGGAACTTAATGAATTCCAACGTCTTGAAGTGTGGGAATTAGTTCCGTTACCCAGCAACGTTGAAATCTTGACACTATTGTGGGTATACAAGGTAAAGCTCGATGAGTTAGGTAGTGTGCTGAAAAACAAAGCTAGATTGGTCGCTAGAGGTTATAAACAAGCTTTGGGTATCGATTTTGAAGAATCCTTTGCTCCTGTTGCACGATTGGAGGCAATTAGACTATTCCTTGCATATGCTGCTCACATGAATATGATCGTCTACCAAATGGATGTTAAGAAGGCATTTCTCAATGGTGAATTAAGGGAAGATGTCTACGTAAGCCAGCCGAATGGATTCGTCAATTCTGAGTATCCTAATCACGTGTACAAGCTCAAGAAGGCTCTTTACGGGTTGAAACAAGCTCCACGCGCGTGGTACGATCTCTTATCGTCGTATCTCATCTCCAAAGGCTTCTCCAAAGGCAAAGTGGACCCCACATTATTCATTCTCAAGGAGGACAACGACATGATACTGGTACAAATTTATGTTGATGATATAATATTTGCTGCTACTAATCAACGTTTGTCTGACCGTTTTGAGAAAATTATGTCCACACGCTTTAAGATGTCGATGATGGGAAAAATTTCATTTTTCTTAGGGTTGCAAATTTCTCAGAATCCCAGAGGCATCTTTATTAATCAATCCAAATTTTCTCTTGAATCTTTAAAGAAATATCACTTTGAAAACTGTGACACCGTGGATACTCCAATGGTGGAGAGATCCAAGTTAGATGAAGATAAGGAAGGGATAGCTGTCGATCCTAAACTTTACCGTGGAATGATCAGCACCCTTCTCTATCTGACTGCTAGCAGGCCTGATTTGCAATTTGCTATAGGCATGTGTGCCCGGTATCAGGCTCGGCCTACCGAAAATCACTTACATGTTGTGAAAAGGATCTTTCGGTATCTAAAAGGAACACTTCATCGTGGTCTGTGGTATCCGAAGGATTCCTCTATTGCACTAATTTCATATGCAGATGCAGATTATGCCGGGTGTCAAGATACCAGACGTAGAACTTCTGGCAGTGTGCAACTCCTTGGAGATAGACTTGTTAGTTGAGCATCAAAAAGGCAGAAAAGCGCTGCGATATCAAGTACTGAGGCTGAATACATTGCTATGTACGGTTGTTGTGCTCAAGTTCTTTGGATGAGGTCACAATTGACTGACTATGGTCTTGGTTTCAACAAAATCCCGATGTACTGTGATAACAAAAGTGCAATCGCTCTATGCTGCAACTACGTTCAACACTCTCGAGCAAAGCACATTGACATCCGCTACCACTTCATCAAGGAGCAAGTGGAAAATGGAGTGATCGAACTATACTTCGTCAACACTGAGTATCAGCTGGCAGATATATTCACAAAGGCCTTAGATCGAGGACGCATCGAGTTTTTGATCGAAAAGCTAGGCATGAAATCATTTTCACCAGCGACACATAAGGAGTTGGCAGAAGAGTCTGAAGAATAGCACTGGTAAACTATTCTCGAGTATCCTTTGATCGTGATCTTGTATATTATCGTACATACTTAAACCATCAAAAACCATAAAAAATATAAAACCAAGAAAAACCATAAAAAATATAAAACCAAGAAAAACCATAAAAAAAATATATAACCAAGAAAATCCATAAAAAAAAATATATAAAACCAAGAAAACCCAAAAATATTTTTCTTTTCAAATCGGGCATGTCTTTTAGTACGGTAATATTTACGGCTTTAGAAATGTCGATTAAAATTGACACGGCGCCATAAATAGAGTCCGTATAAAAGTTGTACATTTTTAAAACATGCCCATTATGGCTTGCAGTTATTTCTGACTGCAACCCGGTTTTCGCATTAAAGTCACGTATTTCTTTTGAAAACGTTGGCTCACAACGGGAATTAAGTTTCTCGGGCAAGGTTTACTTTAAAACCTTGTAAGGGGCCAAGTTTACTTTATAACTTGGTCTAACACAAATTCGTGTACGTTTCAGTGCACTTATCTTGTTTAAAATAAGAGAAATCTTATTTCCACCAGAATCGTTCTATATAATCACTTAACCGGAAAATGTCCTAATTAATAGTTGTGTCCTTAAAATCTTTGACTACTGCTCTTTAAATAGAAAACGGGTCAGGGATTAAGGGGGAGCAAATATTAATTCTTCGTGGTAACAAATATGGTCACTAAAAAGGATCGTCAGAAAATATTAGCTACCCGTCATCTTCAGTTACGCTATGTGTGCCTTGCGTGATTTAAGTATCTCTTGCATAGGTCATTAACATTTTGGTGTCAAGTAGTTGTGTTAGTGTTTGGGAACGAGTTTATTGTATGTTAAGTTAACTTTAACTTTAACTTTAACTAACAATTTAAATAGGGGGACCAGTTTTGCACTTTTGAAAAAAGTGGTGGGTGCTTGAATCAATTTTGACCAAGTCAAAACCATACCCCCTCCTTCCCGTCGTTACTGAAAAACACACAAACACACTCTTTTCCGCCATTTTCGAGACCTTAAGCTCCATTTTGATCCGTGATTTGTAACTTATTTCTTGCGGCTTAATATCTAGGTATTTTGTTATAACTGCTATCATTTAATCCATCTCATATCCATACATCTAAACAGGAACGATAGATCACATTTTTTCAATTTAGGGTTTATTGATTCTTGATAAAACCTAGTTTTTATTGCTGGGATGTGTTCTTCTCGCCTAGATAAACATTGGATTTTAACAGGTTTGCTTATAACATCATACTTGTCCCGAAATTGCTCACTTTAGATTCACCTCGGTTCTATCACCAAGAATGCGATCATTGGTTACGATCCATTCTCATCGCATTGAGTGCGATGGCTTTACCCTTATCCATTCGTTGCGATGGTCTGTCAAGATGGATCGTTGCGATGGTCTGCCAAGATGGATCGTTGCGATGGTCTGTCAAGAAGGATCGTTGCGATGGTCTGTCAAGATGGATCGTTGCGATGGTCTGTCAAGATGGATCGTTGCGATGGGTCTGTTACGATGGATCCCTTGTGATGGCGTAGAATGCGATGGTAGGATGCGATGGGATAGGATACGATGGATAGGATACGATGGATATGATACGATGGATAGGATACGATGGATAGATTACGATGGATTTGATACGATGGATAGGATGCGATGGGGTAGGATACGATGGACAAGGATACGATGGATATGATGCGATGGGATTGAATGCGATAAGTAGAGTGCGATGGCTAGGTACGATGGATAGAGTTAGATGGACTTAATACAATGAATTCACTACGATTTCATTTTTACCCAACGACCGGTTAATCCATTCAATATCCCAAATATTAATGGTTAACATTTTGGATAAGGGGAGAAAATGGGATTAAGGAGACTTAAATAATACTTGGCTAAAAGATGAAAAGGATTTAACGATAATCCAACTTAATATGTGCAAAGCACGTGTTAAGGGGGAGCGTTTTTGATGAACAAAACACCTAAGGTACAAAACTTTTGATTTCAATATCACAAGTACCTTAGGTGATTTTCAAGGATTTTTCATGGTGGCTATACTTTCCCCAAAACACGCTTAATTCACGACGAATGTGGTGACAAAAGGGTGGTAGGAATAGGTTTAGTCCAATGATTCATCAGAGCTGATGGAATCTTCCCAAGGACAATTCCCTAGATAGAATTAGAAGTCCTAGGAAAGTTGGAGAAAGATTGTGAACGTAGCTGAATGACGACCAAGTACTTAAGTTAGCACTGGAACAATCACAACAAGGTGCTAGTTATTATGTATTGGTAAGCATTGAAGGGGTTGAAGAATGAAAAAGAAATGTAAAGATAAAGGGTGTAAAGAAAGAAGCCCTCCTTACAACTTTAGGCAGAAACCGGGTCAATACATATGCTATTGAGATCATTTTTGTTAATGATTCTCGGTATTGAAGAAAGACATCATGGACCCAGTGATGCAAAGCACAACCCTTCCCAGCTAACTCAAATATCTCTCAAAAGGTATTTGTTTTAATCACACGGAGATTAACATGTTATCTATTGGTTTATTCACTCCGAATAGACTGATATTGAAAAGGTGGCACTCCTCTCCAGCCATCGCTCACTAAATCAAAACGCACTATCGAGTCTAGAGCCAAGAGATCATCAAAAGTCTCATTAGGACACTTTCCATTTATTGCTTGCTTTCTCACACACTGTGAAAAGTAAGAGATTTTTATGAGTCCTACGCAGTATTCTTGTAATATTGCCAGAACATCCGAGTAATATGCAAGTATTACAATGAAGATGGAAATCCTGCTTGAGCCAACATCGAACAAGCTCATGGTAGGTTACACGTGCGGTTCTTTTAGAACCAATCTTGTGAAAAACTGGAAAGAAACTGTGGTTTAATTCTTAATTGAACTTAAACTCGTTCCAGGCCTCTACGCATTATCATATGATCTTGCCAGAACACTCAGAGTGACTCTTTATTGATCACAGTGACGAGTGGAAATCCTTCTAGTGTTAACATCAATAAGCACTTGGTAGGTAACAAGCAAGATTCAATTTGAATCAAGTTTGTGACAACTGGAAAGCAACGATGGTGAATATCTTAATTGAAATTCACTTGTTCCAGGTTTCATGAATTGACGGCTTCAATCATAAGGATTTTTAATCCAAATGATTCACTCTTTATGTTCGCAGTCAGCTTTGGACGGTCGAATAAAGAGAACGGGTTTACCCGCGAAATCTTGTCAGGAAGTTACTTAATTGAAACTATCCGTCACGGGTACGATATCTAATATCGTCCAACGGTCTTCACCGACCGGAGGTAAAATGCTACCGAATTAGAATAAAATGTCAAAGCCATTTTATTCGTGTCGTTGTTGTGTACCTGTTAAAGACGGTGGCATTGCTGTGTACCTGTTGAAGACGGTGGCATTGCTGTGTACCAGTTGAAGACGGTGGCGTTGCGGTGTACCTGTTGAAGACGTCCTCACATGCTTATTCCTTTAGCATCAAATACTCCTGAAAATTCAAGAAAGTATGACCTAAAAGTCTTCCGCTGTATCGACTCTGAAACTTTCAAGAATTCAACAAAGGATAAGTGTGTGGGACATGAAGTCACAAAGAGGCGAACCTCACAAGAAAAGTAAAGGCTGCACGTGAATGGCCAAAAGAACATGTTCCAAGCAAAAAGGCTGATATCATTCAACACATATTCACAAAAGTAAAGAAAAAGAAAGAAAAGAAGACTACGAGCTCAAGAACAAGATCTAACATGCTAGATTAGGACTTTGTAAATTTGGAGTGACCTCCCTTTGGGGGAGATTGTTGGAAATACGTTTTACGCATTTAGAAAGTCTCGGTCACTCCAACAATGTAGTTATAGGCTCGTAGTTAAGTTAAGTATCATTTATTACATAGCCCGACCCATGAGCATGTTCATGGGCCGGAAGCCCAAGTCCTTTAAGGACTTGGGGTATTTAAACCTCTTTCCACCATGGAAAGAGGTGTTGGTTGTTCATTTCTCTCATTTCAATATACAAGTTTTCTTTCACTTCTCTCTCTAACTTTCTCTCTCTAGAAAAACATCAACCCTCTTGATTCATAAGATTATCATTGTTCTACAGAAACTAGCCAGCATATTCTTTAAATCATTCGTTTGATTGCTGAAGGAGGATTGTATATCATTTCGAAGCTCGGATCTAATGTCATTCCCTTGCTTAGTGATATCCCCTTTCAAATTGATAATTTGGCTTTGCAGATTCTTAAATTGCTCTCCTTGGTTTCTCATTAAAGCTTCAACATCTTGATTGATGGGTGGGGCTTGTTGAGCGGGTGGGTGATAAGGATTAGAAGCTCGAGGTGGGATTTGGTTGCTTCTATTGTAATTGTTGTTGGGGTTTTGGTTTTGAGGAGAAAAACCGGGTGAAAGGTAGTTGTTTGACCGGTAACTTAGCAAATTTCGATCCCCTTGAGGTCAGGCTTGGTAATTTTCCGGTGAATAATTACCATAAGCCGCATACACGTTTTCCGGATTTCCTTGAGTAGAAGGACAATCAGTGTATAAGTGAGGACCGCCGCATGTCTCACAAGGATTTGCTATCGCTTTAACTTGTTGTTGGTTTGAAGCGATGAGCAAGATATTTTTGTTCATTTCGGCCATCATGCGGGTGAATTCGGTCATGTCGGGGTTTGCTGAGGTAGAAGAAACATTGACTCTCGAGTTGTTCCTTGAAGAAGCGGAGGAATCCTAATTTTTGTGATGAGTAGTCATGTTCTCAATAAGCTCTCTACACTCCTCGGGTCTTCTTTTCATAAATGTGCCATCGGCGGCTGCATTAATCGTATCACGATCACGAAAAGTCAAACCATTGTAGAAAGTATCAATTAAGGTCACGGGGAGCATGTTGTGGTTTGGACATCGATCGATCAAAACATTATATCTTTCCCAAGCATCAAAGAGAGATTCATCAGGTTCTTGCACGAAACCGCTGATTTGATTTCGAAGGCTCCTGACCATGGATGGTGGAAAGTAGTGTGACAAAAAGCGTTGAGTCATGTCATCCCAAGTATGAATGGAATTCTTCGGGAGACGATCAAACCATTTCTCGGCGTGGTGTGATAAAGTATGTGGGAAGAGTTGAAGGCGAAGGACATCCATAGTAGCTCCGGGCAACTTCATGCTTTGGGTGATGGTGATGAATTTGTCAGGTGTTTGTTGGCATCATCATCAGGTATTCCGCAGAATGGGTTAGTTTGCACTTGCTGGATCATGTGATGCTTCAACGAAAACTCCAGAGCCGTGATTTGCATCGGCGCAATCGGTCCTCCTCGTCCAAATATGGTGGGTTGACAAAGCTCCTCCATTGTCCGAAGATCGGGCTGTGGAAGAACATTGTTGTTCTATTGTTGAGGTGCGGTGGATTATTGTTGTTGTTCACACCTGCCATAGCTAAATCTTCAGGAGTCTCGGGCTCTTGATAAGTAGAAGATCTAGTACGCATATGATAGGTGTGTAAACACCCATCCTTTTTACCACTTAATTACAATAATAACCGGACCAAAACGTGTATTTTATGTCTTTTATGTCGGAATTATGCGTGGTTTGTGTTTTTGTTGTGATTTAGGACGAAATTGTGAAAAGTGGAGAAAACACGGCATTTACGGGCTTTGATTGAAGAAAAAGATGAAAAGACGAAGTCAAGAAGTCAAGAGTATTAAAAGAACGGAAGTCCAAGACCAATTCTGAAGATTTATCGAAGAAAAAGTCAAAAGACGGAAGTTTACTAAAAGCCGAGGAACTCAAGTCTATTTTATTGAAGAATTGAAAGACGAGTTCAAAAGAAATCCCGAGCCACAAGTCATTAGAGTCCAAGTTTAAAGAAGATTAGAAGAAAAGGACTAATGGGGCAATTAATGAAGATTAAAGGCTTAAGGACCTAATGACGCAATTAAGAAGAAAGGAAGGAGGGGAGGAAGCTTCCTAATCCTCCCCTATATATAGATTAGGCTAGTTAATTATTTTCTTTGTTGGGTGGTTTGACAAACCATTTCTTCCATTTTCATTTATGCACATTTACTTTCTTTTCCAATTTACATTAATTGTCTTGCACCTTAATTACCATTTAATTTCAAGTAAGTTTCCATTTAATTCTTGTCAATCTTTATTTTTATCTTGTTAATCTCCTATCTACCTTTCTTGATCTTTGATTTTTATGTTTATGTTTGTGTTCATGTTCAAATTCTTATTTTGATCAAAGTGGGTTTTTGATTATTGTGGTTAAATTTGTGAGTTTTGTTGATTTAGATTGTTTGTTTATGATTATTGAATGCTTTGTTATTAGTTTAGTTTAATCGTTTGTTTGATTTTGGTTAAATTTGTGTTTAGATTCTTGTTACTGTGTTCCCTTGTTCTTCGGGGGTGTTTGTTTCTGTTACTGTATTCCCAGGTAAGTTCCGAGCCAAGAGAAGGAAGTCTTTCATTCGGAACTTTAAAAGTTCCGAATCAAGCTTCATCCGGAAGTGTTCCGGATCAGAACTTCCGAGTCAAGAGTTGTTCATTCGGATCTCCAAAAGTTCTGGACGAAAACTTCCGGACGAAAAGTTCCGAACAAAGTTCTGGATCAAGAAGGTTTCATTCGGAAGTCTAAAAGTTCCGGATCAAGAAGGCTTCATTCGGAAGTCTAGAACTTCTGGATCAAGAAGGCTTCATCCGGAAGTCTTCCGAATCAAGGAGTTCCGACTCAAGAGTGTTCATTCGGAACTCAAGAAGTTCCGAGTCAAGCCAATTCATTCAGAACTCAAGAACTTCCGAACCAAGGGATAATCATAAACTTCCGAATCAAGGATTTCTTTCAGGTTCTTTTTAGTATTTGTTTTTAATTTTTAATTTTCAAGCTTTATTTTTCCCGCCTTTTATTTTAGTTGCACTTTTAGTTTACTTAGATTTATTTTAGCCTTGCCTTAGTTTAAGTTTTAGTTGCGTTTTAAGTTTGCTTTAGATAGATTTAAATTTGCGTCATTTACTTTAAGTGCCCTTTAATTTCTCAGTCACGTTTTAAATACTTGCACTTATTTTAATTAGTTTTAGATTTACTTTAATTGCACTTTTACTTTAAAGTTTCGCACTTTTATTTTAAAAAACAACCAAAATATTCTTTTTCACCAAAAACAATAGAGTCATACTTTAAGCCGGAAATCAATTCGTTAAGATACCGAGAACAACAATTGAACCTAGCAAAATCCTAATATTAGCATACACCTGCAAAAGCAAAAGAAAACAATACCAAAGCAATAGACAATATATATACACAATAAAAATAAAATCTTTTTGGATTGTTGAATTTTTTTTACTTTTTATGGATTTTTAACAATTTTTAATTTTTATGGATTTTTGGAAATTTTTGAGCAAGAAAAATAACGCTCACGAATGAACGGATCCGAAAAAGCAACGCGTCTCTCACAGAAAACCGTTAATCTTTACGAAAAGAGCCGACAACGGCGCCATTTGATAGCTTTTTGGCCAGTATAAAAAATTAAAAACACTGAATTAATAAATAATAATTGTGTTGATCCGTTAATCTTTACGAAAAGAGCCGGAATGTTTGGCGTTGATCCGGAATAACCTGGGGAAATAACAGACAGCGAAGAACAAGGATAACAAAAAAGAAACGAATCTAAACAAATCTAATCTAAATCAACCAAAAGATTAAACAAGGCTAACCAAAAATGATCAACTAATGAATACCAATCAAACCAAATAAAAAACACTAAAAATAATAATCAAAATAATCAAAACCCACTTAATCAA
This sequence comes from Glebionis coronaria, assembly GCA_025667525.1. Classification (NCBI taxonomy): domain Eukaryota; kingdom Viridiplantae; phylum Streptophyta; class Magnoliopsida; order Asterales; family Asteraceae; genus Glebionis; species Glebionis coronaria. Next base: position 544,189,459 of record CM046878.1, read on the forward strand.
TTTAATAAAAACTCAAGAACATGAACATAAACAATAAAGCATAAAGATTAAAGATTGACCAAGAAAGGTAGATAGGAGATGGACAATAAAAATAAAGATTAACAATAATTAAAAGGGAACTTACTTGAAATTAAATGAATTTAAGGTGCAAGACAATTAAGTAAATGACATGTATTTAAATATGCAAGTAATTAAAATGGAAGAGCTAATTGTCACACTTAGCCAACAAAATAAAATGAAATGAAATGAAATCTATTTATAGGGGATTAGGGAGGTGCTTAGTGGAAGCTTCCTCCCCTCTTTCTTCTTTCTTTAATTATCATTAAGTCCTTGTCTTCTTAATTCTTTTACTTTAATGACTTTGTCTCGGGATTTCTTTAATCTCGTCTTGAAATTTCTTCATAAATTAGACTTGAGTTCTTCGGCTTTAAGTAAACTTTCGTCTTTTGACTTTTTCTTCGATAAATCTTCAGAATTGGTCTTGGACTTCCGTTCTTTTTTGCACTCTTGATTTCTTGACTTCGTCTTTTGTCTTGTTCTTCGATAAAAGCTCGTGAATGCCCGTGTTTTCTCCCCTTTTCACATTTTCGTCCTAAATCACAACAAAAACACAAACCACGCATAATTCCGACACTTACGACATAAAATACACGTTTTGGCTTGGTTATTATTGTAGTTAAGCGGTAAAAAGGATGGGTGTTTACACACCTATCAAAGTACTACACAATTATTATTTATTTAGGAAATAAATAATCTTTGACAGAATATATCACGAGGATTAATATACGAATACGTACGCAATGGTTTAAAATCCACAAATAACAATTTCACGCAGTCTCAGTTTTAATTTAAAAAGTTACGTTCTTAGTTATTCAGAATAATAATCTATTATAAACTATCCAAGTATCACGTGAGTATTATAATTCAGGAAATAATTATTCAGTATTACGTACGTATTGATTTTCAGTAAAATAAATAAACACTTGACGGGGAATCCTAATAACACGAACACATACGCGCATATTATAACACGTCGTGAAAAAACATATATGTGTTAGTGGGTTGGCGTTTTTAAAAAGAAAAGAAGGAAGTATAATTGGGCTTTGAGCCCACTTCTCTAGTAAACAAAAAAAACGGGGTTAACCCCCATCCCTTGTCCAAACAATAACAAAAAAAGACTAGGGTTGTTGCTCCTTCTTGCTACCGACATAGAAGACAAACAAAATAAAGAAAGAAAAAAATGGCCGCCGGCTAAAGAAGAAGAAAAAGGGGTTCAGTCTAAATTCGTCACCATGGATTCGCGTGTGTTCATCACCACTGATCAATCCTATTACGGTATCACATTGGTTTTCGTTTTATTTCATGTTTATCATGAATTCATATTGATTAATATTATGAAAACGAATTTATAAGGAAACCACGAACTAATCATCAAGGGTGTTAGGTTTTGTGTGAAAACAGGAAACCGAGACCAATAGGTCTCGGTGTAAGTTGTTGCTGACCAGCCGTGACCCAAAACAGGGGTGGCTTGGTGTGTTCTTGGCCCATCCATGAACAAACAACCCTAAACAAGGGACACGAGCCAACATGGGTGCTTGTTTATACAAAATATTGGGAAGAACAACTCGACAGGGGGTGTTTGTTTGCCCAGACCTGATTCAAACGAACAGGGGGTGTTTAGGTATAAATTGCAGAAAGGGGGTGTTTGGGTCTGAGAACAAAGCACTAACAGTGGGAACTTACAACCAGTCAATGGGAACTCTGAAATAAACAGTGGGAACATAATAACTAATGGTGGGAATAAATAAGTAACAGTGGGAACAAAACAGAAAGCAGTGGTAACCACTACATTTGGAGTGGGAACCACGGTATTAACAGTGGGAAAATAGTAGGACCATCAGAGGGAAATTAGACAGAAAATAATGAGTTTTAAGTTAAGTTTAGCGATAGTTTTAGCGACAATTTTTCTTTCGTTAATTTTATATGAGCATATTTTTATATACTTAGTTGAATTGTTTAGTGCGACCGAGATGGGGTATCTCGGTAGGCTCTGGATATAGTTTGAACAATAAAAACGAAGATACTTAAATTATACCTTCTATTAGTTATTTTTTTTATAAAAGTTTAAATTGTATTTTAAAAAGAATTAAATTAAAATAGTTTTGAAATATTTAAAAAGGGTATAACTTTAATAAATGAATTAAATTATTTTGGAAACTTTCTAAATTAGGAAACTTTCTATTCATAGCAGGTTATTATTTATAGTAATATTATTACATCAGAATACATATTATATCATAATCAGGAATACAGGAAATACGTTAATCAGTAATAATATTTAAACAGTCAGATGTTACCAGATTATACACAAACAGTAATACAAGAATAAAATAAATTAAACTAAGAACATAATAATCAGTAATAGTAAACAATAATTAGACAACTTATTTCGCATCCATTATTTATGTAGTAACCGTGAAGTCAGAGTAGATCTTCCAGCTTTCGTTCCTTTTTCATTCTTGGACACGAGATATGGATTTTTCGTCCTTTCAGTAAGGACTTCCTTTCTATACATGATTAGGATTCCCCGTCTTCAGCCAAATGTTTTCCCCAGTATATGTTTAAGCTTATCAGTAATCATGTTAATAACTAAATAAGTTTCCTGAGCATTATATACAAGCATGACCAAATTATGTACTAGTTACGGAGGTACCGTAACCACGGCACTAGAGGCACCGGTGTCGTGACTCACATGCAGGAGAGTGATATTCTGCATCGTCCCTTCACGTTTTGGCCATTATTATTATCATGTCATGTGGGGCGTATGGATGCATCCTAGGCTTATCAGTTTACAAGTTATCAGGGTGAATGTGGTGTGTGCTCTACATCCTTCACATTGGAGCTGATCCCTCCATCCAGCACAGTATTTAGAGGTTACCCCTCTACAGTTATTTAGAGGTCACCCTTCTACAGCATGACGAGGTCACCCCTCTAGTTATTCATGCACCGTTATTGCAACACATGACCTATATAAGCTCTGGCAATTAAAATACAATAAATGCATGTTTTTAGATTTAACCGATAACAGTTCAACTTTATTATTTATAAATCAGACTTTACAGATTATACACAGATTTCCGCTACAACTTTACTTATCAGTCTTACAGCTCCAGTATTTTATCATCTGTTTCATTTTAGTAATTCCTTATCATGCTTTATGTCCGTTCACTGAGCGTTATGCTCAGCCGTAGTTCTTTCATGTTCTAAAGGCAGGTACACCAGGATGCTCTTAGGATTCTGAGAGCTTGTGCATTGAATGGAAGCTATCCGGACTTCTTACTTTATGCACTTCTTACATTATTCTGCTTATTTGGACATTGTTTAGTCCTTTCCTTCAGTATTTTTTTATGTTTTGAGCTTAGGCTGGATTACCGATGTTTGATTCCGGTATTTCCGTTATGGTCAATTAATGTTTTAGGACATTTACCTTATGCTTTGATGACACGCCATAAATACACGTAACGGTCCACTTATCCAAGTGAGATGTTACAACTGCATCAATAAAAAATTAGTAGTCGTACCAGTTTTTCAACGAGTCCATAGCTTTGTTATGGGCTGTGGGGCTGTTTGGGGATCGTTTCTTAAAAGAAAGCCATCCATTCACTAGGTTGGGGGTATAGAACAGTCTAAATAACTCTACGGTTGGGGGAATGTTTCGTGCTCGGCATAGGATTTCGAACTGGCTAATCTTGCACGCGCCTATACAGTGTAACTGGGTGATATGTACATCATAGTAACCTAGTAGATCTACGAGGAATCTGGTAAAAGGAATGCGGTAATTGGCCGCGTCAAAGAGACGAGTTTATAAGCCAATCTTTCCCTGGGGTGCCTCAGTTATGAGGTCCCCTGCACCAGGAAGGGAGGGATGAAGGTTGCTAGGAATAAAGAAATCAGAACAAAAGTGCCCTAGTTTCTCTTCCGTCATTATGTTTAGAACGGATCTGATGGAAGGGTTGTTTCTATGAGCCATTATTAATTAAAGAAAGATGAAGGCGTGGTATTCTAACCTGTGTAAGAGAGGATCCGTGCGAAAGAAGGTGGAGGTAAGGTAGAAAGCGTTAATGGCAGAAATTGGAAAAGGACTGTGTGTCACACACAGCCGTGTGGGCAACCTATTTATAGGGTTGCCTCGTTGGTCATGGTTCGCTATATTTATGACACGTTTCTTCCACTAACCAAAATCGTGTGGTTCGGAAGTAAGTGGCAAGTAAAGAGTCAGGTGGGACCCACGGGTCACTTCTGACTCAGAAGATTGCGTCGCTCGAGGTACTGACTGTTTTCACTTTGTCAGTCAAAATGGTAGATGAACAGTCACTTGTGTCGGGTATGCGGTCATACGTAAGACCATATTCAATGTTTCATTTGATTTGTCTCGGTCGTCACGTGTGGCTGGGGTACTATAGGAATAAATTCCTAACAAATTTGCCGCGTGCGGCCGAAACATGGTTTTCAAAGTTCAGCATTTCAAAATGTTCTTTCTTGGTACGTCCGGGGAGCATCTTGTTAGTCTAGATATTCCGCCTACGGTTGTAACAACTAGACTGGGGGGACATGATGACGTATAGTCCCCAACCTGGTCATGGACCCGGCCCATGGGTACTACCTGCATCCGGCCCATCACAAATGGGTTGGATTGATCAGTTAAGCTTACGGGCTTGAATGAACAGTGGCCGCATAAAGTGTATGCGGCCCACGACCCGGTACAGCCGGGACAGGGTTAGACAGAATCACAATCCTATTAGGATTGGGATTTACCTTCAAGTATAGGATATACATTAACCATAATTAGAAGATAACAATCAAGCTAAATATTGTGATTATCTTATGCTTGGGGCCGAAGTAAACAGTGAGCCCATTAGGGTTTCACTGCTTATATAAGGAACCCCCACGGGTTCCACAAAGGTATTACATTCTCCATACTCTAAACCTCACATCCGACTCTTAACCCTAACCGATTACTTACTCTCACGCCGGAGTCTAATCGTGGGATACATTCCCACGGTAAGTTTAACACGTGTTACTTTAGTGTGCAGGATCTCAGCAATACTATTCACTTGGTGCAAGAGCCGGAGCCCAGCCAACGCGAATTAAGCCTAATTCGGGTCTAGCAAGGATCATCCAACTTTTGTATCAACACTAACCGTGAGTCTAGCACTTGCAAACCGGAACTTCAACGCTTGTGGAAATTAAGCAAAATCGAAAACCAAAGAACCCTAAGGTGCGTTTGGTTTGGTCGATCGCAAGAGAGAAAAGGGAGAAGGGATGATCAAATTATGAGGGGCTGTGGGTGTTTATATAGTGCTTGGAAAAACTTGATTTCCATGTAACACATGTCTTAGGAAACAACAAGTTTCCCTTTGCCCCCCGCCCCTTTGGCCGACGATCGATTAACCCCAAGAGGTGTTTCCTGAACTTTTCCGCTTTCCTTTTCCTTCTATAATTCCATAATGGTTATTTAGCTTAACTTTTAATTTATTTAACCATTGTTTAGTTAAGTTCAGTTTGATTTAAGAAATATATAAAATATGTTTAATAAATGAAATTAACCCTTTACGTATTGTGTGTAATCCCGTAATCCCGAGTTCGATTCTATCACATGACTATTAATTTTATGTCCATAAACATTCAGCTCCCACTTGGACAAAATTGAATATCGTGATTACATTGACTAGCGTCTAGTTACACTAGCAATGTCAATAGTACAACTCGAGTAAGGTCTCCTGGCAAAACCTTTTAAATGATTCATCATTTATTATTATCCTTTCATTTCAGATACAACGTTAATAAGATATGGATCTCAGTCATTCCTTCATTAACCATTCTGTTTCTCGTTTATGGATATAACAAGATTACCAAAACACATTTGGGTGTGGCCACATAAACATTTTACTACTCCCCCGAGGGGCCTAGCTGTATTTATACTTCAAAATAATTTGAAGGTGTTGGAAATACGTTTTTCCCAATAAAGTCTCGGTCACATCTTAGTTAGCATAGATCACGAGATATAGACTATTTAGAACTTTGTAACTTGGAGCGACCTCCCTTAGGGGGAGATTGTTGGAAATACGTTTTACGTATTTATGAAGGATCGGTCGCTCCAACGATAATTATGTAATGGGCTCGTGATCTATTTACTTTATGTATGGTCCATATAGCCCACATGTAGGGTGGGCTATATATAACCCCTCCTAGCATGTTAGGAGGGGGTTGTTGATTCCATTTCACATTAATCATTTATTCATCTTTCACTTTCTCTCTCTAATTCTCTCCCTTCTCTCCTTTCTCTCTCTAATCCCTCATCTAATTCCTTCATTTCTTCTTTCTTAATCAATCAATCAACCATCTAAATCCACCAAATCCATAACATAGAATAGGCCATTAATTTCGTAGACCTTCAATTGGTATCAAGAGCCTTGGTTAGTTTGGTTTATTCTTGTTTTATTTTTTTTGATTTTGGTGGGTTTTGATTTAATCATGCTTAAATCATAAAAAGTTTGTATTTTTTATAAAAAGTTTGTATTTTTTATATGTTAAATCATATCAAATCTTCAAATTAACTTACTTTTTAGATAAAAAATCACAAATTTTTATATAAAAATCAAATTTTTCTTATATAAAACCTTAAAAAGTTGTGTTTTTTATAAAAAGTTAGTGTTTTTTATAAAAGTTTTTTTGTTTTTCTCTTTTTAATTTTGTGTTTTTATAAAAAGTTTGTATTTTTTTATTTGTTTTTTATCACAAATTTAATAATCAATTTATATAAATTTTTATCAATTTTTATCCTTTTTTATTTTTTTTTATTTTATTTTTTATTTTTTATTTTATTTTATTTTTTTTTTTTATTTTTTTTTAATTTTTTTTTTTTTTAATCAGTTTATTATTTACATTTTTATTAATAAGTTGTGTCGTTTAATTGTGTCTTTTTTGGTCAGTTTTCAGTTATCAGTTATAATTTTTGGATTTTTTCTTAATTTTTTTAACTGTTAAACGTTTCTGGTCCATTGTTTCTGTCCAAAATCTGTCCTGCTATCCAAAATCACGGTTTTTGTCCATAATCAATCTGCTACTGTCCAGTTCCGGGTGAAGATTTTTTTCGAGTAAAGTAAAAGTTCCGAATCAATTTTTTAAGTCAAAACTTCCGAATCAATTTTTTTGAAAATCTTCCGAACCAAACACTTCCGATTCGGAAGTCTTCCGAATCACAATCTTCCGAATCAACATCTTCCGATTCGGAACTGTTCCGAACGAAACAAAGTTCCGAACGAAACAAAGTTCCGAACGAAACAAAGTTCCGAACGAAACAAAGTTCCGTTTCGGAACTCTTCCGAATGAAGCTATTTCAAATATAACGGACAAATTGGGCATATCATCGTCTTTTCAAAAAGACTCATTACCTCGACAGACCCAACAAACCATCTAAGACTCGTCTCATACGAAAATACACTCAACCTCTCGTTTGAAATAATTGACTCAAAACCACTTGACCTTGACTCACACAGACTCGCCACACCCTCGAACACCATTAATACAAACCTCGACCACTCTCGACTCCTACATCTCCTACAACAAACCAAAGCCTCACACCCCGACTCCCTCTCGACACAGACTCCCTAAACACCAACACCACCACTCCCACACCCTCGACTCTTAACCTAAACAGACCCTTAACCAACTTCACACCCCTCACTCTCCCTCGACAAACAAACAGAACCCATCCTATTTGAACATCACCCTCAAAATCCAATCTTCTCTCGACTCAATCTCAATCTCTCACACTCAATCTCTCGACTGTTACAAAACAATCAAGATCAAACTCAATCTCACACCCTTCTACATCATCGACCCATTCTCTCACAACCCTCGACACCACTCGACTGACAACACCACTCACCCACAAACAAACACACCCTCACCCTCTCGACACCCTCTCGACATCAAAACAAACCCTAGACTAAAAACAAATCCCGACACCACCCCAACAGACTCGACTCTCGTTCTCACACCCTCGAACTCAAACCAACACAGACTCAAGAAGGACTCACAGAAGAAGAGAGACTCTAAAACATTAAAGAAAAGACAACATAAACCTACCTGAGACCTTTTGATTAAGATCTTGAAGCCATAACATTGTGTTGATCATTGATGCATGGGATATTTTAGATTGGAATGATGATTCGTTTGGTTTGAGAAGAAAGGATTTGGGTTGTGGAGTTTTGTTTTTTTGGCAGATTAGAATGAGAGAGAGAGATGAAGTAGGCGGTGTTTACAAAGTGGTGAGAGAGAGAATAGATTGAAGATGTATTATAATAATGGGACGGAGTTTACAAGAACTTTTGCTTTAAAACACGTTCTCATCCTTTTGACTGCCACGTGTTGCCAGGCGGAGTAAACAAGGAATTGGGTTATCATTATAATATTTATTTTTTTAAGAAAACGTAACTCTATATCTTCGTTACAATTTTTTTTTTACTTTTGGTTACATTTTCTTTTAAGATTAAATCTAAACTTTTATTTTTAGTTACATTTTTTTGTCTTTTTGTCATTTTTAACATTTTTAGTTAACTTAATCCTTTTTATTTTTAAAATATCACACTTTATTTTAAAAATATCACATTTTATTTTTTTGTATTTTTTCTCACTTTTATATTTTATATTTTTATTTTGTCACTTTTATATTTTTAGCATTTTGTTTAGTAATTGTTGGCAAATCGTGTCGAAGCGGGTATTTTCAAAGGTTAACGTGAAACATATTTATCGGGTTAAACGTTAATGTGGTCGGATTTGACGACAAAGTGACGAGTCAACGTGCCGGGATTTTGGATCGGGTTTAATTCATAATCTTTTGAGCCGATAACAATTTTTGAGCCGAGTCGTCTTGTTCAAACCCGACAACAACAACAGCCACATCATTATTCCTCTATTACCAATGGAATCGTTAAAATCGACACTTAAAGAGGGAGAATCGCATCAAGTGCAAGCCAACGCTAGGGAAAGTGGTATAACTTCATTTCGAATGCTTCAGTATCAACTAGTTAATCTTTCACGGATTCAAGGAGGGAGCGAATTTGTGACAATCTTTGGACAAGATCGTCATATATTCATCGACTCAATTTTCACCACTTTGACCGACCTAGCAGAGCATCTCAACCGTGACAACTTTAATCACTCTGCATCGGTACTTGCATATAAGGCTCTTGTGACACACCTCACGCCTTTCCTCCAATTTAATATCATCAAGCCTGACAGTTCAATGATTTGCCAATCGTTTCTTCGAGATACACATACCGAGCTTCGAGTTTTCCGTGATACGATTTTGAAACTCATGTCATCGGTCTCGTCTTCGATTTATGAAAGATCTCAACTTCAGCAAGTGTATGTTAATGGAGTGCAAGAATCAATGCCGCAGATGCAAGAGGCGATTGGTCATACGGTTGACAACTTGGAGCCTAAAGATGACAAGAGCACGGAATCAGGAGCACAACATGATACCAGTGGTACGTCAGGGATTGTTCACGAGATCACTCTTGATGACACCTTACCCGTTTATGACGAAGAGCCTGCAAACATGGTACAATGTGATGTTGGTTATGATGTATATGCTGATAACATGCCGCATATTGAGCATTCTGAACCTAATTATGACAAACATGGGATGGAAAAGAGTGATAGAAATACCATTTCTGATTCATCCGATGTAAGTCATAATGGGGGAGAGATTGTTCAGAATGCTATAGTACATCATGAAAATTGTATTATAACTGCTTCATTGTCTGCTTCTGACTCCAAGATTAAAGAGCTCGAAACGATCGTAGCTCGACAATCAAAAGATCTTGAGGATGCCAAACTTGAATTTTCTAAGAAAACGGTCAAATTTGAAACATACTTTGAAAAACTTGAAAAATCAAACGTTGTTCTTGAAAGAAAATTGGATCAAACTGTTTTAGATTCTAAAGCTGAAAAGGATAATCTTTTGAAACAAATTCAACTGCTTGAATCTAAGTTGGCATCCCAAGATAACGTGCTCAAAGAGAATGAGAATTTAAAAGCCCAAGTACAGGAAAAGGTTTTTGCTATAGCTGCGTTGAAAAACGAGTTAAGGAAAAGTAAAGGACCTTGTGTGGACACTAAGCTTGAAAAACCATCAATCTTGGGGAAACCGCCTACAAATCAGTTCGTCAGACAACCGACTGTCAGACAACCTACTGCATTTGGATCCGAGCGATCACAATCCTCGAGACCGCGGTTTGCCTCCCAAGTTGATTTGGTTCATCTTATTAGACCAGTCACTCCAGCAACTAGGCCCAATGTGATCACTCCAGCTTTAGCAAGACCAAATCATATGATTGCCTCTAGTTTCCCTAAAAATAACAAGACCACGTCTAGAACTAGTTCAAATGACGTTTGCCATGAATCTGATCTTAGGGAAGCTAAGCAAAACACACATGTAAGAGATAGGAATTTCAAACCTAGTCAGATGCCTTCTAGTTTACCCAACACTGCTAACCGTAGCATGTCCAATCTAAGGAGCATCAATCAAACATCTAGGGATTCTAGATCTTACTCGGACATTAAATATGCTACTTGTAAAACATGTAGAAAATGTGTCTTTACGGCAAATCATGATTCTTGTATCAAGAAATTACTTGACGAGGTGAACTCCCGTGCTAGACTCAAATCCAAGTGGGTCGCTAAAATCAAACCCGTTGGTAAAATGTGGCGCCCCACTGGTAGATCTTTCACTCTTGTAGGAAACGAGTGCCCTTTAACTAGGATAGTCTCCGATTCTACAAAGACTACTAGGGAGGAAATTGCAAAGGATGATACATCACTTAAGCCTGAACTTAAGATTTTCTATAAAAGGAAACGATTGCCAACTAAGACAAGTGAATCATCCCCTCAGGCCACCTCTGACACAAGTAAAGCCAACTGTGAACCCCCACGTGCTTCAAAAATAGATATCTCTAACCCATGCAAAAGTATACAAACTCCTAATGAGAATGCAGGTACCAAAGTTGATGTTCCAAAAGAACGAAGCGGTCCAATCGTTGTGTACCGTTCAACTAAGGACACTCTTAGAGTTTGGTTGCTGAAGAAGCAGATATCAGAGAAACAAATGTCTCAGGGGATTCATGGTTAAGCTGCAAACAAGGACTTACAGTCACATAACAGACTGTAACTCGATCTCCAAAGAAAGGAAAGTTCATCCCGATGATGACTTATCCTAAAAACGAGAAATTCATTTTTCTCGGGCATGAGCTCATATCAAAAACATTCCAAGTTTTTAAGCTCATGCATTATGGCTCCTCGTTAAATGACAGACGACGACCCGGACTTCAGAGACAGGGAAGTTTATCCACACAACGATAACTTACCCTCTTAACAAGAAATTAAGTTTTCTTGGACACGAGCTTATCCTAAAACCATTCAAAGGTTTTAAGCTCGTGTATATGGTTTATCATTAAATATCAGATGGTAACCCGTTCTTCAAAGGCAGGAAAGTTTATCGCCGATGATAAACTTATCCTTACAACGAGAAATTAATTTTTCTCGGGCATGAGCTTATATCGAAAACATTCCAAGTTTTTGAGCTCATGCACAATGACTTACAGTTAAATGTCAGACTGTAACTCGAACTTAAAATAAAGGAAAGATTATCTTTTATGATATCTTATCCTCTTAACAAGAAATTCACCTTTCTCGGTCATGAGCTTGTATTAAAACATTCGAAGTTTTAAGCTCAGAAAGGAAAGTGTATCTTTTAAATAAGAAAACTTTTCTTCACAACGAGAAATTAACCTTTCTCGGTCATGAGCTTTCCGTTAAAACAGTCAAAGTTTTCAAGCTCATGAAAAACGACTTCTAAGTAAATGTCAGCTTAGGACTCGTTCTTCAGATAAAAGGAAAGTTTATCGCCGATGATAAATTTATCCTTAACAACGGGAAGGTTACAACTTCTCGGACTTGAGCTCGTTTTGTAAGATATTCAAAATCTTAAGCTCAAGTAATTGTTTTTCAAAACTTTGAACACAATTTTTCGAGAATTTCTCAAAAGGTTTTTCTAAATCTTTCAAAATTGTGTGTTCAAAAACGTTTTGATAAAACGAGCATGTCTTCTGGAATCGATAATATTTACGAACCTAGAAATGTCATTCAATAATGACACGGGGTTGTAAATAAAGTTCGAGCAGAAGTTCAACCTTTTAAAACATGCTCAAAATGGTTTGCTATTATTTCAGATAGCAACCCGCTTTTCATAATTAAGTCAAGCATTTCACCGGAAAGCTTTGACTCTACAACGAGAATTAATTTTCTCGGGGACGTGACGAGGTGACCAGCATTCGTGAACAAGAACCATGTGAATCTTTCATATGATGTTCTCCATCATTCAGGTCCTACCTCGTACATTGCTAATCTTGTGAATTCATTATTATATCTGATCTTTGCACGTAATAAATACCTTACACTTGTGTTTAAAAGGTATTTAATTTACATTTCAAGTACACCCTCATTAATTTGAGGGGGAGCTTGTTAAATTCATGAAGATAATTGGATTTGCATTTTTCTTCCCAAATTTTCTTAAAATGCTATTAAATCAATTGATATTAAAAACATCGATTGGGTTAATATTTTTAATATGGGGGAGAAAATGTGATTTAATATGGGATATGATCAATCATAAATGGTTTGACTTAACGTGTTAGCTCATCCCGACATGTGCGAAATGTTTTCGAATATCGTAGCATATGTTAAGGGGGAGCAAAATGGATTTGCACTTCAAAATGGATTTCATGGTGACATACACTTACCTAAAACATCTCTATTCACGATGATGAAGATTGTGGTGACATAAGGATGGTAGGATAGGTTAAAGTCCAATGATTTCTCTAGAACCGGAGGAATCTTCCCAAGGACATTCAATAGCTAGAAATAGTAGTCCTTAGGAAAGATGGAGATAGATTGTGAACGTAGCTGAATGCCGACCAAGTACTTAAGTTAGCACTGGAACAATCACAACAAGGTGCTAGTTATGACGTATTGGTAAGCATTGAAGGGGTTGAAGAATGAAAAAGAATTGTAAAGATAAAGGGTGTAAAGAAAGAAGCCCTCCTTACAACTTTAGGCAGAAACCGGGTCAATACATATGCTATTGAGGTCATTTTTGCTAATGATTCTCGATATTGAAGAAAGACATCATGGACCCAGTGATGCAATGCACAACCCTTCCCAGCTAACTCAAATATCTCTCAAAAGGTATTTGTTTTAATCACACGGAGATCAACACGTTATCTATTGATTTATTCACTCCGAATAAATTGGTATTGAAAAGGTGGCACTCCTCTCCAGCCTCCGATCACTAAAAATCCAAAATGCACGATCGAGTCTAGAGCCATTTGAGATCATCAAATATCTCATTAGGACACACTTTCATTATTCCTTGCTTCTTCACACACTGTGAAAAGTAAGAACGATCTTAAGAGTCCTACGCAAAATCTTCATGATCTTGCCTGAACATCCGAGTAATACGAAAGTATTTACAATGAAGATGGAAATCCTTCTTGAGCGAATATCAAAAAGCTCATGGTAGGTGACTTGTGTGATTCTTTATGAATCAAACTTGTGATAACTGGAAAGCAACAGTGGTTTAATTCTTAAATGAATTTAAACACGTTCCAGGCCTCTACGCAATATCTTAATGATCTTGCCAGAACATTCAGAGTAATACTATTAAGTATTTACTGTGACGAATGGAAATCCTTCTAGTGTTAACATCAAACAGCACTTGGTAGGTAACTTGCAAGATTCTTTATGAATCAAGCTAGTGACAACTGGAAAGCAACGATGGTGCGGTTCTTAATTGAACTTCACTTGTTCCAGGAACATGAATTGACGGCTTCAAATCATGCAGATAATATTATCCAAATGATTCACTCTTTACGTTCGCAGTCAGCTTTGGACGGTCGAGTAAAGAGAACGGGTTTACCCGCGAAATCTTGTCAAGGAGGTTCTTTATTGAAACTACCTGCCACAAGTACGATATTTAATATCGTCCAACGGTCTTCACCGACCGGAGGTAAATTGCTACCGAATTAGAATGAAATGTTCAAGGCCATTTCATCCGTGTATATTGTTTTGTTGCTAACTGTCTTATGCAGCGTAACAAGAAGGTGGCATTGCGGTGTACAATCCAGTAGAAGTCGTCACCACATGCTTGTACTAAATACAAATAGTACTTCAACAAATTCAAGAAAGCCTGAAGGTCAAGTCTTCCGCTGTATCAAACTCTGAAGCTTTCAAGAATTTAAAAGTATAAGTATGTGGAACATGAAGTCACAAAGAGGCAAATATCACAAGTGAAGAATGCACAAGGTCAAGGCAAGGAAACATGCTCAAGACTAAAGTCAAAGATCACATCAAGCATATTCACAAGAACAAGATCGAAGACTCAAGCATAGATGCTAGGTTTAAGATTTTGTAAAAAGATGTGACCTCCCTTAGGGGGAGATTGTTGGAAATACGTTTTTCCCAATAAAGTCTCGGTCACATCTTAGTTAGCATAGATCACGAGATATAGACTATTTAGAACTTTGTAACTTGGAGCGACCTCCCTTAGGGGGAGATTGTTGGAAATACGTTTTACGTATTTATGAAGGATCGGTCGCTCCAACGATAATTATGTAATGGGCTCGTGATCTATTTACTTTATGTATGGTCCATATAGCCCACATGTAGGGTGGGCTATATATAACCCCTCCTAGCATGTTAGGAGGGGGTTGTTGATTCCATTTCACATTAATCATTTATTCATCTTTCACTTTCTCTCTCTAATTCTCTCCCTTCTCTCCTTTCTCTCTCTAATCCCTCATCTCCTTCCTTCATTTCCTTATGATTATCATCTAAATCAACCAACCTAATCCACCAAATCCATCACATAGAATAGGCCATTAATCACGTAGACCTTCAATAATTTATACTTCAAAATAATTTGAAGGAAACAAATCCCATTTTGACTACAAGCGAAACATACGAACTTTGCAACACTTCTGAAAATAACCCTTATAGCTACCAGTTACGTTTAGCATTAGGTTATCTCACAAAAATGCACTACATTCTATTCAGTTTCCTAGTATCTCAGGTCTAAGGATAACTATTTACGATTTACTTAAGACGAAGATCCGTAAAGTAAAATCATATAGTTGTGATAAGTCCAATATTTATCCATCAAATATCATCCAAAATTGACCAATATACTTTCAAGTATACTCTGTCACTATTTTGATTCGTCTTAGTTTAATAGTATTCCCATGCTATTAATCGACAACGAACATTTAGAACATAACTATTATTTCATGGATTAAAACATGTAAAATATGATACAAAATCAAATAACAGAAAATAAACGAAACTCTCTTTATTTCATCAATTCAATAATGTCTAACATCCTTTATCCAAATACTAATCATAGATTTATTGCATGAATTCGCTAGCTAGTTGCAGCCCAATAGCCTTGGCATGCTTAACTACCTTTGGTCTAGGCAAAGCCTTAGTAATAGGATCAACTACGTTATCATCTGTGTGAACGTTTATTAATTTTATTTCACGAGCTTCAACTTGTTCTCATACGTAGTGATATCTATGTTTAAAGTGTCTGGTGCCTTTCATGACTCTAGGATCATTGGCGAATATTATTGCAGCAGAATTATCGCAATATATATCAATAGGTTCTTTAATTGAAGGCATCACTCCAAAATCTCCAATAAACTTCCTAATCCAAACAACTTCCATTGCAGCTTCTGAAGCAGCCATGTACTCAGATTGAGTTGCATGCATAGCAATGGTTGTCTGCTTCTTGCTCATCCAGTCAACTGCTCCTCCATTCATGACAAACACGTAACCCGTCTGAGACTTCATATCGTCTTTATCACATTGCCAGGACGCACCACATAAACCTGTAACATTCAAGTTCCGTGTCTGGTTTACCCCCAAATAACAAAAACATATCTTTTGTATTCCTCAGATACTTTAGAATATGTTTAACAGCATTCCAGTGAAGCTTTCCTGGATTCTGTTGGTATCTACTAACCAAGTTCTAGGCAAACGCCACATCAGGCCTTGCGCATCTTACAACATACATAATAGATCCTACAGCTGAAGCATAAGGCACCTTCTGCATGTAAGCCACCTCTTCGGGTGTTGATGCATCTAACTCATGACTTAATTCATGCTTAACCTCCATAGGTTGAAAACCTTTCTTGGAGTTATGCATGCTATTCTTCTTCAATATCTTATCAATATAAGCATCTTGACTAAGACCAATTAATCGTCTTTTCCTATCTCGATAGATTTTAATTCCCATAATATATGCAGCATCTCCCAAATCCTTCATAGAAAAACATTTAGCAAGATAATCCTTAACTTCCTTAAGTTTTGGAATGTTACTTCCCATGATTAATATGTCATCGACATATAAAATTAGGAACACTACATCACTCCCACTAGCTTTGCGATATACACATGGCTCATCACGATTCTGAATAAATCAGAACTTTTTGATTTCTTCATCAAATCGTTTATTCCATTGATGTGATGCTTGCTTCAAACCATAAATAGATCTTTGAAGTTTGCACACGCGCTTTGGATATTTAGGATCAACGTACCCTTCCGGTTGTTGCATATAGATATCTTCATCTAAGCGACCGTTCAAGAAGGCAGTTTTAACATCTATTTGCCATATCTCATAGTCATAGTATGCTGCTATAGCTATAAGAATCCTAATAGCTCGTAAGTCTGCTACAAGAGAAAACGTCTCCTCATAGTCTATGCCAAAAGTGTGAGTAAAACCTTTAGCTACTAAACATGCTTTATAGGATTGTACTTCACCATCCATGTTGGTTTTCTTCTTGTAGATCTACTTATTTTTCACTACTTTATCATTTTTTGGTGTATCAAGAAGAATCCAAACATCATTTATTTTCATGGATTTCATTTCCTCATTCATCGCAACTATCCATTTTGACTTTTCTGGATCAAGCATTACGGATCGATAGTTAGCAGGTTCACCTATATCCCTACTTCCTCCTCATCATCCTCTATGTTAAGACATAGTTTTCTTGGAGCACGTACGGTTCTCTTCGACCTACGTGGAGGAATTAATTCCGGTGGAGCTCCCAGACTTTCTGGCTCTATTGGAATTTCTTCGCTACTATTTTCAGAAGGCAATGTATCTTCTTGAATTTCTTCAAGATCATAATCTCTCCCACTGAATTCTTGATTTACAAGATCATTTTCAAGGAAGTCTCCATACCTAGCAACAATAATTTTGTTCTCAGGCGGATAATAAAAGTAGTAACCCATAGTTTCCTTAGGGTAACCTACAAAGATACATTTTACTGAGCGTTGTTGGAGTTTATCTCCAGAGTCACGTTTCACATACGCCTCACAACCCCAAATTTTCAAATAAGACAAATATGGATTTTTGCCATGCCATATTTCATATGGTGTCTTATCAACCTTCTTCATGGGAACCATA